>JAOCZM010000284.1:0-627812 GCA_026122235.1 Vinca minor | reverse complement strand
AAAAAAAGATAAACATTTTAAAAAGTGACAAAAGTGGTTGAGCGCAAATAACTTGATGACCAAATTGGCTATTAATTCGTAAATTTTATATATGTAGTTCGGAATATTTTATCAAATTCCACCCCCCGGCAACATTTTTTTTGCAGTTTTTATATGTACTTCGGCATACTTGTAGTTTTCGCCTCTCCAATACCAAATTCCTGACTTCGTCCCTAACCGAATGTGATATCCCTCATAATTAGAGTTTATTTTATTTAATCAATTTATTACTAAAACTACGTCCTTTTGGAGTTTAGGCTAGAATATCTATAAATAAGAGTTTGTCCAAAGTTAGGGTATGATTTTTGATATTTTGCCCCAGCTTTGCTGAAACAGGGAGTTGTGTCTCTTTTCCCTTTCTCTAGAACTTCCTTCAATTTTATCACTTCCTTCCCTCAAATCCATCATATTTCTATTTCTATGTTACTGATTCTAGGTCTATTCTACTACCATGAAAGTGGGGGTGTTTGCAGCTTTGGAGTGACAGCTAGAGTTTGCTTTCTATTTCTCTTTCAGTTAGTTAGCTTATGATTTCAGTATGTTAGCTAGATTGGAGGCAGTTAATAGATTATGGTATATGTAATGGCAGAAACCTGACTCTATTGCAATATATTGAGTTTTGTTTTATGTTATTCTGTTTTTATTGATATTGAATCTTAGTTGAATCTTGCATTGAGTGTGGTTATTGGTGTCTGGTAGTTTGGGACATGACACCGCAGCCCGGTCTAGCCAGTCGAATCGGTAACCCGGTCATCAAAACTGTTCATATTAGACCTCAAACCCGATAGGGTTTAAAACCTCTTTCATGTGGTTTAGTAAATGTATTTTGGTTATGATTCTATAAAATTGACAGTTATGACCTTATAGGCAAGGTTTTGAAACCTAACTCAGACATTGACTCGAAAAAATTACTTGGTTATGGGCCACTGGACGAATTGGTGAGTAGACCGTCATCGACTCAGTGACATCATAAATAAATAAATAATATCATTTAAAATGAAATACAAATTTAAAGTCTAAAACATCTCTTTAATATAAACCTGAAAATTAACAAAATGCTATATAATTCATTTACACACAAACTATTCTAAAAAATTTAAATATACTTATTGATCAAGATAAAAGATGGAAACTTTCATAAAAGATCAATTAATTTTAGAGCCCCAAAGTAATGAAGTTCACCAGATATCTATAAATTATACCACTATCATAAGCAAGAAAAGTAAACTATAATAAGAAGTTTTAGTTTTGAAAATCAAACCTAAGAAGAGCTTGGTTCACCAAATTGATACTTGAGCTTCTAGATTTGTGAGAGAAATTTGATGAATTTGGATTTGGTAGTTTGAATTTGATGAATTTGTGTTTGGTAGTTTGAACTTGATGAATTTGAATTTGGGTATTTCTCGCTCTTTTGTTTAAGATGCAATTTTTATTTTTATTTTTAAATTGAGCATATGAGACCCGGTCGTTTCTAGTAAACACTGTTCCGATTTTCGGGTTCGACGGCCCGACCACCAAATTTTAGTAGGTCGAACAAAATAAGCTATTTTTTGAGTTTTAAAACCATGCTTATAGGATCAATTCACTGAACTTTATAATTTATCTCGATAAATAAATTCTTTATGTTGCATTTTCTATTACCTCCTACTTTTCAGAACACATGCCAGAAACGTGAAAATGCAATATGGAGTGAAATACGTTGAGAATACACATTAGTTTGAACTGATGAGCCACATTTTTCAGTGGAATCAGAGCACTGAAATCTGAATATACCACTTAACTTACAAACAGTTTTTTATAACACAAAATATTAAGAGCCTTTTGCAATCATAGAAATCATATTTTTATAGTATAATATATAATAGTGCCCAAAAAAAGAATGTAAGAATGGCCAAGCTGTTGAGGAAGAATCAGACAGCTACCTTCAATTTCTTGGTAATGGTAGCAATGGACTTGCCCTGGTGGAAAGCCTGCTCCAATTCAAGCTTCGATGGCTGTCTTGAGCCATCACCCGCCAAGGTTCCAGCGCCATACGGACTTCCACCTTTAATGTCTTCCATTTCAAACATGCCAGCACCAAATGTGTAGCCAATAGGCACGAAAATCATCCCGTGGTGAACAAGTTGAGTAATCGCAGTCAACCTATATATATAAATAAATCATTCAAAAGGGATAACTCAGCGTTAAGGAGCTTAATGAATAATTCGAGTCCAAGTTCTCGAGAGAACTTCCAATGATGTAGAAAATCATAGATCAGGGACTTACGCTGTTGTTTCTTGACCACCGCCTTGGGATCCAGTGCTATAAAAAATGCCAGCAGGCTTTCCAGCTAGCTGCTGTGTCCTCCACAAACCTCCTGTTGCATCGAAGAATGCTTTGAACTGAGCTGCCATCATACCAAATCTTGTAGGGAAACCAAAAAGAAATCCGTCAGCCTCAGCAAGTTCATTTGGTGCAATAACAGGTACATCACTCTTAACAGGTGCACTCATTTTGCCAAGCACCTCTTCTGGTAAAGTCTCAGCAACCTGTGCCAAAAAGGATTTGTATCTCAAGTTGATAAATAGAAACAAGAAACTTGCTGTGTAAATAGATGAACTCCGCATAATAGGGATATGCTCACAAGTTCACTAATTGAAGTAATTCCCTAGGGGTAGGTCGTTTTAGATTCAGAAGACTAAGTGGAGAAAACCTGCTTGTGCCATTGGATAGAATCTATTCAGAAAATGTTCTCATGTTTCTATCTGCCTGAATTGACGGGAGAGTCGCGTGAGGATAAAGGGAGGAATTCACTAAACTGAAAGGCTTTAACTGACAATTCATCCAAAAAAAAGAAAGAGGCTTTAACTAATGCTCCTTTAGTACTCAGCGAGTTGTGTGCATAAGCCTCTATAGAGATGAGGGCAAGTAACACAAGCTCATGAGTAAGATAAGAAGCAACAACAACCTCATCTTGCTTCTAAGTAACACTGAATATGTGACAAAACTACATTAACTAAGAAGTTGAGATTAGCAAGTTACTGAACCAAAGTATTGCACCAACTTCCTGATGATAGAGTATCAGGTCTAAGATTTGCTATGGTTCAGGAACAGCGATATGATGCACCAAATCCTCCCAAGCTCAAAAAATAGAGAAGCATAATCCCCACCAAAAGGGGAAAAGCCACTTATTAAGTGCAAGCTCCAACATTCTTTGGTGAACCAAAGGCAACCCTTCAAACATAATCAACACAGACATGTGTGCAAGAAGTTAAAAAGGAAAAAAATCAACAAATCATGAAAGAGATAAATAGTCTCTAATGGTCAGTCCTTCATGAACTATGTATTAAACCTGCAAATCGATACCGACAATAGTAGTAATGTGGTAGCACGTAGAGAAAGTTTCAGTCCATATTGGTAGTACCTAGAGAAAAGTTTCCCGACAATAGTATTCTTTTTCCCATAAAGACGAACAAAATGAAGGGAACTGTGTCACCTACTTGCCACAGTGTAGCTTCAACTCCTTCAACAGATGCTGCTCCATCCTTTATCGCTTGTGCTAGTTTCTCCACATGTCCATACATGGAATAGTACCTGAGAATCCAGTGAAATGAATTCAAATAACAAAAAGCGCTAAACATGAAAGTAGAACAATAGGGAGAGAAGAAAAACTTGGTTTTCCCAGTGCATGCACAAAATCAATCAAGTCAAAAGATGCGCAGACACAGGCACAAATAGGAAAAACAAGCTTATTCTGGATATTAAAAATCTCTTTCTCATTCTACTTTTTTCCCCGTCTTAAAATCTTTCGGCCTTCCTGGGCATCAGAACATAGGCAAATGACCACACACACACACATACATATATATATATATATATATATATATATATATATATATATATATATATTAATGAGGCAGATTTCATTAATTCCATTCTTATTTCTGATTGGCTCTAAGATACTACCCCCCGGGCACCCAACCATAAAAGCCAAAATAGTTACCTATTAGCCCAGATAATCCTAAAGAGTAGCAGAATTTGAAGATTTTTCTCCACCCTCAAATATTACTTGGATTCACGTGCACAGCCAAAAAAACACATGGAAATTGCCTCAAAAAAGAGTTGGAAATTTATTATCCAATTGCTACGCACCACCAATTTGTAACGAAATACTCTAATCTAGAAAAAACCTGTCCATACAGAAAAGGTCCTTCCTAAAATACTCTTGATCTTGTCTATGATTTTTGCATGAAAAGGTCACAATATAGTCATTACATTCCCCCAAAATTTCAGGGAAGATGACCAGCTAGACAAAAACAGAGAAAACGAGATGTTAACATGTAACGCACGAGTAAACCATGTGAATGTAGCAGCAAAATAAACTTTAAAGTATACTTATTAAAGAGCAAAGGAAATGCAGGACACCAATAAATTCAACTAGAAACACGTACAATTCCCCTTGTTCTCAAACTTGATCCAACGTACTTTCCAACCATAACTCCCGTTGAAAAAAGTTGCGACACTATGATTTCTTCAGTTTAAGACTAAACAAATGTAAACCAGTTCATGGGAACTTCAAATTTTGGGGGAGTGGGGGAATTATTCACCAAAATCCATGGCAAGTTAACACGAATAATAGCACAAAAGCTCCATCTAATACTTCTACAGTTCAAATAATAGCCGTAGCTATTCTAGAACCAGATCGGAGCTGCTACAAATTTTCAGAAGCCATAGTAACAGCCAGCAAATTATCACTCTCTCTAGTCAATAAAGCCAAACGAAAGTTTAACCTTAGTCTCACATGCTCAGATGTTCTATCATAAACAATTCGCTTTTATGATGCCTTGCCAGAAATTCTCACACAAAAAACTATTACAGTAACTGATCCAAATACATACTAAAATAGTAAGGAATTGTTTATTAAAACAGATTCTTATCATATATCATAAAAATTTCTTTTTTTTTTTGGCTGAATTGCATATATCAAATATCATAAAACAGTTTCTTATCACATATCATAAAGCACTCGACGATGAATTCAGCATTATCAGTAATCATCCAAGAATTCTATTCAACAACAATAACCTACCTAATTAAGTCCCCAGTGATTGGGTATGGGCGGGGTGAATAAGAGACAGACATAATATTTGACAATAAATGCACAAAGTGAATGTTGTCCGTAATCAAAGAATTCTATTAATCGAAATCTTAATCACAAAATTATAACCATAAGCTAAATTCAGTTCTAAATGAGAAACATCAGATCATCATAAGAAACAGAAATTGACAGAAAAGAACAATCTGGATACTTACACAATGTAGACTTTGGTGGCCATTGATAATCTAGAAAGCTTCGAGTTCTTCGGCAATTTGGGTCCGGAGATAATTCGTTGAAAATGAAGTGAGAAAGAAGGAAAAGGCTATATATTTGTAAGGGCAAATAATCCTCTGTCCCCATCCCTGTCTCAGCCAATCACAATCCACCCTGTGTATATATAATTGGAAAAACTATTATATAGTAAATTTTGATTGAGTTTGGGACGACAGATGAAGCGGCAAATGAGACAGAGGATTTTCACCCGTTTGTAAGTGGGGAGTCCAGATTAGTTGAACTAAGGTAATTAGTGGTCTAACACTGTCCCAAAAATCGCTGGTTACCTAACTCGGATATCATATCGGAAAAATTGGTAACCAACCATTATTGAACCGGTCTATGATGTCATAAATATTTAAAAAATAATTAATATATAATTTTTGATAATTTAATATCATATACTATATTAACTAGAAAGGTAAATTCATTGAAAAGAATAATAATTAATAATAATTCACTAGTTTGACTAATCATATTTACCATTTATCAAAATAGTTTATAAATTACAAATGAACTTGACAAATTAATCAAGAGTTCAACACCAAAACTGAATTCTTGCAAAATAATTTTAAGTTTTAACCAAATTATTTATTTAGACTAAACCACAACATGTAAACTATTCAAGTGTATTATAATTTCCTAAAAAATCATTTTTTCTTTACTATTTTCGAGACCCAACCTTTCTTTGAGATCCGGATTAAGTCATTGAGTTACTAATTTGACCAGACGGGTCGGGTGGATTTTAAAACCATGGTTGTAACAATATAACATTCTATTATTGAAAAGGTTATTTATATATTTTAAATTAAGTAAAATAAAATTTAAACGTGAATAAAATTATAACTAAAAATATGACAGAGTATGAAAATGAATTTGAGAGAGAACGATGTATTTGTAAGTGGGGGAGTCCAGATTAGTAGTACTGAGGTAATTAGTGGACTAGATACCGGACACATTTAAGACTTTGTTTGGTTTGCAAATGGTGTAAAAAAAAAAAAAGAAGAAGTGACATAATTTATTTTAATTAGGGGGAGTAAGTGGATAGATAAGGAGAGTAGTATTATTTAGGGGTTTGCATTAGACTGACTTTGTTTGGTTCTCGTTTTTTTTTTTTTACCATGTTTTATCATTTCTGCTAAATAAGTGTCAGTCTAATGCAAATCCCTATTATTTACTTCCATCTTCTTTGATATAACTGAAAATGAAATATTTGATTGTATTAAAAATTAATCTTTTAACCTTATTTTCATTTCAAGCTCTTCAAACTTTGAGGGGGCTAAAATATTACTCACTCCATTCCTAAATATAAGACTTTCATTACACGTTGCGAAAATTAAGGAAGTAAAAATTAAAATATTTTTATAATTTAAAATATTAATATTACTCTATTAAATATGACTTGTATTGTATACCACTAATTCTATTTAAGAGAGTAATATTGATATTTTAATTACAAAAACATCTTAATTTTTTACATTCTTAATTTTTGCAACATGTAATGAAAGTCTTATATTTATGAATGGAGGTAGTAATATACTTTCTCTCTTCACATTCACTTCCTCTTCCAATTCCCCCAAGTAAATAACTCATTTATTTTTACATTTACTTCTTCATTTTATGTACTTCCTCTTCCCACCTCAATTAAACTAAGCCTAAATAAAAAAATCAAAAGAATTTTTATAAAACGACAACATATAGATTAGTTCAGAGAGGATAATGGCCTCTTCATCTTTTGAGGTAAGAGTGGATAATGGACCTTGCAATGACGATACTTCTTTGGTTTTAGTTGTTTATAATTAAATGTTCTATTTTTAAATTTAGTTAAAATTTCAATAATGTAAAATTTTAATTATATTTTTAGTTAAAAATAATTCTTAAATTTTAAAATGAGACATTCAAAATAAATATATGTGCATGATTTTTTATTTTTGCTAAATAAGAAATTATCCATTAATCATAAAATAGTCAAAGTCATTACAATCAAAGGATAAAATGAAAATACAAGAAAACAAAATTTATACAATGGTGTATACCACCATGATAACAGATAAAAGCCCACACCCCGGACTGGGTAAACAATACTAAAAACAATAGAAAAAATAAATACATAATAAAATTATTCGCAGCATCTTCTCCGAAATCCTTGAACAGTATTATCAAGCTCAATTTCATCACTTTTCTTAGAAATCAACAATCTACGAGAGCATGGGCGGATCAACCGTCCCATAGATTGTCTCGGAAAGATGAAGAAAATTGAGGAAGGGCCCAGAACAACTCCGAGTGTAGAGAGAAACTCTAGATCTGGAAAGATCTGAAGTAGATCTTGTATCTGAGTCTTGAATCTTGAATAAGAATACCTTGCAAAAATGTGCATGGTTGTTAGGTTTATTTTTTAAGTGTTTAGGATAGGGACGAAGACAGGTGCGGGTGGGGGTAATCGCCCTATAATTTTTAAAAAATCTTACTATATTTAATAAATTTTATATGTAGTTCAGAATATTTGATCAAATTCTCCCCCTAACATTTTCTTTGCAATTTTTATATGTAATTCGATTACTGTTACAGTTTTTCACCCCTAACTCAAAAATCCTAACTTCGTCCTTGTCCTTGGTTTAGGATGTGATACATAGGTGCAATAATGAGAAAGAAACAATTAATATTATGACAAAGCCAAAAATTTTAAAAAAATAATAATAATAATTAAAAGACTCCAAAAAGTGGATCTTGCTGTATCCAATTACTTGGAATTGGAGGGTGTTTGAGTGGGAATTGACTTTTGGTTCAAGAAAAAAACTTCCGGAAAGTAATTTGGTATGGAGAAAAGGTTTCATGAGGGAAGATGGCATGCCATAGCTTTTTAAAGGCTGACCAAAGCTCCATACATGGGGTCACTTTGGCATGGGGATGTCTTTGTGGGATTGACCTCACAGTCATTTCACATAAATTGAGGTAATATTTACATGTAAAGTAGATTTCGCCTCAACTCATATAAGATAATTATAAGACCAATTCTATAAAGACCGTCCTATATTAAAATTTTCCTCATACATATTGTAATTGATACAACAACAACAACAACAACCAAGCCTTAATCCCAACAGATTGGGGTCGTTACGTGAACCAAAGTAAGAATCACGTAAGGTCATCCACATGGATGCAATCTCTCCATTTCTTTCGATCCCAAACACAACTCTCATCTAGTTCTAGCAGATTCATATCCCCTTTTATCACCTCCATCCAAGTCTTCCTCGGTCTCCCTCTACCTCTAACGCCATCTACATTACATAATCCTTCAATTCTCCTAACCGGAGCATCACTTGGCCTTCGTCTAATGTGCCCAAACCAACGCAATTCTTATTTTTGGTTCATGTCGCTAGGGATGTGGGATCGAGTTTTCTGTCTAGTTGTCACAAACCTACCGCAACCCTCCTCCTTTATCCGGGCTTGGGACCGGCAGTAAGTGTCAAAGACAAAAGTCCTCAACACTCACTGGCGGAGTTATACATATTGTAATTGATATAAAAAGGCAAACAAAAATGAGTACTTCTACATATTTAAAAAAACGTTTTTGGGGACAGGAAACCCACCCATTGATAATGTTTACATAATTACATGTATCATAAGAATTTTACAAGATATTTCTTTTATCTATGACAAAAACTCCTAACTATGAACTTTTGAACGCGTTTTGAGTAAGAAAACTCATCAAGTATATGTAACTAGCTAATCAAAATTGGAAAAATTTTAATATAGGACCGGTTTTGTGGGTTGACCTACAATCTTTTCACATAAGTTGTGACGAGATTTACTTTGCAGATAAGCTTCACTCCAACTTATTTGAGAGGGTCGTGGACAGTAACACAAAACCGGATTCATTCCAAGTGACCTCAAAATTGGTCTAATTGCTAAGATTCGGTCAACTTTACTTTCTTTTCCCCTTAAAGTATGGGTAGGGGGAGTTTCCATGCATTTAGCACGATAAGGGAATCGAATTCACAGCATTATGGTCATTGGTTACGGTAAAGAGCCCTAGTTAACTTCACTTGAAAGGTTAAGTTTGAATTTCAATGCCAAAAATATTTCTAAGTGAACGATTTATAAGGCTCGTGTTAAATTTAATTAAGACCTGCCGCTTTGTGTTAAGAAAGTCTCCTCTCACCTAAATTTATTCCAACCCCAAAAAAGCACGGATGAAGAGAGGGGCGGAGACAGTCACTCTCCGAGATTTTAAAAAATACTATTAGGTATAGTAATTTTGTATGTAGTTCGAAAAAATTTATCAGTTTCGCCCTCAAGATTTTTTTTTTTTTTTTGCCTTTTTTATATATAGTTCGACATACTGTTGCAGTTTCGCCCCCTACACCAAATTCCTGGCTTCGTCCTTGTAAAAAAAGTACATGTAATCCAAGTTAGTTCGGATTCTAAGCGGAATGGGTTTTTTTCAATACATATGGAACGTCTCAGTACATATGTTCTGAGGCTAAAAAATGCAATAGATGTTCTGAGATATTTATTTTAAATTAATCTTAACCGTCACAATTTTAATTCAACGGATGGAAAAAATTCCGCACATGAAGAATTATCACGTTCTGCACTGGAGCCACCGTCGATCCAAGTATATATATATATTTTTTTATTAGAAAATGAAATATATCTATTAAAAGAAATGAGGATTCAAGAAACAGGGAATGAATTCGAACTCATAACATCTACGTCACGAGACCTCGATCTTGACGACTAAACTAATGCCCCATTTGCAATCCAAGTACACATTCATGGTCTATTAACTCATGAAGCAAATCATGTGCTTTTTTCAGTTTTCACCAACTCAGTAAGGAATTTGAGGGGTGGGTGTCCACAAGGAAAACCTACTACCACAAACATTAGACATGAAATGGGATGGGGCTCAATCCTCTCCTTACCACAGTTTCTGCTCTTCATGGTCTCTAGAAGAAAGGCCCACATTCCCATGAACTTCAATCAATCACCAAGCTCCAGTATGGAATTCTCTGCACCGTCCGGAACAATTAATAGCCGGCTAAAATTATTTAACTTAAAATACCTATTATTCATAATATAAGCAAAATGATATCAGTTGTCCGATCTTTAATCCGATAGCTATTAATTATTTCGCACTTTCAAGAATTCAACACATCACCAATCCCTAATGTTTCACACTGGAACCGGACTGCAATCAATCTCCCTTTTCTTTCAAGAATTCAATACATCAACAACCTCCCCACCACACACACCAGAGATTTATCCTCAATTTCACGTTTTCACTCCCTTAGCATCACCCGCTGTGGCTCCAGTTCGGAAACTGAATTTCTCTTTCTACTTCAATAGGTGGATGCTCGGTTCAAGCTTCGTAAAAAGTAATTTTTGTATTACGAAATTTAATTTTGTCTGTCGAATTGAAATTTTGACTGTTAAAATTGATTTAAAAAGAATATTTATCATGATTTTAGGACATATGTTATATTTATAAGTACATATTTTTTGTTTTTGTATTTAAGGACACATGTTTTGAGGTGTTCCTGTACGTGTGAATTTTTTTACTGTTCCGCATAGTATTCGAGCTGAGCATCACCAAACTTGTTTGTAGATTGAACTAGAACTCTGCTCTTTAGAAGTCAGGATTTATAACAGTGTTAAAAGAAATAATAAAAAAAAAATCGGAAAGTAAACTTAAGGCAAATTGGTATAAATAGTCCCTAAACAATTTACCGCCAGAGGTAGAGTCCCGAAACTTTTTTTTTTTGTTTTTAAAATCCTCAAACAATATATATTTGGTGTGTAAGGTCCTCCCGTCTATTTTTTGTTAGTCAACTGTGATATTGAAAATTTGAATTGGTCAAAGAAATTAGCAAGAGGGGCATACTTGGTAGTTCATATTTCATTTACCCATTAATGGTATATACCTAACAGCACCCCACCCCCTCCATCATCTCCATCTTCAACTTCCGGTCATAACCCCAGCACCACCCTCCCGACCACCACCAACACCCAACACTTCCACCATCAAATCCGACTAATAAACCAACAAAAAATTCTCTGTGGATCTATTATTTGCATGAAGGAGCAGGCTAACAATGAAGAATCAAGATTTTGTTTTTGAAATGGAACTTACAGTAGAAATTTTTCTGGGCTGCTGCTGCTGCTTTGAACTTTTCAAATTGTAGAAATTTCAACCCACCAAATTGTTGTGCTAAAGATGCATCTTTTTGCAAATTTAAGAACAAATTCGCATAGAATTTACACTTTTGGAGGTGGGTTTTTGTGTTCTTGAAATTTTTGGAGTTAGAACCCTTCTTGGTGGTGGTGATTCGCTCTTGAAGACCTCCAAGATTTGCCCACCCCACCTTCTTCCCCCGTCATCTCTCTCAAGGATGAACTGGGTTTGCAGTCATGGCGTCGTGCTTCCCTTTTTGCTTTGATTTTACAACAGATTCGAGCCTTTAATCTCTATCAAAGTTGGTTTGGAAGAAATCCGAATTGGGAGTGATAAATAGTAGAGCTCAATTTCGGTTTTTCGAGGAAATTGAAGATGGTTGTGGCGGTGGCTTCTTCTTCTTGTAGAGATTACTCATCATCAAACTCATTAAAATCAGCCCAAAAAAAGGACAAATTTGATGAAACCTTCATGAACTCCAATTTCTTCTTCATCCCTTTTTGCTCCCCTTTTGATGGTAGTGGCGTTAGGTGTTGATGGTGGTGAAGATTTCGAATAATTTTTTCTTCTTTCTGCTGTTGAAGATTTCGTTTGGAATTGGTGCGGGGTGGGGGGTGGGGGGTGGGGGTGGGGGTTGTCGGGGAAGAAGAATATGGAATACGGCCCAGGGGATAATTTTTTATTGTGGACTGTGTTAAGTCAGGGGTGGGTGGAGGAAGGGGGAGGCGGCGTAAATTTGTGATTGTGGAGGCAGCATGGCAGAGGTGGTGGTGATCGTTGGGGAGGGGTTGGGCTGATTGGGTTGGGTTAGGGTAAGTAAAATACCAAAATTACCCCTTCAATTATGTGCTTTGACTAGACTATTTTTACCAAATTTATGTTTGACCGTCATTTTTTTTACGGAAGGACTTTGCACACCAAATATAAATTGTTTGAGGATTTTAAAAACAAAAAAAAAAAGTTTCGGGACTCTACCTCTGGCGGTAAATTGTTTAGGGACTATTTATACCAATTTGCCTAAACTTAAACAAACAAGTGACTAAAACCCCAAAAAAATCAGAATATATAAAGCAACTTTGCCGTTGGTTCTGCCTTTGATTCTGCTGACATACAAATTCACTTCTTTTCCTGCTCTCTCTCATTTAATGATTCCAGCTTTCTTTAGTTGTCTTGTTGATTGGCTACAGATAAGAAAACGGAAGCTTCTAAATATTTTAACAAAGATTAAGGAATAAAGGATAGGAAAATGATTTACTACTAGAATTTGGAAATATCTGATATGGACCGGGTCCATGTGGATCATGTGGTCCAGATTTGGCAACATCCCTACATAATGAGGAGAGAGAAGGAAATGCAGTGATGTGGCAGAATCTGGGTCAGATATGCTCAATGGGACCTGGTCTACGCATGAATAGACCCTAGAATTTTGGGATAGAAACCCTAAATCTCCAAATTGAAGGTGTTAAATGACTATCTTACCCCCTCTTGGTATAAGGGATTCACCCAACTATGAGTGCAAAAAGGTCCAAAGATACTATTTTAGTCAATCTTTTAGCCAATAATTATAGTAGCCTAACAAGGTCCGGAAGGATAAAAGAATTTTTATTAGAGCAAATCATCTTTTTTATACCTCAACAATTTATATTTTTCGCTTTTTAGACTTAAAGTTTTATTTTATTCAGGTATGAATTTCAACAATTTACGATTAGCTCATTATAAATATTTTTTTAAATTCCGATAAAAAAATCACCTGAAAGCAAAACGTGGTCATTTTGCACAAGGACATAATTGTCCTTACACCTCTCTATCCACCTCCTCTATCAGCCATCACCTCCCTCTCCACCATCACCATCACCACCTCCTCCTCCTCCCCCCCCTTCCCTCCATTTGCTGCAATGTTCTGAAGCATTAACAAAGTCACGAAACCGGAGCCTACCGCAGTCTGCACCACAAAAGCCAAACTCCACCAGCCACCAGCAACCTTACCTGCATCAGCCAGAGAGCTCCAACAAGCCTAAACCAAGAACCAAATTCCAAACCCCACAAAATATTTATCATCCAAACTAATTCCAAACCCCAAAAGCTTCAAACTTTTATACACAATTCCAACCAAAATTGAATACAACACAGTAATTAACAACATAATCATCAAATTCACAAACATGGTACATAGCAAAGGGAAAGACGAATAAAAGTAATTGAAGAAACAGCTAAAGGAGATAGGATTAAGAAACCCAAGAAGTAAAAAAGAGGGATTATGAAGTGGGTTTTTGTTGTGGATTCTTGAGGTAAAGAAAAGAAAAGGGATTGTTGAGGGATATAATGGATGAAGGAATTAGAATGACAAGTAATTAAAGAAAAAGAAAGGGGTAAAAGGAAAATAACAGAGAGATTTTGGGGAAGAAGCAAGAATTGGTGAGAGATTTAGGGGGTGTATTCAATGTAGAATCTATATGATTTTTAAGGAGTTTTAAAGTCCATAGGTATTCAATTTGGATTTTAAAAAGTCCAATGAAATCTAGAGGTATTCAAAACTCTATAGATTCTCATAGATTTCATTAAAGGTAGGATTTTGATGGATTTCATAGGTTTCAATGTGTATGGTGAAATCTCTTCTTTTTTCTCAAGATTTTGATTTTCTCTCATTAATATTAAAATTAAAGTGTCTTTGATAATTTTATCTTAGATTACAATTTTTTTAATAATCTCATTTCTATAAAATTATAAGAAAAAACAAAGAAATATTTCAAACTACAAAAAATTACATCGTTAGAAAACTCAATATGAAATGTTTATTTCCCAAAAAGAAGTCATAATATCCAAACAATTTTTTTCTTGATAATCTTCAAATAGAAATTAAAGAAAGCAAACAATTTCTTCTCTATTTAACCACAAATTTCTATTTTTTCAAACATGAATTTCATTTTCCCTGAAAGATAAAATCAAAGAGAAAAAAAGTTCAAACAAAACTTATCACAAAACATATCTTAATTAAACCAAAATACCAAGTAAGTAAATTATACAAACCTTGAACAAATAAATCAAAAAAGCCGCAGTTACGTAATCTAAAAAAAATCAAAGACTATCGCCAAACTTTTTAAATTTTTAACAAAATGATTTAATTCCAAAAAAAAGGATTGATAAACATATGTTGACTTTGGAAATTCAACACCTTTGGATCTGTATAATACACCACTGAATCAGTCTTTTCTTTATTTTCTGGTGCTATTCAAATAATCTATAGACTTTATAAATCAAAAGAAATCCTGATAAATCAATCTAATAAAATCTGATAGACTCTGCGCAGACTCTGCATAGAGTTAAAACAATCCATAAAGTCAGCAGAATCCATAGACTTTTGAAAATCAGTTAAAATCTTTTAAAATCTGGATTGAATACACCCCCCTTAGAAAGTGAAAGGAGTTTTCTAGGGCTTCTTTTTAAATTGGTTCATATATTTATATTGTGTATTGAAGGAAGAGAAAAAAATAAATGTGATTTCATAGGGCTTCTTTTTAAATTGGTTCATAGAAGCCATGAAAATGGAGGAAAGAAAGCTGAAAATTAGTTGAAGAAGAAAAAAATTTCAATTGGAAATTGATGGTGATGGAGGAGGAGGGGAAGGAGGACGAGGTGGAGCAAATGTCATGGTTGAGAGGGAGGTGGTGGTGATGGCGGAGAAGGGTAAGGAGGATGAGATGATGGTGGTGATGGCGGAGGGGGAAGGGGAAGGAGGAGGAGGAGGAGGTGGTGGTGGTGGTGGTGATGGTGGAGAGGGAGGTGATGGCTGATAGAGGAGGTGGATAGAGAGGTGTAAGGACAATTATGCCCTTGTGCAAAACGACCACGTTTTGCTTTCAGGTGACTTTTTTGTCGGAATTTTAAAAAAAATTCATAATGAACTAATCGTAAATTGTTGAAATCAATACCTGAATAAAATAAAACTTTAAGTCTAAAAATCGAAAAGCATAAATTGTTGAGGTCTAAAAAGAGTGATTTGCTCTTTTTATTATTACACTCTTAATTCTTAAACGCCCAAATTATGTTTCTTCTTCTATTCCTTAATATGGATCAACCCCAACTGTTAGAACTTGAATTTTTGTAGTGGCTTCTCTTAGGACAAAATCCAAATCCATAAGCTTGATCATATCAATAATATCACCACCCATGGAATTTTAAATTTCCCAAACTTTTCTGCTTCTTCCTTTACCTTCCAGGCCATGGTGAATTGACTTTTTAGCCTTACGTGTATTGCACTTATTGGTGTGGAGATAAGTTTTAAACTTAGGAGGAATCCGCATCTCTAGATAGATCTCTCTCAATTCACGTAAGATGACTGTGGGTCAGTCTCATAAAAAGATTCGTATAATTGAATTTTTTTCTTGATTTGAAACGAAAAAAAACTAGTTGCAAATTGGGCCGAGTTATTCTGGACCAGCCCAATCCACAGTTACTGTAACGAGCTTGGTCTTGAGTTTAGGGTGGAGACTGAGTCGGGCTGAGCTAAAGGTCTCTGGGTTTTGGGAAAAGTTAGGTTGCTGTATAGGATCAGTCTAATTCGGCCCAATCCAATACTAGCTCAGCCCAGCCTTTTGAAGAGACTCTACTTGGGCTCATTGTAAAGTATGGTAAGTCCCATTCACAATAAAACTCTTTTGGTCCTCCTTTATGGAGAGGACGTGTTATGCAATGTATTTTTCTTTCATAATTTACTACGCTTATTTAAATGTTGGGATTTGTCTAGGATTCAATTACTCTTTTTTGAGCGAGTAATAAACGACTCACCTCTTCGGTTATTTGTTCATTTTCCTTTTTTCTTTTTTTTTTCTTTTTGGTTAAGTTTAATTAAGATCAAAGTAAAAAATAATACAAGTCGAATCGAACTATGACTTTATCTAATCGTTCAACTTTTCTCAAGCTTATTTTAATACACTATTTTTAGGGGTGTCAACGGGCGCCCCGAACCCGGCTCACATAGCTCGAAAATATGTGAGCGTGAGCCAAATATTTAAGCTCAAATTTTATGTGAGCTGAGTGTGAACTTGACCCTGCTCAACCCAGTTAAAACTCGCAACCGAATAAGAATAATTTAATTATATATTATATAATACTATATTTCTAATTAAAAAGAAGAAGACATAAAAATTGGTGACAAAACACATTGTTTCTTTTTGTCTATATTTTATGGATTTTTTTTTATCTTTGGTTATCTTTTTTATTTAGTTTATCTTACTATAGGAATTAAGTATCATTATATTGTGTATAATTGTATTCTCGTTAGAATTTAGTCTCATGGCCATTGTATTTTACTATTCTTTCTATATGATTTTATTTTTGCTAATACAAATTTAGCTCATGAGTTTAGCTCGACCTCACATTAAAAATGTGAGCTGAGCGTGAGCTCAATGTTTGTGAGCTTTTTCGGGCTGAGCGTGAGCTGAGCTTTCCAATTTTTATGTGACCTGAGCGTGAGTTACGCCAAGCTCGACTCACATAGCCCGATTGACACCCCTAATTATTTTGCAGAAAAATATATAAATATATAAAATTATCTCTCTTTAATAACTTTTTCAGTTTCATTAATTAAAAGAGAAAAGAAAGAAAAGCATATAATATTAGTGACTTCAAAGACTTCAATGTTGCCCTTCATGGTAAACTTACTTGGCAGGTCTTAAATGATGTTAATAAACCGTGGGTGAAACTTGTTAAGTCCAAGTATCTTAGAGGTAAACCTTTACTTGATCAAGATTCTTGTCCTTCTAGTTCCTCTTGGATTTGGAAAGGGTTGTGGGAGGGGAAAGATACTCTTAAGAATGGTATTTGCTACCAGATTGGTAATGGTTCAGGTATTAAAATTTGGGAAGACCCATGGATTCCAGGTATTGATTCTTTTAAACCTCCTTTAAATATTCATCATTCTGAATCTCTTGTTTATGTTTATGACCTTATTGATCATGACTTTCACATATGGAATTTTAATTTAGTAAATAATATCTTTCCTGATTTTATTTCTAAAGAAATTTTCAAAATTAAACTACCTCATTCAGAGGAAATTGACAAGTTGGTTTGGGCTCCCTCCTCGACAGGGAACTACACTGTAAAATCAGCTTACCTTTTCAATAATCTACACAAATTTGCTGGTCCTAATATGAATGATCAGGTTTGGAAATTGCTTTGGGATTCTAATATGCATGGGAGGCATAAACAGTTTTTGTGGAAATGTCTGAATAACTTACTTCCTACTAGTAAGAGACTGCAACCTATCTTTAAAAGGGAATATAATTGTCCCTTTTGTGATTTTGATATTGAATAAGCTGATCATCTGTTTTTAAACTGTCCCATTTCAAAATTCATTTGGTTCAATTCTAATTGGAACTTTAAAATTGAACCTTTTAAACTTTGGAACATTTATGATTGGATTTCGAAAATTCTACTTAAAACTGATAATGGTTTCCCTTTATTGCAGGTTGACAAAGATAGATTCTTAAACTTTGCAGTTGTACAAATGGAAACAATCTGGTATATGAGAAACAAATTGCTACACAATCAAGATATTCCGGATTGGGAGTCCATTACTAACTTGATTGAAGATAGAGCTGCCTTATACTGGAAGGCAAATCTGCTAAAGAGATGCAATTCAGCTAAATTAGATAGTTTAATTTGGAATGTACCCCCCTAAGGCTTTTGTAAATTAAACTTTGATGCAAATTGGGATTGTAATTCTCCTTCTTTTTTTGCTTGCATATTGACAAATGATGAAGGTAGAACCTTGGGAGCTTGGACTAAAAAGTCGAGGAAATATCACCTTTTGTCTGCTTGAATCGAAAGCGACAATTTTTTTGCTTTGAAATAGGTGAAGATATTGCTTGCCAAAAGTTAATCATCAAAGGGGATGCTCTTTTTGCGATCCAGGCATTTATGGGAAATCAGAGTTTGGAAAGTTGGCAGAGCAAATCATCTACTTTACAAGGAAGGCGGTATTTGAAGATACATGAGAACTGGAGAATGGCCTTTGTTCCAAGAAGTTGCAACACTTTTGCACATAATTTGGCGAGATGGGCCAAATGTAATAACTTCGTAGGTTATTTTTCACCGAACTCTATCCCTCTCATTGATGGGCATAATTGTAACAGTTTAGGCTCAGACCAAGGTGAAAGCTCTTTAGGTGTTTTGCCAAGTTCTGATGTCAATTCTGATTTAAGTAATGAAAGCTGAGGTATTATTCATCAAAAAAAAAAAAAAAAATATAATATTAGTGTTTCTAAAATAAGCATATATTATTAGTTGCTTTTTTTTCAAGGGATAATATTGTTTTTTAACGGATAATTACTTGTAAAATAAAAGAACGAATTGTAGATAAATTTTTTTAATCTGTGTATATTTTAATCAGCTTTTTCCAAGGTTAATGATATAAATTGTTTTACTGTTCAAAAAAATATTTTAATTTGTGTTGAGTTTTTTTTTTAGCAGTATGGGCTGAATTGTAACCAAATTTTTTTTGTGGGGATTGTTTTTTAGTCCTCTATTCTTGCGTAGATCCGTATCCGACTCGAATCCAAAAAAAAAGTTTAGAATTTGGTAAGAACTCCAGACACATATATCCGCATCCGAATCCAAATCCGTATAATAGTAATAAAACGGTTACGAATCTGAAATATAAAAAACCGGATCCGTTAGACCCTAATCCGTTTATACATATATATATATATATATATATATATATATATCTATCTATCTATATATATATTACATAGCACTTATACATACAGATAATTGTATCTATATATTTCTTCCATTTTTTTTCTTAGATTTTCACTTTTTTAATTAATTTACTAATTTTTAATTGGTTGAGAATATTTAGGTTAATTAAATTAATTGAAAAATAACTTATCTTAATAAAAATTAAATATCAACTTTTGTAGGTGCAAAAACGTTAAATTATTTTATTCAAAACGGGAGACGGAGGATTCGATCCCCACGACTGCGGAGTCGAATCTTTCATATTGCATTGCCAACTACTCTAGCAAGTATTTGACAACTGTTTTCTCTAATTCTTTTAATGGAATGTTAATTTAAATTTTATTTTGGTTGTAAACTCTTAATTGGCTTATAAGAGTATCCCACATCGAAAAGTTACATTATTTTTTGAGTTTGACAATACTATAAAAGATGGTACTTTGACATGTTTTGAGTTACAAAATTGGGCTGATATTTTAGCCCATCAAATTAAGGAAGCCCGGTTATTTGCTTCTTATATTTTTTATTTATATAAATATAAATAGTTAAAATTTTAACAAATAACGGGTAATTCAGATGGCCGGGTCCTCTGAATTCCGATTGAACTTATAATCATATGTTTTGAGTGAGAAATTGGGTTGACATTTTAGCCCATTAGAGTGGGGAAGCAAATATATTTGCTTCTTACATTTTTTATTTATATAAATTTAAATAGTTAAAGTTTTAACAAATAAGGGGTTATTCAGATGTCTGAGTCCTCTGAATTCCGATTGAGCTTAAAATCAAGTTCGATTTGGAGAGTTTAGAAATTTGTAATTTTTTTAATATTTAATAGAATAAAAATAATAATAAAATATTAATTAAAAGTTATGAGTTTTAATATATTTATGAATTTTCTTTTATTCTTTTCTAATTTTTAGATTTTTCTTTTTCAATATTATCAATCTATATATTACAAAGCACTTATACATACAGATAATTGTATCTATATATTTCTTCCATCTTTTTTCTTAGATTTTCACTTTTTTAATTAGTTTACTAATTTTTAATTGGTTGAGAATATTTAGGTTAATTAAATTAATTGAAAAATAACTTATCTTAATAAAAATTAAATATCAACTTTTATAGGTGCAAAAACGTTAAACTATTTTATTCAAACCGGGAGAGGGAGGATTCGATCCCCGACCCTGCAAGTCGAATCTGTCATGTATGCATTGCCAACTACTCTAGCAAGTATTTGACAACTGTTTTCTCTAATTCTTTTAATGGAATGTTAATTTAAATTTTATTTTGGTTGTAAACTCTTAATTGGCTTATAAGAGTATCCCACATCGAAAAGTTACATTATTTTTTGAGTTTGACAATACTATAAAATGGTGTACTTTAACATGTTTTGAGATACAAAATTACTTTGACATTTTTTCTTTCATTAAACATTACGTTTCCGTGCATAGCACGGGTATTTTTTCTAGTATATATATATTGTATTGGTTTCGATGAAGGTCTTGTAACTAAAAGAGAGATCAGATAATTATCTTACTGAGACTTTTTTAGGAGAAACTAGGTGTTTGAACCAGAGTAATGTTACATTCAAGGCACAAATATAGTTTTGACCCTATTTTCAAACGGCGTGCCTACGTATGCCAGTAAAGTCGGAGCAAATTATTTGTATTTTGGAGGTGAGACAAATCTCATTACGATGTCTCTAACAGCTAATTTTCCCTTCTTTAATACTTTAGAATCTTTTGATTACATAAATTCCACCTCTAATTATTTGAAGTGGATGTCGTCCGATAGATTATTGGATAAATGAAGAGAGTGGTTTAATTTTTTGGATTAGAGTCTCATCTTTAGAAAGAAAGGTGTGTTGTTGTCTTTTGAAGACGAAGAAATCAAAATATTCATAATGTTACATTTAAATTGCCCCTTTGCAATGCTAGACTTAGTCTAATATATATATTTTTTTATTGGGGGAGGAGATCTATTTATTATAAGAAATATTGGGATTCAAGGAGCGGTGAGGGATTCGAAAGAAAGACCTCTACGTCATGAAACCTCAAGGCTACTAAATCGGCAAAAAATTGTCTGTACCCAACTTGTGTACCCATCACTCAAAATTCGTCACGTGGACAGAGAAAATATATTTTTCTTACGGGTTCCACTATTTCTTTTAGGCTATAAATTTCTTAATTAAAAAAGTGACACGTGTCCATTTCTTATTGATGACACATGCATGGGTACACAAGTTGGGGACATATGATTCTTAGCCTACTAAACTAATGCCTCATTGGCAGACTTACTCTAATATTGTTTAAAATAAAATCTCTTGCTCCTGTGATTCTAATACTACTCCTGTATTGGCCTTGTAAATTCACATTACAGCCATACAAGTTTCCTTTAAGAGCTGAAAACATCCAGAAGAAGTTCAACAAATAATTTCCATAACTCTTGAGGCCATTAAAAGTGAAAAGAACTTACTGGGAAATACAATATATATATATATATATATATCATCACTATGTGGACCTCACAGCCCATCTCTTTGGACGTCACTTTCCTTGGGGAACGTTCTGGCCTTCTCAAATAAAAGACACTTCCCCTCCCAGCCTCTTCTTTCTCTTCTAGTCCCAATGCAAAGAACCTCTACCTCATCATCTCCCACTCCAACCCATTTCTCTCATTAAAATACATTTTTTCTTTTTCTTTTTATATTATACCCGTATTAACAGTGTCGGCCCTGCGACATATTGTTTCGAAGGAAGTAGGGATGCAATGGCTATATAGTATACCAAGTACACTATATAGTGTAAAAGTATACTAAATATATTATTTTCTTTTTTAAATTGAGAGAAGAGATATTCAATCTCACAATCGAATTTCGTGTTACAATATCAACTACTATTATGGTGTTGACAAAGTACACTAAATATTATAAATAAGTACACCATTAATATATGTATATAGAAGCAAGGAACATATTCCATCTAATATTGAACATTAAACAAAACTTTGTTCAAAAATTCTTATGCGAAACCTTTTTAACACAAAATGAATCTGCATCGACTACAATTACAAGGGGTGAAAATCGTTTATCCCCATTCCTGTCCCCAACTAATTAAAATTTACTATATAATTATTTTTTTCAATTATATATACACATGGTGAATTGTGATTGGTTGGGGACACACACGGCGACAGATGATTTTTTGCCAATTACAAGTGGTTGGTTTGTAACCGTTACAATCCCTTATCCAATAGGAGTCGGAAGTACTTCTCAATTATATTAGCGCTATTTGACCTCATTAAAATACATGGTTCACAAGAAATCGTTGGGTTCTCTAAATTTATTTAAAATTTTATACAAAATATTTTACCTTCACCAACAAATATTACGATAGAAAATTTCAGATTAACCCCAATCCAAAAGAAAACACAAGTCATAATTCTAAATAGAAACTATATCAAATTCCAACTTAAAAGAAAGGTTAATTTTAAAAAAGTCCATAGATTTAGGGGTCATATTCAATCAAGTACCTTAAACTTTAAATTTTTTATTTTAGTTCCAAATTAAAATTATGTCCAAAAAAGTGACGGAAATTAGTGTATATTCTCAACTTCAAAATATCTACTTCAACACAAACTTAGTTCTCGTGAAGTATCGAAGTTAAGATTCCGTTTACAATTCTAATAGAAGTTCAAAGTTTTTTTTAAAAAATAATTTTGTAATTTCTTAAATGCCATCCAATCAAATCCAAAATCATAATATCTCAAATCCTAAAAAATATATCATTTCTTAAGAATGTCAGGAGCAATTTGGATATTCATAAAAAAAGAAAAAAAAAAAAAAAAAGAGCAATTTGGACATAGGTTGTCCGACGATTAGGATAATATGGACGGAATCCTGATTTTGGGTGATTAATTAAAAAAATTAAGCTTAAGGTACCTAATCACAAATAACTTTGAGCGACTTTGTGGACTTCTTTAAAATTACCAAATTTAGTTGACTCAAAAGTATGCAAACTTCACCAACGACCTGTGCTTTCCAAATAAGCAAAGTAGATTTGCCAAATGGCATGGATAGAGGAGTGCCAAGTAGGATTTGTTCACATGGGCTTTGCTAGAATCCCTTGCCACAAAAGATTTGTTGGTTTTATCATTTTATGGACCCTAGCTGTTATATTATTCATTATCCAATACATTCATGCTTTTTGGATAGGCATTATTCTATTTTTCCTCCTTTTTTATTATATGGTTCAAAATTATTAGTACATCAAGGAAAGATTTTTTTTTTTTTTTTTTTGCTAGGTAACATCAAGGAAAGATGATAACATATCCAAAATATATAATAATTAAATATTATATGTAATTATTGTGTAAGGGACACCCAAACTAAGGATTTTTACTTATATATATATATATATATATATATATATCTGGTCCATATTGACCATTTGATACAAAATTGGTCACATTCTGCATAATGAGGAGAAAGACAATTTTGTAGTGATGTGGCAATTCTGAAACACATGGTCTAATAGATCAGATCCACAATAGAATTAACCCAAACCAAGTACAATGTCCCAAAATGATGCTGTTTTTTACTACGGCGTAAAATAAGTGTTTGTTCGCTTTTTTACGAGATGTGTGTTGTGACCGAAATAAAATTTTAACATTTAAGATTAGTTATCCTCAATGCATTTTATAAAAAAATTATTTAATTATTAATAAACGTTTTATATTGTATAGAATAATACATGTTTCGCACTTAAGCTGAAGTAGGAAACATGGAATAGAATCATGGGATGGTGATGGTGATGGTGATGGTGGGGTTTGGAAACCGAGTTTCAAAGGGAGCAGATGGGCAGCACATGGATCAAAACACTTCTGTGGATCAGGACTTGCCATCTCATCACATTGTGTGCAAGAATCTGATTTCCTTGGCTCAAATTGAACAGTAGCACATAATCTCTGACCTAATAACAACTTTCCTTTTCTGGAAATAAAAAATGTTTAATCCCTTCCAACTTCACCAAAGCTGTTCCGCATAGGAGCTGAGCTTCCACAGTCCGGCTCCTATGCGAAGCAGGAAAAAATTCGCACGTGCAAAACAATTTCAACAGTCAGATAATAGTTTTAACGGTCTAGATCTAGAGAAAAAAAGTTACTACTGACTTAAAAAATAATAAAAAAAACTTTTTTCTTTTTAGATTTGTGCCGTTAAAAAATCTTATCCGACGGCTGGGATGGTGTCCCGCACGTCTCGCACCAAAGTTGTCCGGCATAGGAGCCGGGAGCTTCCAACTTGCTTTGGCCGGGGTTTCCTTTGAAAAAAATAAATGTTTAGGGCTTTTCTTTTTCTTCCCTTTTTTACGCTACTAGGTTAGGGGTGGGGCCTCGGCACTTCATTTATTTAGAACAAGATTTTTTAAATTTTTTAAAGTAGTCAATTTTGTATGGGAGGCGATATTGTCATAGCAATATTTCTCATGCAAAAGCAATATTTAACCAAATGTCAAAGCTATTCTTTTTTTTGTTTTTATCAATCTCACCAAATCATTCATTTCTTAATTCCTTAATTCTCTTCTCCCTCTCGAATCTTAAGATGTGATTTCTTTGTTTCTCTTTCCTAGTTAGTATGTTGTATTTTCTTTGATTCACATGTCAGAATTTATTCTTATAATATTTAATTGATGGAACTTTCTCTGATTTAGATTATTATAAGTTAATGGAGTTCGTATGAAATTGAGGGGAGGATTTAAAAAAAAAAATCTATTGATGAGAAGATCTATTATGAGAAGCATATGAGTTCAAAAAGAATATTATTTTTCATTGAAAAAATTGAATTCTAAATCCACTTGAAAGTTATGAAAGTAAAATAAAATGAGGGAAGAACCACTAATTGTTGCTTCCCAAGAGTCCTTTCTCCTATCACAAGAAATCTCAACGTCCAAATTTAAGGGGAAAAAATGAAGTAATGAAGCGAAAATAACCATTAATCAATGAGGATTAAGTAGGGAGAATATCCAATTTGAGTTTAAAAAAGAAGAAAATCAATTAATATGACTATATCCTAATCTAATTAAGGGCAGTATGGTCATTCAAGCAAAATTTACTCTTGCAGGAAGAGAATTGCTCTTGTAATATCACCACCCATTTTTTATATTGTACTCTAATTTTTTAACAATTTTTTTTATAGTAACATATATTATAGTTGACAACGAAACGTAATTTAAGCGGTAAAATATTTATGAACCTCAATTTATGGCGATTTCAATAATATTTATGGCGAATTCAAAAATTACTTTTAAGGATTAAGATTTATAATATATATAACTTGTAATTCTGAATCCGCCATAAACAACATTGTATAAGAAAATCATAAACTAAAGCAGTATAATCACGTCCTAACCTCTCAATTTTAATTCCTTTGTTTTGGTCCAATCATATTCTTGATGCAGCAGACAAGAATCACATAATGAATTATTAAAACTCACCGAATACTTTCTTCTTCTTTTTTTTGGTAAATACTAAACTGTTAAAGTATCAGTTACAGTATTAGCAAAGTAAGAAATAAGTCTAAGAAAGAAAGCTCCATGGACATTTCTTGGCACTAATTAACTAACAAAAGGGGAATAGACTGAAAATAAATTAAATCAGGAGAAGTAGTAGATCCTCCAGCTTTAGCCAGCGCATCTGCACATGCATTGACTTTCATGTAGACATGAGTAATGTTACTCTTCAAAATCTGGCTGAGTAACTCCTTGCAATCATAAACAATAGGAGATAAAGGGTGAGTGTCCATAACCTGATGAAGCATGAGATTCACAATAATTTGCGCATCAAGTTCCACGGCCAATTTTTGAATTCCTAATTTGTTTGCAATCAATAAACCTTCACGTAAAGCCCACGCTTCTGCCACTGTGTTCGTGCAAATACCAAGATTTTTACAGAATCCCGAAATCCAAGTACCTTCGTGATCTCTAAAAATACCTCCTGTGCCTCCCTTACCCGGGTTACCAATAGAGGAGTCATCAATATTCAATTTAACCCAATTAGGCTGTGGTTTCTTCCAAGGGATGCTGATTAATTCTTTTCCCTTAGAAGTGTCGTTACCCGGTCCAAACGCAAAGAATTCAATCGCTTTCTTGAAACAAATCAAGGACTTATTTATCAAGGTTGAACAGCGGTTGGTTTCTAGTGTTGCAAAGGATCCAGCACCCATAGGAGAAGATAATACTCCAACTAATATTATAAAAAGGAGATGTAATCTTCGAAGCGCAATTCTTTCTCAGCCAATAGTTAAAAGGTAGGCTATTAATATTACCATACGAAGGCAACATCATAGCGTTCCATAATGAAGTTGCTCTACCACAATGCCTTAGAATATGCTCTTCATTTTCCCCAAATACTTTACCAACGAATGGAAAGGAAATTACTACCAGAAAAAGGGAAAAAAAAAAAAAAAAGAAAAAAAACGAATTTGGGAAGGGTAACGTCGTGTCGAGCATGGTCTCATCACTCATCACCTCATGCTTCCTCTGCCTTCCATTGGCTCCACATGACTCCCATAACATA
The DNA here is from genome assembly GCA_026122235.1 of Vinca minor. Taxonomy (NCBI): domain Eukaryota; kingdom Viridiplantae; phylum Streptophyta; class Magnoliopsida; order Gentianales; family Apocynaceae; genus Vinca; species Vinca minor. The sequence goes on along the minus strand of JAOCZM010000284.1, from coordinate 600,936 downwards.
ACCTCTATCTGCCTTTTCTTTACAAATAATTTGTTATAGACTCGATCTAATAAATTTTAAATTCTAATATTTTCATATAATTATAAGATGATAATCAATAATTGACACTTAATAAAAATTATATCTCTTCTTATTTTGAAGAACTCAAAACTACAATATATGTGTAGGAACATAAATCAAGTCCATAATAATTTGTTTTGTCCCTTCATAATTCTCACATTTTTCGACAAAATTCAATAATGAATTAATTACAAGTACTCTTTGTTGGCAGTAACGGTTTGACAGTTCAAATTTGTTAGAAGGGTTGGAATTTATTATTTTTCCTTATGCACTAGTCTACACATACATTTAGAAACTTTTAATTCTCTGAAGTCTGAAATACATCTCATTATTTATATTTTTTGTTGGATATATTAGTGAATGCAAAATTTGGTATCCCACATTGATTTGCGTGGAATCTTTTGTTCACTTAATAAGAAAGGAACCAAGAAGGTAGAGTAAATGTGTGGATGTTAGAGCCCCCGCGGGTGCACGCAAGGTTCAACCGGAGTTCAACCGAGACTAATATAAAACATTAGTTCGGGTAGATTATATAATTAATCCGGGAGCGGGGCCTTGGGGCCTTGGGGGAATTCGAGATGATTTTTTGCTTCCCAAACACACAATTACTTAATGTTAGCTTGAATCATGAATGTTAGTAATTTCAGCAATCAATTGGATTCATGAATGTTTGGATTCATGAACACTAGTAAATTCCGCAATCAATTTGGATTCATGAATCAGCAAATCCTTGGAGTAAACAAGCTTCACTATATATATTCCATTCATTCTTCATTGCAGATGACACACAAAAAAATCTGAAACTTTTCTATACTTTTACAAACAATTTTGGGTGATAGTTGCAAGCTCGTCGGCAGTTCGCTTGTAGAGTTTCAAGTGCTTGTGAAGGCTCTACTTGCAGATCATTTTATCCTGGGAATCGAACACCTTCAAAATCCTAAGCACCAGAGGGAAGAAGGTGAATTCGGTTTAAGGATATTGTGTTTTATCACAAGATTTGATCTAGATAGTTTGTAAAGTTATCTGTTTCTAATACCTTTTAGTGAATATTTGTCTAACATTTTTTTCACTAAATTATTAGGTACATGATGATAACATCGCTGGTGATGAAGTATGATAAAGAAGAGAAAGAAAATTCTCGTTGAGAGTGCATTTGGATAATATCTTATATTTTAAATTTTAAAATTGATGGGAATCAGCTTTGCACATCTTAAGAGATTGCCGAGCCCTCTCCTCAAGATAACTCTGTGACTGTTAGTGTACAGTTTTTTTATGGTGTGTTGTACACACCGCCGGAGCTAGGGTAGGGCATGATGGGGCCACAGTCTTTCCCCACCAAAAAAATTATTTTATTAATATTAATTGTACCCATCTTATTTTTAAAATCTGCGTACGACTCTGTTTTTTGCTCACTTATACGATTAGGTTTAGTTGAACTAACTCTGATTGATGCTAATGCATTGCTTTTCATTTTGTAAGTTTTTCATGTTGAAATTTTTATATACAAATCACATTTCAATTAAAAAATAATGTTTAAAATGGACTTTAAATATCTCTCATAAATAATTTAATTTTTGCGAAACTTTGCGCCAAATTTCAAGCTGAAACTTACTTCATTCTTTAATATAAGTCTTTAGAATATGTTAAGAGATTTATTCTTTTAAATAAAATAAGTGGTATAAAGTCATATTTAATAGAGTGTAATATTGATATATTAATTAATAAAATATCTTTTTTTTTGCTTTCTTAATTTTCTCTACATATCATAAAGACCGGAAGTAGTATCAAATTTTTGCTGCTTAATGTTAAATGACACAACTACCCAATTAGGCAATCACCTCATACCATCAGAGGCGGCTAATAGGGGGTGCGAAAGTGACGATCATGCGCAAGCCCCCAAAAATCCGGGGCCCCAATATTTTTTTAATATATATATATATATATATATATACTTAGAAAAAAATTCGGAGCCCCAAATTTTTTTTTAAAGTTATATAAGACGTTAATTTAAAATTTGGCAAAGACCCCAAAAAAGTTTGAGCAGCCCCTGCATACCATTCTAACTTTTTTTTGATGAATAATTCTGACTTCTAACCCCATCACTTTCGTAAATATTCCAAAACCTAAGGCGGTTTCCATTACCATTACCCCCCACTCCCACCTCCACCTCCACCTCCCATCTCTCTTAAATATGCGGCCCATAGCCACCCAAACCTAGTAAAGAACCCTCCAGGAATTTCTTTTTCTTTTCGTTTTTTTTTCGATTCTTGAAATTAGAGTAAATTATATTTTTTGAGGAAAATGAAGAAAGGGTGCGAATTATGTGGTAAAACAGCAAGAATGTATTGTGATTCAGATGATGCAATTCTATGTTGGGAATGTGATGAAAGAGTTCATTCAGCCAATTTCCTTGTTGCTAAACATTCTAGATCTCTTCTTTGCCATGTTTGTCAATCTCTTACCCCTTGGAAAGCTTCCGGTACTAAACTTGGCCCTACCCTTTCTGTCTGCGAATCTTGTTCTAATCACTATCAACACGCCGCCGCCGGTGATGGCGGTGGCGGTGGCGGTGAAGAAGAAGAAATTGAAAGCGTTACCGGTGAAGATTCCGATGATGATGAAACTGAAATTGATAGTGAAAGCGATGATGATGAAGAAGAAGAGGATGGAGAGAATCAAGTGGTTCCTTGGTCTCCTAGTACTGGAATTATTAGAGCTTCTTCTTCTTCTTCGCCGCCGTTAACCACCAGTTCTTGCAGTGAAGAAGGATCTCCTTCCACCAGAGACGACGGTGGTGATTTGGCTGTTTCCTCTGCTGATTTGAAGAGATTTCGACACAATCCACAACTTGATTCTGATGTACGTTAATTGCTCTCTTAAACAAATCTTTCTATTTTTATTTAATTAGGTTTAGGATTATCTATCTCGTTTCATATTGCGTCTTCTATTTTATTTGTGAATTATTGTGTCACACTTTAATTTATGGTTTTTTAAATAAAAAAATTAACACACAAAGGAAGATTAAAAGATACTATATTGGGTTAATGTAGTAAATTTTTTGAAAAGACGACATATAGATTTTCAAGAAAAAAATGCCGTACCAGTTCACAAGATTTTCGCATCAGTATTAAGTTCACATGTATGTAGTCTTATCTTATTATTTTCATAAAGAGATTGTCTATGTGATTCGAAACTCTGGCATAGCAAGTACTCATCCGATTCAAACTATAAATTTTTTTAGAAATTAGTTCTTAGTCATCTTTATTAGTATTTTAATTTGGGTGAAAATTCATAAAAAAATTTATATTTTGAATCGGAGGAGTAACATTTGACAATCGCGTCAAGCGCGACCTTAATTGTTTTCGAGAAACTTTTAAAAAAATTAGCGTTTACAAAAATATTGGGAGCGGCCACCCTGCCCTTGGCCCTTAGCTCTATGACTCTTAGATCCACCACGGACAAATAGCAATAGATAACAGAATAGAATATTTGAATAACTTTAATTTTTTATGGGTTGTGATTAATGTGGCAGAATTGGTTGAGCTATTTCAGAAAAAAAAATTAATTTATTGAATGATTTATGAAGGATGAGGATGGATGCTGTTCTTCAAAGAATGTTGTAATGGAAGAAAATGGAGGAGACTCTTTCAGGGCTTTGAAGATGGCAAGAACAGAGGAATTCTCCATAGTTGAAACAGAGTCAAGGAGAAGAATGGAAATTATGAGTTCCCTTATGAGATTCAAGCAAAGAATGGCCTGTGATGAGCATAATCCATCACAAATAATCAGAGGGATTTCTAAACTCAGTAGAGAAGATACTTGAGCAAATAGCATCATTAACAGAGGATTAGTAAAAAGGGATTGAGCCCAAGGGCCCACCTTTCCGTTTTAGGGTTAATGGACGATTTAAATTGCGAGATTTACGTATTTCAATAGATACTTACTATAACTTAGCAAAAAAAAATAGATACTTACTATAAATTGTCTCTATTCTACTACCTCACAAATGATCCAATTCTACGTCTCTGCCAAAAATCGAATTTCTATTGTATGTATAAGAATAAAACTATTTAATACACTTTGAATAATTTTTTAATTTCCACATGTTGTTATTGTTATGTCACACTTACTAATAATGGTATAACTTTATCTTTTTTGTTCGACAAATTTGTTTCCTTTGTCTCTTGCTTTTGTGTTGATAAGACGGCAGCTTTTGCAACGCCCTTTTCCTCATGTTCAATGAATGAGGAAATGGAAATCGGGTAGCTCAAGTGGTAAGTCTATCCGAACACGGGGCGGAAGTTCCGTGTTCGATTCCTATATTTCTCCATAATAGGGGAAATAATTTCTCCTCCTTATGAGGCTTATCTTCCCTCCCCAGGCATGGGGCATGCTTCAATCTTTCCTATCTAGGGTACTCTCCGCTCTTCCCCTTCGGGAGCAATCGCCTTCGGGCGCTCAAAAAAAAATGAATGAGGAATCAGAATGATGGAAAATTTTGATATAGATATGGCTAACACTTGGTACAGAATTAACCACATCACCTCTTTTTTATTAAAAAAAAAAATTCTCATAGGGGCCCATCTGTTTTTATTATTTTAATCAAAACTGTGATTTGACTGAATGTGGATCAAGTGGTCCATGATTAAGTGGTAGATCAGGTCCATATCAGAATGCTTCCACAATGATACTCTATCGTCTTGACGTGTCATTTGTTTTATTAAGATTTAAAATAACGATGGGATTGGACTTATTCTCAAAACAAGGCCATCAAAAATGAGTTGCTTATTTTCAAGATTGTACAACTAAGAGGCTAACATGCGCTTGCTTCGTTCGTCCGTCCGAGTAGATTTATACTTGTTGGACATTGTAAAGAGCTCGACGCAGGTTCTTGACCTCTATCCGAGCTCATACTTGTATAGCCATTTTGTTGAATTAGGTCAGGATTTTTATCTTGGACTTCGACTGTTTAGCCCAGTGCATTTCTCTTGTGCTTGATTTTATTTTAATATCATTGGGTCCAAGTTATTATTTTGATTTTAATCTCATCATAACCACTTCAATATACTTAGCAAAGAAGTATTATGAGCTTATTTTGGATTTAATCCCATCATAAGCCCTACAAGATCTCGAAACGATGATTTTGTATCCCTTTTCGTTTTCCTCTCCTCAACATCCTAAGTTAGACATCACCCCAAAGAGTTCGTTTTCATTTCAAATAATGTTCTCAAAACAATTGAGTTAGTTAGTTAGTTATTGGTCGAGCCACTAGTTCTCAATAGACAAAGCCATGTTCCGTTTTCATTCTTTTTTTACAAAATGGTTTTGAAGTACCAAGACAGAAGGGAGGGTTTAGGTTACTATGAGAGGACGGCAATGGTTGGGTTGTGGGTGTGGTGGCCGTGAATGCAGCGGCTCATTCACGCCCATGGTTTTGTAGGTTGGAATAGGAAGGCGGGCTTTAAGGGCGGCTAATAGAAAGTGTGTGGTGCTCAACCATACAAGATCTCAAAAAAATTTGGGCCCAATTTTTTTGTTATATATATATGCGAAATGGATTCGGGTCTAACATATACGATTTTTTATATTTCATATCTGTAACCGTTTTATTACTCTTATACAGATTCAGATTCGGATCCGGGTATATGGGTTTGGAGTTCTTACCAAATCCTAAAAAAAATTCGAATTCGAGTCGGATACGGATAAAAATCTAGCCCGTTTGCAAGCCTAGTGGTGGTGAATGCAAAAGCTCATTTAAACCTAGTGGTACCGGGCACCACGGCTCCAGCGGAACGTGAAATGTTTCGTATATGTAAACAGATTCTTATTCGTTGGATTATAATTTTGACGGTTGAGATTGATTTTTAAAAAAATACATATTCACCGAACACTTGTTTTTAAACAAAAAAATATATATATTTTTAAAGAAAAAAAATATTCTGCACATACTAAAAAAACCTGTTCCACGTAGGAGCCGGACTGGGTACCGGGGGACCATTAATTCTATAGATGGAACTTGTGGCTCTTAAACGATGCAACGTTTCATCATGGAAGACTTTTAAGCTATCGGAAGAAGTCTAAAGATTTATTGTAAAATACCTATTTATTTTGCACGTACAGAACAAATTATAATTGTTGAATAAATTTAATTGGACGGTTGAATTTTTTCTTAAAGAAAAATACATTCTCTTAAGAACATATATTTTAAGAGCAAAGAAAAAATCGGTGACTTAATTTATTTTGAACATACGAACTAATACTTGTTCCCCATTAAAATTGGACTGTATGTAAATAAGGTTTTTAAATATCGTGAGGTGGGTTTTTTTTTTTTTTTTTTTTCCTAAGTGAGATTTTGGTGAAGGGATCATGAGATTTCACGAGATTGACCTACTAATCTAACAGCGATTTTACATGAATACTAAGTTTATTGCTCATGGGTTCTAATCCCAGACCTGGTATTTTTTTCTCTAATGGAAAGGGAAAAGAAGTGTCGAAAAAAGTCTTCCTTGACCGGGACTTGTGATTGATTACTAATAAATATCAATAGAATAGTGATATTACAAGATAGATTTCATTATGTCAAGATAATTTAATTTTAAATGATCAAATTATTTTTTTGGTCAATATTAACTATCTCAATCAAGTCAATATTAACTATCTCAATCAATTTCTCTCCAATATTTTATTTCTCTTATCTCAAAGATCAACCCACGATCTCTCCGGTATTTTGTTCCCTAATTTATTTATACTCAATCACTAATTTTCTCTCTTATAGTGTTAGAAGTTAAAAAAAATGATATAAACCAAAAATAAAATTATAGTTTAAGGTTTCCATTCATTAGAACTAATAAGCAAGAAAAAATATTGTAAATTTATAGTGCTCGAGAAACACGACTTTAATTATCTTCTCTACTTAATTTATCTTCGAAAAATAGATCAATGTATAAGTATTACAAAAACATTAAAATAAAAGAAGAATTTGGAGTGTGTGTTTATTTGTTTATTTTTTTGAACTACCCCTACTATAAAAGAGAAAATTAGAGATTGAGTGAGAATATATTAGAGAATAAAATATTAGAGATATTGTGAGCTGATTTTTGGGGTAAGAGAGAGAAAATTATAGATTGAGTGTGAATAGTAAGGGTGTCCTGAACCCAGCTCACATACATTTTTTCGAGCTATGTGAGCTGAGTGTGAGCTCAATATTCAAGCTCGAATTTTATGTGAGCTGAGCGTGAGCTTGACCCCGGTCAGCCCGAAAAAAGTCTCGAACTCAGAATATATATATATATATATATATATATATATATATATATATATATATATATATATATATATATATATATACTAATTAAAAAGAAGAAGGCCTATAAATTGGCATAACAAACAATTTTGGAACTTTCGCTTCTCTTGTTTTTCTCTATATAAGGCTTTTACAATTATGAATTTTCGTTTTTTTGGTTTTAGTCTATATAATGACATTGCTTTGTATTTATATTTATATTAGTTTATTTTGCTTCAAGAATTAAGTACCATTGTATTATGTATATTTGTATTGTTGTCAGAATTTAGTTTCAATGCTCATTGTATTATACTATCCTTGCTACAGGATTTTTGTTTTTTAACTAATATAAATTTAGCTCCTGAGGCTCGTGAGCTTAGCTCGAGCTCACATTATGATCTCAATGTTTATGAGCTTTTCCGGGTTGAGTGTGAGCTGAGCTTTCCAATTTTTATGTGAGTTGAGCGTGAGCTAAACCAAACTAGGCTCACATAGCTCGATTGACACCCCTAATGAATAGATTATGGAAGAAAATATTAGAGAGAAATTAATTGAGATATGTTAATGTTGATTAAAAGCGTAACTTGGTCATTTAAAAATAAATTACTTTGCCATAAGGAAATATGCCTTGGCAATATCATTATCCATATTAAAATGTTAGGTTGCGGAAACTGTACTTTGTAAAGATGGGTCGAAAATTTCCAAAAAAAATTGTAATGTTTCACTTTTTAAGAAATTTAAAACTATTTGTTACATTTAAAAAAAAATGCATTATTAGTATTGTTATTTTAGTTTTACGCATAATTTATTACTTAATTAACCACAATTAATAACTTTGCAGTAATTAATTTAGAGAGATTTTAATTTTTTTTCTTATATTATTTCTTTAATATTAGTGAAAATATAAAACATTCAAGTATAATTTCGATCAGCAACTGAATTATTGGGGCCAATGATTAGACTGACACTGAAATGGTAGAAAGCACAGAGCATGACACCGGAAAAAATTGGAGAAACATTTTTGTCCAAAACGGAAGTCGGAATTCCGTTTTGGGCGAGAACGGAAGTGGCACTTACGTTTTGGACATGTGGCATCGCGCGCGTGCGGTGACATGGCAGCCCAGTGAAAACGGAAGTGGGACTTCCGTTTTCACAAGAAAACGGGAAATCCCACGTCCGTTTTCACAAGAAACCCTAGACAGACCCGTGAACTTGAAAACGGAAGTCCCACTTCCGTTTTCAGGGTGACAGACCCTCGCAGTGTCCAGTCTTTTCTCACTTTTCCTTTTTTGACCATGGACTGAAATTTGGGGACGGAAATTCAAATTCCGTCCTCAAATGCCAGGGTTTTATCCCCGGGAATGTGAAAACCTATCAACTCTCCACCCAAATCTCTCTAAATAACACCCAACCTAAACTCATTTTCTCACCAAAAAACATCATCTTTCCCCATAAAATCCTTCATCTAATACCCTAATTTAGCCTCATAATGAATAGCGAAATGGATCCCGCCCTTGAAGAGTATTTCAGGCACCAATTTAGAATTGGTGTCGGGAATCAAATCGACGGAAAAATGGTAGTATTTACTTTTGTAATCTGTAAGTTTTTTTTATATAATATGCGATTAGATATGCAATTAATGTTGTTTTTTCCAACGCCTTCCCTCAAAATACACAAATTGGTTGGACGGAAATAGGATCGGGTTAACAAGTTCAGTTTATCTGAAGGACGACTTTGGTAATCAATGGTGCGTACAGGTAACCAAATTAGATGATAGGTACTAACTAGACGGAGGACTGCAACAATTTTTGCGTGAAAATAATCTTCGTCCCACGGATACAGTTCACTTTATCCCATCTCCAATGAATGTATTAGATGTTTCTTTCAAGGGAGGGCGTGGGATCGGTATTTTGAGGGGCGAATTATCTTATCCCTCCTACGGGGCTTTTTTTCGACAGAGTTTTCGAATTGACATTGAAAGAATCCATTCAACATTTCTAAACCGGTACGCTTTTTAATTTACCAATTTTTGTATATAATTCGTTCAACGTTCAGGTATTGGTTTTAATGATGTTTCCCGTGTACAGTGGATATGCAGACAGTACATGCAATGGCGTGTTAGAATGCGGCTTGGAATCCCGGAAGTACTACACATGCGTAACCTTCACGGGAACACGTTTACACTCCCGGTGATTAGAGACGAAGGGGGTGCTGATTATTATTTTTTCGGGTGGGAGGATTTTGTAGTGTTTTCAAGGTTACAAATCGGTGACCATGTACAAATTCATCCCGCACCGGACGATATCCTTGATTATAGGGCCGGGAATGATGATTTTGCCAATTTATTACGCCGTCTCTGATAACAACTCTATGTAATGGTTACAATTATTTGATATGCAATGAAAATTTAATTAAAATTATTACAAATTATTGAAATTTAAAGAATTGATAAATAAAGAATTCTACAATATTACAAATTATTGCAATTTAAAGAATTGATGAATAAAGAATTCTACAATTTTACAAATTATTGCAATTTAAAGAATTGATAAATAAATAAATGTACAATGTTACAAATTAATGGAATTTAAAGAATTGATAAATAAAGAATTCTACAAAATTACAAAGTATATAAATTTAATTACAATTGCTGGTCTTGTGTTTCCTTGTTAAGGCTAGCTAACATGGGGCAAGTATTCCGGTTGTGACCGGTTTGTTTGCAGTGGCCGCACTTTTTCGCTCTTTGAGTTCCCCTGTTCTCCGTGTCCATTGGCATTTGAAATCTCCGCCTTTGAGTACGATCCACCTGCGTACCTTTCATGTTAGGAGGGTGATAGGTCATATCAAAAGGAGGGAGTCTCCAATGAATTGGATCTAATACAGGGTATAAGATTGACTTGTACGTATTTATATAAAACTCGAGAGAATAGACTGGGTGGATGTACTTAGAAGCATCATCCATGATCGATTTGGATACAGCAATGAAATGCGAGCATGGAGTAGAATAAGTAGACCATTTGTCACAGTTACACGTAAGAGCTACTAAGTTGACAGTGTAAGTCTTGCCACCTTTGCCAGGTGCTAGATGTGGGGACATGACCTTATAGATACCTTGGTCTTTGTGGTGTCGTTGAACACTCAAAGTAGCAGCTTTTTTCTCGTACGCGAAAGCAAGGGGTAAAATTTGGTTGTTTGCATCTAGTGTGCTGTCAGCCAAAAGCACACCTTTATAATTCCCCCTAAGATGTGTTCCGTCAATAGAAATAATTGGCCGGCACCAATTGTACCCGTCAACTAAAGGTTTAAAGGTCCAAAACAATGACTTGAACACCCTAGGGCCGTTAGCATGCATTTGGGGATGGTTAAGAAATTTGATAGTAGCGCCCGAATTAGAATCGTTTATTGCCCGCATGTACTGTGGCAGTACCTGGAAAGTTGATTTCCAAGTACCAAAAAGAGTTTCTATAGCAAATCTGCGGGCATACCAAGCTTTCCGATAGGTGCAGGCCAAACTCATAGTACTTTTACATGTGGCCTTAATCAATTTAACAGAAACTTCAGGGTCAGCCTGTACAAGGTATAGAATTTTTACCCCGATGTAGCTGGACGACATGTTACGTTTTTTGTTTTCGTCCATCAAGCAGTAGTGGCCCTCATTTAGCTTGGTTACCTTCCACGTTCTATCAACCCTGCTATGGTTAACGCGAATGTACCAACTGCATCGGCTCTTTTCCGTTGAGTTTCTGCAAACCCCGCTGAACCACTGTTTGTTGCTCATTTCTCTTTTCCACTCCCTCAACGCCACATTGTCATGCCAAATGTTAACTGCCAACATTGCCTCCCTTTTGTCCTTGAACTTCATGTCCAAACACAATTCGGGAAAATCGGCATTCCATAACTTAATTTTCTTTCCCCTGTATGTTAGTTCCGGAATAGGTTCCATGGAACCCATATCATTCCAACATGAAAAGTTATGATAGTTACCGTATGATGATAGAGGAAATTCCGGGACAGCTGGGACAACGTTTGAGGTAGTTGGTTCAGGCTCTTCGGCGGTTTGTTGTTGGATTTCGACGTTTTCTTCTACAATTCCTTCTACGCCTTCATCGACCCCGTCGTCCTCGTGGTCTCCAGCACTATCGTCTCCGTACTCGTCTTCCGTTTCTGCTACACCGTCAATGTCAGATACTAGACCCAATGAATCCATTACCGGTATATCAATAACAGGATCGGAAGTTGAAGTTGGGGGCATGGACGGTGTGGGATTTGACTCCGGAAAATATGATTCCGGAACATACTGTGAATGTGGGGTAAATGCAGTTGTCGGGATTACAAAACTATCGGCATGTCGGTCGTGCGGTTGTACCAAAGCACCAACATGAATCCCTTGTAGTTTGAAATCCGTTTGTATTCCCCACAAATTATCAAGATCTTCATCGTCGTTCATATGAACAACATCGTACACGACCATGTTGTACGACATCATGAAAAACGGACGAATAATTATAAGACTAACACTGACAGTCGAAAAATCAATTCATTTGCGCCGACATATCCGGTGGCACAATTGTCTGTACGAAAGTTTGTTAATCACTTCCATGGTCTTTTCGCTTGGGTCTTGGAATCGGGGGAAAGCCCCATTCTCATAAACTACATTGTGATTGAAATGGAGATACAATTTCATTGGGCATTCTAGAGCCATTTTAATTGTAGGAAAGATATAGGAACTTGAGGTTAGGAGAATTATAGAGGAGAAATATAGAGGAAATTTTGATGGTTGTGGTGAGAAATGGGTTTGAAGTATTGTAAGGATATATAGAGATTGGGGGGATGGTGCTCTCTTGGCAGAAACCTGGCCAAATAATCCACCAGCAGGCAAAAAACACAGTGCCCTTCTAAAACGGAAGTGGTCACTCGAAATCGGAAGTCCCACTTCCGTTTTCACTCGAAATCGGAAGTCCCACCTCCGTTTTCGATGGGCAATATATTTTTTACCTGCTTGACGATTATTGGCCCACGTTTTTGTCGGTGGACTAGGGTGAAAACGGAATTTTACTCGTCACGCATTATCCCAACTTTTTAACAATCAAATATTCACCAATAATTAGCTTTCTTTTTATTTAAGTTGGAAAATAAAAAATTACAATGCAAATAAAAAAACAACAATGTTACAAAAACCCTATTTCTTTCGAAATTTGGGCGCACTTCTTTCCCAAACAAAAGAGTTGCTGGACGATGCTTCCGGCATGGGGTAGTCTGCGGGAGCCTCTAGGGTAACCTCATCATGCAGTGATAAAAAATGACCGGTCTCGTCAACGTTTTCTGGACCTTCAAACCCAAAAATATGACAGAGAAGTTCATACCATAATTCGCCTTCCCTCCAGTATCGATTGGCCCTAGGATGAGCCTAATACAATTGGAAGAAACATGATTGTAAGTTATTAACAAAGATATTTTAATATTTTTCTGAAAAAACGGGTAACTTACTGCAACATATTCCGTCCACTGTGGTTCAAAACCACTCACATCAACAGTGTTGGTGGAACCGTCGTACGTGCACCACTGTTGCTGCCAAAGTCTAGAGAAATCCCAAAAACGCCTCCGTAGTCTCGCAATCCCTGCATCGATCATCTCCGTTGTGAAAAAACCGTCGGTTACGGAGTTCATGGCGTAAACAATTTCATTATACAAATCGGACCAACTCTTTTCAATGTTTAGCCCTTTGCAATCAAAATCGTAAAGAATTTCTACCAAAGCCTGTTCATAATCTCCAAGCCACTCTCTGGAAAAATCAACATCCCTAAATTTGTTACCCATTTCCTTCCGAAAAAATACTGGAAAGCTTGCCATTTTCAACAATTTTGTTTAAAGAGTGGAAGAAATTATTAAAGATAACAGAGGAAGGAAGTTTTGAAAGTTGTGGGGAGGTTATTTATAGATTACATTAATGATTATTTTAATTGGACAAGTCTCTGGAAAAACTCGAAAGGATGAACAAAAATACCGAAATTGCTAATTCATCACAATAATTCACCACAATCATGCATGGTCAAAAAAGCAAAAGCTAGAAAAGACTGGACGTTGCGTGGGTCTGACACCTGAAAACGGAAGTGGGACTTCCGTTTTCAAGTTCACGGGTCTGTCTAGAGTTTCAAGTTCACGGGTTTGCTAGCTAGGGTTTCTTGTGCCACTTCCGTTTTCACTGGGCTGCCATGTCACCCCACGCACGCGATGCCACGTGTCCAAAACGTAAGTGCCACTTCCGTTCTCGCCCAAAACGGAATTCCGACTTCCGTTTTGGACAAAAATATTTCTCCAATTTTTTCCGGTGTCATGCTCTGTGCTTTCTACCATTTCAATGTCAGTCTAATCATTGGCCCGAATTATTGTATCAGGTTAGTTAGACCTTATATGAATTATACCGAAGATCAGTAATTTCTTATGCACCACATAAAATGTTCAATGTTAGATGAATCATACCGAAGATCAGTAATTTCTTCTGAACCACATAAAGAGGGTGATGTGCTCATATCCAAGTATTGCACATACCATGCTCAAACATAAAAGGTTCCAAGGGGCACCAATCATAGGCAAGAACAAAATTTTCAACAATGAAATCTGATGTATAGACATCAAAAGTTCAAATTCAAATATCACAGACGGCGCATCTGACCAGTAACAAACATTAAAAGGTTCCAAGGGGTACCAATCAATAGCATTACAAATTCACATATCACAAACAGCGCATCAGACCAGTAACCATCATGAAGAAGATGGAACGACCACGGTGTTAATACACCATGAAAGCAGATTTGAAGAACTAAGGAGAAACTAGCCAGGGTTTCATTTACATATCATCGATCCATACATCAAGAAAGTTTATTGATCCTTGACGGCCCAGTTCTAGTTCATAGACTGCAATCCCCCATTACACTGCGGCTGCAAAAGAGGGAGAAGAAATTAGGTTTTAGAAAACAGCCGGTGTATATAACCAAAGGGAGAGACTCCCAAAACCAAAAAACAGAGGGGAAGTGTAGGGGCCGTTAGAATTCAAAGAACAAACACACATGAAGTCTTTAGAATTCAGTACACATACAGGTGTTTCTTTTTTTTGGTAAATACAGGTGTTTCTTTGCTTGTAGCAAGAAATAGTACTATCATTTTAGAGAAAGGACCAAGTTAAATATGTGATTGCCTTTGAGTGCCACTTAAAGATGGGAATGTATATTTCCACTAGGAAGTTCATAATAACAAACTTACCTGAAAACAGGGGAGTAGACACACTGAACTAGTCTGACTTGGGAACATATCATGAAACAAGCAAAATCCCTTAGGAGAATAAAAATGTCTTAACAGAATTTCAAAACATAAGGCCAGCATTAATCAAAATGGTGGATCCAGGAGTATTCACTGGATGAAAATGCTGAACTCATGAAATGGTTTATCTTGCAATCCACCCTGAAGGAGATCAGCACTTGGAACTCAAACAGTTACACACACATCAGCAACAGTAATTTCCATTCAGGAAACTCCATATCCAACTTTTGGATCTTCTTATTCATTCCCCATGGGACCTTCTTCCTCTAATTCTTTTTACTCTACTAACGAGTTTTCTAGAATAATTCGTAAATCTAGATTGGGTCAGAAAATAAACTTAACATTCATTGTAGGACCTTTCGATCCAAAAACTGTACCTTCGATTGTAATCTCCAAAAAAAAAAAATCCAATCATAAGAAAGGAGCTTTGACAATCAAATTCTTTTATCCTCAGAAATTTTCACCATATTTCTCAGGCCAATGAATGCAATGCAAAATTATTATGAATGATAAGAAAAGTTTTGTCAGCTACTACAAAAAATGAAGGATACTGGCAAAGTAATTAATAATGGTACCTGACAGTAAAATAACGGTATACTGATTACTGAGCTAGTTGATTGGTGATAAGAGAATGCATATAAACCTAAATGTTATCAAAGGTCTAAGCCATTTTTCTTGTTACGAAGTTACTGGTTATTGTTGCCAGAACAATTTACCTGATGAGGGAACTACAAGATCTAGAGAAACTCACTTAAAAACTGGGAAGAAACAAAACAAGCTATAAGTCTCAAGTATTTGAATAAAACGCACAATCTCAGATGTAAAAAAAGCATCTTGCTGAATATCAAATGATTTCTCAGAGAAATTTTAGAATATTAGGAAGCAAATTACTCTAAATCCAAAAAAAGAACAACAGATTCAAGATTACAAACTCTTTTACAATGCACAATTAGCCTTCTTCTCTAACTAAATTTATCTCAGCACATTTTTTCTCACATCAATTAACTATAAAGCTGATCAGAGAAGTTACTAATGCAACCAAAACCCGTAAAGACCAACCCAACAAGATAGCCACTCACTTTCATATCAATTCTCAAATTGCTATTGCAGCTAATTCTTAACCTCTACAGCTATATCCAAAAACATCTCAAATCAACTACTCTTAAAGGAGCCTGGCTTCCAAAATTACTTATATCGAAAAGAAAACAATTTTCTAAGTTTAACAAGCACAGCGATGCTACGCCAATTTATTGGTTTCCAACACAAGCTACATCAATTAGTAAAAATCACACTAACCATAAATCTTACCATAAGTCACTATGTGACTAAATCAAATAGAAATCAAGAAGCTAATATACAGCTATAATATGAAAAGTCATTGACCTTTACGGTCATCAGCAGCGGAGTCGTGATACTCCTGCAGTTAATGCTTAACCACTAATTATTAAGTTCAAGTAGCACAACTTTCAAGCTACTTATATCAAAAAACAAAACAATTTTCTAGATTTTTAACAAGCCAAATGATGCTAGGCCAGCTTATTAGTTTCTAACACAAACTACATCAATTAGTAAAATGACTAACCATAAATCTTAACAATGTGCATAAATCAAATAGATATCCATAAAATGAAAGTAAACACAAGATTTTCAATATGAGAAGTCATTATCGACCTTTTCGATCATCAGCAGCGGCGTCATGATACTCCTGCTCCTCTTCCTCCTCCTCAGAAACAGAAGCACACGCAACCGAAACAACAACAGGAGGCTCTCCACCAGTTCCATTTCCGCCGTCATTATCATCGGGATATCTAACAACAACAACAGGACAAACACAATGTCTAACACAATAATCACTAACACTTCCCAGCCTTTCATTATTTCCTCTCCTAATAGCTCCAAATCCACGGCTCCCCATGATCAGCGCGCTCAATCCAAGCCGTTCAACTTCCAAACAAAGCCTTTCCTTCATATCATGATCCTTAACTATATGTATCTTAAAAGGAATATGAGCTTCAACCAACGGTTGAGATAAATCATATGCTTTCGTAGTGGTAAAAATGTCGAAATCGTTTTCCAGCTTATGCTTCGACTCTTCGTCGTCCGTATCGACGACGGATAAGTCAACGGATCCCCAATCAGCTCCGTAAAGGAAGGAAGTAGGACGGACGTGAACTAAGATAACGGCGTCACCAGGACGGAGGTAGTGGTGTACCGCCCATTTAACGGCGAAAGCGGATTCATCGGAGAGGTCTACAGCTATGCCGATCTTACGTTGGGCTCCAGCGGTGGGGGTATCGGTGGCGGCGGAAGGAGTGGTTGAGGGTGGGAATCGTGGAGAAGAGGATCGGACTTTGATTTTGGCGAGCGGCGGAAGGTCGGATTCCGCCTCCGTGGAGTGGTGGTGGTGATTTGGATTTTGCATTGTGGGGAATTGGGGGTTAGGGTTTTTGGGAGAAATGGTTGACTTTTGGAATGACATTTGGTTGACCGGCGATTTTTTGATACCGATTGAGACGGGGTTGAGGCCCGGAGATATAGGGGTGAAAAGGTGGGAATGGTAGCGGAAAATTCTGGGGATGGAGCGACAGAATATTTTACTGCTGCTACTATTCCTTTTTTTTATTTTATTTTATTATTATTATAAGGATAATGTCGGTGAATGCGAGATTCTCATTTCAACCGGAGGCTTTTTTTAGTTAAATGATATTTAAATTGAAAGTTATGTGATATATAGGGGTGTTTATGGTTCGGTTTGGTTTGATTTTATACATTTCTCAAACTAAATCAAAATATTCGACTTGGAAATTTTGAAATCAATCCAAACCATTTAAAATCTCAAATCGATGCATTCGGTTTGGTTTGGTTGCTCGATTTTGCGAGACACAAAAATATTGATTATAAAATTTTAAATTTTATTTATTTAATTAATTAGTTGCTAAAAATATTTTTTTTAAAAAAATATGCCTATTATTTTCTCGAGGTAAACACAATAAAGAAAACAAAATAATAAATTCTTGGTCTTGATCTTGATCTTTGCACTTTAAACAAATTACTTCAAAATCATCCTACAAGAAAAAAGAAAAACACAAAAATTACATAATTATTAGTTCAAAATAGTGAAATACAACAAAATCTTTTGGTAAATCTAAATTCGCATACCAAATGATAACTTTTTAATCTCTTGGTTTAACACTTGAAGAACTTGCACTTGAAAATTTTAGAATGAGATACAAAAGTTAGCAATTATACTAGAAATCATTTTAAGTAAAAATATATTTTATTGCAAAAAAGTCCTTTAATACATATTATATTATATATTATATATATTCGGTTTGGTTCGGTTTGGTTTATAATTTTTTTTTAAGCCAAACAAAAAATTTAGTTTTAATTTAACTCAAATCGAAACCAGTCCAATGCACCGCTCAAACCAAAAATTCAATTTGAATTGGTTTGGATCGGTCGGTTTCGATTTTTCTTGAACACCCCTAGTAATATATACGAATTGGTAAACATTTAAGGGAAAAAGTCAGATGTGATTTAAATATACACGAATTAAGTATGCACAAAGTGATAAGATTTGAGGGAAAAAATCGGATTTTATTTAAATTAAGATGTATGCACGAATTAGTAAAGATTTTGGAAGATAACTAACAAAATATAATCACATGTGAAATTGAACTTGCGTCACCGATGATGACTTTTAAATCTCAAATAACCTCAAGCTTGTCATATTGCCTATGCTTGAGGGATTTTTTTTATTATTATTTTCTTCTTTAATGTTTGATTGAATATAATTACAGTTAAACTTCGATAAATTAATACCTCAAAATAAAAAACAATATTCACTTATTTATTTATCTTTAAATGAATAGATTATTTATTTAAACAATATTCACTTACAGACGGAGAAATTATTCAATCGATAATGAACAAAAATGATGATGAACTAGATGATAGTATCGTTGTTCCAAATGTGTCGTCAAAAAATGCATTCCAAAAACTAGTCATATTAAGTAACTACTTACTACAACACGAGTAAAATATTCCAAAAGTTGTATATGTTCTACAAATAAAAAATTATAAGAACAATAACTAATGATATTTTGTTAATCTGTAATTGAACGTTTATTTTTTCGTACAAAATAAACAAAAAAAAAATTAAATCGAGTAAATAATCAGTAACGTATGATATTATATTTATTGTAACAGAAGTTTGACCCTTTTTTTTAACAGAACAATGACATACTCCCTCCATTCCTAAATATAAGACTCTTTAGACAATTTGAGAAAATTAAGGAAGTTGTCATTTTCACCTAAACTTCCAATATTATCCCCCACCCTCCATCTCTCTCTCACTTCTTTGTCATAAAGAAAGGAAAATGTTGAAGGTATAATTGAAATAAATTGTTGACAACTAATAAAACAACCTTAAACGACAATTAATTTGGATACCTAGATATCTCCTAAACGACAATCAATAGGGAATGGAGGGAGTATTATTTTGTTTTACAGAGAAAAAATGGGAAAGTGCTAAAATGGAGATTCAATGTATACATTATTTTCCCTTAAAAAATAATTATAAAAAAAAATGTATGCTTATTTTAAGATGTTGGATAATTGAAAACGACGTGAAACACTAGGCTTGGGCTGGGAATCAGAAAACAGGAAAAGTAAACGGCAAATGTCTGGGCTGAGTAACGGATATATAATCCAATAAACATTGTAGAGAAGAGGATAAGTCTTGAATTACTTGTGTCCAAGGCAAGTGGATAAGTATGATATGAATCATATTTAATTAATTTTATGGTTCAGAATAATTCATATCATTAGATATGGAAGAGAGATAAAATTTTGGCGATAACATGAATAATTTAAACCACATAATTCACATAGACTCGATCCATATAGGAATATTCTTCAACTTATAACTTTTTTTATTTTTTATTTTTGAGAAGTCATACATCAACTCATAGAGTACACTTAACTCTAGGAAGTTCATGTTTTCGGAAGCACCGAACTTATCCCACAATTTCATTTCAATAATCACTACCCATTTCATTTTTCTTTCTTATACGAATATTCATACATTTATTTTTAATTAATCTGGTTGAGATTTAATTATTTCTTTACTCGACTTATAAATAATTTTTATAAATATGTAATACATTGTAGCTTTTATATTTTTTACAAGATTTAAAATTTATGTTGGAATAAATATGAGTTTGTGACGAAATCACAAAGTAGAAGCGAAACGGTTATAATTTAAACTACGTCCTATAAGCATAAAATAAGACATAATACATGTATAAGAATTACCTTTTGAGTTGTAGTACCTAACTATTCAATTTTCTCTCTCTTTACTCTCCACACATAATGTTCGTGAATATTGACGAGCAAACACACAAACTAAGGAAGCTAAATCTTTTAAGTGTTTCAAGAGGGTGAGAGTGGAGAGAGAGGAATCAAGAGATTATTTATACACATAGAATAAACTCTCTCATCATAAGTCTTTAGTTGAGAGGACTTAATTGCAAGGTTTTGAAATCTGGATCGGTTATCGACTCGAAAAAGTTACTGAGTTATGGGTCACTGGTCGAATAGGTGGGCGGACCGTCATCGACCTGTTAATTGACTCGATGACGTCATAAATAAATAATAAATAATTATTATTTAAAATGAGATAAATGTGAAATTTTCCAACTAATATGGGATGCACAAATTCAAGTTTAAAACACCAGTTTAATATAAACTTGAAAATTAACAAAATGCTATTTAAATTCAGTCACAACTCATAGGTCCTTATAATAAAACTATAAATGACAATAAAGTCTCCAAACAAGATTAAATAATAAACATAAGGACCTTGCTAGGCTACTAGAATTATTGGATAGAAATTGGTTAAAACTCAAATTGGGGAGGGGGGGGGGTGAATCCCTTATACCAGCAGTGGGTGAATAGTGTTAATTTGGGTTTTATCCAATTCCTATCCAAGAATTCTAGTAGCAAATCATGTTCCTAAACATAAATCATAGGCAATCCAACAAGACAATAACAATTTCAACTAAAATAACCAAATTTTTTTTTTTTTAAATTACAATATATTAGACCCGGCCGGTTCTTCTAAACCCGTTCCGGTTTCCGGTTTAGACAATCCGACTGCCCAATTTTAGCGGGTTGAACAAAAGAAGCATGTTTTTTTATCCCTACCAGTTTTGGGATCAAACCGGACCACAAAACATGCCGATCGGCAGTCCAACCAATCCGACCGGTCGGGTTTCAAAACCTTGCTTAATTGTTGTCATTTCGACATAGCCTTATTAGCAAATTATCTCCAAAATTTATAAAAACAATTTTGAAACTTTCAAAGATAAAGCATAAATTAAAATTCATATTGTAAATTTAGAATAAAAGAAAAGACTCCAAATCTTCTAATGGAATTATTAGATATGGAACAATATGACTAGTTCAATCCCCATAAATTTACCGTGGTTCAATAATATTACATGTAAATCAATTTCATCCGTATCATATTTAAAGCGACAATATACTCGTTCGCAATTAAAATTAAAAGGAAGCGCTGCACACTTGATTTTTTTGGGTTTGATACACTGGATTCTGTATTTGTATATACTAATAATTATTGGACAATGTTAATAGAAACAAGAGTTAATAACTATTTATAGTACTAAACTATTTACGAATTTCTCTTTATAGTACTAAATTTTTTTTTATTATCTAAATATGTCACTCAACTATTTACGTTTATCTAAATATGTCACGCAACTATTTACGTTTATCAAAAAATATACAACCATCCATTTTTTGGGTGTTTTCCGGCCAGCGATGTCACGTGAGTTGCTTCAGAACATGAACAAAGGCGAAAAGGAAAAGAAATATTGGAAACGTCATGCCATAACTGCTTAATTTGACAGACCCGTTTGCCCTTGCAACAACAAATTAAGCAGTTATCGCCCGACGTTTCCAAGATTTCTTTTCCTTTTCGTCGTTGTTCATGTTCCGAAACAACTCACGTGACATCGCTGGCCGGAAAACACCCAAAAAATGGGTGGTTGTATATTTTTTGATAAACGTAAATAGTTGAGTAACATATTTAGATAAAAAAAAAAAATAGTTTAGTACTATAAAGAGAAATTCGTAAATAGTTTAGTGCTATAAATAGCTATTAACTCATAGAAACAATTATATAAGTTTTTGTAAAAAATAAAGACATTGAAGTGGATATATGATGGAGTAATTCAGCACAAAAAAAAAAAAAAGGGATACGTGATGGAGTAGTTATTGGACTTGATCTAGAAATCATGTGGGGATTGTAGTCGTTGGTCCGAATCCTTCCATCAACAGTAATTTTTCCCATTTTTCATGCATTTTTTTGTCACATCATAAGGGGCGCCCAATTAATCCGGTTGAGAAGTCTGACTCGTATTTAATGATAGAATTGTCTTTTAAACTATATAGACGTCTCAACCTAAATAAATATTAAGGATCGGAATCCCATCAAAATAATCGAACTTCGTCTTTACCGCGCAAATTTCAATCAACCTTGTCGATATCATCTTTTTGCTAGCATCCATCACTGAAACCCATTTTACAAGTATATTGCTTATAGAATATGTGCATTGCACAATGGTCGATTTTTTTCTTAAATAATACTTCACTTATAGCAGTGAGACTTAATTATATCTATTTACAAAGAAATTAATTTTATGTGAAAGGGAAGTAGAATATTGTATAATGCATGTTCTAAGAAAACGTTTTCTCTGAGACTTAATTATATCTATTTACAAAGAAATTAATTTTATGTGAAAGGGAAGTAGAATATTGTATAATGCATGTTCTAAGAAAACGTTTTCTCCATCTTGCCGCTGCTATATATCAAAAGCCGAGGTAAATTGCCAATTTTCTTTCAAGAGAGCAAATTAATATTGCTTTTTATCTATATTAATGGCAAAAAAAAAGGAAAAATAAATAAAGAAAGGCATCCAATCAGAGCTCGTCTTCAAAAAGGTTCAACAGCCTTATTTAGACTTACACTCAGAGTTTCCACCATCTTTTTAGCTTGGTACACTTGTGTACAAGAAATTTTATTTTGGTAGGTAATTAAGTTTAAAATTTACATCCAAGACAATGAATACATTATATGTATGCCAAAAAATCAATTCTCTTTTCTATGAATTTGCACTTTTGGCCTACGTGTATTGTATTCATTGGCTTGAATATAAGTTTTATACTTATTCACATACCAAGATAAAACTTCTCCTTATGTACTGCTAGACCTTAGCTGCCTATTTCCAGGTAATTTGTGTCTCACTCATGTCTGAAATCCATTCGTTAATTATTTGGGTTCATATAATGTAGGACCTATATATGATTCGACTAATATCATTTACTCTTTCATTTTTGTTAATAATATAAGGTTTTTAAAGTATTTAGCGTAAATTAAAAAAAAAAATTCCATTATACTTTTAAATAGTTTAATTTTTCATCATTAAGTCCTAACTATTAACTTCATGTCTCTTGTTTATGAGTGAAGGCAATTTAAGGAAAGTAATTTTTAAAAATTGAAAAATAACATATATTTTTTAAAAGAAATAAAAATTAACACCTATCTTGAAGGGATCAGTTTTGTTCAAGTAAATGGCTTTTCGGGTTGCACCATAGAGAGTCACCGTAAGGCACTACCTCCATATTCCTTAATATAAGGCTTTCAATAAAATATTACGAAAATTAAGACAATAAAAATTAAGATATTTTTTTATCAAAATATCAATATTACTCTCTTAAATTAAATTAGTGGTATGCAAGTCATATTTAAGAGAATAATATTTGTATTTTAACTAACACATTATCTTGTTTTTTACTTCCTTAATTTTCGAAAAATGTAATGAAAATCTTATAATAAGGAATGGAGGGAGTAGTTGTTAAAAATGTTAAAGATTTTGATGATGACTTATCGCCTATAAAACATATTGTTAGTCTTAATTTTTTTAATTTGGGGAATAATTTCCCCCGCTTATTTAATGTCCATAGGTTATGCAACGTCTCTCTAGTGATGCTTTGGCAAAACATGCATTGAGAACTAAATTCCCGTCTCAATAGTTCAAAAGTCTTCAGAATTTTCTTATATTACATGTACGTACTTCCTAATGTCAATCAATAATAATCCTCTTTCCATTAAGAAAAAAGAAAGATAAAGAAAAGCCTACAATTATGAAACAAAAGTATATATTACGCGAGCATGTTTAGATTTTAGATTTTTTTATTTTTTAATTTTCTTTTTGTATTCAATCCGAAACTTATTATTTCAACTAAGTGAAAATTATTTATAAAATATGTTAGCCTTCCTTGACTGTTTAGATGTTAGGGTCACATGATCCTCGAGCATTATATATCTCAAATCTAAGGAGATCCAGAAACTTTGAGTCTATGGGGGTTTTTTTCAATTTTTTTACGGGGCGAAATAAATTATTTATATGAAAATCACACAAAAATATAAAATTTCTATAGAAAACTCGTTATTTTAGAAAAGGTTAGAACTACCGCCCCACTCCTATATCCGCCATTGTTCATACCCAATGTACAAATCTAAACATACTGGCGTAAAAAAGATAAATCTGGTAATGGGGGAAGGCAACTTGCTTTATGCTTTTCTGCAATGATAAGTATTAATGTTATTTATTTAATTTTTATTTCTCATGGTTAAGACAATGGGCTAATTAAGGGTAAAGCTGCTTCTTTATCAGTTTCTTGACTATAGAAAGAGAAAGTTGTGAAGTGAATACCTTGAGTTGCAGTGTACAACAGATAGAAAACAAGCCCATTCTAGCTAAATCTCCCTTTCATTACTGGCATGGGCGAAGACACGGGGCTGGCGCCTCGAGATTTTTAAAAAAATATTACTATTTATCAAAATTTTATATGTATTTTAAAAAAAAAATAGAAATTTTTATCAGTTTCGCCCCCAAGAATTTTTTTTTTTTTGCCGTTTTTATTGCCCCCAAGAATTTTTTTGTCGTTTTTATCACTTGAGCTCTGTAATTCTGCATATTGTTGCAGTTTCGCCCCCAACATCAAATTTCTAGCTTCGTCCCTGATTACTGGGACTCTGTGGTTGGGGTGTGGGGATAAAGAGAGAAATAATAATACATATTCTAGCTATGTACTTTACCATCATCCTAGGGTTTTTTTTTTAAACTGCTGTAATATGTTCTGCGCTCAAAACTTGCAACGACAGCCTATCTCTTTTTTTCCTTTTTCTTTTTGTTAACAAGGGAATTCGCAGCCGCTACCAAGAGCACACTTAATTGTCGGTAAATCATATGAGAATGTGGGTTGCATTAGACAAACTTGATTGCTATGGAAGGGGTAGCCAGATTCTATAATCGGTGCAATGCATCATCAGGACGAAATCAGGACTTTTAAGTTGAGGGGCGAAAAACTGCAACAATATTCCAAACTACATATAAAAACTGGAAAAAAAAAATTGGGGGCGAATTTGATCAAATATTTTGAAATACATATAAAATTTACTATGGCCCACATTTCTCACATAAATTTAGGAGAAATTTTATTTTAGTAGGTGAGTAAGTTTAAAAGTTCATCCAAACCAATAAATACAATACACGTAGACCAAAAAGACAATTCTCTTTACTACGTGTATTGTATTCATTGACTTGAATGTAAGTTTTAAAACTTACTCACCTACTAAGATAAAAACATCTCTAAATTTAGCCCTTAAAGGTAGATATGGACACTCACTATTATAAGTGGGACCAAAACTAAATTTATGAAAAAAATAGTGGGTCAGAATACATTACACTGTTCCTAAGAAAAAAAATTTCCTTACGGAAGAGGCACACCAGATAAACTGCCTTGGTTCAATAGCTAAATATCACACGAGAAGAAACGTTACACTAGATAAACCTTGTGCAATCTTTATAGAAGGAATCCTCTAACAATGGATGGGATCATGGAAACAAAGAGCCATTTCGCTATTCAATGGAGGATTTCATTTCATTGCTTACATAAAATCATTGACGAATTTACTCCCTCTTTCTTAAACCAAGAGGATCCTCTCCTGTGAATCTAAGAAGTGCGGAAGGAGGTGATCCTCGACATTTTTTAAGACGTCATATTTTTATTAAAAAAAATTGACCTCAATTTTTTTAAAAATCTACTACATAATCCTTCTAAACAGGGATTCCTAGATCCACCCTTAACTCTATCGTCCTCAGTGTAAGATTCTCTCGTTTATTATTATCTATTAAAAAATGGAAAAATACAAAAACCCTTTTTGGAAGAGAGGTTGTGTCCACCTATGGATTGTTTGAATGTGTGTGTTGGGGGGGGGGGGGTGGGGGGGGGGATGGGGGGGTCTATTTCTGCCTGAAGAGCATAAAATCAATTTCATTGGGATTGGTTTCACAGACTGTGCCATAACAAAGATTCCTATAAGTCCCCAAACTATGAAAGAATGAATGAAATTAAATTAAGTATAGAGATAGAAAAATGAAAACTAGTTGTTAATATCAAGAAAAAGGCTGATCAGAAACAAACATTAAAAGCTAAGTTACTGACACATATCCTCAGAGAGATGACAAAAAGACAAAATCATCATATATTGCTCAATTTTGGAGACCAGTTGTGATAACAGTTAAGAATAAGAAAATGGTAACTGAAAAAGCTAAGTTTTGATTCTTGATAACAAGCATTTCACCAAAATGTAAAAAAAAATAATAATAAAAAAAAAAGAAATTTAAAAAACAGCCAAACTATTTTCTGCTAGTAAGAAAGTCTAAGTGACAGATCAATAGAAGTAGAATTATTAGCATCTACTGATGAACCACCACCTCCAGTTGTAGTGACACAAGAAGCTTCTGGACTCTCCATAATCATCTTGTTCTTCATCATCAAGAAATCATTGTTGTTTGAAGGAGAAGATTCTTCATAGCTTTTGTAGATCAAACCACCTTTCCCAGATGGGAAGAACTCATATTCCATCCTTGATGAACTTCCCTCCTTCTTGTCAAGTCCAACCACCTCTTCTCCCTATACAATACAAATTTTTCATCAAAAAAACTTCAAATCAAATTATATCATTTTCTTGAAAGAAAAAAGAAAAAAGAAAAAAGATCATGGCTTCCTCCAACCCTTAATATTCCAGTCATGAAATCACAACCAGCAACATTGGAGGGAAATTTTGGAAACATGTTATCTTTCACCCCATTAATCAATCCAAGATAATCTCCACTAATAATCCTCTTTTTCTGAAGAAAAAAAAAAGGAAAACAGAAAATGAGAACAGAACAAAAAGATTTATTATAAACAACAACAAAAAATGATCAGAAGAAGAAAATGCCATTTTTTAATTTTTTTTTTAATTTTAGCACCTTGTGGCAGTCAGCGCAATGAGGATCATCAGTGATATAGCCCTGCAAAACCTTTGGAGATGAAGAGAGCTCTTTTGAGTCAAGTCCATAAAGATACCCAAAAGATCCAAAGCTTGATCCACTATCTATTATAGCCTTATGATCAAGAGGGGTAGTAGATGGTGTGGGGTTGATTTGAGTGAGTCTTTTCCACCTTTCTTCTAACCTTAAACGCTCTAATTGAGCCACCCCCATACCCCTTTGTGGCATTTTTTTCTCTCTTTTTTCATTATTTGCCCTTGAATTCTTTCTCCTAGTACTACTACTACTGCTGCTGTTTTTTCTTACAGCAACAGCAACAGCATTTCTTTTTGTTGTTGTCTGAAAATCATCTCCTAAACTGAGATTTGTGGTGTGAGGATCAGAAGAAAAAGAAGCCATGACTATGGAACTTATTTAGAGAAACTTATAATATAGCTGAGAAATGCAAGAAAGACAAGGTTGTTGGGGGGATGTATGGCTTTGTTGTATTCAATTCTGATGCCTTTGAGGGGTGTGGATATATGTGTATATATAGAGGGAGGGGAAGGAATTTGATATGGCTTGGTGGCCACTTTTTTCTTCTACTTCTTTCCTTTAGCTACAAAATTCACTTTTTGTCCCTACTACTATAAAGTTTTTTTTTTTTTTAAAGAAAAGATGAAATATTTTAGTGCTTGAAAAAAGTAGGTAGGGAAATATTTGGAATTATTAGCCACTTTGATCATCAACGTTTTTTCGCCTACATGCCACTTTGGTCAAAATTCAAGTTTTTTAACTTATTTCATCATTAAACATTTTTCGGCCTGCCATTTTGGTCATAAATGATTTTTTTAACTTTTTTCATCACTAAAGTTTTTTCTATCTGCCATTTTGATCAATAAAGTTTTTTCATTCTGCCATTTTGCTCACTAAAGTATTTTCATTCTGCCATTTAGGTCACTAAAACTTTTGACCAAAATGGCAGACTAAAAACTTTTAGTGACCAAAATGGCAGTAATGAAAAAACTTTAGTGATGAAAAAAAGTTAAAAAAAATTATTTTTGACAAAAAATGGCTGTACTAAAAATGCTTTAATGACTGAAATAAGTTAAAAACTCAATTTCAATTAAAGTCGCTAGACTGAAAAAACGTTGACGATCAAAGTTTGCTAATTATTCGAAATATTTGTTAAGTCCATATTGTCATTTATGTTTTTCTGTTTTTTTTAAAGGTATGCCGAAGTATATTTTTTAATTAAATAGTATTATGGTGAACTTTTTAGGGGGAAATATGTCTTACAAGTATCTCAATAGGATTTGCCTAATCTTTTAAAACACAAATAATTTTTTTGGCCACATCTTCAGACGCGATGCCCACGTATACTAGTAGGACCGATGCAAATTATTTGTGTTTTGGAGGCGGGACCAGTCCACTGGATGATTCTAACACCTAATTTTCCTTCATTCGGAGACGATTCTCACAATAAGGCAAGTTCTATTCCTAAAATTCAGATTCACAATATCTAATTAAATGGATTAATCTCACATCAGTTGATCTAACCAATTGTTGATTTTTCTGTTTCTTTCTAATTAACAAGAAAAAGTTGATTTTGGTCTTATGATTTATTGTTTTGGAATTATCCGTCTCATTATATATTGAGTTGTCCTTGTTATTTATTGTTTTGGGATTATCTGTCTCATGGCCCATCTTCTGACTCATCGTCTTCCATTAGTAAATAACTACCATATTTACGAACTTAGCCAAGAAAAGAACATTACCATATTTTCGTACTTAGCAAAAAAAAAAAAAAAAATTACCATATTTATGATATTTTCCTCTTGATTTTACTATTTTTTACGTTATAAATCATTAAAGAGAAAACAAGCATATGACATCTTGTTGATAATGAAATAAAATATTCAAATTTTTATTTATTAGTTGATATGTTTTGGGTACTATTTCCATCCTCTCTTCCAATGTCAAAAATAAAAAGAAACATATATTCACTAAAACAAATTAAAATGAATAGAAACATAGGTTAGAGCCTTTATTTGGATTCTAATTAAGTCTGGGTTCTCAAATGGTGCACAAGGAGCAAATATAGAAGAAAAAGTAAAAGATGGACTTAGATGAAAAAACATTTATCAGTTCATAATTTAATCTCAACATTTCTTATCAAATATCAAAAGTTTTATAATATTTATGAAATCTTACAATACTTATTAAAAAAGATTGGACCTAGAAAAAGCAGAATCATGTAGTGTAAAGATGTGATTGGGATAATTTTTTTTAACTTTTTACCATGTGAGCAGTGGAGGAGGTAGTTAGTTACTTTGGCAAAAAATAAAAAAATTGGAGGAGGTAGTAGTTTGGTGCAAGAGGCTCAAGGACCCCTTTTTTTTTTTTTTTTTAAATCACCAATAGTATTAGTGTTAATTTTTTTTAATATGGATTATTCATGTAAAAAAAGTTATTTCGGGCTTTCAAAATATTTGAAATTGTATGATAATATATACTTTTTTTTAGTCTCATATTGAATGTCCTATTTTCTATTCATTCTATATAAGAAAGTGGACACTCAATTAGGGTCGTGTGCGTGCCCTAGAGTATGCATCAATTAAAGTAAACTAGACTACATATATTAATTTAAATATATCAAAATTTAATATCCTATCAGAAATATGAGAAAATTAAGGGAATAAGAAACTTACAATATTGTATATAATAATTAAATTTATATTAACATGTACCGGGGACATGCGTTAGAAAAATTCACCTTTAGAATAAGCCTAATATACCCTGAAAATGGGACATTCATGTAAACATAACACAATATTTTTTGTATTAACTATTGAGTTCGATCGAGAGGCCTAAATCTAAAAATGATTACAAATGTTTTTTTAATGGAAACACACAAACACACATATATAGCTAACAAAAAACTGTGGTTGCTATTTTTAGGAGGCCTTGTGTAGCAGAGCATTTCGAATATACTTTTATCCGCCTTTGCACTCAATTTTGAACGGAGAATATTAATTTTGTAAGAAATTAAATATAACAATTTTAAATTTATCAAAAATAGCACAAATACATATGATTTCTTTCGAAAAAAATATATTTTAGTCAAAGTAATTTTTTCCAAAAAATACTAATAGTTTTGTCATTGTAATTCTCAAACTAGCTTGAAATTTATGTTTGATAATGACTTCAACTACAATCTTTTAGTTATATTCTTTTTTCGTAGTTTCTACTATTTATTTTTCAAAATAAGTGATATTATAGTTTTAAATCTCTCCATGTCAAAACATAAGATTCTTTACATATTCTAAATAACAATAAAAAGTATATCTAGTCATTCTTTTATATATATATAGGAGGGAAATTGATTGTGGTTTATGACTTATTTATCGCAAAAGAATACTAAAGTCTCGTAGTTGGTCTTTAAGAGTAAAAAATGTAAAATTTACTTGAAAAAAAATACAAGTGACGACTAATATTTATTATTTCTTATCTCGATTTACCAATGATCGACTTTTAGTTTGCTCATGCATAGGGATGGAAATGTGGGCGAGGGGTGGAAACTATGGTCTCCATCCCTAGTCCCGCTTACTCCATATGATCCCATTCCCGAATCAGACTGGGCCCATCCCTACTGGAAAAAAACAGATATTTTTTCCCTCCTCAATCTTGACTTTCGGCCAACAATTACTAGAGAAATTAAATGAAATTTTGACAAAAAACTACCAAATATATACAACTTTTTTTTTTAAAAAAAAAACACATAATTGTAAACAAAAAATATTCAATATAGATTAAACGAAATAACACTATCTAAAAATATATTAGTTTGCACCCTAAAAAAATACGGGGTTACTAAATATTAACAAGATGTAGGGGTTATCAAAGAGTTTGAGAATTCTCGGCGTCTTTTCAATTTTGACACTTTTTTTTTGTATTTGTAGGTATTTTCCTACTTGTATTTAATATTGTATGCGGGACAGGCGCGACGGGTTGGGGCAAGCCAGGGTAGTGCTAGAGATATCATCTCTCCCACGCCCGTCCTCGTTTCGATAGCGGGTGCAAAATTCATTCATATTCATTCACGCATCCAGTTTAAATTGGGGAATCACCATCTTATCTAAACTAGGATGGATTGAGTCTCTGATTCAGCTGGATCTATTGTCATCCGATGTGGCTCCCGCCACAATATGAGAATATCAAATGATTAATCAACCGACCTATGACCATAGGCTTAATCAATTGTTTTGGTAGTCCCACAATATTTGGGAACAGGCAAAATCCACATACCATTGTTGTTCTACCAACTACTTTTACCATTTTTAGAAACTCAAAGGGACATACACTCATACTCTCTCTCTCTCTCTCTCTCCTTGTCTAATTTCATTTCTTACTAGCTACTACTTTCACTCATACTATCATGTTTTATGTGCTTTGACAAACTGGAAGAATATGTGAAATTACAATACATATAAAGCATTGCCTATGTTTCTAGAGTTCTTTCTATATAATCTTGTATAGATTAAGAACAAAGAGACAACCAAAAAAAATTATTTTTATCTTTATACCTTAGTTAATTTAATTTAATTTATTCTCAAATACTAACATTTTCATTTCTTTCTATAGTCCGATGAATATCAGAAAAAAAACAAATTTAAAGTTGAAAATATATATATATTTGAGGAAGAGATGAAGGGATTAGAAAAAAATTATGTTAAAGAACCATCGGAGTATCACGCAATGAATGAAGCATCCAAATATGCTTTCAAGTACTTGAGAAAGAATAATTTTGTGAAGGATTTTATCCACACACAAATAACCTCCTCCATGATGAAAAGGTAGTTTTACGCAGAATAATATCAACGGGTGAAAATCCTCTGTCCCCATTCCTGTCTCCATTCCTGTTCCCAATCAATCAGAATTTATTATATAAATATTTTTTTCAATTATATATACACATGGTGAATTGTGATTGGCTGGGGACATAGGAACGGGGACAGCGAATTTTTTGCCAATATAAAGTAAGGTGTGTCTAAATTACAACTGAATCTCATATATACAACTTTATTATTATTTATTTACTTTTTAACTTCTTAATTTATATTTATTTATTTATTGACAAAATTCATCGCGGAACACTGCTAAAACCTAATGATATATTTAACTTACTTAAGTTGCATATCCAAATAATCGAAATCACATCTAAGGCGATCTATTTTGGACATCTCGATGGAAGACTATTAGACTAATTAAAAGATAAAAAGAAAAAACTATATTAGCTCCGGCTTGTTTCAATTGAAGAAGTCGTATGTGCAGGATCATACTATTTGAGTAGGATACATGGAGGCAACAATTATTGCTTTCAAAGAATTTTTATTAGGTCGGCTAAAATGTCTTTAAGATTCCAATAATAAATGTATGAAGCATAAACACTAATATCAACAAAAAGAAAAAGAATAATACTTGTGAAACTTTAAAAGTTTGCTTAGAATAAGGTCGTGGGGCATTAATGTTACAAATTTGTGACCTACCATAGTAAAATAAAATAAAATAAGCAAACTATATCGATAAATTCTAAATATAAACATTATATAATTAAGAAATGTTACATAAAATATTTGTGAAAATTATATAATTAAAAAATATCACATAAAATATTACAAAAAGTTTTACTGTTTTTTAACTTATAAAGAAGGAAAAAAATTGTAGTGTTAAGGTTGATTTGGTGATAGCACAAATCACAAATTCATGTAGAGATAGGGCTGTTAACGAGCCGAACCGAGCCGATTTTGGGCCAAATCGGTTCGGATCGTTAAGAAAACCGAATCGCTCGTTAATCGGTTCGTTAGTCAACCGATTCGGTTGTTCAATTCGTAATCGGTTCGAAATAAAATCGTACAAAACCGGTTCGTTAATCGAACCGTATCAAATCGCTCAAAACCGGTTCGCTAATCGGATCGAAAATCGTAATTCGCATAAAATCGTAATTCGCATTAAATCGTAATTCGGTTCATTAAACATTGATCATACTATTACAAAACTAGGGCTGTTGGGGAACCGGTTAACTCGCAAATCGCTCGTTAATCGGTTCGCTAACTCGCTAAAACCGGTTAACTCGCAAATCGCTCGTTAATCGGTTCGTTAAAATCGGATCGCTAACTCGCTAAAATCGGTAGAATTTTATTAACCGGTTTAACGAGCGATTAACGAGCGATTTAAAACGATTTACGAGCCATTTTACCGAATCGTAACCGGTTCGTTAACGAGCCGAGCGATTTAACGAGCCGGTTTTAACGAACCGATTAACGAGCGATTTGCTCGGCTCCATAACAGCCCTATGCAGAGAGCTCTATCTGCTTCTCAGAAGCCAACGAATCCACCACGTGTCTCCTCCTAAACACTACCCCCAACATTTACTGCAAAAAATGGTCTGTATTCATGCATATACTTACCACTCAAAAATTAACGTGTGAATAGAGAAAATATTTTTTTTACGGGTTTCACTATTTCTCTTAAGTTATACATTTCTTAATTAAAAAATTAACATATGTATAAATTTCTCAATTTCTAAATGGTAGGTATATGAATTGGTACATAAGTTGGGTAAGGACGATTCTTAACCAACATTTACCTCGTCCTTCTCGTCAGTCCTTTCTTTCTTTCTTTTTTTTTTCATTTCTTCTATTTTTGAGAAATTCAGTCCCTTCCTTAAAATATAAATTTGGGCTTTTCTTGAGGAAAGATTTTTTTTCTTAGGATGAGGTTGATTACGATTCTAGTTTAAATTTTATAAAAATATAATTATTTATGAAAAAAATATGTTTTGTTAAATTTATTTTTTTATTCATTTTGATGAAATCTTTTCTAGTTTCACCCTTACCCCTTTATGATGTGCAATTTTTTTCCCTTTTCCAAGAAAATGCTAAACAGTAACAAAAGGATTGAGTACAACCTCTTCTCGTCCGTTTTATATCCCGTAGTTTTCATTAATGACAATGAAAACTTTGTAGTTTTGTCATTTTTTTTAAGTCAGATAATTTGGAAGTTTATGAAGCACTGATCAGCAGAGTGAAAAGTGTGAACAAAATGTGTATAACTCTAGTCTATAAGATTTCATCAAAAAAAAAAAAAAAAATTGGCTCCGCTAATGTTTATATGCGTTTATGAATTTATTTTGTCAATGTTAATTATATCCCTAAAAAAAATTCCTGACTCCGCCACTGTCTGCCACCGTCTCTAAATTTGTCATTGCATATCGTCCCTTTGTCCTCTTCCCCACCTAAATTTTTTTTTTTTTGTTGATTAAAAAAAGAAACAAAACAATTGCCATAACAAATCTTTTCTTTTTTATTTTATTATAAATGGCCATAACAAAGTCGGAATGCAAGTATATGAAACCATTGGCGGATCTAATAATATAGAATATTAGAATTACTTATTAATTTATCATTTAAATGAAGTAAAATATATTATATATACTAATTAAAATATTTTTTCCACTGAAGTCATGTGACCCCGGTGCCATCATGCTAAATTTGTTTTTGTATGAAACTAAATGAGACGTTAATTTTGTGGTCAAAATTGATATTTCATTATGTTGAGGTCATAAATTCGAAACATTCTCTATGTTTCTTAAATCTTCCTATTTTTTTGGTTAGAATATTGAGTTAATTTATTGTTGTAAAGTTGTATTTTTATTCTTAATTCTTAATTTATTATTTTTACTTTAATTGTGCATTATAATTTTATCGTTGTCTATTTTTTATTAAGTTGAGCTCCACGAGAAAAAAAATAAAATTTCGGTACAAACCGAAGCGAACCATACTAAAATAATTTCGATATTCGGTATCGATTTTCATAAAATTTTGATTCGATTCGATTCGATTTTTATAAAACGTTACAAATATTAGTTAAGAGATTAATATTAATATTTTAATTAAAAAATTATAATTTTTATTTTTATTTTTAATTTTCACAACATTTAATTACCGTCTTTATATTTAAGAATGGAGGTGGTAGTAATATGAGCTGCCCTGTGTCCTTCGAAGACACGCCGATCTGTTGACATATATTTGTGTTCCTCGTACGGGGAAGATCGGAGATTTTCTACAGCGCCAATCCACCAGATGTGGACCCCCTTCCTAGATTGGTGGGGACCACACGGGAGGTTAACATGGTCCCCACAGACCAAGAGACTCTCCAAACCCGTTAATGATGTTTTTACCTTATTTAACCGGCAAAAAAATCGTCAGTATTCTCTTATGTGTTCCTAAGATATTTATCGCGTGTATATTTTTTCATGTAGATTCTATTATTTTTTTTAGGTTATAATTTTTTAATTAAAAATTTAATAAATATCACTTTCTTATTAGTGAGACAGAAAAGAAAATATCGAATGAGGACATAAGATTCTAGCCTATTTAACCCATCAAATCTCCTAAAGTGTGATACTAATGGAGGAAACTATAACCCCCCTCCAATTGATTAGTCAATTTTTTCACATTTTCCATGGCGGAGGACGGCGCTGTTTCTAGAGTACACCCCTGAATGGAGGAGCTGAGGATTCTTAGATACTTAGATCGCGCGGTCTTAATTTCCCTTTTACTGTTTGTTTTAAAATTATTAATATCATAGTGGGACGTCGAACTCTTACTCTATTATCACCAATGTTTGTCTAAATAACGAGTTGAATAGTAGAATCGAATAATTATACAATTCGAAAGGCATATATCGAGTTAAATTAGATAAAATATTGTTAGAGGAGATGATCGGGTAGGATCGACGATCTGACCCGTAAAATCGTTGCATCAAACGATCCGTGCATGCTGATTTTCTCCATGTTAAGTCGGATTAACGAGTCAGATTGAGTCAGACCGTGGCGAATTTAAAAAAAAATAAAAATCGGTGGAATTCCAACTCCTCAGTCTCAACCATCCTATGTTTTTACTACTGGCGACCTTTCGACAGTGATTTTGTCTGAAATAAGTCCTAATATGGCGTTATCAGGTATTTGAAATTTTTGATCGATTTTTTTCAGTAGATAAAATATTATTTACATAAATCTATCATGAAATATTATTTAAATAATTTTTGTAGGATCTTTCGATCCGTACTACGATACTGGTATTTACGAGTATTTGGACCTCTTCCGTTTTGAGTTAAAATTTCTTTCTTGAAACCCTTGATTATCACGATTCACGAGTTGAAAGTGATGCGGCTAACTATGTTAATCTTTTTAACCAGTCTTAATTTCTTATTAATGAATAATATTGGCAATTATCTGTAACATCAATAAAGTCTTGTGAAGTAGTTGAGGTTTGATAATTGTCAGCAAAAGAAAATATATAATATATTAGCAAATTTTTAGATTGATTAGTTGGTGGAAGAATAAAATCTGAAACATTTTTATCCTATGAAAAATGGGTTTTCTGTGAAGGGAAATTGTGAGTTCATCCAAGAGAAAAAGAAACAACTACTTTCTCTTTGTAGCAAAACTTTCATGAGAAGCATTTTGCTTACCAACCCTAATTGCATGTTTTAAGTACTTTTTGCCAAAACGAATATCATATGCTAAGATCACCCAAGTCATTGCATAATTTCCATTTTAAAAAAAAAAATTATTTTGACAAGACAAGATATTTTCAAATAAAGGCAAGACCAGTAAATATGTATTTGGACTGAATTTTTATTTAAGATTGTTTATAAAAAAGTTTGTAAACACTTATTATTTATGAAAGAACGTGTGAGACCTAAACTAATTTTTTTTTAGATTAAAGTGTCAATCCAAATACTCTGTCCTTTTCACAGTATAGGTATTTTGTTTTTTTCTCTCCTCCAAATGTTTGACCAATTTTACAAAATTTAAAGATTATTTTTTTAAAATTCCATTCACTTATAAATACAACTCGCTTTTACAATATTAGTGAAATTAGTGTAACAGGAGTAATTCTGATCGTGTATGATTTCCTGATCAACGACATTGATGTGAAGAAGTAAATATTTTTCATCTAGGATTAGATTGAAGTAATTAGTGGAGTTTTGATAGAAAGGGTTGGTGAACTTTGCTGTTTCCTAGAGGTGCTATAAGGAAGTCGGTTCTGCTAAGGTGTTGAACACAAAATTTTAGTACATACTAAATATTTTTTTGCCTTTTTAAATAAAAATTTCGAGATTCAATTTTTTTTAGAGCGAACACTTGTTGTAGTTTTGTAATATTTGTTGCATAAAACATGTGTTACATACCTTAAGACAAGTATTCATCAATAGAAAACATTTATTGCATATGATGTAACATTTGCCTAAAACATTTAACACTTATAAAAAATATATCTGTATATATTGACATTTTTTTGTTATGCACTATAACCATAAGTAAGTGGGAGAATAGAGTAACGGAAAGTTCTGCCTTTTTGCAACTTGAGGGAAACCTTTTCTATTTTTGGTTACATTGTCCAAAGATCCTTTCTATCCCATAGGTAAATTTATATGATGCCTTAGGTAAAAAAGACAGAGAGAGAGAGAGAATCTCAGTTCAGATTCAATATCTGCATTGATCTCTCTCTCTCCCTCTCTTTCTTACACAGCCAAAAATTTACTCTCTGTTTTGCTGCAATTTTTTATCCAGACATCATTACAGTTTTGGGAGACAATCCTGACCCTACAATAACGATACTACAAAAATCCAATTCTGAAAAATTAAAATGTGATGATCCATGCATATCCCGTACTAGGCAATTTACAAAAAAGGCATTCAAGTTTATGGGTCAACTGTCTTGTGCGGAACAATTATTCATTCCGCGTGTGTGGAACGATTGTACGTCGTTGATGAGTTGATCTGACGACTGAATTTTATTTCGAAAGTTGAACAGTCGTCGGATCAACTCACCCAATGACACACAGTCGTTCCGCACGTGCGGACTGAATACAGTGACGGATGCAGGTAGAGCTGACTGGGGTCAAATGACCTCAGTGAAAAAAATATAATAATTATATATAATATATTTTACTCCATTTAGATAATAAGTGCATAAATGATCCCCACACAAAAAAAAATTAATGACCCCACTAATAAAATAAACATTCTCAAAATTTTGATCAAACAGATAAGAATCCGTTCCGCACGTACGGAACAATTCCCGTTCGGCACTGGAGCAGTGGTGTTAACCATTCTTATTGTTTTTAGAAGATATTTAACGAGCAGCTTTAAATATTGTAAAGATTTAAAAATACTTTTTGTTTCTAGTCTTCTAGAAGATATTTAACAAGTTGCTCTCAATAAAAATTAGTCTTGTCTCTTAGCTCTCAAGTCTCAATTCCTTCCCACTTTGCGGGATATTTAACAAGTTGCTCTAAAAAAAATAGTCTTGTCTCTCAGCTCTTAAGTCTCAATTCATTCCCGCTCCTTCCGGCGAGACATCTCATTCTCATTCTCAGTCTTTTTTTATGCTGCATATTGTTTGATAAAATATAACTTGGGGAGGGGGGTGCGAACTTGATAAAATACTCCAAACTACATAGAAAATTTACTAAAATTTACCATATCTAGTAGTATTTTTAAAAATTTTGGGCCCCTTAGAATTCTCCCTGATCCCACTGATCTCAAATCCTGGATCCGTCACTGACTGAATAGATGTTCTGCGTATAATCCAAAACGATGGATGGACGGCTATGATCACTAAAAAAAACAAAATGTTGATGAAGGAATTGAAGCCGTTCAAAGGGATTCAAATTCAACCCAGAAAATGGGTATCTTTAACAAGCATTTCTCGAAGGTACACTTAAGTTTGCCCTTTTTCATGCATGAAGGGCAGAGTCCAACAAGTCACTGTCTACTGCTGTTGGTTTGTGTTTGCTCTTTCCATGCCAAACCCACAGTAAATACAAAAATACACACCTCAGTAATAAAGCAAGATATGTCCCCAGATATGTCTCCTGCCACCAAGTGGTCCTCACGGTGCTCTTTTGCAGAATAGATCAAGTCCACCTAGTCCCACAACACCCCTACCCCCACCCCCACCCCCCAAAAGAAAACAAAGAGAGCTCTCTGCTCTCACTGCTCTCTTAGAGACCAAGACTAATGAATAAGATAGATTAAGTAAGGTTGCGTACATCGGCTTTCACTGCACTGGGTACGACCTTTATAATTAAGTAAAAAGAAAGGATAGATCAAGAATGATTACTAAGCGCATTGTTCATCAACCATCCCCTTCCCTTCCATTAACATAGGGGAGACAAAATAGTCTTTTGTTAAATTCTCAGATTTTCACAATTCATTGTAATGCCCCGCTCTTGTGCAAAATAAATTATATTATTATTACACTATCTAAGGAAGTTAGTTTACAGAAGGCTGGAGGTACAAAACTTACAAGATTGGTTCTCTTTTTGCGAATGCCACACTCTCAGGCAGAATAAATGATGCACACAACATCCATTTTCCAGGAGCGACAAGGCGAACTTTGCGCATTTTTATATTGAATGCCACTTCCCGTAACACAATTCTAATGCACTGGATCGATAAATACCATGAAAATAACCTAATCAACCATTAAGATGCGTCTTAAAATTAATAATAATATCTTTATAATTTAAAAAACAAACTATTAAGCAGTGAAAATAATAAAAATTAAAGCTGGAAACCCGCAGATAATGTCCAGAAACAATTTTATTGACTGAGAATATAAGTATACCTCATGGAAGTCGAACTCTGGATCCTGGGCTTTTGAGAAGCCATACACGTGAATCCACGGCAAGGTGTAGTTATCGTCTTTATGATTTTCTCTTAATACTCCTCTAAATGCATCTGCAACCATTACGAAAGTGTTTATTATTGCTTTGCTTTCTCTTGTTGTCACAGAGATGGGAGGAAGAAGAGATAAGTGCCTGGATACTCCATTAGTATATCATATCAAATTCGAGACTAAAATTACATAGCAACCTATATTACCTGGACTTGGGTACGGGTGCCAAATACGGGTACATATATTGGTGTCAGGTGTTTATACCTCTAAAGGTCATGATACAGGACACTTCTAAAAACTCGACGTTGGTAAGTGGATACGGCAATAAATAGGGACGTATGAGGAAATTATCGAATCAACCACCTTTTATAAAGGGAATAGACCTATAATTTGGGGAATAGGCCAATAATATCCTCCTCACTATAGACAGGATAGGGAATATCACCATTGGAAATGCATTCAGTCTCGGTCAAAGTACTCAATATTATTTTACCACATCCAATAAGGATCCCAACCCATACCCATGTCGTATCGTGTCGATATCGGGTGCGGCAGCCAAAACTAAAGAGTCCAGGTAACATAGATAGCAGCTTCATATTTTACACATGGAAGTATACACTGGGAGTCATTCAGACATACCAACAAACTCTGCTGCATCGTTTGGCAAATTCATGACTACTTGTGTTATTGAGTGAACTTTTTGGTTTGAGAACATAGCATCAATGAACCTCCTGCCATCCATGTTGAATGCCTGCACATTATGCAGTGAAATACGTAAAATGAAGCTACAACTTGAAAAAGATTCTCAAGGCACGATTCTATATTTGATATCATAGATGTAAGAAGTACGAAACCATGTAAACATGACAGATACAATACTTTCAGATGGACACTCGTACGAAAGTAGATTAGTAAAGTGATGAGTTTTTGCATTGCATGGCCAGAATGCCAGTGCTAATATTCCTATTTTTGCAAGAGAAATTTAAAAATTAAAATATTTTAATAAATAAACTATTTGAAAGTGCAACCCATCAGAATGAATGAGATGCTAATAAACTACAGTCAGGTGCTCTAACTCAAAAAAACAAAAACAAAAACAAAAAAACAAAGGGGAGGGGAGGAGGGGAAGAAAAGAAAGACACCATCATGATCCATAATCTATTCTTGATCATATCTTTCAGTTAGTTAAAATTGATTTAGTCAAGAATGAATGAGAAATTTTATTCAGAAAAAAAAAGAATGAGATAAACGTGCAAGTAACAGCACTTCTTGGGCTAAAATAGAGACTAGTTAATTCTAAGTAAGCCTTTATGAACTATCTACTTTCAAAGTGTCAAGAACATTTAAAAATAAAAAGTTATCAATAGAGCTTGCATAACGTTAACTTCAAGTACCTCGATCTTCCTCTCAAGTTTATTGAGAACACAATTTCTTTCTAAATATTCGACAGCATTAAGATTCAAATCATTAGCATATACACGTTTAACTTTCTTTGCAGCAGATAAAGCTATGGGACCCACCCCAGCAAAAACATCACCTGCAGATTGATGAGACACAACAAACTAAGCATCACCACATAATGTGAATTTAAAAATAGAGAAAACAAAACAATGATCTTCTCACAAAAAAGGAGAAGCAAAAGAAAGTTTAAAGTACAAAAAAACAGAATTTAAGAAGGTATAGATGAAAATCCTAGGTCAGAAGATTAGTACATGCTCCAAGCGTTGGACATTCCATTCAGCTAATACATAAAACCATTCAGTTTTGCAACAATTCTGTATGAGCTCGCCCCTTTGTCTTTTAACTAATGCCTCTATTAACTCTATGTAGGAACTTGTCCCAAGGTTTACAAAATGCATAGTTCAGAACTATATAGCATTTTCATTAGAAATTATTGAGATAACCATAATTGATGATCTTACCTTTTCCCTTTAATGGCTTCTACTTCGGATGCACAAAAAGGAATCACGTTACTACTCATTAAAATCTTCTTCTCCTTAGGTTCCGGTCCAATTTGGTATCTGGTTATTCTTAACATACTTTATGTTTCTGTTAACGGACAATAGTTAGGGTTGGAGAAAGGGGCACACAACATCTGCATTTAATTAACCTATATGTGTTTCTCCACCTTAACCAATGAACTTGTCTGAAATTCGCTATCACATTCATAAGTTTCTAAAATATGAAACTGAGTTCGTTCCACAATTTACTTACAAACAACATCATCTTTTGTAAAGCAACTCAGAAGTATCTGCCTTTCAGTTGCAAGCCTTGAATTCCAATATCTGCAACAGAAACAATGGCATCAAAACAAACTAAATGAAATGCTTCTAAATTCATTGTCTGCCTCAAACTCAAGACTTACACAGTCGCTAGATCAACATGGAAGCGGAGACCATTTTCGACTACAGTGGTGACAAGAGAGTGATTTCTGGCTAAAACTTCAAGTTGCATCGTTCTGTAGTCATTTTGAATGACATCAATTTTATTGACAACCGTTTGTATCTTCCCCTTGTTTTTATCTAAAACAACCTGATAAGAAGGAATAATTAGAGGGGGGGAAATACTGCCATCTGAAAGAATTAATATTATCAATGCAAAAGTGCAACTGAATCAAATTGGTAAGAACATTTTTCAACAAAGTGTCTTTGCAATAATATTTTTGTATGGAAGATGCTCCTATCTCAGATTCAAATGTGCAATATGCCCAACAGTTTCATAATCTGAAGGAATAATGACACCTTTCGGCAGCAATGCTTCTAACACCTGCAAGAGATGCAAGTTTTCAGCTACGTACAAGACATATTTAAATTTACAGGAAAATGATCTAATTACTGACGTAATAAAAAAATGCTATTCCTAATACTACTTACAAGTAGTATGTCTTAAATCAAGTACCTCGTTCATCTGCCAGTATCTATAAAAACAGAGTCAGCCTGCATTTCACAAGCTCAACACTCGGTGCCACATTGGGCACATCATATTCTTTGAAAACAGCCTAAAAGTATAATTAATAGTTAGGAATGATATCATAGTACCAAATTAGAGGAAATCTGCAGATTCTCCGAGAACAGAGGCGCCAAATATAACAGCATTCTCCGGGTCAATAAAAAAATTTCATGTTTAAACAGGAAATTTAGAAAGCTAAAAGCCTAAAACTAATTTTCGGTTCTGGTAAATGCAAACATAGTACAAGTAATAGTAGCCATAAAAGCATAAAGCCACTGAAAGGAAACAATGCTTTCATAGAGAATACATGCATCTGATCACACAGAGTAGTCAACCAATCGGGAAACCAAAGATAAAGCAGAAAGAGCATTGCCAGCTAACAAAGGCTATCACTAACTTCTAGCAACATCCTATCTCCTACATATCGAGACATTTAAATGAGAAACGCCTTTCTTCCCAACGAATGCTAAGATTTGTAAAATAACGTTACATTCTCCAAGTAAGAAGACAGATATTCTGAGAGCAACTACTTTGTGCATTTATCGCCATGTCTCCTATACATCCCTCGCACATACCCCCAATTATTGGGGACTTAATGGGTTATGTTATTGTATTCTCTCGCCATGTCTCCTATACATCCCCGCACATACCCCCAATTATTGGGGACTTAATGGGTTATGTTATTGTATTCTCTAAGTAAGAAGACAGACAGATATCTTCCCTACACTCCTAAACCTAGAAAAGCAGAAGTTCAGTCTCAAAGGGAGAAATTAGATAACCATTAGTAACTACTGTCTGAACATTCTTTATCAAATACTACATAGCAAATTGATGTGCAAAGACTTACAATCTACAGGACACAATAAAAAATGTTAGTTATATTATCCTAAAAATTAGTGCCATGAATAACAAGAAACACCACCTACCTAATCTAATCTCAACCAATGAAATAGGATCCATCCAAAATCATAGCATATAATGATAAGCCAAAAGCATTCTAAAGTGAAACCAAATATCATAAAGTAGCTCATAGAAAGCAAAACATCAGTTAAAAGGAAATCTTAATTGCGTCGGGCAAGTCCTCAATCATCTTATCAGCATACCGTTCATCCAAGAGCAGCAACCTCGTCGAACCCCTCAATCTTGACCCTCTAAATGTATCATCACCTAATAACCCACTGATACCATTATCTTCTCCACTCTCCTCATCTTCATTACCACTTCCACTAAAGCCATCTCACTCTTCCCAATGCTGCCGTGTTTCTTTTCGCCCTTCCTTTTCCTCCTCCTCCTCCTCCTCTTTCTTCTTCTTCCTATTCTTGGGCAGCCTTGACAACTTAGCTAAGTTCCTAAACTTCACAAAACCTTTCGAATTAAACACCCTGGCCAATTTATCCCTATACAACACTGGATTCAATATATCCCCATCCCCCTGGGCCTTTCGATAAATTCTCCTATTCAAAGCCACCATTGCATTCCTATCACTATCATCAGAACTAGAGCAATTATTATCGAACAATTTCTTCATTTCTTCATCAATTTCATTCCCTGGAACCCTAGCAGTGTTCCGAATACGCGGCCAGTTAAGTAAATGACCTCTTAGCCGACTTTCTAGGGAATAGCAATTCTCCGCCGGAACGCCGAGAGCAGAAACACTAAAAATCATTATAAAGCTCTCTTCATTGAACAAATTGGTATGGTTTTCTTCATTTTCTTCCGACACTTGAATTGAATTTGAATTCGGAGAAATGAGATCATTTCGGCCTTTCTTAAGGGAGGGACCACAAGGAAGGGATTGGTAGCATAAAGGTGGTGGTGGCGCCGGAGAGTTTACAGAGGGTTAGGGATTTGGGGAAGAAGGAACAAGAAGGAAAGAGGAAAGTAAAGAAGGGAAGAGAGTTAGGGCGGAGGATTAATTTCATACCCATCGGCAGGCGGCGGCAAGTGGTGGCGCGTGATTCTTCTGACCGTTGATAAGATTTGCCGTATTTGCCCGGGAATTTGCAGTATGGGCCAGTTATGAAGTACTGCTAAATATATGGGTCCATCAAGTACAGCAGGTATTAGTAATAGCTCAAAGCCCAAAGTACATCTAGTTAATGGGCTGTCAAGTCTTGCTAAGTATTATTAGCCCAAGGTTGTTCATGTATCTGTACTGGTGTGTAGGAATTAGAATGAC
This sequence comes from Vinca minor, assembly GCA_026122235.1. Classification (NCBI taxonomy): domain Eukaryota; kingdom Viridiplantae; phylum Streptophyta; class Magnoliopsida; order Gentianales; family Apocynaceae; genus Vinca; species Vinca minor. The sequence continues at coordinate 555,987 of JAOCZM010000284.1, read as the reverse complement.
CCACTCATGAAGCCGCCATTTTGGTTAATTCTTTACCTTGTTACGGGCTGACCCGATGTGAGTAGGAATTAATCTAGTATAGTCTACTAAAAGTTAGAGTCAGTTAGAATACGTTACTACGCAAATATTTTATTTTCTCTGCTATCCCAATTTATATCCCAAAAAGGGTAATATTGAAAGCAAGTGTATTACCAATACAAACATTTATAGTAATATTGGATCAAAGGAACTGCCCCCATTGGTGAGACAGTTTTCTATAAAGGTAGATATGGAATTTGAATCCTTATAAGTTATAACTCTCTCCCTTCACTTAAAAAAATAATAATATTGATAGTAATATCAAGAAGATTAACTTTTCTCAATCTCTCTAATACTACTTAAGAAAGAGTTTTAGAATTATTTTAATTGTAATGATGTTGACCGTTTTATTATCAATGAATAATTTTATTAAAGAATATTATCAAGAAGATAGTGTGCAGTGTGTCTGTAATAGAACATCAAGACAAAGAAGCACGACTCAACAACCTCTATGTACCTCATCCCACTGTCTTCCTTCGATGTGAATCGCTCCCAAGACAGGCATTATCCACTGTATTTCATAATATTTAGTCATTTAAAATATTATCATATCTAATTTTACATAGTAGGAGTGTATTTAACTTACTCATAAATCACGCATGCATGCAAAGATTTCCTTAGCATCAAACATATAATGTATATGGGTGTTTTTGGATTGGTATTTTATTATGTCTCAAATATCATAAAAGTGAATTGTTAGTATAAGAAGATATGAGATTTAAAGTTAAAAACGTTGATCCAATTTAAGAATCAAACCGCTTACCCACTGGGCCAAACCTTTTGTTGACCATTGTGTATATATTATATTTAGAAGATTCATACATACAATATCTAGAAAATGTATGTACATCATGTATGCATTTAAAATAAGAGGATGATATTGTAGAAATAGAAAAGTCCATGTGCCAAGAAGCTTCAAGCATGTTGGACAAAGTAGAAATATTTTGGATTCAACAACAAGATAATTGTATTGACGAGTTACTACGAACGCGCAAGTTAAAAGATGCGGTGTTAATCTAAAAAATTAAGTTATTGTCACAGACAACCTTAGATAAGTATTTCATATCATCTTAAATTTAATGTAACATAATTAAATAATTCTGGATATTTTATATAGATATATAAATATATTTAAAGGAGGTGTTAATGCCAAGTTAGAGGTATGGAGACAAATCTTAGAATCTAAAGTTTTTATGATTAGTAGAAGTAAAACATAGTATATGTCGTGTAAGTTTAGTACTAGTAGAACTATAGAGTAAACTGTAGTAACTTTAGATGACAAAAATATTTTTGAGAGTGAGTATTTTCGATATCTTGGTTCTATTATTCAAAAGGACGGATAGCTTGACGGAGATGTGGCGCATCGAGTTAAAGCTGGATGGCTGAAATAGAAGAGTGCAACTGGTGTTTTGTGTGATCGTAATGTACCACTGAGATTGAAATGAAAGTTTTACAAAATCGCTGTTAGATCGGCATTGTTATATGGAAAGAATGTTGGGCAACTAAGAGGTGTCATATTCATAAAATATATGTAGCATAGATGCGAATGTTAAGATGAATGTGTGGGAATACGCGAATGGATAGAGTGAGGAATGAGAATGCATCCATGTGGATGACCTAACGTGATTCTTGATTAGGTTCATGTAGTCGACCCCAATCTTTTGGGATTAAGGCTTGGTTGTTGTTGTTGTTGTATATAAATATATTTAAAGTTTAATGTTATTTTATTATTATATTGAGGTTAATTTTCGTAAGGATTGTACTAAAAAAACATGAAATATTATAATATATAGTTTATTCTTACTTATAACTGATCCCGACTTGAGACCATAATTTTTTATTACTATAAAAATATATTATTCTTATATAGAGTACTCCCTCCATTCCTCAATATAAGTCGTTAAGGACACTTTAAAAAAATTAAGGAATTCAAACAAATAGTCATCTTTCCACCACAATTCCAATAATACCCTTCCTCCCTCTATTTCACTTTTCCAATAAAAGATATGTTGAGAGTATAATTGAAATAAATTGTTGACAATTAATAAAAAAAACATGTAAATTATAATTAATTTAGATACATATATATCTCCTAAACGATAATTAAATGAGAATGAAGAGAGTATTAATGTATAAAAGTTTTACTGTATAAATAATAAATTTGAATTTTATTTTCTTCATAATTGTATTAAAAATTAACAACACAGTGAAGAGAGATACATAATTACACATCCCTACCTGTTTTCTGATTTTTTTTTACAATTTCCCAGCCCACCTATGGAACCCAAAAAAAATTGATAATACAACAATTTTATTTTTATTTTTTTTCTAATGCCTTTTGGATGCTGATTCATAACTATAGTTTGCGAGTTCGATTCCTATCGAGCAGTCCTTCCATAATAACCTTTTTCTTATACTCGTTGGAGTCAAAGTCAACAGGGATCAACGCCATTTTCTTCCACCGGAGCTACTTTGAATAGACAAGGAGCCATTAAAAGGCATGTCGCTGTGCAGAAAATGGCGAAAATTTTCCCCAAGAAAATCAATCCAAATAAGCAAATTAACATAGAGTAAAATCCAATATCCGAATTGAAATTCCCATTCTCCTTAATCTTCTTATTTGGTAACGAAGATGAAACAGGTTGTTTGTTAGGTTTCAATTCTTTCAAATCTGCTGAGGATATTTGTTGTCTTCTTGGAGATCCTGTTCTCGAGTTGGAAACCATTGAAGAAATCGATGAACAACTCGAATTTGATGAAGATTGCGTAGACGAATTTCCCAATAATGTAGATGATGAAAACAAAGATGAACGACTCGAAAAGCTGCCGTCTAATGATGAACCTTTATTATAGTATGTCAATGATAATATTGATTTTGATTTCTTTTCACACGAAGTGTCGAATATTTTCTGAAATTTTGCAGAAATATTGCTGCTTTTTCGAGATATTTCTTTCTGATCAGATTTTTTGTTCCGCTTTTTCTTGGACTGTAATATGAACAAATATCACTAAGTCAAATCCTTTCTAAACCAGGGACGAAGCCAAGAATTTGAATTTTGGGCGAAACTGATAAAATTCTTGCAGGGTAATAAAAATGCAAAAAACAATTCTTATGAGTGAAACTGATAAAATTTTCCAAAATTTTTCAAAATATACATAAAATTTCGATAAATAGTAGTATTTTTAAAATTTTCTAACTGCAGGGAAAAAAAATTAAAAACATAGCACTTTTTATTCTACTGAAAAATTCCACATGCAACAATTATTTTAAGAAAATAAATAAATCAATTAAAACCATGTTTTCATGTCACAGATAACAATAAGAAATCCCATGCGAAACATGATCAATTTTCTCATTGAGAAAACAGAACAATTTGTGGCGGAATAAGGGATTCGGGAATGCCAACTCCAATAATTTTCAGAACGCCATATGATAAAATATTATTTGTTTTAAAATTCTTTAAAAAAATACGTTTCATTCTTAATTTTTTTTAAAATTACTACATTATTTCAACATAGAATTTCTAAATTCACCATGAGAATAGTATTAATTGAAAAAAACACAGATCGACCATTAATATTAGCCAGAAACCTATGTTGTGTGTAATCAAATTCTAGTAATTATGAATAGATATGCAAATAATTACTCCATCCGTTTCACGATATAAATCATTTTTATCCATTTCTTCATCTTCAAAATGTTCGACAATTTGCAAAATTCAAAAGTTATTTTTTTAAGATTATAATTCTGTCACTTTAGAATATAATTACAAACTACTCTTTATTCTTTCTTTTCTTTCTTATATAATTATTTCTCTTTTTAATTTATAAAAAAATATCAAAACGTCTTATATTATAAAACAGAATGAAGAAATAATGAAATTTCATAAACGAAACAAGAAAAAAAACAACTAAGAAAAATCTTACCGAGGAAGATGTAGAATTGGAGAAGATGGCTTTAATAACACGATGAAATCTCCGGCGAGGGGACTTAAAAACGTCGATCTTGTCGTTGATCGGAGGACAAAATTTCGGCTTCTTCTGAATCTGATCATTAGAAAAGGCGAATAAAATGGTCTTCTGAGGCAATAATTTGGTCTCTTGTTTGGTAGTAATTTCGGCCTTAATGGGTTTAATTAATGAAGTTTCTTCATTAATAATAGGTATAGGTCTAAAACAATATAGCAAGAAACACCATTTTTTTGTCTTATGGTTCTTGGAAGAGCCCATATTTTTATCCTTATTAATCATTAATCATCCAAAAAAACATGGACAAAGGAACCATAGGTGGGTGTGTATGAGAGAGTGAAGAAAGAAAGAAAATGGGTAAAAAATAAGAGAGAAAAAATAAGGGGAAAAAGTTGTTGTTGACGTTTGTTTCTTTAAAACTCCCTTTTTGTTAGGGCGCTAATGGTACTAACAAGTACGCCTGCAAACGGATACATAATTGTCTATTCTGCATCCATACTTATTTTTACCTTTTCCTACCACGTCCAAATTCGGATCCTAACGGATTCATAATATGTGTTACCAAATCCATCCGTTCGAATTCGGATACGGATTCGGTAAAACCCATTTCAAAAAGTCCAATCATCCTCATTTTTTACTTTTCTAATTCAGCTAACTAAAAATATACTAGTTTAATCTAACAATCGTACATATTAGTTGTTACTTCACCCCAATTATAGTAAAATCCACAAATTATTCTACTTACTAAGAATACAATCTATAATCATAATATTTTTCAAATTTTAAAATTCAAATAAAAATACATAACCAGAATTTTGATCACATTTCAATATAAATATTCAGAAGCCTCCTCAGCATAAAATACATAATGCTTGAATTAGGGTAAAACCTAGCCTTAGATGTGAATTGATTCAAAGGTTAAAAAATTTATTTATATATATTTACTATATATAATTAATATATATGCAAAAACGGATTCGGGTCTAACGGATCCGGTTTTTAGTATTTCATACTCGTAACCATTTTATTACTTTTATACGGATTCGAATTCGGATTCGGATGCGGGCATATGCATCTAGAGTTCTTAGCGAGTCTTAACCGTTTTTTCGAAATCGAGTCGAATACGGGTCTAAACCCGACCCGTTTGTAGGCCTACTAACAATTGCCGTGCATTTAGGGGAGTGGTATGAGAAACCAAAGGACGTGATTGTCTTTTGCTATGTTTTTTTCTTTTTTTTAAGGAAATTTTTAATATGGCCATTATATAAACTTCTAAGCTACTAATATATTTTTCCCCAAAAAAAAGTTTACGTGTAGTAATTTTATGTCCCCGATGGGTGTTCTATTCTTTGTGTCACTGATAAAAATTTAATGTGTTAATTTTTTTATTAAAAAAATTATAAGCTAAAAGAAATGCTAATGATATTGTCAATGCAGATTTCTTCCCGTCAAGTCAATTTGCCTCCAAATGATCAAACTACCATTTTGGTCAATATTAACTTTTCTCAACTAATTCTCCTTACAATATTTTTTCTTTCCCTAATCTATTCACACTCAATCTATAATTTGTTCTCTCTTATCTGAAAAATCAGCACGCGACTTCTCTAATATTTTCTTCCATAATCTATTCATACTCAATCTATAATTTTCTCTCTGTTATAGTAGTAGAAGTTCACAAAAAACCTCAAACAAGCCCTCTAAATTCTTTTTTTACTTTAATGTTTTTGTCCTACTTATATATTAATCTCTTTTTCACAGATGAAGTAAGTAGATAAGATAATCAAATACGTATTACTTAAACACTATAAATTCACAAATGTTTTTCTTGCTTATTAGTTCTAATGAATGGAAACATTAGATCACGGATTTCTTTTGGTTTATATCGTTTTTTTGTGTGTGATCTTCTAGCACTATAAGAGGGAGAAAATTATAGATTGAATACTAATAAATTATGTAAGAAAATATTGGAGAGATTGTGGGTTGATTTTTCGTAAGTGTGAATAGATTAGCAAAAAAAATTATTAAAGAGATAAATTAATTTAGACAAGTTAATGTGCACTAAAAGGGTAGTTTGGTCATTTGAAGACAAATTGTCTTGGAATGAGGAAATCTGCCTTGCAATATCACTAGCCTAACAAAATTAATGGAACTCGTAAGGAAAACGTGAACACATATCAATTATTTATTTGTGAGGATATAAAACATAACACATAATCGGAATAAATAATTTTTTACCATGATATATAAATCTTGAGAATTGTTACATTATTTTCCTTAATTTATAATAATAAAATATTCTGAAAAACAATATTCGTTAAATCAGATTCATAATAGAATTGTTCTTATTTTTAAGGAGTATGCCTTTTTTGTGAGAATTTGAGAATGAAGGTTCGCATCTCAACGAATGTGTGCGCTAACCTATTTTTCTTTTTTACCATAATAACTTATTAAAAGAAATCCCTTATATATACATTAATTATTTTTATTTTTCTTTAAATAAAAAATTAAATTATTTATGACACAACAATTTTAATGATGAAAAGGTTGCCGTCTCAAAAGATCCACCTCTTGACATGGGTTACCTATATTTCTTTGAGAAATTAGAATAATTTGAACTCCAGATAGAGATGGGACTTTTGTGTTACCCAAGGCTGGGGACTTGGCACTAATGCGTCTCAGAATCGAGTTTCTAACATTCAATTAAAGAGTACTCCCTTCATTCATATTTAATTGTCGTAGATCTATATATATCCAAATTAATTGTCATTTAAGTCTTTTTTATTAATTGTCAAAAATTTATTCCAATTATACCCTCGATATTTATTTTATTTGTCACCTCTGCCATCCCTATTTTTTTCTTTATTTTCTTATGCTATAGAAGTGAGAGAGGAGGAGTAATATTAAAATTTTCGGTGAAAATGACAAGTTCTTTAATTTTTTAAAATTGTGTAAAGAGTCTTAATTTTTTAAAATTGTGTAAAGAATCTTATATTTAGGAATGGAGGGAGTAGGGATGGCAATGGGGCAGATCGGATCGGATATCTGTCTGATCCGATCCGCTCTGCATTATCCAAATTTCGATCCGATCCGTGATCCGCTCCGGATCAAAATTTTATGATCCGCGATCCGATCCGTTCAGTCCTATTTTTTTTTTTTAAAAAAATCATTAATTTTACCATAAAAATCATTATTTTTTTTTTTAAAATTCATAAAAAAAAAGCCTCCAACAAGTATAATTAATAAATATTATGCTAAATCAATTTTTAAACAAGTACAAATATTATATTAAAATGAAAATTAAACATAATTAAGCCTAATAATAACAATATTATAATAATTTAATATATATGGGGCAAAACGGGGCGGAGCAGACACAAATACCAAATTTGAGAGCAGATCTGCTCCAAAAGACGTTGGATCAGAGCGGGTCAACAGATCACGGATCAAATTGCCATCCCTAGGAGGGAGTAGCATTCACTCTGTAAACCTTTTCCTCTTTTCCTATTGCATTTTGTGGAAATGGCTCTGAATTGTTTCTAGATGCAGTTGAACTCTCCGCTTGATGCCTAGCCCTGAGAATCTTTGATCTTGTTAGACCTCTTAATTTGGGAGGGGATAGTATTATGGAAGGGAGAGAAAGAGAAATTGGTTAGTAGTTGAGCATAATAATAAAAATTTATATTGTTTTGCCCTTTTTTTTTAATATAAATTAAATTATTTACAAATTATTATAAAACAGAAGAAGTACAATGAATATACAACTTTCTTTTCCTAAAAAAATGTGGTACAACTAATTTTTTATTTTTTTATTTTTATTTTTGACGTGAGCCGTTTAGTCATCTTAATTAAATCCTCCAAATTTTCTATCGAATTGAGAGTGATGATCATGTAGGCGCTAATAACGCCTTATTGTGCACAAGAAAAAGCGTATGATGGAAATGGTTAGGAATTATCTGTCCCCATTATGTGTCCCCTTCCATGTCCCACTAATAAAAAAATAATACGTATTAAATTTTTAATTAAAAAATATAACCTAAAAATAAATAGTGAAATTCACAAAAAAAATTATATATACATGATAAATATTTATTTGTGAGAATATAGATGAGGACACATAAAAGAGAGTGACGATTTTTTTGCCGACGGAAACAAGTGGGAGAGTACAACGTGTGTGTGAGAGAGTGAGAATACAGAGAGTGAGGAAATGGTGTGGGCGGACGTATAAAAACCAAATTAAATCCCATTCAAAGAATTTCATTTTTTTTTTGCTGAATAAAGCATTTCATTTCAAGTCCGCCATTTTTTCTCCATTTCTTTTCAAGCATTCCACTCCCCTCCTCTTTCATCCTCTGAAAAACTGTTCTATTTTTACTTAAATTTCCCTGAATTTTCAAGTCAACGACGCGTTGACTTTTATGCGCTAAGGGGGAGAGTCTGACCGGAAAAAAATTTTGCATGGCGATCGCTGACCATAGTGGCCGTCACAGGTCGTCATCAGAAGGGAAGTTATGGAGGCTATGTCCGTTTTGGCAATCAGGAACGGGGTCTTCATCTTCAACTAATTCAACTCAGAATTTAACTCAGAGTCAACTCAGTAACCACCAAAACGGTGTTCTTGGATCCAATTCCAATTCCCGTTCTTCTTCTTCTTCCTCTTCAAATACTGTTTCTTCTGTGGCTAAATCGTTGCTTCCGGCTCGTCGTCGGCTTCGGCTTGATCCGTCTCGTAATCTCTATTTTCCTTGTACGCAACCTCTCCTCCTAGCTCGATTGCTCTGGCCTTGCCTTGGCCTGGCTTTTAATACCACTCGTTCGTGTTTTCACTCCGGATCCTCTGTGACACTACATATTTACGTTCAAATTTAAAATATATAAATGAAAGTTTCGATAATTAGAGTATTTATCTGGTCTAATTTAGGATATATAAATGAGAGTATCTATAATTAGAGTATTTATCTTGTCTAATTTAGGATATATAAATTAAAGTTTCTATAATTATAATATTTATATTCTCTAATTTAGGATATATATAACGAAACTTTCTATAATTAGAAAGTGTTGTGGAGAGTACATAGGATCCGAATCATTGATGTTTTGCTTATGTTTTGATTTAGTGAAATTTCCGTTGATTTTCTTATTTCTGAGGTTTATTTTGAAGAGAACGGACAATTTAATCTGGAATTGTTAGGTTCAGAATTTTGCTTGGTAATCGTGTATTTTGTATAAAAAATTCGGATAGATATTTACGTTTGAGATAAGAAGAAAGCCTAAGTTTGATTTTATTTGTATTTATTGGCAATGCTGAATTTCTGATGTCATTTTCTTTACTTTTTGAAAAAATATATGAAGATGAACCAGGTAAGCAGGTGAGGAGTGCCGTTAGGATTAAAAACAGCAGCAAATCTTTTGTGGCATTTAAGGTATCTTTTCTTTCCTTGTGCTATGTAAACACTGTAATTAGATTTGAGCATTATAGTTAGGGTACGACCGGAAAACTTAAAATAAATACGTACTACTGATGTACAATGTACTCCTTTTCGTCCTATTTTAGATGTTCCGATTCTAAAAAACACAAGGATTAAGATATTGCTAAATTTCACGCAATTATAAATGTAAAAGGCTCAAATAACCTTACATTTATTGGGAGTGTTGCATGGGAAATTACCTATGTTTCCTAAGTTTAACTTGAGGCTATTAAAAATAGATAAGGACGTATGTGGAAATGATAAGTGAAAGTATTATTGGGATTGTAGAGGGATAACTAAAACGAGACAAAGAAAAGTGACATTTGAGACAACTAAAGTGGGATGGAGGAAGTAGTAGCAAATATTTTGAAATATGAAAATTTTAACAACGTAGCTGTTATTATGGAATGGGGGTAAATTATTAATTTATGAATTGTTGCTCCAGCGAATTGTCTGTTGTAGCTGAAATTCTTCTTCTTTAACATTTGTAGTTTCAAACCACTGCACCAAAGAGCTGTTATATGCGTCCTCCTGGTGGTGTCCTTGCTCCTGGAGAAAGCATTATTGCTACTGGTAATTGGCTGGTCTTGACCGATTCTCCTTAAATTTGAGGGTTTCTATATAAGCAGGACCTTTGTGCATAAGGGTTGGGCTATTCTTTTTTAATTTTTTTAAGTGTATTTATATAATCCACATTTAATCTGGTCATTTATTTGCACTACAGTCTTCAAGTTTGTGGAGCATCCAGAGAATAATGAAAAACCAACTGACCAAAAGAGTAAGGTCAAATTCAAGATAATGAGTCTGAAAGTGAAAGAAGGAACAGATTTTGTACCTGAGTTGGTAAGCTCTAATTGGGATTCGGGCAGTGATGATAGATTGTAATCCTTTCGTGCCTTTTTTGGGGGGCTTAATCACACAAAGTGGTGAAGGTGTTATTGAACATTCACAATCATCTATTCACTTTTGGTTTTACTTGTGCACGTGCTGCATATTCAGAAAACTTGAAGTTATGCCTTGTTTGGAAAGCATTCATGATAACAGGAGAATTTTTTTTACAATTAGTGCAATAAAATGTAGCGGATAGTTGTCCGTCGTGGTGATGGTGAATCAAACTGTTGTCACAAGTTTGTTCTTATTGAGTAGTTTTTGCTGGTTATTATTTTGTACCCAATAAGGTGGCTCGAGGAATAAGGATGTTTGCATGATATCTTAGTTTTACTGATAATAATGCATTCCGTTAATATTGTTGATTTTGGGCCCAGACGGATGCTTCTTTTTTTTTTTTTTTTTTAAACAAATATGCAGGCTTTATTGATGTTGAAGTGCAGGTTACAAGTTTTCCGATCAAAGGATCCTTATAGATGGGATGCCTTGTCGGTCTAATTGAAGTAACCCCCTTGTCAATAAGGGGAGTGAACTAAATGTGTAGTAGTACATTGTTGTTTTCGAGTCACAACCAATATTAGCTAAAGAATCCGCCACCATATTCGCCTCTCTGAATATATGTGTGATACCAATCCCTGTTTGATAACTTTGCTGCCGTTCGAAAGCAATCATCTAGAGCCCAATTCGTTATCCTTCCTTTGAGTAATGGCTTGTTCAACAACCTGTGAGTCGGTCGTATTAGGTGGATCTCCGATCCCAAATCCTTTGCCATTCTGAGCCCGTATACCAGAGCTGTTAGCTCAGCTCTTGTGTTTGTGGCGTGCTCACTAATATATGCCGAGCATGCTGCGATAAAACATCCATTCCCGTTCCTTATTACACAACCAATCCCAGCCACTCCCGGATTACCTCGAGCTGCCCCGTCAATGCTTAATATCTTGAAATCCGATCTCCAATCCTCCCTCTTATGTCTTATGTTGGATTATCTCAGACGGATACTTGTGTCTTAGGATCCATATATATGTTTGCATGGAAAAGAACATTTATGCTCTGGATATTTCTCTCTGTTGCATGACCCTTGTAACACTTTGAGGTATCTGTTACTGTTACAAGATTTAGTTTGCTGTTATGTATCTGCAGTTTTTTGTTGTCACCGGTTCTACTACACCTTTAATGGGCTTGCAGAACAAGTGTAAAGAATTAGTGTCTTTGCTGTAGGTTTTGGGATAAATAGTCACTTTTTTGGTGGATGATATGCTAATTGAAACTTGGTGCTTTCAGATGTATTTATACTGATGAGTCCTATGATATTGATTCTTTTGAGATTGTGGTAGATTACAGCTAAGATGCGAATTTTACAATTCTTCTTGTCATAATGGTTGAATTCTGCAGTGATGTTATGATATGTAGCTTTGTTTCTTAATAGCGAAGATGATATTATAATACCTTACTCGTTCTTGCTGGACATTGACAACAGTTTTTCAGAGAGACTTTTTACAATCATACTGCTTCTTTTCCTTTTCACCTTCTAATAAACAATTTGAATAATCACTAGTTGATTTCTACAGTCGTTTATTTCTCTTTGTTCTTTTTGTGGTAATTGATCTCATTGGTTTTTCATATGATATTTCCATGTTTGCTCCTCTACAACTATTCTTTTCTTTTACAGTTGCTTTTTGGACATGAAGGAGATTCTCTATTTCAGTTATTAGTATTTTCATATTAAGCTGCGATAGTCTTGCTTTGTGGTTGTCCTACCTATGCAGCCTGCTATATTCTAGGCGAAGGAATGTCGGGACCACTCCTTATTTTTACTGTGGCTTTTACGAGTGGCTTGTAAAATATAACCTGTTGAATAACCATTTTTCCTGGGCTTTTGGTCATTTGCCTTGCTGAACATGTCATGTGTGAATAGTACAGCTGTATATATGTTCATCAAACCTGATCCTACTGTTATGCCGTTATATGGTTCAGTCTACATGACAATGACAATTGTGCAACTGGTTAGAAAACCGTTACTATCATGATAACATAATTGTACTGATTAAAAGAAAACTGGGGTCCGACAATTTAAAGTGATCAGATGCATTCTTTTACATGAAATTTGTGTTTAAGATTTGTAATAAATTGTGATCCGCTTCTTCTGTTGTTGAATTGCATCTTACCCTATGATAGTTTTTCTCTATTTGTTTGACTATGAATGGAGATGCAAAATCCATGTACTTTTGTCTCACATTATTATTATTATTTCTTTCCATGCAGTTTGATGAGCAAAAGGATAATGTAACTTTAGAGCGAATTTTACGTGTCATATTTTTGGATCCGGAACGCTCTACCTCTACTCCTGTAAGAATAAAAGCAACACACATTTAACTTCTGTTTAGTTGTCCTTGCTAAGCATGCTGGTCAGAGATTAATACATTGTTTTCTTTAAGGCATTGGAAAAACTAAAACGTCAACTGGCTGAAGCTGAAACTGCAGTAGAAGCACGCAAGAAACCTCCAGCTGATACAGGCCCCCGAGTTGTTGGGGAAGGTCTTGTTATAGATGAGTGGGTAAGTATCTGGGCAAGTACTTCGTTAGGCGTGCATAGCCTTTTGATATTGATTTCTATATGTTAATAGTTTCCTTGCATCTCTGTTTTTCATTTCCAGAAAGAGCGGAGGGAGAAATATCTTGCTCGGCAGCAGGTTGAAGCTGTAGATTCAGTGTAAAGTTCTAGAAGTTTTTTCTTCCTTTTACGTGCTTAATTTTTCTTTGAATGGAAAAATTTTACCAACCACAACCTCCAGTTCTTCTGTATTTTGCGTTCCTTTCAAGAGATGGAGGGGTGGGGGAGACATGGGGGGACATGTTTCATGTAGAGAGAAATAATAAGATTGGGGTGATCATTTTTTGTGGCGTGAAACTGTAACTAATTAGGATGATTCTCTTGAAATCGGTGGATATTGTAGTAGTTTCTTTAAAACTCGGACTTCCATTTTGCGAGCTGTTTGTGATTGTTGTTTGTGTACATGATTCCAGTAGCTGAACTATTGAAACTTTAATGTCATAATATAAAGCTTCATCTGGTATGCGTTAGAGGTAAATATATTTCTTGTGGTCTCATTTAGGCTTATATTTAGATAGAGAGGCTTTAAGAGCAAATAATCGTATGTACCCGCGTATGTTCTCATTCATGTGCCTAACTACTCACGATTCACCATGTGTATATATAATACACATATAATTAGAAGAAATGTACACATGACAAATTATGAGTGGTTGTGCACAGAAAGAAATGAGAACCAGACGATTTTGACCCGGGCTCAAGTGTCGCCTTACTAGTGTTGTTAAATAGGTTGAAGATGTTCTGAAATTCCCGTAGATTTGGTCATTATGTTATGTGTCTCCTAATTGTTGCAGCTTCCTAGTTAAGGCCATAAATGAGGGCAAAAAATCGTACATCCCCGTATATGTTCTTATTTCGGTAATCTCAGTTACTCACAATTTGCCATGTGTATATATAATTGGAAGAAAGGTCTCACGTGACGAATTCTGAGTTATGGGATACATGTATGAGAAAAGACGACTTTCACTCATAAATGAGATAATAATCAACCCCAAAAGTTCACAATCCTCTTTTACGTATTTTGCCTCTTTAACATGCATCCATGCATTATTAGCTTGGTACAACATTTCTTATTCTACTCAACCTAGTAAAGAAATGTATGACTTGCAATTGCAGGTAAAGGTAATTAGGAGTGGAATCGGTCTCACCTCTTATTCACAAAAAATATTTAGCACTGTGCTGAGGTGGGATTGCGGGCTCTGCTGGCAAGTAGGTCCGGGTTGGATTTTTATGGGTGGGAGGTGGAACCTTACCAGACCCAATAGACCAAAGTGACTGAAGCCCTGGAAATAATGAAGATGGACAATTGAGTCCATGAAGGCAAAGTGAAAACAGTAGAAAGTGAAGTGAAACATCTTTATCTAAAATCTCCACAGAGATTGACAATGAGTGCACCTCAAGGTAAGACACTTTATTTTCAATCGGTAGGTTGGGAGTTCGATTAATGCTAGAGAAGTCATTGGCGACAATCTTCCCTGCATTCTCTCCCTTTTGGCATTCGGTCACTAAACCACTTTCGTATAAAGCAACTATCACATTGGCACCTTGATGATCCACCTTTGTCCTTAGAGCTCCTGTTATGGATACCTGCAATGACTCTGGGGATGGCCTCTGAAGTTTCGCCCGTTCAATAAAACATCCCCATACGTTAATTAGTTGTTATAAAAGATGCATATATTAAAGTAAATTTTAAATTTCTTTTGCGAGACCTATATGTAATGCTCCATTTGTTAGAATTGAAATATCTATGATCGTATTCATTTTATTAGAAAGAAAAATAGTTATTTAATCCTAAGAAAGATATGGCTTTAGAAATAATTAACTCTGTGCTGACCATGGCTTTGAGGTTCACTCAAGATCCACATGAGCATAAGTTATATTTTGAGTTCAGATATTTTTTTTGGTCATTAATTCACAAGTTTAAATAATTCTTTTAAGAATAATATTAAATAGAACAAATTTATCTCAAAGCATTTGAGCCATAGACTATGACTTGACAAGTTTAAACTCTCTTCTACAAATAGGTGGACATGTATATCATGTACATTCATTCTTTGTCCTCCACCAAATCGTGAAGGAGCGCGTTATTATTAGTACTTGTTACACCCTCGTGTTTGTGTTCGTTATGCCAAAATGAATATTCCGATGTGACTATAAAGCTTAGATATTCGAGGTAACCATTAGAATTAAATTAATACTTATATATTAGTCAAACTTACCTCACATTACTACTTGGAATAAAATTTTCCATTTTACATAAAACTTTGGAGAGAAAAAAAACACGAGAGATTCACAAGTCTGGATATATAGTTGAATCATACATTTGATTCTCCGAAAACAGTCTTGACTTCAAAAGTCAAAATCATCACGATTAGGTTTTGGTGAAGTCAACAATGCAGTGTAAAGCCTTAGCCTATCCTCCCCAAGGGAAGAACACCTAGACAAAGGTCTTCTTGGCCTAATAAACGATAGAGAAGTAAGTGTCAATCGATGTTGGTACCTTCTCCAAGCCAATTGAATTGCAACAGCAGCCCAAGTTCTCCATCCTGGCGAATAATATCTGGCACTTCGCTTCACTTTTTCATTCACAAAAGTATATCGAAAATGTTGTGTAACGTACTTAACGTCCTCTGCCTCTAACCCGAAAGCCTCTGTCATTTCGAGCGTCACTAATGTGGAAGAAGACGGTGGCAATCTCTCGATAAAGGGTCGCCGAAGACACCACGAAAGGAGCTCGTCGCCACTGAAGTTTCCGGGGCCTAACATGCAACAACTTTTGACACCATCTCTTAGTACTTGGCTGCTTTGAAGATGGCCTCTTACTATGAATAACATTCTTTGAACTGGATCACCTTCTCTAGCAATCTAGTAAATAATAAATTAGGGTTAATTAATGAATTTTTTTTAAATTTAAATTAGATATTTAATTAAATTAGGTACTAGGAAATTTACTGTTTCTCCCTTTGTGAATATGAGTGACTTCACACGGTCACAAATGTTTTCCAGGACCAAGTTATCCATATGTTGAAACAAGGGCACCTGAAAAATTCATGAAATAATTAAATTGCATTTTATTATGTGACTGACCTTAGCATCAAAAAACGAAATTCTGTTATGCACCTGATATATATTCTCACACACATGACTTTGTAGTTTAAAATTCACTATTGAAGATAAATAATTGAAAAATCCACTATGTCTCCAACATGTGATGAGATAGTGAATTCTTGACAATTATGACAGAATTACAGAAACTATTCTAAACGTTCCATTCGGAAAAACATGATAAAGAAGTCCCTTCTCTTTTGTCGGGAATTGGATGTGCTATTAGTATTTCAAGAAAGTAATTTTACTACTTCTTAAAATTTATATAGATATTCAATTCCAAACATCTTAAAAGTAGAAAAATGTAAGTGGATATTTCAATTCCGATTTTACCTGTCTGACCAAGTCCAAGCAGAGGTGATACTTGATGTCCCTCCTAAGGCCCTCAGGAAGGTTTCTAATCATCTCACATTCATCAACTCCGCGCATTGCTGCCCACCGTTGCCTTTCATAATTCCTTACTCTCTGCTTAAAGTTTGTAGGCAAATGTCTCCTCCTCATCCACCATTCTATATTTCTCATCCTTAATTGCATTGCTTGTTTCTTAGATGTTGTCGCGTGCAAGAAAACCTGAATTTCATCAAACATCAGCTAAAATATAGATTGATTTTCATGAATTTTATAGCAACAATCTTAATTTGACATATTCTTACTAACCTTAATGTTCCCAATTAACATGGTAACCAGAAGGAGTCCAGTCGTCAACACGATGATGATAAAAACTACTTCTAACCAATCTGTTGTGCTCTCCAAATTTCCAAATGTACTATTGATTCATATGTCAACATCAGATTATGATTAAAGTTAGACGCGAAAACATAATAGAGAACTTTGTCCCTCACTCCACTTTTAGATGTCCTAACAATTAATTGAATACACAAAGAATAAAAATGTGTTAAAAGACAGTAATACCCTTATAGTAATTGAATTAAACAAATTCTTTAATTTTATCTTTCTTCCAATGCATTATATAAGGGCAAAGGTAAGAATTAAACCCTTGTTAAAGCATTATTGAAATTACAAAACATGCAACAACTAAAGTTGAACAATAAAAAATGTCATTTGAGAGTATAACATAGAAAAATGAAATGAGTATTTCAAGAAGTTAAGTTACCTTAGAGTCATTAGGCCCCAAAAGATAGGAAAGAGTATTTTTTCTAGACGATTTTCATTTGTGACAAGCTGAACGGTCCATTTATAAACTCCATAATTGAAATTATCATAATTTTCTAAACAAGCAGCTCTTGCATCTTTATCCTCACCCCATATCATTCTTAATCTGTCTTTCACAAGGCTTCTTGTTCCATAGTAGACAGGTTCTTCACATGCCAACATTTTTAAGTTACAGCCTTTTGCAAGAATGCATTGCTCCTTTAGGCACTTTGCTGCCCTTTGGATACCTAGCAAATACCAACATGCCCCAACTGCCTGCAAACCATGTAATTCTTCTCTAATAAGCTCATGATTCATGAAAGAAACTCCTATTTTCTCAAGTTAAAGTACTACTAGGCAAAGATAAATGACAAGAAATTCATCTTTTCTTTTTGCAGAAAAGAGTATCCATAACTAGGGACAGAAGCAGAACTAGAGATTTTGGGGCTAAACTATAATTTGTGATAAAAACAAAATGTCATACCCACTGCACAAGGCTCCTGCATAATATATGATACTTTAAAAAAAATTTGTCAAATTTTTTGAGGAAGCCAGAGTGTAAGTATATTCAAAATATGGGGAGAGATTAGTTAGAAAACTCTAGCTTTCCTAATAAAAAATAGAGGGTCTTGGTCGGCTCGTCTATCATATATTTCAGGTATTCTGTTTAAGAACAAAATGTAAGATATCTGATATGTAACCCACAATTCGTTTCACAAACCATTTAACTTTTTTTACGAAGTCTCTAATAAAATTTTGAAAATCAAAGGATATTCATGTCATAGTTAAAAACTGATTATTGTATCTAGAAACAACATTACATGTCATGAAAATGACACATGCATGATATATATATATATAGGCATACAAGATTTGAAAGAAACAAGTGATATATCAATACAAATTCTTGGTCAAAAGGAACAAAGTGCTTCCTTTGTCTGGTAAGAACTCTTGCTTATAAACATTACCCTAAGCTTCATTTATGAGTCTTTTGTTGTTTCTCTCCCAATCTTTTCTAAAGTTGTATACGTGATATTTTCTTATTACATTCTTGACAATTCCACTAACACAATTCCTCGAGTAAAATTGGTACAAAAAAAGAAAAATAGACAAGCATATTGTATGAGACAGGTCACTCAATCTTAAAACTGTCATTGTGAGACTGGTTTCACATCTGCAAGTCACTCACATCTGCAAGTAGGCCCTTTCCAATTCATGTGAGAGGGCTATACAGTCAATCCCACAAGGACGGTTCTAGTATTGAATTTTGCGTATGAGAGAGGTGTCTTACATGGGATGCGACAAAATAAGCAATCAAATTGAGGGCGATTCCCCACCAGACTGTCCCAAAAATGTAGCCAGAAAGGTTTTGCATCCGTCGCAAAAGGCAAACTGAGTGATAGATCTTTGGAAGGTATTGGAATAGAAAAATGATAAGGAAGACAGCCATAACAAGGGTTGCAGATCCCGTCTTCAATAGCACTGGAACTACCACCCATAACACTATCTGCAATACAAAGAAAATTAATATGTCTTGAGAGATTTCATTAATTGAACCATAGCCATAGGAGAATAAACAACATTTCTTTCTAACACCCTTTATGTGTGGGAAAGTAGAGAAATAGATATGGATATTATAAGTTCAAGAACTATTTCGTATAGCTGCCAATTTCCTTGGTTTGGGTGTTGACAGGTTTCTATAGTAACATTCTAACACGATATTATTATAAAACACTAATAATATTGCGTTACATGTAATAATATTATTGATTCAAAATAAATTTATGTGCTTGAATTGGTCACGTAATTTCATATATTAGAATGGGAGGCGATATTGCCATAGCAATATCCCTTCCGCAAGGGCAATATTTAACTAATTAAATGTCAAAATTACCCTTTTTCATCCGTCTCACCAAATCTTTCATCTCTCGAATCCCTCAATTCTCTCCTCCCTCTCATATCTTAAGATGTGATTTCTCTCTCCTAGTCAGCCTAATGTATTTTCTTTAATTCACAAATCAGAATTTATTCTTATAACATTTAATTGATGGAAGTTTCTTTGATTTAGATTGTAATAAGTGGATGGAGTTTGCATGAAATTGAGGGGAGGAATTTTTTTTAAAAAAAAATCCATTGATGAGAAGATTTGTTATGAGAAGCATAGGAGTTCGAAGATAATATTATTTTTTCATTGAAAAAATTGAATTTAAATTTAATTTTATATCCACTTGAAAGTTATGAAAGTAAATGAAAAGGAGGGAAGAATAACTAATTGAGACTTCCCAAGAGCCCTTTATCCTCGCAAAGGAAATCACAATATCCAAACTTAAGCAAAAAGAATGAAGTGTAAGTAAACCATTAATCAGTGAGGAATGAGTAGAAAGAATATCCAATTTGTTTTAAAAAAAGAAGAAAATCAATTAATATTAATCAGTGAGGAATGAGTAGAGAGAATATCCAATTTGATTTAAAAATAAAAAATAAAAAAAATCTATTAATATGACCAATTCCTAATCTAATCACGGGACAGTATGATCATTTAAGTAAAAATTGCTCTTATAAAGAGGAGAATTACTCTTGCAATATCACCACCCATATTAGAATATCCAAAGTCGATTAAAGTAACATAACCAGAGAGCCTCTTATCCTGTTGAGAGAAGGAAACGTCTAGCAGCTACTAAATTCCTTAAATTAGGATAGCCGCATATATGGATATCTTGACCTAGTCCTTTAATTATTTTCTTTTTTAAATAAGACTACATAAATACTGCAAGAAGCAGTTTTCTTTTATTTAACCCTTTCATTGTAAAATTTGGAAAAAAATTCTTAGGTCCCGAATTCTTGTCTTATACACTATTTTGTTAATTGATGATTGTCAATGTTCATATTTTCTGTGATTTCCACAAATTTTTTAGGTTATAAATTTTTTTTTAAAATTTTTTTTTGATATATATCAGCTTCTTATAAATGACATAGTGAATGAGGCACGGAATGAGTCAGATAATCATCAACGGTAAAGTCTAGTGAATTTGATGTAAACTTGAAGATCAACCGCGAAATGAATCCTCTCCAGTACAGTTATTTTTTCTGTGCAAATTAGATAACATAGATCTTATAATTCGGTAGTATATTCTAGTTAGGCTTTAAATTGGCAAAAAATCCTCTGTCCCCAGTCAATCACAATTCACCCTTGTGTATATATAACTGGAAAAAATGTTTATATAGTAAATTCTGATTGGTTAGGGGACTGAGGATTTTCACCCCTTTAAATTGGCCCTTTAAATTGGCTAGAGAGGAGCTCAACCCTTTTTACGGACCATTCTGTTACCATTTTGTTTTCTTACCGTAAAATGTGTAGCCTATCGCCACATGCAAAAAAACAGAATATGTCATGCATGCATTTGTCATCTCTATAAACTACAAAAATCAATTCTTGGCCTTTTAGCGTCACTAAATTCAATACCGTTCCTCACCATTGTCACCTTCTTCTATATGATAATACAGATGTTATTGCATAGGAAAATCATTTTTTAAAAAAACTCACCTTTTCTTTATTTAAAAAAATAAAATAATATAATTAGTGACGGGAAAAATATAATTGCTGCATCAACAGTACTAACCTTGGTTAACGTTTAAAAAACTGACCTGGGGAAGAGGAAGAATTACAAAGAGATCGAAGAAGAAACCCTTCTTAGCTTTAAGATATCTTAGAGCAACTTTGCGAGGATTTAAATCGTGTTCACGACTTCTAATTTCATCTTGGCCACTAACGGTCATTGGATGAGGACGTCTGTTCATCTTGAACTGAAGCCACATATTACACACATGTAGAGCGTCGGTCATGCACCGGAGAACAGTAATAGTGACGGCAAACCAACCGTCGATAAAAAGGCACATGCAATTTTCAGTAATTGAAAGTGTGTAGAAGAAGAGAGGGTCCACAAAAAGACCAGTTGCACATACTAATAAGAATACTCTATTCCATTCTTGAATCCATGTTGCTCTTGGGTCCAATACTTTCCCCATAAACCATCCTCCAAATCCATTACCGTAACAGTTCTGCACTTTCGGGTAGCTGCTGCGGGTTCCTTTTTCCTCTTTTTCTTCCTCGGTGTCTGTGTCATCGTCTTTAAAGTCATCCTCATCATCAGTATCTGTGTCATTAATGTGATTATTTTGAATTTCTCGCTCGCGAATGCTCATTTTTTATTTTATTTTTTGGGTGAAATTAGAGGGATTTGGGGTGGGAATTAGGGGAGAGGAGGGTTTTTGATATGTTGGAATATATGGACAAGTAGGTTGGAGTGAAAGATGAAACTTGTTTATAAAAAGATACCTATGAACATGTGGAGCTTGGAAGTGATGCATCAATGGATAATAGTAACTGATCATTTGTCTTAAGTTTACAAAACTACCCCTTTTTGTATTTTGTAATTTTTCAATGAGCATAAACTCTATTTATTTCGTTTTTCTAATTTTTTATTATTAATATCGATATAGATATTGTTGAATTTGTGATGTATAATTACGAGTTAGAAATGCTACGCCAACTGCACTAATATTATTTTACTGATCATAATATCTACGGCTCCAATCGGGGTGAATTATTTGACAAGCTAGTAAGATGAATTTTATAGAGACATAAGGTGTTCAAGAAAATTCAATCCACACCTATTTGTTTCACTGTGAATCTAACTTCTTTTGGAGACAGAAACAATAAGACCCAAATAACTCGTTACACTAAACTAATATTATTTATATTGTGATAACATAGAAACAAAGGCGATCAATAATTTAGGTAGGTATATTTGGACCATCAAACATGTTCAATATTCTCTTGACCGGTCAACTGAATTATGAATCAGACACTCGATCTCTAAACTATCACCTACATATCTCGAACTTACTATTCAACATATATGTACAGCCCATGCAGTAAAAATAGTCCAAGTAAGTGTAAAACATTCTGCAATATGTAACAAGAAAAGGGTAGTTTTGGAAGAGAATGCAAAAGAAGCTGATGATGAGATATAGCCAATGGTGGCATTTAGCAGCATATGGCAATGACAAAGGCCTAGAGATAGATAGAGAGGTCTCATTCTCAAATACGTTTGAGAAACACAGGTTCTGCGCAGTTTCGTCATTTTTGTTCTTTTCTTGATAAATTATATATAGCCTTATAATTTATTTATATACTTACAAAAAAATCACATCTGGTGGCGGAGCCATGAATTTGTTATTGGGGTCGGATTTCTTACTGAAATTTTTTAGGAGGGCGAAATACAATATTTATAAAGAAATATCACAAAAAATAATTTTTTCCCTATAGAAAATTCGTACAAAAAAAATGTACAAATTATTTAGCATTCCTATTATAGAAAATTCGTATTAAGAATTAAGAATTATTGATTTGAAAATGATTACTTCTACCTAAATCATAACACTACAAAGAAAATTCGTACAAATTACAAAGAAACAAAATCTTGGTTTATGAATTTTTTATTGTAACATTTTCTATAATATTCCTAATATTTTTACCTCTACCTAAATCATAACAAATCAATAATTCTTAATAGAAGTAAAAATATTAAGAATATTATAGAAAATGTTACAATAAAAAATTCATAAACCAAGATTTTGTTTCTTACTTGAGGGTCACGAGTGAGTTTTTTCATATGGATGAGTTGTCGAACGAGATAAGAGAGTATCGATTTCAAGTAAAAGAATCAAAAGCATATCTTGGATTTTATACTACAAAAAGACTAGAGAGGGACCTCAGCCAGGAAAATAATTGGAATTTCTTGAGATGGAAATGAAAGAGTACGATACGTTTAATACAGAAACTGTTGGACCAATTGCTTTGAAGAGGACGGGGTTGAGGCAAGTGGTGTGTACATATCGTGTGGTGGGGGGCAAATAATCGTTTGTATTCGTCTGTATATTTATTTCTGAGTCCAATCAATCACAATTCATCATGTGTATATATAATTCAAAAAAATAATCACATGGCGAATTCTTATTGGTTGGGCACAGAAATGAATACACAAACAGGTACAGACGATTTTCACCCATCGTGGGTCACTCATTTCTGATTTCAAGAAGCACAGCTAATAAGCTAAGATCATGTTTTATTCTACATTTCAGATAATAGCTAGGGCGATATTTGTAATTCAAGAATAAGGGTTGATACTAGAATGTCCAACACAAATTAAAAAGATTCGAAAAACAAGGAGACTTTGGGTTTGTTCCTACGTCATTTGTGTGGGGAAGTTGTCAAACAAACTGTTAATGTTAAAGTGAGGTCAAGTCTTCGCCTCCCACTTGCTCTCGAGTAAGAGAGACACTGTTTTGCAATCTGAACTGAATTTGGATTAATTGATAGATAGTGGGAATTCAATATCCGAGTGTTATAAAGAAAGAAAAAAAGCTAGGGGAAGATTGTTGATGAGCGAACTTCTAATGTCAAAATGAGGTTAAATATCCAACTCCAGACTTTCCCCAAATAAGAGAGGTAACTTTGACGGGACTCAGATTAGCCGTACTGATATTCGGAAATCTGAATGCTCTAAGCAAAAATCGTTCTAACTTAGTCATCTCTTAACCAAATTACCTACCTCATTCCTTAAAACAGTAGACATTGTCACAATATATATATATATATATATATATATATATATATATATATATATATATATATATATATATATGAGATAATGAACGGGATATTTTTATTGATGACAAAGTAAACGGGATACAAAATGGGGACATATGATTCTTAAAAATATACCAAGAGTCTCAAGATACTATCAGAAGTTACAAAATTCTTAGCCACTTATAATGCATATCAAAATCCAAGATGAAGTTTTAATTTTTAATCAGTCGACAACTCATAATAAAAGAGATAGCAGTTAACAATAAATCTGACCCCGGTTTATATCATAACCTCCAAGTTATTGACATTCACTTAAAATTTATTCAGGAATAAACTTGATGTGAGACTAGTTTGAGGGGGGAAGAAAATGAAGACACAAATTAGCATTCTTGAGAATCAACAACTTTGTAAATTCATAAAATCTCCAAGTTGGATGAATTCCATCCAAAACAAGTACTACTTAATTGTCATAGACTTAAAGATGGGGTACTCAATAATCGGATACCCTAAAATTTGGGTACCTAAATGGAATTGTTGTTTTCAAAGGAAAAACCTAATAGTTTAAGTATATAAATTGAATCATTTATGACAAGTTGCGGGGATAGCTCAGTTGGGAGAGCGTCAGACTGAAGATCTGAAGGTCACGTGTTCGATCCACGTTCACCGCATTATTTTTATTTTCCTATTTTCGACTAAGTTTATTGGGCTTGGCCACGTGTGTAGAAGGAAAAGAAAAAGGTAGCTATCTTCTTGGGCCCTGAACCATAGTTTTCGTTAAGACTATCTTTTACTGAAGTCCACATAAATCCAATATGGCCCGTAAAATTGAGTAAACAATCCATTTAAGGCATTAAAAATTTTGGTTTTTTCCCCCCTTTCACTCACTTTGTGCCAAACACAGATTTAATGAACAAACATCATAGCTATCAGTCCGGCTCCTGCGCGGAACGCCCAAAGTTTTGCACGTGCGGGCCACGCTGGGAGCCGCTGATTTCATTTTTAAAATGGATCGACTGGCTATGATTTAAAAGAGGTTAAAATGGTATATATGTAATTTCATAAATAAATAAATAAAGAAAAAAAAGAAGGGGAACACGCAACCGTCACATCGGTTGAGTTTCCGAGGTAAAAAAAAGCTGCTGAAAAAGCAAAAAGTCACATTTCTACAAGAACACATGTTCTTATTCCGTGAACACACGTTTCGACTAGTGAACACACGTGTTCGTTATTCTGAACACTTCAATTTGAAATTTCATTTTTTCGCAAAAAAAAAACTCTCAAAGTTTATCCCTAAATACCCCTGTTTTGATACAGCCGTTGGATCAAAAGTACAAAATCCAACGCCCTCAGCTTGGCCCGCATATACGGACCATTCCCCTTTCCGCATAGGAGCCAGAATCCATAGCTATTACCTGTTACCTATTTTCTTATTCACTTTTATAAATAAAAAATAAAAAAAATAAAAAAAATTCATGGTTATTCTCTGCGGTCCAGGTGTAGATTTTCCTCCCTTTCTTTAGTTGAATAATTTACCAACTTTTTACTAATGTTCTTTATGTTTTAGATTGAATATTATATTTCTATTCTAATTTATTATAAAATAAATGTCCGTCTTTTTTAAAATAGACACATTTTTCTCATTAAACTCCTATTACTAACTTCTAATATAAGGGATTTAAGTTTTACTAATTTTTTGGTCATATCATTAATATTAATGAATGATGATATTATGGTTACTCGCTCTTAATCAAATTACTTTTTTTAATTATGGTGAAAGTTAAAGGTAAATATTCAATTTGAGAACGAGGAATTAGTTAGGGATTGGAAGATCAAAGAAAAGAAAATAAAGAAAAGCACATGACTACTCTATAGGATACCACGGGTTTTTGTTTTGTTTTTTTTAAGGGAAAAATGAAGAACTCTATAGTATTGCATTATGTTTTTTTAAAGTTCTGGTATTTAACCTGTATTCGCATTTACAGTCAAGCACTCTTAAAAGATAAAAATTTTAATAAACTTTTTTTCATTCACAATGTTCAAATTCGAAATCTTACTTAAAAAAACAAAACAGCTACTTCTACTTTGTAACAACTTATGGTATAATTGCCTTATGTAATATTTTGTAACAACTTATGGAGTATTAACAAAGGAAGATAAATTGGGGATAGAAGGATATGAGGTGGAGATACCAAAAAAATCCTACAAGCCTTCTGATTGGTTGATTTGGTAAACACTTATTATTATCATGCACCACAATTTTCAAGCATGCAATCATAGCCACTCATCCTCAGATTCTCAGTTCTCTAGCATCCATTACTACTTAGAGGTCAGTCCAGATCATATAGTTGTCACAGAGTTTTACCAACTAAAATCAATCATCAACTTGTAGTAAGCTCCAATGGCATCAATGGCAGCCACAGCTAGCTCCACTACTGTCATCAGAGCCACCCCTTTCTTGGGCCAAACCAAAAGTTCTAGCCCTCTTAGAGATGTTGTTTCCATGGGATATGCCAAGTACACCATGGTATGTTTTTATCTCCCTATCTCTTTTATTTATTATAATATTTATTTTTCATTTATTTAGGGAAAGGAGATAAAGTGTCGAAGCGAGGAGACGTGATTTCGAGTCAGAAGTGTTGCGCTAACTGTGTTAACCTTGTTTGACAACAGGGAAATGAACTATGGTATGGACCAGACCGTGTGAAATACTTGGGACCCTTTTCAGCACAAACTCCATCTTACTTGAATGGTGAATTTCCTGGTGATTATGGTTGGGATACTGCTGGTTTGTCTGCTGATCCTGAGGCCTTTGCCAAGAACAGGGCTCTTGAGGTACTACTGACTTCAAAACATTTTCATTTATCTAAGTTATGGATTCTTCATCTTGGTTGGCCAAGGATCTTGTAGTGTATCTTTCAGTACATTGTCTACTACAAAATTGTTTTATATATAACATCTTTAGATTAAAATACATTTACATGTTTTGACTAATCACGTTACTCTATATATGATAATTTAATTGGTATACTAGAAAATATAATAAATGTACTTGAAGATCCAGTGGCTGCCTAATTGACTTCCGAATCTCACATTTTGTAGTAATTTACTAAAAAAAACCGATTTACTAGATTTTCCCTATTTAACCAACTCAACTCATGATTACTCATATTAATCTGGGAATTCAGGTTATCCATGGAAGATGGGCAATGCTTGGAGCACTTGGATGCATAACCCCAGAAGTTCTTGAGAAGTGGGTTAATGTGGACTTCAAGGAACCCAGTTTGGTTCAAAGCAGGAGCCCAGATATTCTCAGAAGGAGGTCTTGACTATTTAGGGAACCCAAACCTTGTACATGCACAAAGCATATTTAGCAGTACTAGGTTTCCAGGTTGTCCTAATGGGACTTGTTGAAGGGATTCAGAATCAATGGTCTAGCTGGAGTTGGAGAAGGGGACAATCTATACCCAGGTGGTCAATACTTTGATCCACTTGGATTGGCTGATGATCCCAGTAACTTTTGATGAACTTAAGGTTAAGGAAAGTAAAGAATGGAAGATTAGCAATGTTTTCAATGTTTGGATTCTTTGTTCAGGCTATTGTTACTGGTAAAGGTCCACTTGAGAATCTACTTGATCATCTTGATAACCCTGTTGCTAATAATGCCTGGGTTTATGCTACTAAGTTTGTTCCTGGATCATGAATCAATCAATTGTTTGTTTGAATGGAGAATTGTCATTGAAAATTTTGAGTTACCTAATGATCTAATGCTCGTTAGAACCTTAAATGACAATTAATTTGGATACTTATAAATCTCCTAAACGACAATTAAATGGGAATGGAATGAGTAATACATTAAATGTATATGTTGAGAGATCATAGAGTAAAAAGAAATTCAGTTCGAGCTATTGTAAAATATAGTTTGTTTGAAGAGCTCTGCAACACACAAAATTTTCATGAGAATAGAAGCAATTGCATATTATAACAAGGCCACAGATTACAATCCAGCTCTTCTTACAACTTACAGCAGAGGAAAAATAATCAACTGGATTTTGACAACAGACTATACTATACAGAAAAACATTAATGTAACAAATTTGTCACATATATACATTACCCACGAACCTCTACTCCTCGGAAAATTCTAATATAGGACCGACTTTTTGGGGACTGGCCCCACATCTCTCTCACGTGAGTTGAGGCGGAACTTACTTTGCAGGTAGACTTCACCCCAACTCATGTGAGAGTGCCGTGGGGCCAGTCCCACAAAGACCGCACCATGCCAAAGTGACCCCTGCTGCACTTCCCAACAGTGGCGGGTCCAAGGGGCGGGATCGCGGTCGCCCTCAAGACTTTGAAAAAAGCAAATTTTTAATTATTTTTTAGAAAAAACCTACAGAAATATCAAGTCTTGTCCCTCTAATGCACAAACTGGCCCCAATATCAAATTGCTGGATCCTGGATCCGCCACTGCTTCCCATAATGAACAAAAATGAACCCCCGCCGCCACGCTCCCCAGAATGAACATTAATATGCCAGTAATGACTGACAATGAAACATTCATCTATAACTTTTTACATGCATCAGGAAGGGAAATAAATAATTTAAAGTTGCAATTTTTTTACCCTCTTTCCCCACCATTTAAGGATATTTTTCTCTCCCTCTGAGAAGCCAAACTTGTGAGGCTTTCCCTTCGCTTCTCTTAACCGGAGCTTGTAATCTTTCTTCCATTCCTCAAACCTTTGTTTCAGTTTCCGAAGTTCCACATCAGGATGCTGTCCGGACTTGACTTCAATGATTGCTTTGGCCTCATCGTCGAAGTTCTGTTTTCTCTGTTCAAATTCCTTTGCAAGAGGACCAATTGAATTTACACCACCATTGGTCTCTCGACCAGTTCCGGCATCTAAACCATTATTGGATGCTGGATCCTCAGCATCATAATAGCGAGGGAGACGGTGGAGATGAATTATTGACTGTCAGGTCAGCACCAAGAGTTTTCTTAGCTGCCGCCAAACTCGACTGCACCAAGAAAATTGAAAAAAATTGTACAGTCAGACATGTAAAAAGCTTTTAGCATTTATAATTCATCTTCTTCATTCAACCACTCGAAGAAACAATATGGAGTTCATATCTACAATTTACTATAGAATGTGACAGTCTCAATGTAACAAACTAATATACTCACTTGCAAAGATCCCATCTGCTTTTGCCACGTGTCCTCCATTGATTTCATTTTGACTTCATACTCGAACCACCGAGCCTCAAATTGTTGTACCTGCTCTCTGAGTGCAGCATTCTCCTTTTCTTTCTTAGCCAGGTTTGATTCTGCCATCACAACCCGTCTCTGAAGCTCTTCCATAACTGAAGGTAGATTTTCTTCAGGCAAACCCCTGCAAACCATAACTCAGAATTAGATTCAAAATCCCAGAGAGATTTGGAATTTTCAAAAGAAAAAGTAGTTGGATGTGATTATATTCAAACAGTCATTGCTGAATTTCAATTCCTCGAAGAAAATTTTTGCGGACTATATTCCAAGATGAGAGTGCATGAAATTTCACGGTTTGATCAGATATACATGCATTAACCTAGAAGATTGGCATATCCATGGTAGGATTTTCCTTTGTCAAGAAGTTAAATATGGAAGTACTACGGAAAGCGCCCATCAGAACTAACAGAAACTTTACTAGGCAATAATTTGTGTGCAGCTAGAGCGAATTCTCAAAGAAGCTTCAGTCTTCACCAGTCAGTTTCTTTCACTCATTCAAAAGAGAGCCAAAAAGTACCCAAACTCTCTTATGTTAAAGGGAAAGATTTCACCATGTAGATTCCATATTTTAGCCATAACGAAGGTTTCCATTTCCATGTCATTGCACAAGAGGATATTAGCTTTCCGCTAAGATAATGAAAGTAAGAGAACAAAACAAGTATCATGTCTATAATTACGGGTATTTGATTCTTAAATGAGACAAAATTAGCCTATTATACCCCATCTGTCTAGAATCAAATGTCCACTTGCCTACACAAATTGAATAGAAAAGTAGATATTCAAATCTGGACTGAGGGAGCAGTAAATATTGTTTTATCCTCTTAAGCAATAAAAATAGAAAGTAACAAAACGTAAAACAGATCACTAACTAAAGAAAGCAATGTATCTTTTCTAAGTATAATCTGGAGAGTACCATCACTTCAGACAGTTTTCTTCCCTCGCCTGCGTTTATCAAGTGTCAGCACTTCTGAATTCTTCAGTTGACCAAAGCGCCTTCGAGTCAACCATCCCCGAATTACTGCACCAAAGAGCATATGAGTATTCTAATTCATATACCGACCCTAAATGTATTGAATAAACAAACTGGAAAAGCCAACCTGATTGTATCTGCACAACTGCCATCAGCTGCTTCTCAAGTTCTCTGTTCTGCTCACTCAACTCGACCAGAACATTGTACTCCCTTCTAGCAATTTCTCCACGAACAACTGCAATATAAGCAACAAATATAACTGTGAGAGGTAGATACCAATCTCTAGCATGAATTTTGTTTCTGAAATGATGAATGAGAAATACATCTAAGAGAATCTAGATCTCCTCCAGATTATCGGTATCCTTAATTTTCCAGTCTCATGCCCACAAAAAAAAATGCAATGATAATTCCAAAGAAAACTCCGTACTGTTAAACTTGTGATGGCATAAACATCCAGCATAGCTTCTCGTAAACTCTTATTTTTTGTTTTCAGGGATAAGTAGAAGAACAACTATTATAGAAGATGTCTTACATGATTGTAGTGTTATTACTCCTTCCTTGAGCCCATGGAAATAGCGACGAGCCCGGTGAGCACGATAGCATTTCTGCACCTCAAGAGTGCCCTGTAGAACTTGTTTTCTTGTATCCTCCAACGAACCAATCTAAGCTCACCAAAACAGAAAAAGCAACAAGCTCATTCAAATTGGATCTCCCCAAAAGCAATACATACTACAACAAAATGTAATGATGTTTGAAAAAGCAAGAATGAACTTGGGATGAACTTACTTGTCCTGCTCGAAAATACAACTTCGTATATCCAACTTGGTACATTTCAGGAAGGATATCAAATTGCTGTAAAATGGCAACTGAAGTACTCAAAGGATCTTGGCTTGCATTATTCTCCGGAAGCAGAAAGCCATACCTAAGAACCACACAAATTACTGATTTGAAGTATGTGAAAGGATTCAAAGTCATTGAGGGAAATAATTGCACATTATGTTTTACCTTCTTGTAAATTCCTGGTGGGTCATACGTGTAGGATATCCAGATCTTGAGATCCTGACAACTTCTAGAACCCCACATGATCTAAGCTGCTCTAGGACAAGATCCCTCTCGTAGATGCCAGGAAGCTGCTTATTGTTTGGTTTTATACAGCGAATGAAGTGTGGTGTGGTGTTTTCCAACTGTTGCATTAATTTGAATAACTGGCCCTGAAAGCGTTAATGAAGGCCATAAGACAGCAAATGGAAAAGCTTTCTTTTTTTTTATTCTATGAGATGATATGCTCATATATGTGATCCTACAGGAAAACGGTTGTGCGGCTAAAGCTAGTATTTATGCAATTCAAGAGTAATAGGACACCAAAATACTTGAATCTCTGGTGTCAAATTAGAGATTATCTTATTTTCATTTATGATCTCCTTACGGATACATAAACTGTTCCTGAATTGGTTGGCTGGTGATGTTTATCCTTCATGGCATAACAATTCTAGCATTGACTAATGTGCAAAAGTTTTGAGGGGAGTTTCAAATACTATTTTCAAGGTACTTGAGTTCGCAGATGCTCTAAATTACTTGAACATCATGCTCATAGAGAAGACAGTCTTAAGCTAGCATTCTGTTGGTATATGTGCGACAGCCTGATCACATTTACGTCCAAATCATCTATTCATTTCCCATTAGTCCCTTAACAAATTGACCATCATTATTATATTCACAAAATTTCTTTTATTGTATCTACCATCTTTACCTTAAACTTGGTGGCAACACTTTGCTTCTGTGAATCCATAGATCCTGGCTGAGCCAATGTACTTGCAGTTTTTTGTGGCTCTGGGTGAAGCAATGAGGATGCAAACGACTGAGAGAGATGTCTGCTGCATGATGAAAGCAACTGGATTATATTGGAGTGCACCGGATCTCTGTTCTTTTCCATGAAGCCACTTGTCTCATAGAGAACCTAGAGGAAACATCCAACATTAGACTACAAAATTCACCATTTGCTAGAAATTATGGAATCAGATTGTGCAGGTATAAATGGCTTTCTCAATCATCTTTAGTAACACTAAATTAACACCTGAACGATCATCATTACTAAAACATAATTAACACCTTCAAGGACAGGAAACTTGTCATGTCTTACAAGACAAAAACGCCAAAACTAAATCAACACAAAGCTCCTGAAAAATAAGTAAGGCAACATATAAATGATGTGACAAGTCTCAGACATTCGCAAGACTTGTCGGACCGATGAACCATTCCAGAATGGAGAAAGTTCAGATCATTCCCCTGGAAATGATACAATAAGAAAGTCCATATATGGCTTCATAATGAGTCCACTAGCAAAAATCCTTGCTTAAGAGCGTAAGTCTAACCATAGGCATTCTGCAAAAACTGCAGAGAGTAATAGATTCTATACAATCCCTCCTATCATTTTTGACATTTCGAATACTTAAGAAAAGTCATATTTTTCAGACGTTGCAAAAAGTAGTTGGGGATAAGTAAAAGTAACCTCTCCAGCATAATGGTGAACACTGAAGGCACCGCTTCTTTGTCCTTTGAAGCAAGGATTAGTTTCCAAGTGCTTCTTAAGTTTATCAGCGAAGGTCAAATCAGTAGCCTTGGGGAAATTTGATTCTTCATCCAGTAAAGAAATTAGCCCAATAGGTTTCTGCAGAAGAAAAGTATTCAAAACAAAAATATATCAGTAAAACATTCAGAACACCATAGCATGATTTGCCAGAGGAAGAGAAACCCATCTAAGCGGATCATTGTTATAACTTATAAGGTGTGTCCACAGCAAGGAACCAGAAGTAGGATTGTTCTTAGTTCAATTGCTATACAGGGTAATAAAGTTACGAACAAAAGCCAATTTAAAATTTCATCAGACATGAAAGCTTAGTCATAATCCATGCGCAGAAGAAGAAAGTTGCAATCCATCCCATTACACACACACACATAAACATGAAAAGACAATCCCCCTAAGAACAGAAAATCAAAATATGACTACAGAAATATCCATGCTATATCTCCAGAAAATCAGTAGGGATTCGAAAGACTCTCAAACTCCTAGTATAAAAATATATAAGAGCAGGGAGGAAGAAAATTACTTTTTCGAAGAGATCCAAACATTCTTGATTGTCCTCAAATTCTACCTTTGTCCAATCAATCCCATCCAATTCGTACTCCTGCAGAAATCATACGAAACATGTTTTTTTATTACAGATGACTTGCAGGAAGATGGCAACAATTTGAAGAAAGATAAAGCAATGCAAGAGAATCAATGGGGGAGAAAAGCCCGATGATATGCAATGTTTTTTTTTCAGTTGGACAAAAGACAACGTGTGAACTGTACAAATTGCACTGACAACTATATTTACAACTCTTCAAAAAACCTAGTTCCATGAAAAATGCTGTTTCCATTTTACTCACTACTTTTCCAAAATCATTATGAAAAACGGGGATTAGATGCTCACCTCCTGTTGGAGTTTGAACAGATGTCGATTGAAATGTTGCTGGAGTCTCTCATTGGCATAGTTTATACAGAACTGTTCAAAACTATTTTTCTGAAATCGAGAAATGGTTGTCACAAATTGATCAGCTTTGTTATATTATTATTTATAAGCATCAATACAGGGTGAATTATAATTTACCTTAAATGACTCAAATCCATATATATCTAAAATGCTTATGGATCTTCCAGTACAGCATCTGCCCAATGCCAGTGACTTGTTAACTTCATCAACAAGCCAGTCAAACAAGCTCGCATAGATAAACTTGGCCAAAGCATCTCTTGTATCAATTGCCTGAAGTGAGACAACGTCATCAATCATAGGTTAAAATGCAGGGTGAATGGTATGCTGCAACTGACATAAATACATTTGAAATCAAGATTGTCTAACGTGTTTCCTTGTGTCCAACAAAGCAATAATATTTGAAAACAAGTCCAAGAACTTTACAAACCTGCTGGAGTGTTAATTTTTTTGCAACCTCGTCCTTGCCAGCTTTTATTCTGTGAGTGGATAAAACTAGCATGAGGTCCTGGACAGTGCAACCTATCATGCTAGAAGCATTGACGACAGCTACAATAGATGGTGCAAAAGGAAAGAGTTAAGTTGCAGTAAACCACACAAGGGACTTACATGTAAAAAGTTCTGAATACACAGCTCAATCAAGCAACGAAAGAAAACATTATTGGTCTTACACTCGAGGAAAAACCTAAATTAAATATAATGATGATGATGCTAATAATAATAATGATAATAATCATAGTAATAATGATAGTTATTATTATTGTTATTGTTAATTGATATCAAGATAATTAAACAACTAAAACTATATCATAAATGCTCAATGACAATAGCTGATTGCCAAAAACATCTAGACTGTTTGAACTAAATTTCCCAATAGAAAACGGAAGTTTAGAATAGTAACAGAGTAAACTTCAAGAAAACAAAACTTAAATCTAAGTACTTTTCGAGAGTTCGGAGAAAAACATACCTTTCTGGAAGAAAAAAAATTTTTTATTAGATACGATGATCAGCTACAATACAAATTTACATGATTTAGATACGATGATCAGCTACCATACAAATTTACTAGTTGCAACCCATCGAATGCATAAGTCTCTACTCTCTAGTTTCTTTTACAAAAAAGAATTTCTAAGTACTTCTGTAGAATCACAGTATATAAGTTTTTAGTTTTTTAAAAAAAATGTCTACTTATGTAGCTTACCTTCATCACGCACTACCTCAGCATGGTTTTCATTGCCAATCACATGAAACGATATGTTGCCCAGCCATAATATAGCAGAAAGCATTTCAAAAACATTCTCCTGATCTTCCTTGCAAATTCTCAAAGTACTCAAGGCTTCCTGGCAAAAAGTAAGTAACACATTGGGATTAGCATTACAAGTTCAAAGGAGGCAAATTGAAAGATACTGATAGAACAAGTATTCAGGTAACAACATCAGATATATTAAATTACCGTCAGCAAATGAAACTTGTGAGCATCATCGACTCCATGAACTTCAAAGCACTCACTCTGATTAAGATACTTGTATTCTGATGCCTTTTTCAACATCAGTCTCTCTGAAAAGGGGGGTAATTTTAGTACAGAGAATAAATGGTTTTCTCAATCAGAAAATGTCAAGAACCGTGACTATGAAGGCAAAAGGGATTAATAAATTGAATTTTATGCATTCAATTTACTAAGAAAAAGTCATAATGCATGCTTCTACATGTAAACAGGACAACCATCAGCAACAAAAACAGCTAGTATACAGCATTCACAAGGATGGAGGACCAGGTTGCTAGTGGCACAACAGTGCTCTATCTTCTTGAGAACAGGAATAACTCCCCTTTTATACTCGAGATTTATGAAATTTCGGCACAAAAAAATGAACCAGAAAAGATTTTCAGCAGATTCTGAAAGTTAAACTGTTGAATATCCAACAATAACAAGTATATATGTATTGACAGCAATGGAAAAGTATATATTGTCACCCTATAAGTCCTAGACATTTTCCTTGCTCCTTGAAGTCAAACATCAAACATATCTAGCTTCGCTTGATTAAAATACAGATGAAACTCAGGAAACACCAAAATCTAGAAAAGGGCAGACAAATGAAAGGGCAGCTCCAGCAAATAAACGAACCGGAGCACATACCTCTAAGCTCAGAAGAAGCCCCAGCACAAAGCTGGTAAAAGACATGGTAAGACCTCTCACCTCGAGCCAACTGAACTACTCTTGACTGCTCAAAATTGTAAACCAGAAGTTAGTGGACCCAAATGATCCATAAAAAATAAAGAGAATTATTTTTAGATTACAATGCAAAAGACTACACACCTTTTCAAGTAGAACTATCCAATACATAGGAGTCAACATACGGCATCCAAAAAGATACAACATAAATCAAGTCAGTGAAGACAATTCAAACATTATTGAGCAACAATAGTCAATAATTTGCAACTTGTCAGGAAAAGAATGCTTACAGGTCTGTATTTGAGCACCGCATATTTTTCCCATTGCACTAAAGTGAATCTCAATCAACTTCCCCTACAACGCATAAGCATCGGCAATAAGCAATTTATTGGTAACATGCATACATCAATTTTCAAAAAACAAACTAGCATAGATGAAGAGAACTAACAAATCGGCTGGAGTTGTCATTCCTTAATGTTTTGGCATTCCCAAATGCCTCCAAGAGACCACTGGTTTGCAAGATTTCATATTCTATCCCACTACTGCCTCCACCAAGTGCAGTCAAGTATTGCATTGCAACCTTTGCAGTTTCTGTCTTCCCTGCTCCACTCTCCCCACTACAAAAATGCAAATGTCCCGGACCTTTATATCAAGATAAGATACACAAAATTGTCACTAGAGACAAAATGAGATGACCTAGACCCCACCCCCCACCCCCAAGAACACAAAAAATATGTACACACAGACACATCTTTAAAGTATAAGAAAGAAACTCTCAGTTGAAGCTAAATAACAGATGTTTTACAAACCTGATGATAATGGACTGGTTTACATCATCTGCAAGAAATGCATGAATAGCAAACAGAAAAGCTATGAGTATTTTGAAAAAGAAAAACATAAACATAAACATTAAGCAACATTTGTAGTTAATAGAATTTTATTCGAATTGTTATAGGGTTTATTCAGCACCTGCCATCATTTCACTGTACGCAGTGTCAGCAATAGCATAAACGTGAGGGCTGTCCACGAGCTTTTGTCTGTATGCTGTAACAAGCTCATCCCCATAAAGCTGGATATCTTTGAACGGGTTAATCGCTATTAAAACTGGACCTGCTTTATTCTACAGGATGTGCACACGAAAAGAGAAACGTGAATATGTCAATAGATTAGAAACAGGGTTTTGCAATAGATATTGATTATATATTCTGAAATTCGAACTTACATATATAATGTCCCGAGCAAATCTGTGTTGAAGATTGTGAAGAACTGATGGCTCATTCAAATAGCTAAGCTGTATAAGATCATCCACACCTTCGAGAATATCTGGATTTGCTGGCAAGATATCTCCTAGTGGAACTGATACAGCCTGTAAAACAGAATTCTCCCACTCAATTAGACTTTATTCAGCTTACTAATTTGCAGTATCAACAAAATAATCAGATATGAACTCACATTCTTATCTGTTAGCAAAATAGAAGCTTTTTCTCCTGAAGTCGATTGAATATGTCCTAATTCCCACTGCTTGTTTCTTAGCCGACACCACACACGAAGTTTCTGAAACACAAAACCTCAAGAAATAAGTATCTGCTCACCGAATAAATCAATTTATAGAAAAGCTGGGCAAAATGTATCCATCATAGACCAATGAAGCAAATGTGGATTACGGTAGTGTAGCTTGCAAACTACCCCATATATATAATAAGAAAAGGTACAAATCTTTTCCACAGATTTTGATAAATTAAACGCAGACCTCATCTCGAATAATTAAATCAGTAAAACGACTAAATAAGATTATCACCAACTTATTCACCAAATCAAAGATTCTAAACCAACAAATATGAGAAACTAAAATAGAAAAACAATAATGCTCATGAATCTTTCACTCCTCAAAACCTCAAATTGGCCCAATTTTACGAGAATGTTAATACTCTAAGCTTTAACTTTCACCCTCTCAACATAACATGCAAAAGCAACACTCCAAATCAATCCAACCATATTAGAAAAAATTAAGTTAAATTTCCTTATCTCCTAAATCCCATCTTAATAAATCCTTACCATAAAATTTAGAGAAAAGAGCATTAATCAATTAAAGAATAAAGCACATTAAAACTTTGATACTACAATATGATCAATTCTTTTTCTTATACCTTCTTGATAAAATAGCCAATGTTGTCATCGCAATCAGATTCTCTAAACCTCGGCAGTTTTCGACAATCTGAGGAGTTGTTGTTGTCTACATTTGAGCTATCATCAACTTTCTCCAATCTCTTATCAAAAAATCTCCCCCTGAATCATCTTAACAACATATGGTGACTCATCAGGTTCCATTTCCTTAGACTTTTTAATACTCCTCCTCCTGAATCCTTTTACATTTTTATCCTCTTTTCTAACATTGTCCAAATTCTGGTCTCCTTCAGAACTGCTGTTCGGAAGAGGCCGTTTCGTCGAGGGCAACCGCGCCCTCGACGTGGCTCTCGGTCGGGAAGGAAGAGCTGGTGGCATATCCTTATTAGGCTTCTCATCCTCACCTCTCTTCTTCAGAGAATCCAGCATTTCCTCTAACGAACTCCTCATAATTGAATTCGGTGAAACCGACAACATTTCTCCTTAATCTCAACTCTCTGCACCAAATTCGAACAATTTCTTAAAAAAAACACGATTCTAAAACCCTAATTGTTCAAGAATTTCTCTCGATAACTGAAAAAAAAAAAAGTAAATTGTACTTAACATAGATGTGGGACTCAAACCGAGATTTTTGTGTTGAAAAATGCGCAGATTTGCTGCAACAAATGCACTCTAAAACTCCAAATTCACCAAAAAAAACTAACTCTCATCAACAAACACAAACACAAAAATGAAAATATTATTCTTCTTCTCCGTCAATAAATATTTCAATTTAGTATTACAGAACATACGAGATATGTGACCCAAAGTGAAAATTTGTTTCGAGAATTGTGTCAAGAGAAGTGCACAAATACACACCTAATCACCACGCATGCAGGAAAAAAAAATCTAAAATCTGAGCCGTAACACAGCTTTTAATATCTTCAAAACACAGAACCGCGCAAAATAAATAAATAAATAAAAACTTGTTGCCGGAAAAAATACGTTGTCTGAAAACGAAGAAGACTGATAAAAATCGGTGCCTTTTTTTAGGTTAAAATCGATATAGAGAGAGATAAAGTGAAAGAACGTGTCTCTACTTTTTCTCTTTCTGCAGAAGAAAAGCGCGAGATTTAAGGTTAAGGTTTGTTTGTTGAGGTTTATTTACAGAAACTAAGAAAGAGATTTTAGAGAGAAGATTTCTGGAAAATTATGAAGCAGAAATAAACAAACAAACAACGATTGTTCGCTTTTGATTTTGGTTGATGATTTGGGTACGAAGTTTGAAAAAAAAATAATTGATAAATTTGAAAACCGTTGAGATCTGATAGAATAATTTGAATTTATTTTAAGAATCCGGAAAGAGGGACCCTGAATCTGATTTAGAAGTGGGGGAAGTTGGATAATACTGTTTGTCATTTGGACGAAATTACCCTTTTGGGTGGAGGATTCATTTTTGCCTGCTTTTTTTAGACCAAATTATCTGTAATCTTTTTAGGGGTGAATTTTATTTTGGTCACTATAAATGACTCGCAGTTTCAAGGTCATCCTAAAATTTTAGAAATATTAACTTCGTCTCTAGAAATGGCTCGCAGTGTTAAGTTCGTCCATGTAAATGGCTCGTAGTGTCAGGTTTCTCCCTGAAATTATAGAAATGTCAACCTTGTCCCTAAAAATGACTTGTAGTGTCAAATTCGTCCTTGAAATTTTAAAAATGTTAACCTCAATACCAATTGATGTTGCGATCTGTAGAAGCTTTTGAATATAAATTTTTTGCAGTTTGAATATGATTTCATTATAATCGGTTTTGAATTTCGTTTACGGGAATTTAAAATTTTCACTTAGTCTTTGTTAGTATAGATTTAGTTAACGACGAAAGGATTTTTTTGACACTGTGAGACATTTTTAGGGACGAGGTTGACATTTCTAAAATTTGAGGGACTGAATTTGACACTACGAGCCATTTTTAGGAACGAGATTGATATTTCTAAAATTTCAGGAAAAAAAAACTTGACACTGCAAAACATTTACAGGGATCAAAATAAAATCCACCCGTAATCTTATCGAATTATCTTATTATTACCAGATTATATACGACTTGCTCGTTTGGAAGTTTCTAAAAATAGAGTATTTGTTGAAGGTGTATTTGGATTTAATTTTTAATATATTTTCCGGCAAATAATTCATTTTTTCACCGACTTTGACACACAATTTAAATATATTTTGTTCTTTTGAATTTATTTTAGATACTTCAAGTAAATGTTTGACTAACATATTACTCCTTTTAAAGATTTATTAAGATTTGAAATTAAAAATGGAGGGACCTAAATTTCGATAGGTTTTTTTTTATAATTAAAATACTTTATTTTTTGTTTTATTAATTTTCAATACTTTTTTTCTATGAAAACATTAATTTTCAATACATGTTCGAAACATTCGATTTCTTTAGTTTTTTCTTCAAAATATTGTTTCAATTAAGTTAACTTGGCACCAAAAAATGCTCTCCACGTCTGGTGGGGCTCCAACTTTATCGGAGCATCTCCCTAGTATTCTAGGGTTTTCTACGCCGCATTTGTGTTAGTTTTCTAGTCGGAGGTTGAGTTCTGCCATCCACCATGCTCTTTATCTACTGACGTCGACATTAATCAGTATGATTTCTGATTCCAATGTCTATGTTAGAATTTTGTTTTTGCGCAAACAAGGCGATGCTAAAGTAATAGGCAACAATTTTTGTTTCGCCGGAACTGGAGTTTCTTTTCTTATTGTTTATTTGTTGAGACAACAAACTAGTTGTGTTCCGATAGTGGAGGATGTATCTGGAGAATCATCCCTCAAGATAGAGTTTTATTGCAAGATGCTTCGAATGGAGGATCGTGAACGGACATTCTGTTCGTATCTGGTGTGGTCACTGGCCAACTACTCTACGCGATTTTCAACTGATCTTCCTTTCTAATTATACGTGTTTTGAAAGTTTGCATATAAGAACTCCGAAAGTTGTGGAATGCCTCTGGTTTGTGTGTGACCTCAGTTTAGCTATTGCTTTTTTTGGTAGTAGTACTTGGTTATACGATCATAAAATTGTGTACTATAGGGCATTTATTCTCTAGATTTTTCTATGACCATGATACCTCATTTCAAAGGATAGAAGATCCATTGGAATTCTACCTCCCTCATGTAGTTCTTAATATCTATTAATGATATTATTTTTTTTTTTTTTAAAAAAAAAAATTGATGTTCGAAACAAAGAGTGTAATTTTTAAAAATAGAATTATTCGTAAGTTTATTATATTGTAATTTAGTTAGTTGAAACTTTCTTTCTTGTTAGTTTATATTGAAATATGATCGTATCTTATGAATTTTACTGTTATTAATATGAAATTAAGAGTGTTATTAGTAAAGATTTGGATGTACTTGCTCATATCTTATCTACGACTAAGCAAATTCGGTTTTTAACGAATTACCCACCGAATTTGAATTCAATTCGACAATTAAAATTCGGTAATTCGGATATATTCGAATTTGATTTGGTTGAAAATGAAACGAAATCGGTTGGGTTAATATTGAATTCGGTCTAACCGAATTCGAATTCATTTTTTAATAATTTATTAATTTTATTATATAATAAATATATAAAGTAAATAAACCCTAACAAATATCATTTTGACGATTTTTCTATTAATTTCTTGTGTAAATATGATTGAATCAAACGATAACGAATTTATTGTTTCTATTATTTTTTCTGAATTTATTGTTTGTTTTGATTTTGAGTTTGTCTTGGTGTTCAATTATTTTTCTTGTGAAATCGATTGATTCGGCCAAAACCGAATTCTGAATTCGCCAATTCGGTCAATTCGAATTCGATAATTCTGAATTCAAATCCAAATTAGGTCAGTTTGCCGGGTTCTAAAAAAATTGGAAAAAAAAAACTTCATTCAAATGATCAAATTGGCGAATTCGAATTCGATACTCACTTTTAGTAGCTCATGCTATATTTTTTCCCTTAAAAAAAATGTACTGGTTGAGAAAACTTATTTTGTATTCGATATGCTATCTAAATAAATATTTATCATTATCATATCTCACATGATATTTCAGCTTTCTTTTTTCATTAAAAAAAAAAAAGATTTCTCATTTTAATAATATCATAATTGTTCTTTTGGTGAAATTAATAATATTATAACTAATTGATAGTCTGTTAAAAAAAAACTAATTGATAGCCAAACTGCCACAATATGAATGTCAAACCAACCTAGCAAAAAAAAAATGTCAAACTTAAATGACAACATATGGTCACAACGATTCTTACGTCTCGTAAAAGCTTTAACATAAATTCAACCAGTAAAAGCATAAAAATACATATATAATATATATATATATATATATATATATATATTTTTTTTTAAGTCCATGGACATTTGTTACATTGACTCACGAGGAAAATAAGTAGTTTTCTTCTTTCTTTCTTTTTTCTTTGTTTTGAATCTGAAAAAAATGTAAAAACACATCTTACATGGGATACGTATTAGAAGATAGTTTGCTATATATAGGTCTAAACATTCAACATCTTCTTAACTTATTTATTTTAGTATAGCGAATTTAGCTATCAAATAAATTATTATGATTGTTGTTAAGTCGCATTTTTAACACGTAAGTAGACTCATAAAAAAAAAGTAGTTTAGAACTATAAATGATTTTTGCTAGTGTTAGTGGCGGGGACCACATTATATATATATATATATATATATATATATATATATATATATATATATATATATATATCTTCTAGTTCTGGTACTCCAATCCGGTTCCTATGCGGAATAGTTCTTTTTTTGCACCTGCGGAACAATTGGAACCGTCGGATGAGATTTTAAACGGGTCAGATCTGAAGAGAGAAAAGTTACGGCTGACTTAAAAAATAATAATAATAAAAACTTTTCTCTCTCCAAATCTGGACCATTAAAAAATCTCATCTGACGTCCCGTCCGTCCCCGCATAGGAGCCGTGAGCCTAGTACTCAGGCATTGAACAAAGAATGTCTTGCTCCCAAGTAGTAGTCATGTCTCTCAACACAAGCACAACAACTACTAACACTATACAACATTAATGAATGCATGGACATTTGGAATACTCTTTGCTCAAATTAGTAACCTGAATTAAATGACCTTATAAATAAATAATGAAACCAGAGGACTTGCAAGGAAATAATTTGTTCTTCCATTTCAGGAACAGAGTTTATCCAAAAACCATTTACTCACTTTCTTGATTAATAAAGGTCAC
The DNA here is from genome assembly GCA_026122235.1 of Vinca minor. Classification (NCBI taxonomy): domain Eukaryota; kingdom Viridiplantae; phylum Streptophyta; class Magnoliopsida; order Gentianales; family Apocynaceae; genus Vinca; species Vinca minor. Next base: position 512,754 of record JAOCZM010000284.1, on the reverse strand, counting down.
TTTCCATTTTCATGAAAAGAGATGGATCAATAATGAAACTTAATGATAAATACCTTGCGATGCAAGTGTAAGGTTGTACTCCTTTCCAAGGTTGTCAAAATCGCGAGTTTGATCGTAAAATCGTACGATTCTAGGATCTTACGGGTATACTTGAGGCCCTCACGAGTAGCTCAGCGGTAAAATGGGAAAGGATTGTATAAAATGGCAAGAGATGAAATTTTGGGAAGACCAACTTGATGGTGGACTAAATGGTGGGAGCTGGAATGATTAAGGTGTAGAGGAGTATTTCTTTCGTACATTATTTATATAAAGAGGACTATCGGATTAATTGATCTGACGATTGTAATTGAAAATAACTATTTTTATTCAGAAATGACTATTTTAATTACATTCGTTAGGTTGAGTGGTCCAATGATCCTTCTTATAGTTGCACCTTAAACGGGTCGAGTGGATAGGAAGTACTCCTTTCTTTATTTTTGTTGTTTTGCCAAATTTTGCTAGACTCGTCTTACTTTTGGTGCATTACGCATCATTTCAAATCTAAAATTTTAAAATTGAACGTACATACTACTCATAAATAATTTTATTTTTTTGCGAAAATAAAGACAAAATCTAAAATCCAAAATGATATCCAATGCAAGGAAGTGTTCTCCGACCATACCAGAGCGAAGGCGCTTCAAATTCTGATCCTAATTCAATCCAAACAAATATCTTCATATGTGAATTTAATTAATTAAAAGAAAATATGAAAAAAGAAGCAAACGTTTTTATTTTGTTTACCTGCATTCACGTTAATGTATAAAAAGTAAAATTTACACCGTGGGAGATAATTTTTTTAATACTATTTTTTAAAAAAAAAATTAAAAAAAAAATTCACTCCTTTTTTCAGGGAGGGGTGTGGCAATCACGCTCAATGTGGATTCAAAACAAAATTAAAAAAAAAAAAAAAGAAAAAAGTTCCACTGATTTTTTTTTGAAGCCCGATTGGACGGTTGCCTTATATAGGGGAGAGATAACTACCGCAGACAAAGGGAAGATAACCATAGAAAAGGGAGATTAAAACTTGTCGCACGCAGGCGGAGGGTATCGAACCCACGATCGTGGGCAAGACGCCCACCCACTGAGGTAGGAAACCTTTGATAGGTTCCACTGATTGAGGTAGAAAGGCATTGAGAAGGGATGAGCCAAATCACATAAACACGAAAAGCAGAAATGGCCCAGATGGCAACTGATCCAGAATTAGATCTACATTTTTCCATTGGAGCCTTGTGCTTGATATTTCCTCCAGCAAAATCCCAATCCCAATCACCATCTCCGTTTTCTTTTTTTAAAAAGGAATCAACCCCATTTATAAGAGTTCATTATATATGGAAAACTCGGACATGATAATGATTCAGTGAAACATGTGGTTCATATTCATTTATATCAATAAAAAAATTATCTCTCTCCTCATATTATAAGAGTCACTTGTATATTATTTAAAAACTGAAAAGTTATAATCTACATAATATCTCCACGAATGGCCAACTAAGATATGTAAAGACAGGCATACAACAAGATAGTCCAAATAGAAAAAATTTATCTTGGTTAGTGAGTAAGTTTAAAATTTATATCCAAACCAATAAATGCAATACAAATAGGATAAAAAGTCAATTTTCTTTCCTGTGAATTGACACTTTTAACTTACGTGTGCAATACACTTATTGGTCTGGAGTAAGTTTTAAACTTATTCACTAACCAGGATAAAATTACGGTTCGTGACCAATGTCTCCCCATACCAGAAGATATTCAAAGCAACATACCAAAAAGCTCCATTTGGATTAGAATCTCATAGGATAGTAGTAGGTAATTATGTTAAAAGTGTTACAAAAAGTCAAAAAACTTCAATTCAATTATTTAAAGCGTCTCTTTATTGTTTTTTTTCTTTTTTTGACGTTTTAGGCATTTTTAATCTCCTAAATTACAAATCATACACTCGACCAGAGGCGGATTCATAACCCTAGCGATAGATAGTAGAGGCATTCGTCTATTCTTTAAAATACTTCAACATTTATGGAATGTAACACGAAATCCTTATAATCAAGGGCGGATTTGGGGTGGAAGTGGCGAATCCTTATGAAATTAAACGATAATTTTTTATAAGAAAATTTTATTTATTGTGAAATTTATTTATGAATATTGTATGTCTCCCTTTCATTTTTTTAAAGTTAAATAACCCCTTCCCCTTCACCATCTAAGTTTCAGGTCCGTCCCTTATAATTAAAAATAAACTTACATTTTATAATTATTTTCGACGTAATCTCTTATTTTGAATCGTAACATGATGAGTTTATTGACAGTGTCTTTCAATTCTCTCCTTCTCAATGCAAGTAATCAAATAATCATTCATCTATGCATCTCTCCCATTCAATTGGATAGTCTATTCCTAACAATCTTTATTATTCATTGACGGTTGAGACTATATTATATTTTTCTTTTTAAAAAAAAATAAAATCTAAAATCTCTATAAGAAAAAAGAAATCTTTCCTTCCTCTAAAATAAAATAAAAAATAAATAATACTACTTATTTATTGGTGGTGACTAGTGGGGTTTGCAATACCCTTGTGGAAGTGTGAACCCCTACAATATCTTGTGTTTTGCATGTGCCCACATATAGTGATAGTGGACATTCTTTTTTACTAATTATTGAACATCATTGATACAACTTCTGGCGACATTGATAATCAATCCCAAAAAGAGTGTGACGAGAAAATTATTTCTGCAATTGAAAGTGAAAAGAGCTATAGTAATTAGTTTTTTTTTATCTCGTTTGACCTTCATTCCAACCATGAAATATGGTAGAATTAAAATTAGATTCAAAAGTTGAGCCACATCGGGGAGTAGTTTTATCTTAGTTTGTGGGTAAGTTTAAAATTTGTATTGCATTTTATTGGTCTGAATATAAATTTTAAACTTACTCACTAACCATGATAAAATTTCTCACATCGGGGCCCTCGCTTGTCCCTATAAAAGCACTCTTAGCACGGAACAACCATTCATGGTAGAATTACGTCACGATTCTAGTGCGGAAAACTTATTTTTTATGGTACGTAATACATGTTTGTTGTCAAATAAAAAATTTGACTGTTGGAATTATTTGAGTTTTTCAACAACTGTTATGAAATTCTCTCAGCCTTACATTGTTAATCTAACGACAATAAATGTTTGTTCCGCACTAAAATTGGACCAGTAGAATTAAGCCATGTCAGTTGGCTATATATGGGTTACTAGTTAAATTTGGGATTATAATGTTTGAATTTTCAATTATTGCGATCACTTAGTACACTATATAATGTTTTAAATGCACTCTATAATGTAAAGTATACCAAAACAGTATACATAATATATTATTAAGTGTATAGCTTACAAGGTGTGCACATACACAAATAGTTACTAGAGGGTTCCACACTGCATGGAGTGAAAGTGCTAATTGATTTGATTACCAAACAAATCCACAATTAAATATTAATAGGTCCTTAGCACTTTATTGACCTCGTAACAACTTACCACGAAACATCTAAAACTAACTAATTGACTTTAGACATCAATCATGCATAATCAAATATGATTATCTCTTTGGAACCATTTTCTGCTTGTTTTCACGCTTTCTTAATCGTTAATGGGAAGAGAATTATTGTTAAGTACTTCGTCTTTTTTTTTTTTTTCCATTGTAATTCATTGTAATTTTTGTGCACCACTAATGCTTTAGATGCTGAATGAAAGAAACATGGTGATGTGCATATAAATCAAAATGGTTCTTGGGTCTGCCTTCTCTGATGTCTTTTGGCTTTGATTTGAGGGCATGATTCTGTAGCAAACGCGACGGCATAGGGGACCATTGTTACATGTGTATTATATGAGCAACCACTTTGTGCACTTGTTGTCAAAGGTTAGGTTAGTCTCCAATACATCTGTTTCAGTGGTATCCTGGGATCAGCCACTTTGTTTGACAAAGGTTAGGTCTGTATCCCGTCCATCCCCGCCCATACCCCCAATTATTGGGGACTTAATGGGTTATGCTATTGTTGTTGTATTGTAATTTTTGTTTATATAATAAAGAATCATGTTCGTGTTATATAGGATTCGATTATCATGTTGAGGGTACGTTTCCCTCAACACGGTACTAATGAATCTTCATTATAGTTTTTCATCAAAACAGTTAAAGGAGTAGAAAATAACTATTGTTAAGAAAAAAACCAAACATTTTCTTTTAAAACAAAACTATTATTCTATTTTGAAAACTCAAAAGTCGATTCAAAATAATTTAACGATTAATGACCAATCAACAACATATGTTAAGAAAAAAAAATACTCAACAGTTTAACTTTAAATCTTGATACATAATTGTTATAATTATACTTATTATTTTTATCAAGTACCCTCGTATTATTTATTTATTTTTCTTATCAAGGGCATATTGGATTAGCTTCCAAATAAAATTATTTACTTTTTTTCTAAAATGAATTAACATGTAATCCTACGTTTTTTTTTTTTGGTGAACCCACATTCAGAGTTCTGATTAATCCAATTAGAATGTCTACCATACAAATTTGAGCATGTAATATTAAATCTTTTTTTGAATTACTTGAACTTTTAACTTTGTCGTGAAGAGTGAGGACAGAGGAAGACGGGAAATCAAACAAAAAAAACCAATCCAAATGCATCATAAAACTCATGGATGGATGGGAATGACCTGCCCCAGTGGAAAAGGTAGGCGTGACCCTGGGCTAGGCAGGGATCGATTCCCGTATTCCCCCCACCCCCCCCACCCCCCAACTCATTGATGGACCGACCAACTACTACTGATACAGATTTCTATTTCAGGAAAAAGAAAACAGGCCCAATTGACTAGGCCCGTTAACTCTTAAATCTGAAGCCCAAATAATAAATTACAATAATTGTAGTCTTCTTCTTCCTAAATAACCGCCAAAAGAGACACATCGAAACAGAAACCAAACCCTAAAACGGTTCCCGCGGCTTTTGGAGCTACTATGGCGAAGAACAGGAACTCAAACAAGTCTTCGAGACAGAAAACCTCGGATCAAGAGGTAGCTGATGGTGCTCAAGGTAAAAATTTCTCTATCAAAATTTCAAAATTTTATATTGACGATATATCCAGAGATGAGAAAAATACTATATATAAAAACTCTCTTCATTTATCTCTCTGCCCTAAATTATTTTTGGACGGTTGCTTTTGTCAAATTATTGTAAAATTGATGGCTTTCGACTTTGGGTCACTTGTTCTCAACGTGTCTCCTCTCCGTCAACATGTGCAGAATACGTGATCGAAAGTGTACAAAAACTAACCGATTTACACTAATTTGACAGAATTACCGTTCGAAAATAGTTTAGATGCAGAATTAAAATGAAAGTTCTCTGATAGAAAGATAAAAATAAAATAAAAAATAGTTTATGTGCGAAAATAGCACCTAACCTATTTGTTTTTTAGCAATGGACACTTCGGAAGTTACTGTCTCCAGACCATCTGGTGGTATTTTTCACAGGTAAGCTCTAGTTTAATTTTTCTATTTTTTTACAGTTTAATTTGTACTATAGGTGGTGTTATAATTTTGGGGTTTTCTACTGTTAATTAAGGGTGGTTGTGATAATTGCCGTAGGCGGAGTTAGAAAATTGACTTTTTGGGGCAAGAAATTATAAAATATTTTTGAGGGAAATGTTGAGGGGCGAATATAAAGAATAAGCGGCTAAGGGCATAGAAAATAATGCATATTGTACGATCTGAAAAAAAATGTTGGTGGTCGGCCGACTTAGCTCTGTCCTTAATAATTGCATTGAACTTCTTGGAAATTGCGCTTGAAATTATAGCTGGATTTAAAGCTGAAGATGGGTTGAATCTTATTAGATGCAGTAGTTCTTAGTTTGTCAATTCTTGTGTTTTTTTTCTGTAGGTATAATTTCTAGTGCATCTCAACTGGTATCTGAAGTAAACTATCATAAATGACATCTTTTGTAGGATGTCTATGCCGCTGCTGAATAGAAATTTCTTTATGCATGAGTCCCGAGTGTGACTTTTTTATTCGATTAGTTACAAACTGTAGCAGTTGGATAGAAAATTTGGTATATTCTAGTCTACCAGGCTCCTGATTTCTTGTGAGATCATACCTCGAAGAGCACTCTTGAGGGCTTTTTGTTTCTATTGTACGAGTTATTTTCTTGTTTCTGGTGTTTGCTATCTTTGGTCGTGCCTTGATATATTTGTGTGTCATTGAGAATTTGAGATATGATTTGCAAAGAAGTACTTCACCACTTTTATTGATGACACCTTTAATTGAAAACCTGCCTATGTGGCTATGTTACGATAGGAGAAAATGCAGGGTTAAACATCTTGGGGGGCCAAAATACAGTGTCCCATAAAACCATAGGAAAATGTTTGGTGGAGCAATTTATTGGAGCGAATTGGAGCAAATTGAGCGGTGAAATCGACCAAAAAAAGAGTAAAGTAGCTCTTACCTCTATTTGCAGGAAGACCAGCTGCGTTATTTTACACTTTTACCCCTCTTTTTTGCTCCACCAAGTAGGGACTAAAATTATAATCTACCAATTCAAACACATTGCCACTTGTGTAAGTTGGGGAAACCAACGTTCCTTCTTTTTCCCCCGGATCAAAGGCCATGATTCTATTTCATATACCTGCATAATGTCGGGGACCTTGTATAGGTGTGCCTGCCATTTGCTAGGATGTTTTGGAGATTTTCTCTTGATATTTCTTGACGTACTTAATAAAATTAGTCTTTTGTATAATTGTTAGTAGCTGGATGTTTTGGGCACTCATATTATGTTTGTTTTTCCCCTTTTTGCTTTAATGGCAAGTTCGATACTGTGTTATCCTTCCATGTATATGAGGAGAGAAGGTTTCCTTTCTTGTTCAATTGGGATTTTCTTTGCCAAAGTATATTTGAGATATGCCTGAGGCAACCCCTAACTATGGAACTATTTAGTCCCAAATTTTGCTCATGTATGCAAAACGGAAGTAATAAAATCTACCATTGACTATCCTTAGATTTTTCATCTGTTGTGGTGCGGTTTAACAATGTTTCCCTTGAAATAAAAGTAATGTTATGTACCAAACTATTTCCTATTCAATAATTCTTGATAGCCAAAGATGAGAAATATATCTTGTAAAAGGAACAATTTTTTTGGAGTGCCTGTTCCGTGCTGAGAGGTCCAAATCTTGAATCTCTATATTTTATGTTGAGAGATTTCAGTGTGATGTATTCTTAGAGGTGTTAAGTGTATTTGCATGTCCTTTTGACGAGCATTCTTTAACAATGAATGTTTTTTTAAATGATTTCTTGAAATGATCCCTCATTCTCTTTGCAGTAAGGTGAAGGTAGTGCAGATGAAGAAGAGATCAAACAATGTACGGAAGATGAAGGCAATTGCAGGAGTTCAAGGTAAATTTCCTATATGAAAACTTCAAATTTTCTATCTTGATCAGATGTCCAGAGATAACACCTAACCCTTTTCAATTTTTAGCAATGGACACTTCTGAAATTACTGTCTCCAGACCATCTGGTGGTACTCTTCACAGGTCAGCTCAAGTTTTATTTTTCTGTTTTTTGTATAGTTTAGTTCGTACTATTTGTGGAGCTGTTTGTATATAGTGCATTGTGTTATAAATTATAGTTTTGTGGTTTTCTACTGTTAATTGAGGGTCGTTTTGATAATTGCAATGGTTCTTGAAAAGTAATCTTCGAATTATATCTTGATTTGACGGTGGAAATGTGACCGGTTGAATCTTAGGTGCATTACGTTAGTCAACTATTGTTTTTTTTCCTGTAGGTCTAATTTCTAGTGAATCTTAGTTGGTATCTGAACTACACTATCAAAAACGACATCTTTGTGGGATGTCTATGCTTCTGAGGAATAACAATTACGTTATGCATTAGTTCTGAGTGTGATTTTTAAGGCCGCTGCTGACTTTTTGGAATCGGTTAGTTACAAATTGTAGCAGTTGGAGGCCTAGATTAGGTAGAAGATTGTGTGTATCCTAGTCTATTAGGCTCCTGACTTCTTGTGAGACCATCCCTCAAAGAGCACTCTTGAGGGCGTTTTATTTTACCAGTTAATTTCCTTGTTTCTGAGGTTTGCTATTTTTTTTTATCATGCCTTGATATATTTGTATCTCATTGACGTTTGATTTGCAAAGAATTACTGCACCACTTTTATTGATAATGCCTTTAACTGAAAACCTGCCTCTGTTAAGATAGGGGCAGACACAGAATTAAACTTTTGAGAGGCCAAAATATAATGTACCATTTCAATCAAACCGTCACTTTTGTAAGTTGCGGTTGCCAGCTTCCTTTTTCTTTTTGTTGGGGGAGGGGCCGAGGGGGCATAGTTGTGTCTGCCATTTGTTAGGATGTTTTAGATATTAAAAAAATCACGGCATTTCTTGAAGCATTTTATATAATTAATCTAGTTTATAGATGTTAGTAGTTGGAGGTTTTGGGCTGTGTTGAGAGGTCCAAGATACTCATTCTTATATTCAGTGTCGTGGCTCTATTCATATCTTGAGAGAATTAAGCGAATTTTGGTATATATAAGTGTTCTTTTTTTAATAATAATAATTTCTTGAATGCTTTCGTGTTAATTCAAATACTTATTGACCTTTTGTTTCTAATGATCCTTTTTCCTCTGTGCAGTAAAGTGAAGGTAGTGCAGATGAAGAGATCGAAGAATGTACGGAAGAAGAAGGCACTTGCAAAAGCTATTTCTAAGCAAGAGAAAAACGTAGAGAAAGTCTTGAAGAGTGAAAGCAGAACATCAAGAATCCAATCAGCCAAAAACCTCTACGATTGAGTTGTTTGGATCTTGTACACTTCTGCTAATACAAGTTTGATCATCAATTGCCGAAAGTCTTATTGTGTCAATTCTTTATTTATATTTGTTTACAACAGTCCTAATTGTAGCCATATATTATCTGATTAATGTTACAAGATTTGTATTTGGATCGAGTCTAGTTTAGTTTGGGTTTGCTCAGGCTTGGAACTCCAACTCACTGGATTGGGTCTAGTTATAAAATCTCAAGCATTGATCATCTAGAAATACTGGTTTTAGCTTGAAAAAAGTTTGTAACTAAGACCATAAATACCGTATTAAACTCAATTCAATCGGATTGGCTCCCCTTTATTGCATTTAATTTAGTTAGTCCGAGTTAAGGTAATAGTTTAGTTAGTAATAATTGCTATAAAAAAAAGTTTAGTTAGTAATAATTTAATTAATAAAGTAGTCTTTATCAATCTGAAAGGTTACATGTCTATCATCATCGCTTCTTGTCTTAACCCTCGTACTCCGAAATTAGATTTTTAAAATTTTTTATTAAATATAGTAAATTTTATATATAGTTCAGAATATTTAATTAAATTTTGTCCTTAATATTTTTTTTGCAATTTTTATATGTAATTTGATATATTATTGCAATTTTTTATCCTCAAACCTTAAAGTCTCTGTATTCGTCCCTTTCTACCTCCCCCAAAAAAAACGAAAAGAAAGAACAGAATATAAGAATTCAGCATTATCTCAGCAGCCGTTGTAGCTTTTTGTTGCTTTCCTTGATCATTACCTCAGCAGTCAGCATTATTGACTGATGGTGCTTTCTCCTTCCTTTGAGCTTTACATTTGGGCATTGCATTGGATTGACTATGATTTGACATAAAAGGTCAACCATGACATAGTTTTTTTTTGAAGGAACATTTTTTGTCAGAACGAAATCCGTTTTGGAGGAGAACGGATTTGATAAATTCGTTCTCAGCTGACGTGGCACATTCCATACGCGCCTAGCCACGTCAGCCGATAACGGATTTTCAAATCCGTTCTCCAAATCCGTTCTGCCACCCCAGTAGCATTGTAAAAAATACTTAGTTTTTTTTCAACCAATTTCAGAACGGATTTTCCAAATCCGTTTTGACTTGACAAAAGATTTGTGTCAGAAACACTTTGAGTTTTGTTTTTTGCCTGAAAATTTTACAATCGTTATTTTACAACAACCAAAATCACTAAAACAGAATATTAACCAAAAAATGTGAAAAAAAATTACTTGGACAAAAGTTGATTTATTAAAAAAAATGAACAACGTAACAAACAAATCGTATTTAAACATAAATTAAAAAAATAAATTAAACAAAACAAACAAAATATAATGTCCTATCTACCGCCCCGACGGTGTGTAAAAAACTGTCTTTTTCGGGTTCTTCTGTAGATAGTACGTGTGAACGTCTCTCGTTCGGAAGGCACTACCGTGCTCCGTTTCTATTACTTCAGCGCCCTCGTGATCGATATGTATCGGCTCCTCAGGTGAATCTGACTCAAGAAGTGGAGTCTGCAGCTGCGTCTGTGTCTAGTCGAGGCCTAAGCTATACGAGGGCATTGAACCAAAAAAGGCATTCGGCTGTCCAGATGTAGAAGTCCCTGCACTAGGATCACCCCCAATTGACTACCCCTTGTAAGACTGATGTTGCTCGGGAAATGATAAACATATGCAGAGGGTATCTCACCCCCATCCATATGTTCTTCTGTCTGAGTCTGTGTCTAATCCTCGGGTGGTGGAGCCGCTCATGTATCTCCGTGGGGCCGTGTGCGCCTTATCCTCTCATGAATTCCTGAGTAGCATGTCGAGTCCGACGACCACCCGGCCTCCCACGCTGACCCCTTACCTTCAACAAGCTGTCTCGGTTGTGTCAACGGGCGCTCAATGGCAGCTTCTGCAATGTCGGTAGAGCGCGGTCTGCAAGTAACTGCCTTCCCAGCCGCCTCGAAGGCATCTTTGATGGCTTTGATTGCCCAGGTGATGAGACTTTTGTACTGGCTTACATTCTGGGATGTAGTCTCAGACTTCTCGAATTCCTCCAGTATCATTCTATTTGACTCCGTCTGTAACATTAATATTAAAATTAGTAAATTCAAATTAATAAGATTTATGTTAATAACAAAAGGAAAAAAAACTTACCAAAATATCTTCTGTTGTTGCGTTGGGTTGATAACCCATCGGGAGTGGCCTAGTGTCCTTATTTCTTGGGTTCGTAAGAAAGTGAACGGTAATTCTCTTGTACCAAGTCATGTACTCGGGGCTTGGTAAAATAACATTACCTACAGCGGGAACACCTTCCACGAGTGTCTGTAAGCGCTCATCCCACAACTGTATGTATCTGACGTGCTCTCTCTCCCAATTCTTTGTGATGACTGTTTTGACTGTGTGGACATCAGCACCCTCGACAAAACTCGTGCGTCCCTGCCGGTATTGGTACCGCTTGCTCTAATCCAAATTGCCTCATAACCCTGTCAGGGAGATGGTACTCCACTACATCGAAACAAATGAGTGGCACTCGGGCACGCACGGTATGCAAGAAGTCAACATCTAGAGCCACTCTCTGTGATAACCGCGTCCGGGTAGGGTTCTCCACATAAACTATAAAATAAGATTAAGTTAATGGAAAACAAGTTATTTAATTAAATAAAAAATTACGAGAAAACTGAAATTAACTTACCCCTTGTGTCTCGGTCATCAAATCTAGTTGATCACGAAACACCAATAGTTGGTTTTTCGGAGTGTTGCGGTAAGTCCGGGCTACATTCCGTCTTGCCTCGAAAGCAACACTATCAACGGGGATATCATTTGGAACTTCGCCTCGGTTCTCCAGACGGAGACAAGAAATGTGCTCCCACGCCCACAACTGGTCAAAACAAATAGTATCGATTATTAAATATTCAAATTACATATTAAATATAAAAGTTTATATAATTTAGACAAACCTGCATGAGCAAACAACAACCGGTCATGTCCTTCGAATCAGTCATACAAGAGATGCACATCTGGTGATACAAATACACAAGGATACCGCTAGCCCACGAAATCGTATCATGCTCGAGATCAGTAATGGTTAGGAGATAACGCATGTTCGCTCAGGAGCCTGACTTATCGGGAAAAAAGAAGCTACCCATTAAAAGTAATATCAATGCCCTAGCCTTTTGCTCTATCGCCAACGGAGTAGTATCATGTTCTAGAGGCTCAATAATGTGGGCATAAACTTCATACAGTTGAAGAGTGTTTTCCCCTAATTGACGCACTGACGGGTTCGAAACCTAACAGATCGAATACAATACCAGACCACTGAGTTTTGGACATATTGTATTCCGCACCCCACGACACCACGTGTCCCCTGGTACGTAGTCCAAAAAGACATCCTACGTCCTCTAGAGTAATAGTCGCCTCCCTAGTACGTAAGTGAAATGTATGGGTCTCTGGGCGCCATCTTTCTACTAAAGAAGTCACTAGAGCATGATCTACCTTGATATGTCATATCCTACAAACTCCCCCAAAACCTAATTCGTCTATTAGGTTAATTAGGGTAGGGTTTGTTTCTCTCTTATACGCGTCATAAAACTGACTATCGATTATAATAACTTTTAAAGGGGTGTTTAGTGCGTCGTCACCGTGCCATATTCCTAACGACCTATAGTTTGACTGTTTGGTTAAAACACTCATATCTAAAGGACCCGGATGAAGATGAACATGTGTAGACATCTATACAAAAAATAAAAAACATAGATTTTATCGGAAAAACACACATGCATTCTTTATCATCAAAATTCACATAATTAAAATTCAACAAAATTCACATAATTAAAAACACTAACATAATTAAAATTGAAATTAACATAAATTCCCAAATAAACAACAATTGCATAAATTCACAAAAAAAAAATCACGTTTAAATCACCAAATATTACACAAATTCCAAACATTATGATGATTTTAACAAAATTCCTAAAATTTAATTAAAACTTAACCAATATTTCCAAAATCAACAACAATTTAACATAAATCACCAATTACATACATATATATATATATATATATATATATATATATAATTAAACTAATTAAATTTTAATTTTCAAAAAAACAATTGTACATTTTTTTGAATTGAGGTTGATGGAAAAAAGCCAACTGGATGGTGATGGGGGGGTGAAGGCGACAACGGAAGGTGGCGACAGCAGCAGGGGCAGGTGGTTCTTTGGGAAGGGGGAGGAAGAGAGTTTTTTTTCTTTCATTTCTTTAGCTTTTTTTTAATCGCTAGAAGAGAGAAGGAAGATGCTGCTGCAATTGATTTAGGGCAAACTGGTGATGCGCGTCTGAAATGTGCCACGTCATCCGTTCTCTCCCAAAACGAATTTGGCAAATCCGTTATGGACATAAATGTTGCTCCAAAAATAGGGCTTCATGGTTGGCCCTTTATGTCAAACCATGACCAGTCCAATGCAATGCCTATTACATTTTCAAGAACTATTTTTCTTGACTGTATATGCATTGGTAAATTCTAATGGGATTTTTTTTCAAATATTTTCTTACTGTAAAAAAAAAATAAGACTTAAAAAACGAGGAGTGTGATTTGAATTTTAAATCTCTACGTCTTGATGCTTCAAAATTGATCACTAAATCAGTGTCTCATCGACAAATTATGATTGCCTAGAGATATAAATTCACACTTATTTGTTGGAATGATATTTGAACCATGTTCGATTTTAGAATGAAACATATATACTTTAGTTTGAGATTTACATTTGCTCCCTGTTGAATATGAAAGAAAAGTTCCGGCCTAAGTAACAAAAGGTGAAATGACTTTATTAGATCTAGAAAAAAAAATAATGACTTTGAAAATAAATAGACGTGGGAGAATGAATTCCTATTAACTACCACATGTAATTCTTTCTTTGATTTATATAATCAATTATGATTACTTTATTTATAAACGTACTAAAACAAATTGGAGACCTTAGATCGTGGGGCCTTAGGCGATGACATTTTTTGTCACATTAGGCAAGTTATTAATTAAATTACTGTACATAGTAGCTTAATTTTTTATTATATAATAAGATTTTATATTTTGATATACCTAAAAATTACTATATATATATATATATATTGTACTTTATCCAAATTAATGTGTATCCAGTATACACGTTAGAAAGATTATTTATAGTTTCATATTATCATTTACATTTTATAAATTTATGACCTGACAAAAACTAATGGGAGGATGCCAAATAAGCGATGGAACTTATCCATAGGTTTAAAATTATTTAAGCTACCATTCACATTTTATATAATTTATGGCCTGGGAGGATGACAAATAAGCAATAGAATTTATACATTGGTTTAAAATTATTTCTTTGACAACGAAGCACTGATCAAGTGATAAGACATTTTTTTTCTTCTTTTAGTTGATAGGCTGAGAGTTTGAATTAGGTTAGGAATGAAGAACCAGTTGGATTTTTATTAAAATAAAATTAAAAAAGGAAACAAAAAAAGAGAAAACAAAATTAAATCCATTTATTTTCTTTCTTTAAACATTCTCAAACTCTCAAAAAATAATAATTTCTTCATTTTTTAATTCCCATGTGATAATTGATTGTATATAAGAGGGCAAAAAAAAAAAAAAAGAAAAAAGAAAAGAAAAATATGTGTAGTGTCCCTTTCTCGAACCTGGAGTAACGAGAACTGTTCTCTCAGTTCACTCTCTTCTTCTTCTTCTTCTTCTCCTCCTTCTGGGTTTAGGTTTTCGAGAAATCGTTGTGAGCTTAAAAAAACATCAATGGCTTCTTCTTCATCACTGATTCCTTGTTTCAATTGTAATGAATCAAGCTCCAGCTTTGACCACTTCAAAAACGGTTGGCGTCTCCGCAACCGCGAGTTCGCTCAGCTTTGCCATCCTTGCGCGTATGCTTTTAATTTTTCCTTCCTTTTTTTTTATTACCGATTGATTTCTCATTGAATTCAACATGCATACTTGAATTCGCCTTGTGTCTGCATCAATTTTGTCGGAAATGTTTCTCTCTTATGGATTTTTCTGGCGTATTTTTTTTTGTTTGATTTTGATTTTGATTTGCTAAGTTTTTTGTTGTTTTGATTGTTGATGAATGTATGCAAATGGTGAATTATTTTTTATGGAATCGTTTGAAATTTCGGTGGTTTAATTTTTATATGTCTCGATTTTCTGGTTTAGCTGCGTTTTACTTGTTTCGTAAGTAACCACTTAATTGGTGTAAATTTCTAGATAAAACAAATCGCCTTTGTTTCTGTTTTTTTCAATTTATAAATGCTTTGGGAGCGATGATGTTTGTGGCATGAAATTCAGATCTTGAATTTGGAATTCGCCAATTTTTTTTTTTGAAGTAAAAGCTAGGAGATGGAAATGGTTTGGAGAGGTAAGCAAGGGACTAATTTGATTCCAGTCTCAATTTAATTGGAACTAATTAATTTTACTGTTGGAACTAGCGGACACAAATTAGATCTTGTGAGAAATGGGATGCTAGTAAGTTTTGTTAAAGACTTAAAGTGATGGGAACTGCATTTTTTTGGATGGTGATACTGAGGTACAAAATAAGTATAATTTTCGGAGAGGGATTTTGGATGTCAATTTTTGTAGAGTTCCTAAAACTGTGAAATTAATGATTTTCTTGTTAAGTGGCTATATGTATTTTTTTTTTTTTTAAGAAAACAATGAAATTTATTCATTTAAATCAGCCACAATGGCCGGAAAAATGTTAGGGGGGCCTCTTCCACCCAAGTACACGGTGCAATGCTAGTCGAAGCTAACTTTGCTAACAAATGAGCCAGAATATTTCCATTCCGTCTAACAAACAGGAAACCTTCACAACCCGCCTCGAAAGCGAGACTTCTAATGAGAAAAATGGCCGTAAAGAACCGGTCGTTCCGAGCATCACGAACAACTCGATTGCATATTTACAAAAAGAAAAATTGAATCTTATATATATCCAATTTGCAACTAAGGATCTTATGCTTTGCTCATTGGCAGGAAGGCATTCAAACATATATGCATGATATGTTATTCTATACTTCTCAAGTTTCCTTGATCTGTTTTTGTTTTGTGTTTATTTATTTGATTGCGCAAGAAGTTCCAACTCAATATTATTAACACCTTTTGCTTGATATTTGATCTTGTCTACATAGTTCTGTCTATGAAGCGGGGAGGTTCTGTGAGACTTTCCATTCAACTGAAGATGGGTGGAGAGATTGCGAAGCTTGTGGAAAGGTAAGAAACTTACTTGGGAGACGTAGTTCATAGATATCAGGGCTCTCATTTTAGTTTCCAACTGGAGCTTTTGATCTGTTCCTTGGAGGCCATTCTCAGTCTTCTTACAAGTTACATTTAGGTCCTAGCATTTTTGTTCTCATTCTTCTTAAATGTAAGTCCTTATATGTTTGGTATACATTTGACAAGAGTTTTACTTTTACTGATATGGGTAGCTGGTAAAAAGAGTAAAAAATGTGAAATATTTTAATGTTGCAAAATTACTCCTAATGTTACCTGATTCTGTTTGGCAAAAAAATTGTATAATTGTGTTTCTAAATTTTTCTAACATTATAGAGAAGGATTACAAATGTTAAGAGCTAAGCACCAAATGTTTTTATCATCTCCTGCAGTTGGTCCATTGTGGATGTATTGTGTCATTCGACGCATACTTGCTCTTGGATTTTGGGGGAGTTATCTGCATGGAGTGCTCACGAATTAACTATAGGCTGGTAAGCAGACTTCTATGCTACTGGAGAAAGGTCTTTGCTTCATCGTAATGCACAACAGATACCAGTTGACTTGAAATTGTTCATCAATTGTTTCTATTTAGACCTCAAAATGAACCTTTGTGTTCCTAATCAAATAGATATAGAACCGGATCTATGCAACTCTACTCAAGAAGAATAATCAGGAATTGTGTGCTTAGGTTTTTAACGCCTTATATGTGATTACTGATGAAGGTATGAACGACACAAAAGGTTCCATATGTCCCTGGTACCGTGTTCTTCAATCTTGAATTCAACAGCCAAATTTGGATTTGATTCTATTACTTTCTATTCAGTAATGTTCTATCCATGATAAATAACAATTTTCTCTCAGGAAGTTTATTAATGTTATCCCGATCTTTAATACTTGCCTTGGTTATTGCCTGATATTCTGACTAAACCCTTCCATTTGTCTCCCCAGTATGACAAATGAAACTAATGGTGTTTAATTTTACACATTTGTATTAGGCAAGATACCGATGCTTGGCTCTTGAATCTCAATTACTTCTTGGATCTCAGCAAGATATGATCAGGGAAAACAGGATAGAAGTTCAGAACTGGCCTCGATGCACCAGTGCTGAACTGCAAGAGATATTGCGACCGTATCCTCTGCATATTATCTATCAATTACTGCTTTACATGAAGAGCTTGAGCTATACAGTTTCAGAAACAACCAAAAAAAAAGAAAGAAAAAAGACGTAAAAGGATTTTCTGAAGTAAAAGCTTAATCTTAATTATTTAGGCCATTTCATGCATAAGGTAAATGTGAATCTCAATTATTTTGGTCGTCTGCATGCTTAAGGTTGTATTCACTGAAGTTTGAAAGTCAACGGTAATGTTATTCTGATTTTCGTTTTCTTCTAGCAGAATTGCTTTTGACATGAGTTGTAGCTTTATCTAGGTGTAAGGAAACCCAAGCTTTGATCCATGTGTTTTTATGTAAAATTTAGTATTCAGGTTGGCCTTTACAAAATTGTAGCTCCGATTCTGTTGTAATACCATTATTCGAAAAAATGCTGTCCACTAGCGATGCTGATCACAAACTCTCGCGCCTAATATTACCCAAAAAATGTGCTGAGGTGAGTTTGTGATCTTCAAGTTCTAAAGCTTTTTTACTCTATACAAACTGCCATTTCATGATACCAGTATCTTGATCCAAGCTCATTCAAGCAGGCATTCTTCCCAGACATTTCTGAGCCTCGTGGGCTACCCATCAAAATCAGGGACCCAGAAGGCAAAGACTGGGAATTTAACTACCGTTATTGGATAAATTCTGGCAGTAAGATGTATATTATGGAAGGGCTCAGAGAACTTATGATCGCGAAGAGATGGCAAGCAGGCGATACAGGTAACCTAATCCAGTATTTCAATAAATTGTTCAAATGGCTTTTCAGAAATTGAATCAACTTGTAACTACCTCCTCTTCTATTAAAGGTTGGATCCCATGCTTTGTGTTACCTTGACGAATTTACTTTTACCATTGATATGACTTCTCCTTTTGTTATGTATAATTAGCTACCCGCCGTTAAGATTTTTGTATCTCAAAATCTTCTAGAGTTGTGAATATTTGGGTCACAGAGGAATGTATCAAAAGAGAGCGATTGAGAAGCAACGAATCATCCATTTCTAGTGTGTGATGATTGTCTAGTACATTATTCCCTAGTTCAAGATTTGAAAAAGGGATGAAGCCAGCCAACATTTTATTGCTTCTTGCATTCTATATTCTAGTTTCCAATATGAAGAATTTGCACGAACTTTTTTTTGCTTACAGGTCCTTAGTCCAGCTTCAGTTGTCTTTACCTGTCTTCATCAACTTGTAATATTTTTATGCATGTAGCATCATATTCCTGATCAGGAACTAAGAATTTTTTTTCCTCAGTCACCTTTTTCAAGGTAGAACCAGGGGGAAGATTGGTCATTGGATTGAGGAAGGGCTCTGGTAACCAGTCACTGCCAAATGAGGTAAGAAACTCAAATTATTTATTCATTTATTTTTCTCAAGTTAATTGGGTATCTTCATAAGAGGGATAAAACTAATATTTGGAGAGGCTGTGGATATGTAATGATTATAACAAATGCTTCAATTATGGTCAATTCAGAAGACCAAAGGTCTAGCAAATTGAGATGAATGATAAATCTCATTTGTTATGTTTAGTAACTTCATTCGATGGTAGAGAATGGGCTAAACATTTATCAACAAAAGGTAAAGTCAACTAAAAGGTCAGGAATTAAAAAAGAAATGAGTGATGGTATGATGCATCTTGCCATCTTGGTGACTGCAAAAGAAAGGAGCATCTTTTCGAAACTTTGGTCAGAGAAATATTATGTATAGGTAGTTTAGTGATTGGAAAGATCGGTGGATTTAAGAGCTAGCCTTCAGTGGATTTAGATCTTAAAACCCTAAAGAGAATGTACATTTATGCTTATCATGAGCATCAGTCTATGTGGAATATGGAATATGGAAAAGATTTGGAAATGAAGGAAATTTCTTGCTTCTAGCTGGTGGTTTTGATATATATATATATATATGGTGGAGGTGGTTTTGATATTTATTTCACAGGTTTAATCTACATATGCATTTCATGATGAATAAGTATGTTTCAAGCCTTAACCTAAAGTGTTCAGTGTCTTCCTCCGCACTCTTACTAGTACGAGATCTCTTTTCGTTTCATTTCCATTCTACTCTTATGCCCTCTATCTGACTAAATTCAAACAAGTGGATGTGCAAATTTTAGCTTCTTTCATATTCTTTCATATACGAGATTGCTGAAATCTTATTTGCCCCTCTTTTATCTGTTTCCAGAATTCAACCTAAAATGTACACGGAACAAACCGAGATGCATTCATTGGGAGGAAGGATGCGATGTCGTACTGAACTCCCATGCAGTCAATACCTGTTTGCACAGGGTCCATCACCTGCATGGTAGAAAATCTCAATGTTGTCTATTCTTTCAAGCTTTTCATCTGTTCATCAAACTCTCCGACATAGTGCTTTCTTAGACCGACTAGCTAAAGCTGCGAGTATCTTAACCGTAATAATGTAGTATGATACTTGTGCCTTAAGTTTATGTAATTAAAGTTTAAATTGTCCGCCAATGAGGCCATATCTCTTTTCCTTTGAGAAACTCCTAAAGAATAGATGCCATGCAAGATTCTCTTTTCCGTATATGTTCACTTGTATGGTACATCTATCCAATTCCGTCTATGAACTCTAGTTTATAATACTTATTGTGTGCTAGTCTCAAGCCTCGATAAAGTGAAGCATCGTGGAAAAGTTCGTCAAAACACGGAAATTAAGGTTTCATCAAATTCTCTTTGTATTTTGCACGGAGATTAAGATTTCATCAAATTTTATATTGGGATATGGTAAGATGTCAAACATGACATTATTTAATTTTAGTCACAATTTTTGCTAAATAAATTTTATTTTCATTAATCACAAATAGCCGAGGCCATTACAATTAAAGGAAAATCTGAAAATACAGAAAGTAACAGTTATACAATGATTTAAAAAATCACGATAACAGACAAAAGACACCCAAGAAAACTTGGATGGTTAGGAAAAACAACTAATAAAACTAGCAAACTAAACAAATACATAATCTTCTTCTTCAAAGCATCTTCATTGCAATCCTCGAAACACAGGGACAGGAGAATATCACTTTCAACATCTTCCTTAGGGGTCGACAATTTATAGGACCATGAGCGTATCAACCGTCCAATAAATTGTCTCGGGAAGATGTAAAAATATGATAAAGGGCCCAGATCAAGTCCGGGTTGAAACATCCTCCTAGAAAAATAGAAAAAAAAATCTAGATCTGCGAAGATCTGAGACTCATCTAGCCACTACATCTTGAATCTTGAAGAAAAAAATTCTGAAAAAGGTTTCATATGATTCGTAGTACAAAATAGAGTAAGATTAACGGAACAAAAGGACCACAATTTGGCCATTGGCCGGAGCCAATGGCCAAATCTGGCCAGCAGCAGAGGAGAGAAAGAGAGCAGGAGGAAGAGAGAGAAGAGAGAAAAGGATTTTAGTCACAATTTAATTCTACATTTCTTCTCTCTACATTCTTTCTCTTCTACATTTAATATAAGGGGTAGTAATGGAAAAATCATGAACCATTTATTTAGAAAGTGGATAAATATATTGGGACAAATTAAAAAAAAATGTAGACAGATAATTTGGGATGGAGGGAGTAAGAATATTAGAATAACAAAAAGCTAAACCCTAAAAAGCTCAATCGCCCATCAATGACGAAAGCAAGGAAGATAATGGCAAACTCCAGCAACATGTCCCTCAGTCCGGCGTCGGTGCCCTCATTCTTTCGCCGATACTTGGCTCTCCAAACCCTTAAGTTTACCAAAGAACTCTGGCAAATTCACAAGTCAATTACTCTTGGGAAAATAACCTGAAAAATCCCTAAAGTATTTATCAATACACGATAAGGTCCTATAAGTTTTTTCGCTTCTTGTTAGGTCCTGGAAGAATTTTCGTGTCAGATAAAGAGTCCCACCGCCAATTTAAGCGGTGGTTTCCGGCCAAAAAACTCACGCACCTGTCACGAGACAAAATTTGAAGGGCAAAATTGTCCAACCCTCAAACTTTCATCAAAATCTTCATTTCTTTTGTACATTTTTCTCCACTCTTCTTCTTCTTCAAGAACATTTCTCCCAAATCTTTTCAAAAATAATTTGTTTTGCTGAATTAATTGAGCCCTCAGAGAACCAAAAAAATAAAATAAAAATGCAGTACTATTATATCCATACTAGGGATCCACCTGGTAATTTCCATACAACCCATAATTTCCTCTCCTCCGCCTTCTACGGCAGCGGATCCACCTGGGAAAAACAAGTCCGTCACTCTTCTACTCCTTCCCGTCTCACTGTTCATTAGCATTGAAAAAAATAGGCGATGGGGTATTAGGACTTGACAATTTCACTGCCGGATCGTTACCGTTAGGTCAAGATTTTCCTATGGCATCACCAATTGAAACTAAGCCGGCAGTAACGATTGCCACTGCCATGGCATCTCGCCGTTTTCCTCCGCTGTGCTGGTCTCCAATTCAAATTCTTCAACGCCATCATCACCTAGGGATTCCAATCCCAAACCTTCAAGAATGGCCCAAAAATCGCAATATTTTGGAGCTTAGGGCTTGGTGGTTGGTAGCGGGGTGGTGGTGGTGGTGGCAGAGGTGGACAATGGGTTGTAGAGCTTTCTTTGATGATTAAGCATTCACACTTGAAGGGATAGGCCGTATGCGAGTTTGTAATTAAATCAAGAAGAGCACTAGGTGGAGCAGAATGGAGGAGAAGGGGACGTGGGTGATGGTGGCTCTCTGGTGGTGGTGGTGGTGGATCGCCGGGATTAATGGAAGAGGAGGGGAGCGGGTCGGAAATCAGAGTGGAATTTCCCAATTTTAGACAATTTTGCCCTTCAATTTTTGTCACGTGACCGGTGCGTGGGTTTTTTGGCCGGAAACCACTGCTTAAATTGGTGGCAGGACTCTTTATCTGGCACGAAAATTCTTCCAAGACCTAACAAGAAGTGAAAAAACTTATAGGACCTTATCGTGTATTGGTAAATACTTTAAGGATTTATGAGGTCATTTTCCCATTATTCTTTGGATAATAGTTACATGTTTTACTGTATATGTTTTTATAATATTTGTTGAAAAGCATGAGGGAATCGGAAATGAACTGGTTTTATAAGATGGTTTTACTTTATCATTTGTTCTAATATTTTTATTCATATTTAAAAAAATCATAATCTTTAATTATTTTGAGGAAATCCTAATTATTTGTTAATAATTATACACGCCATCATTTTATTTTAATATGTGACTAACATGTAATTTCATCGATTAGTAGTTGCACTATTTTTTGCATTTGTGAATAAATGATTACGATCACATGAGCATTCACAAAACTTGCACAATCTAGAATTTTTTTATATTAATGAAAACACAATCTAGGATTATTATTGTACAAACTATACAAAAATTTATTACCTATTTCACTTCCCATTTAAGATTAATAATTCCATACTATATTTTGTATCCTTTACATTTTACATTACATAAAAAAAACAAAAATCATTCACAAATAACATGACTTATGACTTGACAAAAACAAATAGGAGGATGGCAAATAAGCAAAAGAACTTATTTATTGGTTTAAACCATTTATTTTCCTTAAACAAACTATCAAAAAATAATTTCTCATTTTTTTAATTCCCATGTGATAATTGATTGCATATAAGAAAGAAAAAAAAAACCCTTAAAAAGAAAAAAAATTACAATTCTTGCACAATTTTTATTACATTTTTTTAGTCTCATATTTTCTTTTACAAACGATTCACTCATACGAGACAGAAATTTTAAACAAAAAACCGATCAAAATATGTGCTATATATTTGGATTAATTTTTTTTAGACTTTTTATCTTAAGAATTTTAAATAATAATAATTTTGAGAGAAGACTGATATAAAATAAAAGTTTATTGTTTAAAAGGGAAACAAATGAATAAGTTTCCGTCTATAAAGCCACCAACTGTAATTCAAGCATTTTTTTGTATCCTCAACAAAAGCCTATGCACAAATGAGTTTATTTATTTATTTATTATTATTTGGTGCAAAATTATGCCCAAACGAGATGGTTCCATTAAAAAAAAAGTCTTCATTTTTCTTATTATGGCACGCTTTCGGTTGTTACAAATTTCATAATTATTTTATTTTTCATAAATCATGTTATAGAGAAAATAAAAATGTGCATTGCACTGGTCCTTTCGATTAGTTATATATAACTATCTATATTAATTTCTACATTTGTAAATATATGATTTGAAAAAATAAAATAAAATTCGAAATAGAATTAGATTTGTAAAATTTAGACAACCTATTATTATTGTACAAATTATGCAAAAGTTTATCACCTTTGTCAGTTTCCAGTCAAGATTAGTAACTTCATACTATATTTTTGTAAGATTTTTCTAACGCATGCTCAAGGTACATATTAATATATGTATTAAGGTATTATATATAATAGTTTAAGTGTTTTATTCCTCGCTAAGGCTCTCCCACTTTATATAAGTTAATGTGTGTCATGGGCACACGTTAGAAAGACCTTATTTTGTAACATTCACATTTTATATAATGTATAATATGACATAAACAAATAGGAAGATGACAAATAAGCAGAGTACTTTTTTTTTAAAACAGAAATAAGCAGAGTACTTATCCTTTGGTTTAAACAATTTATTTTCCTAAAACAAATTTTCAAAAAAAACGTTCTTAATTTTTTTTAGGAAGATAATGTTTGCAATTTCAAAAAAAAATCGTGCACTCCCCTTTTCTTTCTTTATGAATGAAATGATTTTCATGTCTATAGTTATAAAACTAATTCTAAATAAATTCATTTGGGTTTTTTAGATAGATTTAGAAAGATTACATAAAATGTAAATATGACTTATACAATTGTTTCATAGATTGTTAGTTTTGATCAATATTGTTAAAGTTTTTTTTTTTAAGTATTAAAGACACCTTTTATGTTGACATATTGAAAATAAGTGCAAGAATTATTTTAAAAATAAAGAAAAATTAGATGAATGTTTATGGAGTTGATTTTATAGCTATGTGTATGAAAGTCGTTTATGTATAAAAATAATAGAAAAGGAGGGCAAAAAGCTCTTTTATGAGTGCACATATCATTGTCTTTTCTTTTCTTTTTTTTTTAAATTCTCGTGCGATAATAATTGATAGTATATAAGAAAAAAATGAAAAAGAAAAGAAAATTTGTTGAAGGAAAAGTCTCTCTATCCCACTCTCATTTTTTTTAAGTATTAATGACACATTTTATGTTGACATATTGAAATAAGCCCAATAATTATTTTAAAAGTAAAGAAAGATGAATGTTTATGGAGTTAATTTTATAACTGTGTATGAAAGTCGTTTATTTATAAAAATAATAGAAAAGGAGTACAAGAAGCTCTTTTATGAGTGCACACATCATCGTCTTTTTGTTTAAATTCTCGTGTGATAATTGAAAATCCAACGGTTCCGTATTGTAGTCATTTCACTGCTTCTCATCCTTCTTCTTCTTGTTAGGTTATCGATAATTTTTTGTGAACTTGAAAAACTTTAATGGCTTCTTCATCAAGGTTCGTTTGTTTTCAATATGAACCGCATATCACGTGTAAGATGTTTCACTTCTAATCGGTAAGTTGAGATTTCGAGTCATGTCGTAGGGAAGTGAGAAATCACCACTGATCCAACTGGGGCAGGGGATTTTTTCTAAAAATAAGGAAAAGGGGGGGGGGGGGGGAATGGTGAAAAACCAAGCTCCAGCTTTGACCACTTCAAGAACGGTTGGCGCCTTCGCAGCAGCGGGTTCACTGAGCTTTGCCTTCGTTGCGAGCATGCTTAACTTTTCCTCCTCTCTCTTTTACCAATTGATTTCTCATATAATCACATGCCTAATTGAATTCACATTATTTTCACTTCAATTTTGTAGCAAATGTTGCCAGTCTTGTGGATTTTTCTAGCTTAATTTTTTGTTATTTTGGTTGTTAATGAGAATGAATGTGCATGAATGGTGCATTTTTGATGAATTTTTTAAATTTAATAGGTTTAACTTTATATATCTCTTTTCCTTGTTTAGCCGCGTTTTACTTGTTTAGTGAGAAATCACTTAATTAGTGATTGTTTTCGGGCAAAATAGTCTATTTGGTCCTTTTCGTTTTTTTGAGTTTGCCATTAATATCACTTTCATTTAATTTTGACTTTTAAGGTTCAGAATGATTTTACGATCTGTCATTACCCATACAATGTTTTGAGGTGAGTTTGTCATCTCCAAGTTCTAAAGATTTATCATATACAAACTACCATTTCATGATATGAGTATCTTGATCCAAGCTCATTCTAGCAGGGATTTTTCCCAGGCATTTCTGAACCCCGTGGGCTCCCCATCACAATCAGGGTCACAGAAGGCATAGACTGGGAAGTTAAATACCGTTATCGAATAATTTCTGGCTATAAGGTGTATATGTTGGAAAGGATCAAAGAACTTATGATCGCGAGGAAATGGCAAGCAGGCGATACAGGTAACCTAATCCAGTATTTCAATAAATTGTTCAAATGGCTTTTCAGTAATTGAATCAACGCTTTCTTGTAACTATCCCCTCTTCTATTCAAGGATGGAGCTCATACTTACTGTTACCCTGTCAAATTTACTGTTACCAGCGATAGGACTGGTCCTTTTCGTTTTGTATATAATTAGATACGCGCTGTTAAAATTTTAAAATACAAAATCTTCTAGTGTTGTGAATATTTGGGTCAAGGAGGCATGTAAACTGCTGCAAAAAGATAGATATTGAGAAGCAACAAATCATCCAGTTCTAGTGTGTAATGATTGTCTAGTAGTATATTATTCTCTAGTTCAAGAGTTGAAAAAAGGATGGCACGTGATTGGCTTGACGGGATTTTGACAGAAATATGGACGGAAGTCCTCTAATGGAACATCGTAAAATCATTATGGATTAAATTAAACGAAAGTGATCTTATCGGCAAACTCACAATACAAAAAGGACTAAATAGGTCATTTTGACATTGTTTTCGCCTTAGTTATGTTTTTTAACTATTTTGGGGGGAGAGTTTGTTTATGGCATGAAATTCATATATTGAATTTGGAATTTACAAAAGAAAACAAAGCAAAAGGTAGGAGATGGCCATGGAGGTGGTTTGTAAAGGTAAGTGAGGGACTAATTTGATTTCGGTCTCAATTTAATTTATTGTTAGAATTAGATATAACTTAACTTAAGTATTGTGAGAAATCATACGCTAATGAAATTGGTAATGTGATACTATCTTGTGCATAACATGTGTTATATCCATATGTGCAGAACACTTATAACATGTTAGATGAGTTGATCGTATGATTATATTTTGGGGGGAATATATGTTCAAAGTAAATAAATAAATAAATATAATAATAGTTGTTCCTAAAAAAAATACAGCCACCATATCAACACATTCAACTGCTAATACGCGTTCAATACGTGCAGACAAAACAATATTTCACCTAAATTCAAATTGATATGATTGATAGTTTTAGATCAACTTCGCAAAGATTCCAAGGACTTGATGATGATTTTAAAACTCTAGTATAAAATTGGCAATAATGAAAAAGAAACAAGACAGTCTATATTATTGATTAAATATTACAAAAATGAAGATATTAGCCTCGAATTCAACAGAAAATATATAAACTTTTTTTTTGCCAAGTACAGAAAATATATAAACTACTAATGGGAATGCATCCCCAAATTTAACTATTTAAAACTAGAATTGAATCCAGAAAAGGCCTATCAACCTAAAAAGATGATCCACCGATGCAATCTATCGGACAAAGAACTAAAAGCTTAGAGAGGTTTTCAGCAATCGTGTGTTTCATTGATTTTTTTTTTTGGGGGTAAGAATATATATATAAAATAAAGGAACCACAAACAAATAAGGCAATCAAGCACCACCATAGTATCATTACAAACCAATATCGCAAAATGGGCATAAACAAACAAGGCAATCAAGCACCACCATAGTATCATTACAAACCAATATCGCAAAATGGGCATAAACAAACAAGGCAATCAAGCACCACTCATAGTATCATTACAAACCAATATCGCAAAATGGGCCCATGGGTATCCACTGCCTCTAAGTGGCTTACAAAAGAGGGACTATATTGATACGTAATGAAAATAGGAGACAAAAAGGACACTCCCGTTTTTGCCAGCTTGTCAACACAATTGTTTGCTTCCATGTAGACATGCGTTAACCTATGTTCCGTTATCCTCCAAGAGTACCCTGCAATCATGAATAAGAGAAAATAGAGGATGAGTAGAAATATTGGCATTTAAAACAAGATCAATGATAATATTTGCATCCATCTCCACATCAAGTTTAGTAATGCCAAGTTTGATAGACAAATTAAGTCCATCTCTAAGACTCCACAATTCCGCTACGTTGTTAATACAGTGGCCGAGCTTCCTACAAGAGCCTCACACCCAAGAACTATTGTGAGCTCTAATAATCCCTCCATTACCTCCCAGGCCCGGATTGTCCTTAGAAGCCCCATCCACATTTAACTTGAAAACCCCCCTCTAATAATCGTGTGTTTCATTGATTGAGTTGTGTCTTTTGCTGTCTGAAGTCCGAAGCGATCAATTTCGAAGAAATTTAGATAAATCATATTATATTATAGAATTCGATGAAACTTTAATTTTTGTGCAAAATATAAGGTGGCTAGATCATTTGGAACGAAGGGAGTAACATTTAGTGACACTTGTAACTTTTAAGAGTTTTTTTAACTTTTGAAATCTATCTCAATTTGATCTTTAGCCCATTCAACCCGGATTCATTATGGGTGAGCTTTATTGATTATGA
This sequence comes from Vinca minor, assembly GCA_026122235.1. Taxonomy (NCBI): domain Eukaryota; kingdom Viridiplantae; phylum Streptophyta; class Magnoliopsida; order Gentianales; family Apocynaceae; genus Vinca; species Vinca minor. The sequence continues at coordinate 484,674 of JAOCZM010000284.1, read as the reverse complement.
ACCGGCCTTTTACCATTGTCAAACAGGTACATTTCATTCCTATGGACCGATATATTTTGGATGCCAACAAGAGCACAATGTTGGAGTTGAATTTTTCAATATCTTTTTTATTTGAGTATTTTTAATAACTGTAAAAGAGAAATAGGATATTTTGGTTGTAAGGTTTGGAGTTGAATTTGTAGATTTCTTTTTTTATATTAGCTTAGATGGCATCACATTAGATCCTTGAAGCCATGTCTAGAGAAAGTGAGCAACTTAATGTTGCGTTGACTGGGTTTATCTTATTTATATCCTAAATTATTTAGTCAAGTTAATATTTGGATACGGATTAACAAAAAAAATAAAAATAAATGAATTTCTTCAATTTTAAAACAGGATGGGGTATTGTTAAAGTAAAAAGGACTTGCAAAAATCTATTACTCATCTGTTTTATGCAATAGGTCATTCTAGATACTTAATCATATATTATGATCAAGATGCACTACCCACGTGATGCTCATATCCAACGATAGTGTCTTAATGATGCTCGAACATGTACTTATTTTGAGTGCTTATTTATTTTATATCGATATTTATGGATTAATGCCCCATTCTACGTGGGTCAGAGCGCAATCTAGTGATGCTTTCGGCTACTAGACTATCATCGGATTAGATAGATATCCCTTCAACACAACATCGGTCATCAAAAGGATCTCGGAGACCCACCCCAAACGTATTTTAAGTAAAATTTGACATGTTGGATCCTTGACTTTTCCCTAGAATTAGATCTTCATTATCTAAAGGAACCCGAAATATGTCATTGGGAAGCGATTCGGAAATCGGATGAGAACCAACTATGTAGCATCTACATCGAGCATTCAAGTATTATATAAGCCCAATTAGATGTAAGTTGGTAAGACAAAATATAAAAGAACTCGATCTATTTTCATATCACTCGTAATGTATATTATAACTCGGACTTTCTTTTTCAGAAAAATTTCAAATTAATCAAAAATATAAATTTGAAAATAACAAGTGGATACCGTGATTCTTCTGTCTATCAATGAAAATGAAAAAAAGTTTTAAAATACCCAAAAAATTCAAATTAAAAATAATAAGTGGTACCATGATTCTTCTATCTATTAACAATTGCGTCACGATTTTTAATCATAAAAGAAAGAAAAACTCATCACGGATGAACTAAATCCTTATTAAATTTTATTTTTCTGTTAGAGGGCGCTCTCATATGTTATGTAGTACCTTCCGTGAATGCTTGGCTGATATGAAAAATTCTTACAAAAGATTTACTATTATACTCCCTCCGATTCAAAATATAAGTCTTTTTAGGAGTTATTTTTTATTGCAAAATATAGGTATTTTTACAAGGATTGTGCATTTATTGTCTAATTTACCCCTACATTTATATTCATTTTGATCAAAATGTGTAGCTTCAATGCAACTCTCTATTCATTTCTTTGTTCTTCGAAATATTAATTAAGGTTACTTTAAGCATTTTGATTAATATATTAATTTGCATGAAAACTCCTAACAAAACTTGAGTATCTTTTAAGTCTTAGCCAGTAACATGTTCTATTCAATAATATTGGAGAGAGGTGATCATGAAAACTCAAACCGCACTAAACGGCATTACCAGCAGCATCCCTCCTCTATAATCTATGATATTAATAATCTCTACTATTTCAACATCAGATGTTTCTGCTTTGAGTCGATGGTTTCAAAATTGTCTAGAAATTGTAGAACTACTATTATCACAATTTCTTTGTCTCAGGAGAAGTGGGCTCTAAAAAAGAATCCCAAAATGCTGAAAACCCCTTCAATGGATGAGGCTCCAAGACTCAGAGATATACTTAAAGTTACAGGTATTGACCCTGCTTTCTCTCTGTTTCAATTCTGTGTGTTTTGTGGGGTGCGAAAGTAGGATTAAGGAAGAGGGTTTTGGTAGTTTTAGTTGACAAAGTTCCTATCTTTTCTGCTCAATATTCACTAAAATTATGTTTCAAGTTAATTGTCTAATGATTGGTTAGTGTTTTGGATGCAAAATTTCGAAGCTTCTAATGGTAAATATAAAAACCCCTACTCAAATTTAGTATGTTAGAATTTCATTTTTCGGGGGTGGCGGAAATCTGTGCATATAAACAAGTATGAGGTAGATGAGAGAAGTTAGCTGCTGAAAGTGTCATTTTTGTGTGTGGAAACTAAAGTTAAGTTGCAAAGATTTTATGGTTAATGCTAAAACAAATTGTTGTGAATTATATTGTTTAGGTTGGTGGTTCCGAATTGATTCTTTCTGAGTATCCTTTGCCATTTTAGTTGTATGTGTTGAAAAATCTAAGTTGCTTCTAGTTAATTTGTTAAGCATAAGCAATTGGGGGAATTGCATTTGTTTTTGGCTTTCCTTGTTGGTACCATTACTGAATCTTCTTTTATGACTTTTAACAGCAAATTTATTTGCAACACGTGCTTTCGATTATGGAAACATCACGGTAAGATATACTTCTATTCCGGTCTCAATTATTTACTTCGTTGTTAGATGCTTCCTTTTCGTTCTTAAGACTAGTTTTTTAGTTCGTCTTTTCCACGATCGTTGTGTTCCCATGCATATTTTCCTACTTCTGTGTCACAAGAGACATTATGGTCAGAAGTAATTGGTGTGTGCTACATGGAGCGCCATGGGAAGGGATTCTTTCTGGTACCTTATCTTCAAGTTCAACCCTTCCCAATTTCTTTTAATTATGGAAAATTGGATCCATGGATTTGATAGAAAATGACTGTTACGTCCTCTTCTTCTTTCCCTAGTCCTTCTCATTCTACATTTCAAGGATTGAGGTCCATTTGCCATTTGTAACTCGTTTCTTTCTGCATTCAAAATGCTATGAATAGTGAATGTTATACTTGTAGTTGGAATATGGACTTCTATTATAGGTTTCCATATTTCCGTTTGAGAACATTGGCTCACTAGGATACGGATCTGTGTGGAACTTATTTCAACTATGCTATCTTCTTCATGACTTGAGTACCCATTATATGAGTTCATGTGACTGGAATTGGATCTTTAATTCACATTGGTGGTGATATATTTTCCTATAGGGTTATCTTATGCCTTTTGTATACTCATTTTCTGCTAGTCTTATGGAGATTGTTCGGTTAAGAGTTTATTTTTTTATTTTAAGCCTTTTGTACAAAACTATGCAAAAGTTTATTACCTTTTTCTCATTTCCATTCAAGATTAGTAATTTCATGCTATATTTTGTATCATTCACAAATTACATGATTTATGACTTGACAAAAACATATAGGAGGATAACAAATAATTTATTACCTTTTTCACTTTCCTTTCAAGATTTGTAATTTCCTGCTATATTTTGTAACATTCACTTCTTATATATGACCTCACTTAAACAAATAAGAGCATGACAAGTAAGCAGTTGAACACATCCATTGGTTTAAAACCATTTCTTTCCTAAAACTATTTTCAAAAAATAATTTCTGATTCTTTCTAATCCCCGTGTGAAAATTGATGGTATACAAGGCAATGAATAAATATTTTTTGTAGGAAAAGTCTATCTGTACTCTCCCTTCCTCGAAAGAACCGAGAACAACAGTTCACTCTTAGTCTATACTCTCTTCTTCTCCTTCTTCTTCTGGTTAGCGAAAAATCTCTGTGAGCTTTAAAAAAATATCAATGGCTTCTTCTTCGTCAATGATTCCTTGTTTCAATTGTAATGAATTAAGCTCCAGCTTTGAGCACTTCAGGAAAGGTTGGCGCCTCCACAACGGCGAGTTTGCTCAGCTTTGCCATAATTGCGCGTAAGCTTAATTTTTCTTCCACTTTTTACCGATTAATTTCTTATAGAACAACATGCATGATTGAATTCAAATTGTTTTCACTTCAACTTTGTCGGAAATGCTTATGGATTTTTCTAGCTTATTTTTTGTGTGATTCTTGATGTTCCGAGTTTTTGTTGTTTGGATTGTTGATGAATGTATGCAGATGGTGCAATTTTCTTGATGAATTGTAGAATTTTGAGAGGTTTAATTTTATATATCTTCTTTTCTAGTTAAGCTGTGTTTTACTTGTTTCGTAAGCAATCACTTAATTGGTATGAATTCTGTTTTTTACTATTTTGGCCGAGATTATGTTTATGGCATGAAATCCAGATCTCGAAATTTGAATTTGACAAAAAAACTGAAGCAAATGGTAGAAAATGGAGGTGGTTTGGAAGGGTAAGCGAGGGACTAATTAATTTAACTGTTGGAACTAGCAGACACAAATTAGGTCTTGTGAGAAATGAGATGCTAGTAAGATTTGTTGAAGTGATAGGATTGCTAGTTTTAGAAGCCCAATTCTGAAATATAGGAACTGCATTTTCTGTAAGTCTTGTCAATGGTGATACCGAGGCACAAAATAAGTATAATTTTCTGAGAGGGATTCTGGTTGTCAATTTATGTAGAGTTCCTGAAACTTTGAAATTAATGATTTCTTGTTAAGTGGTTTATATGTAAATTTATCTGTCCGGGTGGCTTGTTTCTATATCTGAAAATGATTATTTAGGACATGCATAGATACGATACCGTGTATACTCAGTATAGTAGGAATTGTTGGTTTAATAAATGTCCTTTTAGATATCAAGGATTTATCATTTTCATAATTATGACAAAGTCAAGAATTTGTAGCTTCTATAATCATGAGGAAGGCATCTCTCTCTCTCTCTCTCTCTCTCTCTCTCTCTCTCTCACACACACACACACACCTTTTGCTTGTTGTTTGATTTTGTCTGTGTAGTTCTGCTTATGAAGAGGGGTACTTCTGCGAGGCTTTCCATATAACTCAAGATGGGTGGAAAGTTTGCGATGCTTGTGGAAAGGTAAGAAACTTATTTGGGAGACGTAATTCATATGTATCATGGCTCTTGTTTTAATTTCTGACTAGCGCCTCTTATCTGTTCCTTGGATGCTATTCTCAGTCTTCTTACAAGTTACATTTAGGTCCTAGTATGTTTATCCTCATTCTTCTTAAATGTAAGTCCTTATATGTTTGGTATACATTTGACAAGAGTTTTATATTTACTGATAGGGGTGGCTTGTGAAAAAGTAAAAAATGTAAAATATTATAATTTTGTGAACTATCCCTAATGTTACCAAGATCTTATTGGTAAAAGCTTTATAATTATGTTTCTAGATTTCTCTAATATTATAGAGAAATAATACAAATGTAAAGAGCTAAGCACAAAATTTTGTTATCATCTCTTGCAGTTCATCCATCGTGGATGTAATGTGTCACATAATCCATACGTTATCTTGGATTTTGGGGGAGTTATCTGCATGGAGTGCTCACGAATTAACGATATGGTAAGCAGACTTCTATGCTACTGGATTAAGACCTTTGTTTCATCATAATGCACGACATATACTATAGTTTACTTGGAATTGTCCATCAATTGTTTTTATGTACACTTCAAAATGAACCCTTGTGTTCCTAATCAAATGGATACAAAACAAGATCTATGCAATTCTATTCAAGAATAACAACCTGGGATTGCATGGTTAGGGTTTTAAAACCTTACATGTAATTACTGGTGAAGGTATCAACGACACAAAAGGTTCTATATGTTTCTGGTACCTTTTTATTTAATCTTGAATTCAACAGCCAAATTTGGATTTGATTATATTACTGTCTTTTCTGTAATGTTTTATCCGTGATAAATAACCATTTTCTCTCAGGAAGTTTATTAATCTTATCCTGATCCTTAAAACTTGCTTTGATTATTGGATGATATTCTGACTAAATCCTTCCATTTACCTTCTCCAGTCCAATAAATGAAACTAATGGTATTTGATATATACTTTTGTATTAGGAAAGAATCCGACGCTCGACGACCAGGCCAAGCATTATAGAAGTTCAGAACCGGCCTCGATGCACCTACGCTGAACTGCAAGAGATATTGCGACCGTATCCTCCTCTTCTTCTGTGTCAATTACTGCTTTACATGAAAAGCTTGAGCCATACAATTTCAGAAACAACGAAAAAAAGAAAAGACGTAAAAGGATTTTCTGAAATTCTGAAGTAAAAGGTTAATCTCAATTATTTCGGTCATTACATGCCTAAGCTGAAGGGTAATCTCAATTGTTTTGGTCTGCTACATGCATAAAGTTGTATTCGCTTAACTTTGAAAGTGGATGGTAATGTTAGTCTGATTTTCTTTTTCTTGTAGCGGAATCGCTTTTGACAAGAGTTTGTAGTTTTGTCTAGGTGTAATGAACCCCAAGTGTTTTTATTTAAATTTGAGTATTCAGGTTGGCCTTTACAAAACTGTAGCTCTGATTCGGTTGTAATACCATTATTCGAGATAAAGTTGTCTGCTAGCAATGCTGACAGCAACCTCTCCTGCCTAATATTACCCATACAATGTGTTGAGGTGAGTTTGTCATCTTCAAGTTCTAAAGATTTATCCTATACAAACTACCATTTTATGATATGAGTATCTTGATCCAAGCTCATTCTAGCAGGGATTCTTCCCAGACATTTCTGAACCCCGTGGGCTCCCCATCACAATCAGGGACACAGAAGGCATAGACTGGGAAGTTAAATACCGTTATCGAATAATTTCTGGCTATAAGGTGTATATGTTGGAAAGGATCAGAGAACTTATGATCGCGAGGAGATGGCAAGCAGGCGATACAGGTAATCCAGTATTTCAATAAATTGTTCGAATGGCTTTTCAGTAATTGAATCAACGCTTTCTTGTAACTTTCCCCTCTTCTATTCAAGGATGGAGCTCATACTTACTGTTACCCTGTCAAATTTACTGTTACCAGCGATAGGACTGGTCCTTTTCGTTCTGTATATAATTAGATACGCGCTGTTAAAATTTTAAAATACAAAATCTTCTAGAGTTGTGAATATTTGGGTCACGGAGGCATGTAAACTGCTGCAAAAAGATAGATATTGAGAAGCAACAAATCATCCAGTTATAGTGTAATGATTGTCTAGTAGTATATTATTCTCTAGTTCAAGAGTTGAAAAAAGGATGGCGTCAGCCAACAATATATTGCTCTAAGTTCAGCTTTAGTTGTCTTTACCTGTCTTCGTTTCTTCATATTTGTCCACTTATATTTTGTTACGCACGTAAACATCATATTCCTGTCCAGGAACTAAGACGTTTTTTGCTCAGTCACCTTTTATAGGGTAGAACCAGGGGGGAGAATGGCCATTGGATTGAGGAAGGGTTCTGGTAACCAGTCACCGCCAAATGAGGTAAGAAACTCAAATTGTTTAATCATTTAGTTTTCTCGATTTGATTGGGAATCTTCATAAGCGGGTAAATCTAAAAATATTGTTACATGCTGTACAGAGAAGTTTAGTGATTGGACAGATCGGTGGATTTAAGGGTTAGCCTTGAGTGGATTTAGACTAATGCTTATCACGAGCATTAGTCTATTTCGAATATGGAAAAGTTTTGGAAATTAGATAAACTGCTTACTTCTTGCTGGTGGTTTTGATATTCATTTTATAGATTTAGTTTCCATATACTTTTCATGATGAATAATTACGTTCCAGGCCTTGACCTAAAGTTTTTCAATGTCTTCCTCCTCGCTCTTCCTAATACGTCATCTCTCTTTCCGTTTCATTTTCTATTCTGCTATTATGCCTCTATGGAACTAAATTCAAACAAGTGGATGCATAAATTTTAGCTTCTGCATATCCGAGACTGCTGAAATCTTATTTGCCCCTCTTTTGTTTGTTTCCAGAATTCAACCTGAAGTGTATGGAACGAATCGAGATGCATTCGCTGGTTAGTCCATCAGCTGCATGGTAGAAAATTTCAATGTTTCTGTTCACCCAACTCTCTGATGGGCTTTCTTAGACTGACTATCTAAACTTGCTAGTGTTTGATAGTAACTGTTTACTATGGTACTTATGCCTTTTTAAGTTTTTATGTAATGGCACACGGAGTTAGAAAATAAACTAAAATTTTTCTACAGAAAATTTGACGTTTCTGAAAATGTTGGAGGAGGCGGCGTCCATAGTTTTGGAGGGAGAACGCCCATGTGATATTTTTAAAAAATCACATTTTCTATAAGATTTTTTTTCAATAAACTATTTCTATTTTTAGTAGAAACCTTAAATTATAATATTTCTATCAATGAACTACAATTCTATGACGGTTTTAAAAAATTAACAAACACGGTGATTTTAGACTAAAACTAATTTAATAATATAGATCTAATCATTATATAAATATATAATTAGAAGTAAAAAAAAAAAAAAAAAAATCCAATGGGGTATGACCCCCACTGCTAATCCATGTGCAGAAGACTTCCGCATCAGTAGGATCTGGGGAAGAAATTCCATTTTCTTAAGATAAACCAAAATTAACATGTCTGCCATAAGAAACAGGTTCATCAATACAGGCTTAAGAGGAAACAAAGTAAGCAGAAGAAGTAGAAGCATTCTCTACTTTGATTTTTACAGTATCCCTTGCCCACAATTACATTATTATTTTTGTCATGACAAACTTATAGGACTCAAAAGACACTTTTACCCCCAACCTTATTTATACTAAAATGGCAATGTAGGCAATGCCATATGTAACTTTAAGCACTTATCTATGATATTATTAAGACAATCGACTCCATTTACTATTGATGATGCTAAAATGTGTTGAATTTTTTTATAATAAGATCTCGATGTAAATGATAAAAATAAATAAATAGAAAACTGAGTCACTTGTAAAGCATTTATAGTATGTGTAAGAGTAATTTTATCTCTCTTCATGTATTCTATATAGTATGCGTAAGATTACTTTTAGAAGAAAAAAAATTAGTTTTTATTTTTAAAAAATGACCTATATTTTAGAACGAAAAAAAGAATCTTAAAAAAGACCTCTATCATAAAACATAAAGAGTGACAATTATCTCAAATATAGTAATAATTCTAAAAGAATAACCAAACCGTCTCAATTACTGAGATTGTACGATAAGAAAATATGTTTCAACACAAAATTGTTGAATAGAGATATCTATAACATTCTTATCACAGTTTAAACATCAATTCCGTTATCGTCCAGCGGTTAGGATATCTGGCTTTCACCCAGGAGACCCGGGTTCGATTCCCGGTAACGGAACTTTTTTTGGTAAAATGTTGCCATTTCTGAATCAAATCAAATAGCTCCTTGTTTTGTTTTTTTATAGGAAAAAGTTTGGGTGGGTTCGGCTCCGGTTATCATCATGGGTTAGGGCATGTCAAATTCTTACCAATTGATCCAACTTGCGTTGGTAATACAGTAGCTTCTTGTTGTTCTAAAGTCTTAACTTGAACACAGTAACCATTTGAGGAACATAAACAAGTTTGATCTTCCACGATATAAGACAACGCCAAAACTTGCTGCTCCGCCGCGGCCTCTGATAGCCCAAAACAAATCTTTCCCCATTGTTTCCTCCCCTTGTTAAGGATTCTACCATTGACATCAACATTAAGAAGCGCTGACCCCCATATGTTCTTACCAAAGTACCAATTCCACCTCCACTTATATGCCCACCAAGGACAAACCCCAGCGGGAAATCCATGGATATTTGTTTTATTAGCAATCCAGTAGTAGTATTAGTAGTAGTAGAGTCCTCCCAGTGTTGCTCCTCATTCAACCCAAGCTGTCTTGTTCTTGACATCAACTTTGACACTTCTCAAGTTCAAATGAAGGGAACGAGACTTTGGTGCATAAGGCTACCCTTCATATCATGGTTTTAAAACCCATTCCAACCGGTCGGACCAGTAACTCGATGGCCTAGTTCGGTTTCAAAGAACCGGTCGGATCACGAAATTTGTAGTTTATATGTTTTGGTTTATGTCATTTGGTTAAGATTATGTTGTAAGAAGTCAATTTTGGTGCTTGAATTTTTAATTTAATTTGGTTAAACTCATTTGTAACTTATAAGTTATTTTGATTAATGTTGAAATGAATGGATCAAATTAATGAATTGTTATTGATTATTATTATTTTAAATTAAGTTACATTTCTAGTTAATACTATATTATATGGTATTAAATTATAAAAAAAAATATTAATTATTTTTAAATATTTATAACGTCACAAATCGAAACATTGTTTCATAGTCATGGCCACCACTTCGGATTCTAATTTCTCATCCATTTATTTTGGAGCATACAATAGCAGACTGGACATGGGAAAAGACCAGTGGTTTTTGGTAGGAATTGTTCAAGAATCTAATAAGGTTTTGAATACTAGATTCTAGTATCGGTTCATATGATGAATTGCTTGGGATACATAAAGTACTAACTTCTGAGATATTCGATGGAAATGTTTCAGACAAACATTTAATGAAACTTTCCGGAAGACGATTCAAACAATTTGATGATAATAACAGAAGATAAAAGGAGATCAGAAGAAGGGTAATTGACATCTTGGTCATCGTTTGTTGATATGTAAGAAGAACAACTCAAGGAATCAGAAATGAGTATCTAATGACGATTTTTTTTTTTTTTTTTTTTTTGAGCGCCCGAAGGCGAATGTCCCTCGAAGGGAAAGAACTGGAAATACCCTAGATAGGAGGTTGAAGCATGCCCCATGCCTGGGGAGGGAAGATAAGCCTCAAAAGAGGAGAATATTTATTTGCCCCAAATGCGGGGAGTAGGTATCGAACTTGGGACCCAAAGGCTGCCCCACTGGGCCAACCTCTTATTGATATCTAATGACGATTGGAAGTACAAAAAAAATCAAAAAGATGACAAATACTTATGTGGTAAACCTATAATATATCCTATTATTTTTGTCTTTGATAAACCTAACTTGTAATTAAATTAAAATTACAGTTCTTTAATATATTATATAACAATGTGATGAGATTAATTTTTTTTTTTTTTAATAAATATGGAATATTCCATCATAAATCAATACTCCAATATATACGATTAATTAAGAAAATATTTCACGCACCCGCTGAATCCACTTTATTAGTGCAAATACAACTATAAATGAAGAAAGCATTAAAAGCAAATCGAAATAAGAAAGGCTCTTCTCTACATATAGTGTACAAAAACCAAATACAGGAGGAATACTCCGAAGCTACTTTTCCTGTGAATTTCTGATTCATTACACTATGACTAAACCAGTAACCCTTCTGATGGAGGAGAGGCTACTCATTGTTTTGAGAAAAACCCTTGAGTCAAAGAGGAGAAGTCATACTCTTTACCCGATTGTGTTGAAGAAGATGAAACTGGTGGTGTTGTTTGCCTACTCGCTCCAGCTGCAGGTACGCCATTGCTAGAAGCATTTTGTCCCGTTGAATGGATGCTGCAATAACATTAGAATAAATCTTAGGTCTGCACCTTCACGTTCTGAACTAAGAATAGCTCTTTCGATATTGCTTGAAGAATTTATCTTTTCAAAATGACCTTCGATCTTATAAAAGTTCCCTCCTAGATTATCAAGAGATTCCAGGTGCATTCCACACAGAAGCCAATTACAAAAGATTTCTTGAACTATCCGTGAAAAAAATTAAAGTTGCACAATTTTCCAGATGGGACCAAAAAGTTTATAGTGCCACAGAAGAAAATAAATAGTGAAGCCATTGAGAGAGAGAGAGAGAGAGACATCCAACATACCTTGAATTTGGAAATGCTGCAGAGCTTCCAACTAGCTGGCTTCCCTCCGAGTTCCCCATCTAGCAAAGGCCAAAACCGATCAGAATCAGAAACAAATATATTACTTGCATATCTATGCATTCAGCGAAGTACCTGCTGCATATATTTCTCCACCTCACCCTTTCCAGCCGCTGGCATCATCATCCCATGAAACTGATATCCAGCATTCGCCCAATTCTGAGCTGATAAGTTGGTTCCATTTGGAGCTTGTGGAGGATTTCCAGGAACTTTTGAAACTCCACCAGCTGCATTAGCAGCTGCCGCTGCCATTAGAAGCGTCTGCTGCTGAGCCAGCATAGCTAGCTGTTGTTGGTGAAGTGAAAACGGTGAGACCATATTGCCCTGTGACAAAAGCAAAATTTCTTTAGTTACATCGTTTCTCATATATCAGGGAAAAGGTCAGCAGCTGAAGAACTAATATGTAATCAAGGTAATTACAGAAAGATGCACTATATATTCAAATCAGAAGTAGAAACTGAGACAATTCTCTCCAGTAAACTAGTAGAATAGGAGTAATCAAGCAAATCAGTATTTAAAAAGCAAGAACAATCCAGCAGTTCTGGGAAATAACCTTTTCAAAAAGGCTCATAATATCATTTTTAACATCTTTCTGAGGCTTCGACGACAAAGGTGGAGGTGCAATTGATGGTGAATCTGTAAATAAGTCTTCGATTCTAGTAGTAGCAGACTGTGTCGTATCATCATTGCCTTTTGCATGAACACTCTTCTCTGCTGTTGATGTTTCTTGAGCAGCTGCAAATTTTAACCATAAATTCAGAGGAAATCACCATCTGAAGTAGACTCCCCCCCCCCGGGTCGTTCGACTTTGTCTAACTTGAACTTTTTTTCCTTTTGAAAGCACAAGATAAAGAGAAAACGGAATACACTCCAAAGTTAAATTAGAAACTGAAAGATGACGACTACCACAAGTTTGATTACATACACTGAAATCCTGCCCATGAATTATCATCTATAGAGGCTGCTCCTGAGCCATTTTCACTTGGACTCTCCACTGAAAGCATGTCGAAAAGATCAGTAGCAAAATCAACTTTGGAGGTCGGAGCAGATTCCACACTCGGCGTAGTAGTTTCGGGTGTTGGAGGTGATTCAGCTTTCTGAATCACAGGAGGGATTGGAGCAGGAGCAACCTGAATGTTAAACACATAATGAGGCCTACTTATTCAGTGCTTTCTGCAGAGTAACAATACATGAACTTAAACACAACCATAATTTTACGCAGATGCACAAACTGACAAACACAAAGGATCTAACTAGACAGTCTGGAGACAAGATAACATAAGTAATAAGATTATTGAAATGATCTAAGGATATTCTTCTACTTTTCATTTTACTGACATCCAAGGACATTGATGGCAAATGGTATATGTCACTAGTATAGTATTATTTTAGACAAGGCCATGTTATCATAGTTAACCATTAGACAGGTCTACTGCCAAACAAACCATCACATATTCCTTCAAAAAATTAAACAAGATAATGGCTAATAATGTCAGCACCCAAGAGAAGCCAACAAATTCCAAAAGCTCATTGACAGAAGCAGGCATCAAAACATCAATATCAGAAAACAAACATAATTATCCAAAGACGTCCATTTTTTTTTTTTGGCTTTGGGAAGTCAGAGTAGAAGATAAAGCAAGGTAGATGTAGTTGAACATACAGGTTCTTGACATTTAGGAGGCATAGGAATGCTAATCCTCCCAAGTGTAACATTTTCCTTTGCACCAGAAGGCTGAGAATTCTTCCTCTCATGAGATGAATTTCCAGAATTGCTAGTATGTCCACGTGTATTGCTATCACTAGGTCTTTGCCATTGCACTGAAGGCTTCTCCTCTCGTTCCCTACCCGGTGAACCTGGTTTCCCATCCTTTGGCACCCATCTTTTCTCTTCATACCTTCAGCAAGATACATAGAAGAAAAGACCCCAAGTAAGTTGCAAAATTGAGGGTTTGTGACATCAAGGATTTCATGTAGAAAGGTTAACACTGAAGTAGAAGAAGACATACTTGGCGCGAATAAAATTTTCAATCCCCACTCTATCGTAATTTGGTGGCAGCTCTGCTTCCCAATAAATATTTGACTTCTCATTTCCCATTGCTAAATGAAAAAGAAAACATCCTCATATATAAAAAGCTGGTATGTCATTAATGTTAGTTACAAAAATTTCAGCTCCATTAGACAAACAATTCTTACACTGAATGAATGCCACTTGCTCAGGAAGCCATGTGTCCAGCGTAGCAGATCTCACCTACAAAAAGGTCAAGAAATGTCAACCTCGAGATATTGCAAATTATCCAGTCATAAAGGGTGGGTTGAATCAAGGCCAGAAGTTGTCAGCTTTTCTAAACAGTGGGCATAATGAAGCTGAAAACAAAGCGAAAAAAATAAACATTATATGGTTAAGGAGGCCATGATAATCCTCCCTTCCCCCCATCCTAATAAAGAAGAATAAGTAAACAGTTGAACCTTCTGCAAGTATAAGTCCGTAGTCTAAAATTAAGAAACTGAACTATACAGCAAAAGGAAACAAAAAAGAAGAAGAAAAATGGTGTACATTTATTCTGTACTGGCCAAAAAAGACCCCAAAACGAAGTGAGTACTGACTTTGAAAGAATAGTCCCACAGTTACTCTCAGAAGAAACAACAGTGCCACAAAGATACTGAGCCATCGACAGTGAGTAAGAACATACAAATCAGAGCAACAAATAATTATACAACACATTAACAAACAAGGAAGGGAATGCATCATTTTGCACATTCTGAAACTTTGCAGGATCACATGCATAGGTTTGACAGGAAGCACCATTGACTGGAGATACTTCCTGCTTGCTGCAAGACAAGCTTTTCTAAGGGTTAAGCATGCACTGACTCGTGATACAAACTTAGTTATATTTTCCACCCACTAACTAGGTGGCCGGAGCATATGTCTGTGTTGTATATGATGATGGATGATGTGAAACATGCATTGTGGTCTGAAACACCCATCTGTTTCTCTACATGCTTTCAAATCTCTAGGCACAAATTCCATTCACAATCAAGTCAAACAATTCGGGAATAAGTTACCACCTTTGATATGTGCACACCAAGACTTCTGTGAATACCAGAGCATTGCATGCATATAAAGATGCCTAAGTTCACACTAGCCCATCGTGGCCCCCTGCATTGAAATGGGAAAAAGAAAAGAAAAGAAACAAAGGAAAAAGAAAAATCAATTTGTAATTTTCAAGTCAATAAGTTTCTCGTTCTTCCCTCTCTTTTTTACACTATGAATGAAATACTGAAATACTCCAGTTTGTGAGTCTTTCCGAAGTACATACTTGGTTTTGCAATCAGCACATTCCCTGTTCTCCGGCAATCGAAGAAGTCCTTCCAGAATCTGTACAAAAGTAAGGCATTATATCGATGAAATAAAGGGAAGATACAATAACAGCCAAAACAGCATTGCATTAGGAGAAAGGACAAATCAATAAAAGGTTAGGCATGTACAGAAGACAGCTAGTCGAAGTAAAGAAAGACCTAGAAAGAGACCACAGAGAGGTACTGCACATCAATAAATTAGAATAAATAGAGGAGTGATTTATACACTTGCTCCTCATTTTTTATTCCTCCACAAGTTTCAATTTATTTTCTTTTCTCACAGAGGTCCGAGCTTTTATTTCTTGGAAAGGGTGTAGAGATAAGGCAATAGATCATCTAGTACACCACTAGTAAATTGACTACTATACCTGGAACAATTTGATTACTCTAAACCTTTTAATTTTCCTAAATCCAATATCGTCTCATGTGGAAAGATTTCACTGGTATAATAGAAAATGTACCAGAAAGTGTATTAGAAGATTTGGAGCCTAGAGGAATCAAGATAGAGCTAATAGGTTTACAATACAAGACAGGTCTTAGATGATGGGGAATCTTAGCGACTGTACCAACCAACAATATCAATTACTTCCCATGAGCAGCTTATTATAAAACTAGTAACAGTTTATTTCCTGCAATAGTATCACTTGAATAAGTAACACCATTATATTAACGTCCACATAGATCAAACTTTTGTCCAGAAATGGAGACACTCTTAGAGTTGCAATTAACTTTCATTCACAAACCAAGTGCCGCCTAATCTAAACCTATAGCCATCACAAGCCTGGATTGGGTGTTTTAACAGACAGGTGAGTAAAACATAAAGAATGTTCTAGCCTCAGAAGATAGCTTCAAGCAACATGGAGGCCAGGAAGGAAACAACTGAGAATGAAGTTAGCCTAGAAGATTAAACGACCAGAAAATCAGAAGACATCATGATAATCGAATTTCAGCACTTCTTAAGTTCTTTGGAATTCCTGTTATATGCTATCTTTATGTCTGACAGTCTGAGCGAAAGGGAACCTCAAAAGGAAAAGACCGACAAACACATAAAATAGATAACATGCAGAATAACCAACATATACAACAGTGGCAAGCAGAATAACCAACATAAATAACAATGGCAAAAGAAACTACTGATGAGTAGAATGTAGTTTCTTCTAGGAGAAGGAGCACGACTTGACAGATGCTTCATTGGAAAACAAAAGACTTCCAAATTTGGTTCTCAACCCAGAAAGGAGCATTTTTTCCATTTCTTGAAAGGCAAATATTATTTCTTAAGTAATCCTGAACAAGTTCTGCAGGCAAGCGACAGCAAAAAGCACATCGCAAAAACTAGCTATAAGCCTGTGGTCGTCATTACTTAAACTTATCATGGAACTGCAATTCGCTAATGACTGGGAAATTTTCTCATGGACAACGTCACATGAACGCTCTGTGAAGTGCGTATTTAAAAAACTGTTCTAATTTGAATTTATATACATAGCAGACATTTTTTAAAAGACAATCAAAGCTGCAAAGCAAACTGCTAGCTGGATGCAAAACAACGTGCTTGCTACCGCCAAACATAATGAGCAGCTCAAATCTAAAAATGTTCTAGAAGTAACAAAAATTTCAGAGCTCCGAAAACAACATATCTGTTTATCCGGAAAGACAATCACAAGTTTCAGATTTCAAGTGACTTAAAACTCAAAATTCATTCACTAATGAAACTAGAGCACCGCAATAACTGATTTCGGTTGACATCTAATGACCTTAATACATCCTACAAAAACACAAATAATCGCAAATTTGCAATCAAACAACACACAAAATTGCCTGAGAACCTAAATCACACAAATAGATCAGGAAAATCGAAGAAAATCAATTATCCACGGAATAAACAACTGAATCAAATCAATTGCACAAAAAAAAATCATTGTGCTAAGATCGAATATACATATAGCAAAATTAGAGGTCAAACCATAAAAATCGATAAATATCCTGGGGAAATAAAAATTAAAAAAACCTTCCGATGCTTTGCATTAAGCTCCTTGGATACATTAGCCTTCTCGTTCATGGTGATCGATTGATTCTTAGAAGAAAAAAAAACACAAAAATTAAATTGAAAATTGAAAGGCTTGATTGAAGCTCAAATCAGTGGAGAGAGATGAAGGGAAAGTAGGCGGCGATACTTTCTCTATATCCTCTCTCGCAATTACAGCCGTTAGATTGGATTTGATGACCACCGGAGAAGAAAGAATGAGGAAGGAGGAAAAGGAGAAGTAGAAGAAAATATCACCGGAGACTCTTTTCTTTTTCTAATAATTTCTTGACTTGTTTGAGATTTTTGAGGTTACTACTAGTTGGTGTTTCGCACGAGTGAGTGGGAATTGCTGGTGGGAGTTTCTTTTTACCTCGCACGTGTTAACGATGATATATCATAGAACAATTCTGATATAGACCTAGACTACCAAGTGGTTATGGATTACTTGGTCCATATTCAGCCACATCACAATTTTAATTAAAATAATAAAAATACTCCCCCTTTTGGTGGGCTTTTTGAGGCGTTTTTTTTTAATCAAAACAAAGTATATGTAGTTGATCGTGCACTAGCTGGTCCCACAACCCCACATATACTTTCATGCGCCTATATCGTAATTTTTCTATATCATCTTTTCTGTTTACCTTTGGTGTGAAAGTGAGAGGTACGCGTATTTTCGTGGGAATTTTTTTGTTCCGAGACATTGTTTAAGTGGTAAAAAATTTAATATAAAAGTATGACAGTATGTTTGTTAGATAAATCAAAATATTATTAAGATTCAAATTTAATTAATCGAGACAAATATTTAAATATTGAAGCTAAAAGAAGTATATTCAATTCGAATTTTAATTGATTTTTAAAAGTCTATAGATTCTGTTGCGGTATGAATTGTTTTAACCTTAGGCATACTCTACACAGATTCTATCAGATTCTAGTGGGTTGATTTATCATGATTTCTTTTGATTTATAAAGTCTATAAATTATTTGAATAACAGAAAAAAATAAATAAAATATTGATTCAGTGGTGTATTATATAGATACAGCGGTGTTGAATTTTCAAAGTCAACATATGTTTATCAATAATTTTTTTTAATCAAATCATTTTGTTAAAAATTTAAAAAATTTGGTAGCGAGTCTTTGATTTTTTTGTAGATCAAGAAACTGCTACGCTCTTTTTTGATTTATTTGTTCAATATTTGTATAATTTACTTACTGATTTTTTTTCTTTGCATTATTTAATGTATGTTTTGTTTGAATTCTTTTTTCCCTTCGATTTTCTCTTTCATATAAATGAAACCAATATTTGAAAAATATAAATTTGTGGCTAGATAGAGAAGAAATTGTTTGCTTTCTTAATTTATGTTTGAAGATGAACAGGAAGAATATTAAATGGATATTATTACAATATATATATATATATCTAAACTTTCTTGTGTTGGATTATGGCTGATTAATGAATAAATGAAACCTCCATGATGAAGATGTCTTAAGGACTAGGGGTTTCTAAGAAATCTGGCGTTATGGTTAGAATATGACTAAGAATGAAGGTTGATTCAGAAAAGGATAGCCGAACTTACCATTAAGCCTCGTTAAGCCCGCTGCCCGCTGAGAGGATGAAGGCGTTAGGGCGTTTGGGGCGCTTTAGTGGCCATTAAGTTCGAAATGGCTTCTCATGCTTAAGCATGATCTGTAAAACCCTCCATGTATGCCGGTAGCTTAAAAGGTCCTGCCCCCTTGTGGTATCAGAGCCATGGAATTTTGTTAGTTCATTATGAAGTTCATAATTCAACATAAGGTTCATAAGATATGTCTTTTAAGTTTAAAAGCATAATAAACAACAAGACAACTGTTAAAAACAGTAGAACTCAAGAAACTGAGATACCTCAGAATCTAGATCTATTAAATAGATGGACAATTCCTAGAGTTGAACCTAGGACAATTTACCAGTTAGGAACTTTTGAAAAACTGGGTTTAAAACAAATTGTTAAAACAACAGAGGAATCTATTTCCTTAGATAATGAAGAAATGATAATTCACTTATTAAATGAAAGTGATATTAATCCTTATAGGTATTCTGAACATAAGTTTATACACATAGGATTAGTGCAAGTTGCATTTAAACCTTTAACCTTAGAGGGTTACACTAAAGCTTCATAGCAGCCTTTTAAGAGATGGTAGAAATCTTGATTGGAAAAAAATCAATCACGGGTGTTTTACAATCCACTGCTAGAGGGCCGAGATATTTTAATGTTTATCCGAATTTACAGACTTTTCATTAACTCGATAGCAATATTCTTGATGCTTTAACATTAAATGTTAAGACTCATGGTTATAATTATGCTCCGTGATCTCGAAGTTATTTGTATATGTTATAGGATTTATTTTAAGCCTTTATATACTTTGAATCCTCACTGCAAATTAGCAGATAAAAAATTAAATGAAACAATTATAATTGAAACCAATTTTGGTAGATCTAATATAACTACCGAAGATCAATTAAATGGGATGAAATAACTTTCCCCGATAATCGCAAATAGAAAGGGCCATGAAACCTCAGCCTGTCATACAGACAAATATGTTAAATGTTGTACAGACTCCAGAAGGATCTGTATCTTTAAATTTTGGAAATAATAATAGATTAAAAGATGTTTCTAGATCATCAACCCCAAGATCTTGTAGATCTTTCATATCTCCATTAGATCCAGACATCCCTGGACCCTCAAGACTTTTTGAAGAAAATCTTGGACCATCTAGGTTATCTACCTCTTATATAAAAGAGGATAGAAAAGATGATAGCAGCAATGAATCTATCAAAGATAATAAAGTTGATGGATTAAAATTACATGATGATAATATATTAAGAGCCTTTAATAATAAAAAGGACCCTGAGACTATGTCTCAAATGAGTTATAATTTTGGTAATGGATAATAAACCCAAAATAGATTTTACTCCTGGCTCAATAGCCAGAAAAATTATTAGCAATGAATTTAAGTTACCCAGATGGGAAGCTTTTAGAATATGGTTATTCCAGAATTTTGATAAAATTCAACAAAAAGAATTTCAAAAAGAATTCTATGAATTTTGTGAATTACACAATGAAATTATATATTTTGTTCCTTGGTTTTATTCAACCTATATTCAAAATTATATTAATATTTTGGAAAGAAATTATAGACTAACCAATGGAAACATTATAAAGGATGTTAATCCTCCATTAACAGAGTTTAAAGTAGAAAATTGTGATTTTCTAGCTCTATCAAAACTTTTTGAAGATGATATCTTAAATATTACTGTTAAACAAATTAATTTGTTAATTAAACAAAATAATTTTGCTAATCTTAATTTGAATATATTAGGAGAGCAAATGGTTTCTTTACATAAGAAAATTGATAGTGTAATAACACTAATGAATAGTCAAATTACAGTGGTAAAACCAGAAACTGTTGAACCCTTGAAGGTAGAGACTAATTTACAAAGTCCTCCTGAAATTAAAGACTTTAAGTCTAAAAAATCTTCTGTATGGGAGAAAGATGTCACTGACAAACTAGTAGAACTTCTAGGAAGTCAAGTGTCAAAATTAAGTTTAAATACTTTAAGTGATAATGATATAAACCCTTTTGGAAAAGATTCAGATGAATCATCCAATGAAGATAACATTAATGTTGTAATAAATTACTCAGATGATAATATTCATGCTGTAGTAAATGAAAAATGGGCAACTAAGCCGATTCAAAAGAGGTATTATTATACTAAACCCTCACCAATAGATACTCTTCAAGAAGAAGATTATTTTCAGCTTAATAATAGTTATGGTGGAAAATATATCTATGAATGGAACATAGATAATTTTACTCAAAATCAAATTTTTAGTCATATGCATAGGATGCTTATGTATTCTACAATTGCTAAAAATGAAGGTAATAGTGACCTTAATATTGCAAAAATGATAATCAGCAGATTTACAGTGCCAACTAAAAGGTTGGTGGGATAATTATTTAAAACCTGAAACTAGAGAAGGCATTTTAAAAACTGTTAAAGTTGAAAATGGTGAAACTAAAGAAAATGCTGTTTATACACTTGTAGTTCAGATAATTGAACATTTTACAGGGACATTCTCTGAAAATTATGATACTATTAGAACTTTATTGCAAAATCTTAGGTGTAAAACACTTACTGATTTTAGATGGTATAAAGATACTTTTCTTAATAGAGTATTACAATTACCAGAGAGTGATAGTACTCATTGGAAAGCCAAGTTTATAGATGGCTTACCTCATTTATTTGCAGAAAGGATTAGAAAATCTTTAAAAGGTAATAAACCTACGATTCCTTATCAGGAATATAGTTATGGGAAGTTAATAGGAACTTGTACCCAGGAAGGTTTAAACCTTTGCAATGAAATTAAATTGAATCAACAATTAAAAAACCAAAGAATTGTTGAAAGAAAACAATTAGGTGAATTTTGTGGTCAATTTGGTATGGATATGCCTGCTTATAAGCATAAAGGTAAAAAACAAATTGTTGATAAACCTTCTTATTATAGGAAGAAGAAAATGAAGTACTCTAAGAAGAAATTAGAGGAAAAAGCTGATAAGAAAGAAAAGAGGAAATCCTCTAAAAAATATAAGAATTATAATAAGAAGAAAGACAAAATAATTGTCTGCAATAAATGTAAAAAAGTCGGACATATTGCAAAAAATTGTTGGACTAAAAAAGAAATTAAAAATCTTGAATTTGATGATGAAGTCAAAGACAAATTATGCAAATTATTGCTAGATTCAACTGATAGTTCAGATCAATCTGATAGTTTAGATATAATAGAAAGTGACTATTATACTAGTTCTTCTAATGAATCTGAATGTGAACCCTGTCAAATAGGACAATCTTGTATAAAGCCTCCTAGAAAGGATGAACAGCTTTATAAGATGATATCTCAATTTCAAGATGAAGATCATGAAATTAATGTTTTAGAATCTGATCATTGGATAGAATTGTTAAAAACAATTAAGGATCCAGAATTGAGATTAAAAATGATAGATCAAATGGGTAATACTCCCAGTACCTCAAAAGGTAAAAATAATAAAGAAGAATTTGATATTAATAAATATAAGGAAGAATATAGCATGTCTGAAGTTCATAAAATGATCTTAGAAAACAAAACTTCTAAGGAAAAACCAACTTCAGTAAATGATATTCTTAAAGAAATTGATAATCTTAAATCTGAAATTAAAGATTTAAAAAAGAAAAATGGTGAAAATGATACTAGGATTTCTAATTTAGAAACCTTAACCATTGTCGATAAAATTGATAAAAGATTTAAGAATAAAGCAAAAGAAGAAATTCTTAAAGAAACTGATAATAATCAGGATAAAGAAGAATTTTTACAAATGCTAGAGTATGTAACAATACAGAAATGGCATATAAAAATTACTCTATTAATAGGGAATTATTATTCTCAAGAATTTACTGCCTTATTTGATAGTGGTGCAGATTTAAATATTATTCAAGAAGGGGTTATACCTACTAAATATTTTGAAAAAACCACTCATAATATTAAACATGCAGGTGGTGACAAAATGGATATTAAATATAAATTATCCAAAACTATGGTTTGTACTGATGGAAAATGTATACCATTAAATTTCTTATTAACTAAGAATAAATTATCTGTTCCTGTGATATTAGGACAACCATTTATTAATAAGATTTATCCTTTTAGATGGATAGATAAGGAAAAAATGGTAGCAACTTATAAGAATGCACCCATTACATTTAAATGGATAAGTAAACCTTTTACAAAGGTGTTAAATAATTTATATGAAGATATTTTATATAAAGAAAGACAATTAGGCTTTCTTAAATATGAAGTTAATATGCTTACGATAGAAGAAAAACTGGATAATCCTAAATTAAAGGAAAAGATAGTTAATATAACTAACCAGTTTGCCTTAGATATATGTAATGACCATCCTAATGCTTTTTGGGATAGGAAAAAACATATGGTAAGTTTACCTTATGAAGAAAACTTTAATGAGGAAGATATTCCTACCAAGGCTAGGCCTTGTCAAATGAATTCTGAATATTTAGAATTTTTTAAAAAAGAAATTCAATCTTTGTTAGAAAGAAAAATTATAGGACCATCTAATTCTCCTTGGTCTTGTACTGCTTTCTATGTTAATAAACATTCAGAAATTGAAAGAGGTGTACCAAGATTGGTAATTAATTATAAACCTTTAAATAAGGTATTAAAATGGGGTAGATATCCCATTCCAAATAAAAAAAGATTTATTGATAGAGTTATATGATGCCTTAATATTTTCTAAGTTTGATTTAAAATCAGGATATTGGCAAATTCAAATTAATCCAGTTGATAGGTATAAAACTGCCTTTAATGTACCTTTTGGTCAATATGAATGGTATGTTATGCCTTTTGGTTTGAAAAATGCTCCCTCTGATTTTCAGAGAATTATGAATGATATTTTCATGAATTATACTGATTTTATAATTGTCTATATTGATGATATCTTAGTATTCTCTAAGACAATAGAGGATCACTTTAGACATTTAGAAATATTTAAGAAATTAGTAATAACTAATGGGTTAGTAATTTCTAAACCAAAAATGGTTTTATTTCATACTAAGATAAGATTCTTAGGTCATAATATTGAGAAAGGTGAAATAATACCTATAAATAGAAGTATTGAGTTTGGAAGTAAATTTCCAGATATAATAACTGATAAAACTCAGTTACAAAGATTTTTAGGAAGTTTAAATTACATCCTACCTTATTACAAAAATTTAGCAGATGATACAGCAATCTTATATGACAGATTGAAAAAGAATCCTAAACCTTGGACTGATAGTCATACTAAGGTAATACAAAAGATTAAGCAGAAAGTAAAAACTTTGCCTTGCTTAATGATATCTAATCCTAATTGGGATAAAATTATAGAAACTGATGCCTCTGATATAGGGTATGGTGGAATCCTGAAACAGGTTAATCCTGAAAACAAACAAGAAAATTTGATTAGATTTCATTCAGGCAAATGGAATACTGGTCAGAAAAATTATGCTACTATAGCTAAGGAAATCCTAGCCATAGTTAAATGCGTATTAAAATTTCAAGATGATTTATATAATCAGAAATTTATAATAAAAACAGACTGTCAATCAACTAAATATACGTTTAATAAAGACTTTAAACATGATGTTTCTAAGCAGATGTTTGCTAGATGGCAAGCTAATTTAGCGCCATTTGATTTTGAAATCATTTATAAAAAAGGAGAAGATAATAGTCTTCCAGACTTTTTAACTCGTGAATACCTATGATTCATTTAAATCCAATAATTAAACAAATGTATTTTGACCAATGGTTACAAAATTGTACTTATTATGATAACATTAATTTAAAATGTTATGAAAATAATGAAGAAATTATAATTTCAGATGATGAAGACACAAGTCTCCCGGATGATAAATCCTTGGAACAATTGATAAAATTGGATTTAAAAATATTTGCTGATATGGAAATTGATAATAATATTGATAATTCATCTAAATCTCCAGACAAAAAGTTATATACTGGATATGAATGGATAGATCATATCTATGAAGATCATCTAACACCATCTCATATTGAGACATCCCAGGATATTGAAAAGTTAGAAATATTTTGTGATAGAATGGATGATGATATAAATTATCAAAATGATGAACCATATAATATTAATGGTCATATTAATTCTTATAATATAAATTTATTTGAAGATCCCTATAATTTCTCTAATCATACGAATTTAATGTATCCAAATGATGCAGTAATGTCAGGATACAGGGGAAATTCCTCTTATAGAGGAAGAGGTGGAAGAGGCAGAGGATCTGATAGAATCCTTGTACAACATGGTAACAAGAAGTTAATAGCTTCTGATATTTCTGGTTTATCCAGAAAAGATGATGAGGAATATGCAAGGTTTAAAGCCTGGCAGGAAACCCAAGAAGGTAATACCTCAAGCAGTTCAAGTGCTCCCTCTTTTGCTAGAATAGTAGAAGAAGGAAAGCAAAAGGATGAACTCATGGTTAAAAACCAAGAAGAAAGAGTTATTTTACTCTTGAATGATGATGATATCAAATGGGAAGATCAGCCCTGGATTATATATGAGAAATATCTCAATAATATGGGTAATACCTTTGAGACTTATAAATCTCAAAAATATTATGAATTATTACTTGCTGATAATGAATGTGATTTTAATCACTTCACAAGTACTAATAAAGAAATTTATAATTTCTCCAAAATAATAATCAAAAAGATCATATCTATTGAGGATTGGGATATATCTCCATTTACCGAAAAATCATTCTTTATAAAGAATACCCAGTTGAAATACAACTATTGGGATTATATCCAGGCCTTTGATAAAGTGTTCCTATATGAAAATGGGAAAAGAACCCATACATGGTTTGTTAAGCTGTGTTCTCAGATTTATAATCGAAAAATCCCCAACTGGTTTATAAACTGGTGGCAGTTCTATGGAACTTCAGAGGAAATTCTACCTCTATTATTTAAGGAGTATTATAATGATTATATTCAAGTAACTCCTAATATGTCTAAAAGACATTATCCTGGTTATAACCATATGAACTTTTTTATAGAGTTCTCAATACCGTATATATGGCGGAATGATCCCAAAATTGGGACTGATCATAATAATATCTTATGTTTAAAAAGATGTTCATATACAAGATTTTGGGATACCATGATGAAAGAAGATCCCAAAACAAAGCAATTAAATTGCTCAGATACTCTTGATAAAATCAGGGAAACACTTGATAAGTATAATGAAATGAAGATTCAAGAAAATCTGACATTCAGATTTGGAGGTGATACTTCAAAAGTGGAAGATATGAATCTGTCAAGCCAAGAAATTGTGGCTAAATATCTGAAAGACTTAGGAAAAGTCTTGGCAGAGAAAAAGCAGATGGAAAGAGAAAAGAAATCTGCAGGAAGTGATATTTCAATGACAAGTGTCAATAAATTTCAAGAATTGGATGATTTTGAGGATGCTCAAGATCCTAATGAAATTGAAATCAATATTGAAGATGTATTGAAGACATCGGCACAGTTCATAACAGAAAGCTTGGATAAATCCAAGGGAAAAGATAAGGTAGAAGAATAGTAAAGGAATCTTTACTTTTACATTATTGCCGACAAGATGATAATCGTTACTTTAATAAAGTAAGAAGATTCGTCTTTTTGAAAAAAGACAATGCTTTCATAAAGCAGATGTAATAATTTAGACTACTGTAGATTATGTAGTTTTTAATTTTCATTTGAAATCCGCAGTCTATATAAGGCGGATAAATTTTCATTTGTAAGTACGCTTTTCTTTACACTCTCTCTCTCTTGTACACAAAAACTCTTATCAATAATATTTTTCAGAGCTTGCTGTATATAAGGCTTCTCCCTTAATTTCTGTAAGTCTTTTATTTTCTGTCTTTTATTTTTATAATTTGAAGTTTATGCTTAGCCTTATAGGCTAAACTTTCTTGTGTTGGATTATGGCTGATTAATGAATAAATGAAACCTCCATGATGAAGATGTCTTAAGGACTAGGGGTTTCTAAGAAATCTGGCGTTATGGTTAGAATATGACTAAGAATGAAGGTTGATTCAGAAAAGGATAGCCGAACTTACCATTAAGCCTGTTAAGCCCGTCAAGCCGTTGAGAGGATGAAGGCGTTAGGGCGTTTGGGCGCGGTTTAGTGGCTGTTAAGTTCTGAAATGGCTTCTCATGCTTAAGCATGATCTGTAAAACCCTCCATGTATGCCGGTAGCTTAAAAGGTCCTGCCCCCTTGTGGTATCAGAGCCATGGAATTTTGTTAGTTCATATATATATATATATATATATATATATATATATATATATATATATATATATATTGTTTTGGAGAAATAAACATTTTATATTGAGTTTTCTAACGATGTTAAAATTTTCCTCATATTTTGTTTAGTTTGGAAATTTCTTTATTTTTCTCTTAATTTTAAAGAAACGAGAATATTAAAAAAATTGTAATCTCAGATAAAAGTATTAAAGACATTTAATTTTAATATTAATGAGAGGATCTCAAAATCTTGAGAAAAAAAAGACGAGATTTATCAATACATATTTAGGCTTATTTAATCCATCAAAATCCTCCATTTAATGAAATCTATAGAGTTTTGAATAATAGCAGATTTCAACAGTTAATTTATAATCTGAATTGAATTCCTCCAAATTTTAATAGACTTTTTTAAATCTAAATTGAATATTTCTAGATTTTAATGGATTTTTTAAGATCGGAGGGTGTATTCAATTAGGATTTTATAAGACTATTTATGGATAAATAAGTCTAGTGGATTTTAAAAGATTATTTAAGAATTTAATGACTTATAAGATTTTTTTAAAAGATTTTTTATGCTCAGAATTTTTTATGTTCGGATTTTAAAGATTTATATCATAAGCATTTATAAGATTTGAAAGAACCACAGGCTTTTTATTTGTACTATGTTAACCAAACAACTTAATTTGACGGTGAGCAATGTCTAGTTTAATATTGCACGAATTCTTCAGGAACAACCTTTACAACCCAAACTTTTCAAATGATGGTGGAATTTATCCTTCCTAAAGGTTTTATGATATATATAAGGTTACTAGGCTGTGGACACTTGGTTCAAATAATGAAATGAAGCCATAAATATAAAGCCAATGAAATTCAATTCTTTAAAGTTGTGGGCACTTGCATCAGCAATAACATAAACGAAATAAAATGGAAAGGAACAATAAATAAAAGAAAACATTCAAAGTTACAAGAGTCAATCAAAAAGATAATAAAGAAACACAATTTTAACAAAGATAATTGTTGAAGCCTGCACAATTACAGAATAATTTATATAATAAATGTAGTGTTATTGTTTCAGGATTTGTTCTTAGATACCTATATTTTTTTCTTTTCAAATATTCTTAGGTTTTGGGATAAGATTAACAAGTATTGAGTGATACTGCCCAACGACAAACTTATGATAGTTACGACAAATCAGGAATTTCAACGTCAGTTTCTTCTTATTTACAATTAATGAAATTATAGTTGTTTGGAGTTTTTGCCTTGTATAGGAACTATTATTATTAAAAAAAAATCATGAAAATCCACTAAAAAGTCTCATGGGTTATTGTGAGATTTTTTATGGGGCTTGGTATTTATACTTCCCACTAAAAAATCTTACAAATTTCTAATTTAAAAAAAAAAAAATCCATTGAAATTAGCAAGTTTTTTAATACCAAAAGATTTTTTGTTACTTCTTTATAGTCTTGATTAAATACCACTGGATTTGGACACCCTCTTTAAAATATCATAATAGTCATGATTGAATACCACAAGACTTATTTAGATTACTTAAAACTCTTAAATAAATATCACAAGACTTATTTATCTCAAAATAGCATTTTAAAATCTTAATTAAATACACCATAAATTGAATACATATGAACTTTGAAACTCTTTAAAAATCTTATAAAATTTAAATTGAATACACCCCTATGAGTTTCTAACCACTTGGCCGATTTTATTTTCAACCTCAATCAATAATAAAAAGCGGTGGTTTCTAGTACTATCAATTTCGCCCTACTTATATTTTTTTTGGTAATAAAAAAGTTTATGTGGGTTTGGCTTCGATCACCGCCACATGTTAGGCAGACCTAAGAGACCCTAGGTCGATTACAATGGTACTTGCATATCACCTACCAACACAACCCTCACGTTGGCAACGGAAATTAAATACTTATCTTTACAAGGACATATCAAATCCTTACCAATTGAGCCAACTTGTGTTGGTATTTCACCCTACTTGTATGAAGGGTTTTAAATCGTTCTCTCTTTCCTCTCCAGAAGTTCCCGGAACGTCTCTTCGTCGACTAGAATTATTTATCTGAGATTCTAAGTGGTGGTAAATCCTTTTGCTTTCTTCTTCCTACTGTTCCTTTTACGAGCTCAAAGTTTCTAACTTTATCTAACCTGTTACTTCAGTAAAATTCTATAGCAATTTACTCAAAAATTTAGTTTTTTTTTATTCTTCGTTCCAAAAGTTTGTCTTGATCCTAATTTATATGGTCACACCCCCATAGTCTAAGACCACGCCCGGGGTAAAGTCGTAGGGGCCACCGTACATATTAGTCAGGTCAATTAACTAGATACTGGTCACCAAATTTTTTTTGAATTTTCTGTCAAGTAATCCTAACTTAG
Source organism: Vinca minor (assembly GCA_026122235.1). NCBI lineage: Eukaryota > Viridiplantae > Streptophyta > Magnoliopsida > Gentianales > Apocynaceae > Vinca > Vinca minor. The sequence goes on along the minus strand of JAOCZM010000284.1, from coordinate 455,343 downwards.
CTCGCCGGGTTTGAGATATCGTTCGAGCGACATTGTTTGTAGAATTTCTACTAGTAGCAGACCATAGTGTCTCAGGTGAACTATTAAGATATCGGTAACCAAAAAGTTATTGGATTTTTTTAATTGAGGCGGTATGAAGTTTTATTGAACAAAAAGATATGGATTTCGATGTGAATCATGTTGGTGCTAATGAGATTGGTAAGAGGAAATTTGGTAATAATATAGAAAATCATAGGAAGCAGAATGAGAATCCTCCTGTAGTTTGCTTCTCCAAGGAAGAATTGAGAGAAAAGATAAGAAATTGCACAGCATATGTAGATATTGAGTATTTTCGGTATCTAATAGGTGGCGATTACGATTCCGCTGATGATAATGATCCGAAACTTGATCCATTTATTGAGGATGTTGTTGTTAAGGACGGTGGAGATGATCCGCAATACTCGCTGTTCTTGAGTAATTTGAAGAGAGATGGATCTTCTTATGTGCTAAAGGGTAATGAAGAAACTGGATTGACTCAGTCTATAAGGTATGAAGAATATGAGTCGGGGGAGGATGGTGATGAAGGTCAAGAAGGTTTGGAGCGTCTTTCTGGAATAGATGATGATGAAGGTCAAGAAGTTTTGGAGGGTCTTTCTGGAATAGATGATGATTTTGCACTTTTCAGCAAGAGCATGAGGGTTGAAGGTTCGAATGTGATTTGGCAACGTGACGATTCTTCGCCTGTACTATATGAAAATCTGGAGCTACTGAATTTTCAGAGAGATGGTGGTACAACTTCCAGGAAACGGAAGTTTGAGCAGTCTATTGATTCTAGGAAACGGAAGTCCGAGCACTCTATTGATTCCAGGAAACGGAAGTCTGAGCAGTTGATTGATTCCACCAGGAAAGGGAAGTCTGAGCAGTCAATTGATTCCAGGAAACGGAAGTCTGAGAAGTCGATTGGTTCCAGCAAACGGAAGTCTGAGCAGTCGGTTGATTTCACATCGAGTGATAGCTCAGACGAAGAGAAAAGCAGCAGCCCTTGTAGCAGTGATAGGAGAAAAATAGGTTCTAAGTTCAGGGTGCGAATCATGAGAATTCTCAGCAAGCCGTATGACAAAGAAGAGCATAAAAAGCTTATGCAGGCAATAACTGTAAGGAAACCTCAATATAAGCATAAAGATTTGCGCTCTGGAGTGCTGCGATTCTATGAATCAGATAAAATGGGAAAATCATTGCTGGATCAGTATGAGAGTCTTCAATTGAAGGTTGAAGCAACAGCCAAAGATAACGTTAAACAATTGAATTTGTTACGTGGTTTTTTCTTTTGGCTACAGAATCTGACTTGGGAAGGATCTTTCATGCCTTGGACCGATGATGAGTGTCTTGCTGTGCAGCCACAAGCTTCCTAAAGTTTTAGCACTCAAATTTCTGTATATAGATGTATGATGAAGGGCATTTTTTGAAGAAGTGACAGTTTGATGTGCAGTCTTTTATTGATCATCAGTCAGTAAGAGACAGCAGAATCTAATGTGGCCACTCATGGACAGAATCATATACATTTCTCTAAAAAAAAGAAAAAGAAAAGAAAAAGACTATGTTAGCTGCAATGGTGCATGAAGTTGTTGAAATTTCTGTTGGATTACTGTCTGTATTGGATGGACTTTTATGGTGTTGATGTTTTGAATAGGTCTGTGCAAAACTGAATTCCACTGAGGGATTCAAGGGCAGCAATGCCTTAAATCAGTCTGAAGCGAGCGAGGCTCCGGTTAATCAATCATGGAATCAGATGGGTTGTGAAGAAAAGACAGCAACAGTGCGTCAAGAAATCAGCAGGATGAATAAACTTCCTTCAAAGAGTTCATATGCCAGCCATCGCTTACAGGTCTTGAACAAAATCCTGCACCTATTATCCTTTCAGGTGTGTAGTTGTGTAGTGACAAATTTTATTTGAAATATGCAGTATTTTGCAAGGAATTTAAGCCTTTTAGACCTTGTGGGTTGTGGGTTGAAACTATGTTATACATGTGGTTTGAAGTTCTGTTTGTGGGTCTGTTATAGGAGCTATAAATGTGTACTGGTGGATATATATACACCTTTAAGAATGTGGTTATCTGAAAAGTTTGGAATCACTCAATTCAGCTGTGGAGGTTTTAAGTTCTGAAATAGAAGAACCAATTTTGACAGAATCCAGATTTGGTCATGGTTTTCAAACTTTGCTGTATTCTAGGTCTAGCTGGTTTGGCTTTTTTCCAATTTATTTTCGTGTCTTTGAGTTTCAATTATGTTTTTTTTATTGGTATTGAGTATTGACATGTTCAGATCCTTGCACAACATAAAGATCTAGTCTTTTTTATGGTTTCCGCATTACACAAAGATTTAGTCTTCTTAAAATTAATGTTTTGAGGTGCATATGATTGTCAATTTGTTTGAGTTTGTTTTTCTCCACCTTTATGGTGTACTAAAATGGAGCATATGTGTAGGATATGAAATGTGCTTTAACTTTATGATTGGAACTTAGTAGCTTGATGCCGAAGTCCTAATGCAATACAGACAAGCTAAGCTGTATTCAAGAGAATGTTGACTAAGTTAACGATCTTACTTTACATGTGTAAGGTGTTTCCCAGAAACATTTGAACTGATAGTATCATCCTTGGTTCCCTGATCCTGTTTGTTTTGAGTTTAACTAGTTATATTCTTCTTGATTATAACAATATTTAGGATCTTGGTGGTTTTCTTTTAGCTCAAAGGTTCCTATTACTTGAGATATTAGCCGACTCCTTGGCATGATCTTCCCGAAGACTTCTAACCTATTTGGATGCTTCTCTCTTGTAGAGAACCATGTCACAGAACGAGGAGTTGGAATTGCTATTTGCAGGCTCTCCATCTGAAGGAGTAAAAAGCTTTGAGATGGAGGCAATGGTCAGTTATATTTTCTGCATGATTATACTGCTCGACTCTAGGTTTACTAAGTTACCATTTACATTTATTAACTTCAGAAATAGTTGAGGCCATTTTTGTGTCTTCAGGTGCATCTAAATGCGTCTTATTTGTAAGATCTATCGATAGGAACTTCGTTTTGGTGATATTTGTTGCTCTAAGATTTTCTTGACTTCAAATAACAATCTGAGTCCATTATTAGCTGGATGAAACTTTTAATTTTATTTTGATGCATGGTTCTAGAGATGTTAACAAGAAAGCTAATTCTGGTCTTTTGCTCTGCATTATATTGGTCATTCCCTAGTTGATGTAGTTGGCATCATAAACTTAAAACATCTGTAGAAGATATAGTTTCTAAGGAAAGACCTATGGGATCAGTTCAGCAGATCTGACATAATTAGGTTAGTTGCTCGAACATGTAGAGTTCTTACCTTACTAGGGTTCCATGGACCAATATCTGCTTTTACTATATGGTCGTATACTGGAAAGCTGATGCTGTGATGGGACCTATTTAAGGTAGAATATTGTTGCAAACTTGGTATAGTATGCAACCTGTTTAACGGCAACCTAATCTATTCACTACTCTTTCCATTTCATATCATATTGAATGTCCACTTTCCTATAATTTTATTGCTCTTAGTCGCGACTTAATTCTTACTGTGATATTTGCATCACGGGGAATTATGTTTGGTTTACATTTTTTTTTAAATTTTTGACATTTGATATTTAACATGTTTCAGAAATTGAAGTAGCTGTTATATAATAAGATTGTAAAGAAGGAAGCTGAATCTTCTGCACAAGGTCTGAGAGAGGGGATCATCTATGATAGAACTGGAGTTGCTTGCGAATCTTTTTGCTCGTGTCCCTGATGCTTGTAAAATTTACTGCAGAAATACTATCTTGTTATCCTACTCTTGATAATCAAATTTTTTATGTATGAACCATTGACTTCTTTCCACTATTAAACTTACTTTATTACTCTCTCTAATAACATAAGTCTTTTTAGACTCTCCTTCTCATTTTAAAATAGAGGTTACTTTTTAATTTTTTTAATGATGGTTTTTTCAAAATTTATCCTTATCCATATTGAAGAATAGAGGGTAGATGATTTGAGTGTTCAAGATTTAAGGATATAACAGTACAAAATTCTTTTGTTTCTCTCTTCTTTAATCTATGCTATAATAATTAAAATACCAAAAAAAAACTTGTATTATGAAAGAGTGTCGAGGCTTAGAAAATACCTCTCTTATAAAACGAAGTGAGTACTACCTTGGTGCGTAACTAGTGGATACATTTGGGATGTTGACACAGATTAAAAAAAAGAGAAAATCGCCCTAGACATCCTCAACTATTTCAGTTTAGTCTTGATAATCCTTGTTTGTTTATTCAAATATAAAGAATCTTTCAACAATTTACGGGAACATGTATAGTCCTCGTCACCGCGCCAAGTCAAGCATGCTCCAAAAAACAAGGTTAAAATAGTAATTTCACTCTAAAATTAAAAAACTTATTTTTTTTCTCTTTTTCCTTCATCCTCTTCGTGAATTCTTCTTCCTCACCAACTTAGATATATAAATATATTTAAAATTTAATGTCATTTCATTACTACATTGAGTTTTTTAAATATGCTATTCTATTGCTACATTAACATTTTTCAAGTCTATTGATAAATTCTAATCCTCCATCAATTCTTACTTACCATAGGTAAAATAATTTTTTTCAATTGAATAATCCGTAGAAGTAATTATAAAATATTTACCAACACAAGTCGACTCAGTTGGTAAGGATTTGACACGTTCTTACAAATGTCAAGTATTCAATTCCCGCTGCCGACGTGAGGACTGTGTTGGTGGGTGATCTGTAAGTCCCTTGTAAACGAACTATGTTCCTTAGGGGACTGGCCTAACCCGTGGTGGTGACCGTAGCTGAACCCATCCAAACTTTTTTCCACAAAAAAAAAAATATAAAATATCTGAAGGACAATTTTTTTCTAAATTCCTCGTATCAATTATGACAAAATAATAAAGAAAGGTGAACTTTGCCAATACATATTTTCTTGTGAAAACAATTGGGCTGCCCTACACATGATGGGCTCAAACAAAGATCAGCAGCCCAAGGGAACACTACTAGTACTACTGTTCTCTGGAATCTCCAGTGGCAGTTTCTCAAATCCCCATTTTCTCTGTATTCTCCTTCCTCAAAGAGTTTCTGTTCCCAAAAAATGGCAGCGTGGACAGCTGCGGCTCGCCAAGCCGCCAACCTGGCTCGACTCTCTACTCCAAAATCATCATCGGCTTCCACTAGGAAAGCTGCCAGCCTCATCCAGCGCCGCGGTTTCGCCGCCGGTGGCGGTAATATTTTTTTATTTTTTATTCCTATTTCTTTTACATTCTAGACCTAATTTGTTAAATACTCTAGATCTTAATTCTGGATGTGAATACAAAAATTATATACTGCGTTTATATAAAAACACGAAAATGCCTTTTTTTTTTTCAGTATCTACTGTTTAATCTCAATTTTGTGAATCGGAAGTGAATATCGAGATTTATTTTTTCTCAGCTAAGAAATGAATTTTAATATTTAGAAATAATTAAAAAACTTCCGGTATGCCAGAGTGATCGTTTTTATATATTTTGAATGTGTTGATTTAGAGATTTTATTTTGTATTTTTTTAGAATTAAAATTGCAAGGAAAGAATGTAAAAGCGTACCTGAAGGAAAAATGTTATTTTTTAGGTTTTAGTCTGTTAGTGTTTGTAGGAAAAGTGGCAGCCTAATCTGGTTCGGATACTCTGTAACGATCCTAATTAGAGAAGCGTTTATTCGTATAAACCTAAACACTAAAAGATAAACCTTAGGCATACCATACTACAAATGGAAATGTTGCGGGAAATGTTACACAAAGTGTTGCAGAGGATGTTCCTTACTTCCTCTCACAAATATTCTACTTTTCGATTCCCAAGATAAAAAAAATTCAATCCAAATACACCTAATCTGGTTCTGGAATTTTTTTCATAGACCAGCTGTACTGTATTGATAATGGTTTCATACTGTTGGTGCAGATCATCATGGACCACTGAAAGTGAATGTCTGGGAAGATCCAATGAGTCCGTCTAAATGGAAAGAAGAGCACGTAAGTTCAGCTTACTCTTTCCAGTTTAAAAAAACTTTATGCTACTACCGTTTGTACATCTAGCTTGTTTGGTCATTTGCTGTTTCCATGTGTCAATCACAAATTTTGTATTATTGTTATCGGTTTAAGTTCTTATTCTGAAATGCAGTGGTATTGTTCACACAACTAGCATGCCTTCTTCTCGTGTACAGTGCTCTTTTTTTGGGGTTCATTTTGAGGGTGGAGTAGCAAGATTTGCTTGTGCTTTAATCTGTTGAAATAAGTTCTACGTTGCCTTTGTTCATTGTACGCTTGTAGCCAAGAATCAAGTTTATGTATTAAGATCTGTTTTTAGATTTATGGAATTAATGTTTGTTTTATGTCTTATGTGCCCTTTGGTTGGATTAAGGGGACCTTTGAATGGGGTGTATAACATTGGTTGTCTGGTGGGCCACTTGTAATGTAATAAAAACTTCTTAGCAGTTCTAGAGTTTTTTTCTGAGTAGCTCTTTAACCAATAATTACCTTACCACTACCACTAACCAACTTAGTAAAGCTTCCACAAACTATTCAACCTTGGTTGGAGAAACTATCACATTGCTCAACCACTTCAAGCGTCTGATGCATTTTCAGGCCATTAACAACATCTTTCTGAAGTGGAGGACATTTCCTATCAAATGCCTACTCAATGGTTAAGTTTCTGAAGTAAAATAAGTAATAAAAAAAATTCACTAGGAATTCAGTTTTTTGCTTGGTGCATCACCAGACATGATGAATATCGATTTCTGAGCCACGAGGTTGGATGATTTGGCAGCTTGAACATTCTAGTAAAAAGATGCTTCTTTTTGGCGGGTGATCGTTGTATTTGGTCAATAGCTGGGTTGTTTTTTCCAGCTATCATAAGTACGGCTTTTGTAGTCAATTCACCTGTGTAGCTGTTGATTTTAACAAATAGTTTTGGTTGAAATCCTCGTGCTGCTATTACCTAATGACCGAGGACTATCCATTTGATTTAGTGTCCTGTTGTGTATTCATTCAAGTCCCATGTTCTCAGTCTTTACTTGTTCTACATATCTCTAGTTTTGTTGGATATATGATTTAATGAGAATATATACACAACAGGTTATGACTTTAATCATTTTATTATATGGGTTATTTTCATAAAAAATAAAAAATTATTATATGGTTCTGATGCTTTAATTTGTTGTAGTTTGTGATCGTCTCTCTAGCCGGTTGGGGCCTGGCCATCTTTAGCGGTTACAAGTTTTTCACCGGGGGCAAGAAAGATACAAAGGAAGAGGTACACGTTTGCTTCTAAACAACTAATAGTGAAGTTTTTGACATTCATTGAGCAATGCTAAGCCTATCATCCGTTTGTTGGCATCTGTGGGGTTTATAATGCCCCTAGAGTTCTTGAACTCTTCCCCGTTGCCCATCAGCAACCCATATCTATTTCTTAACTGAGCTGCTTGCTAGTTATAGCTAGATTTCTATTACCTACAAGGCCTTCAAAAGGCTTCTTTAACTGAGGGTTTTGTGTAATTGTCTAAAGACTTTAATTTTTTCAAAATACTTTTAGGCTATGAATTACAACCATATTTCGTATCTAAGCTGTTTCAATGCATCTTTCGTTACTCGATTACATTATAAAAGTTGAACTCTCGTTTCCTTTTCTGTGCAGCCAACTAAAGAAGCAGCTCACTGATTGAGTTTTAAAATACGTCTGGAATAACATGGTGTAGTTTGGCCTTACGGCCTTGGATGCCCTGGTTCAGGAACAGCTGCTGGTGTTTTTAAGATATACTCTAGTTTTGAAACCGGCAGTTGTATATGAGCCCTTGTGGATGAAAAATATTTTGAACTTCGTTTATGTAGGCTATGTTTCTATTAATAACTCTATTGCAATGAAGACGAGCTTTCAATAAAAGATCTTGATTTTCCCCCACACACCACCACCCTATGCGCTTAAAGAGGGTCTTGTTTAACATACAGCTCTCTCCTCCTTTTAATCTGCATCCTTCACTTCAGCTTCAACGTCCACAACAGTCATGGACTCTTTTCCTGTTTAGTGAAAACAGTTTTGAGTATAGCATCCAGTAAAAGTCACCAAGGAGAATGAAATTCCAGATATCAAAGTAAATTCAGAAATGGGCATTCAATGTTTACCATGTATTTCAAGAAAATTACTATTAGAACACTAAGAAGCAGGAAAACTAATTATAATCGATCACGTTAGGGAAAGTAAAATGGTATTATTTAGTTATAAACAACAACAAGAACTGAAAACAAAGGGCCTACTGAAATCATGCACTGTACGACTATGATGTTTGAAAAGAAGGGTTAAAAGACGAACCTTTCTTCTGACGAGGGGAGAAGTCACTGAATTCTTCATCAAATGTTGTGGATTGGTTGGAGAATGTCACGGGATCTCTAACAAACTTATTTCCTACGACTGAAAAGATAACGAACAATCATTAAGAATGTCAATCAACTATACCTATACAAGAACGAAGTGGGGGGGTTTTTCAAATCTGTGCCTTTTATGTAATGTGAACTAGACAAAGGAAGATTAACTTGCACTTAATTAGGAGAGAATCAGGAAGAACAACTTGAAACGCGTGAAGGTTTCCAATAAATCAAATGCAGGAAGTTATTCCATGGAAAATGTTATAATGATTATTGTTGTTATAAGGTTCATTCTCCCTACTAAATTTGAAAAAAATTGGCGCATGCAATGGATACCGTATAAACTGTTTTGGTTGGAAAGATGCATCAGGGACTCGTACAAAAACCAGACAGGAAGAAATTCCCGTATACAGACTGCTGAAGAATTATCTATTTGAGGGCACCGGAAAATTGGACACACAACTTATAACTAAATAAAGAAGATTCAGGAATAACAATCCATTGGCTGGATTCAAAACACGGCATCTAATTTGCGATATATGAGGCATGGTTCTCAATTAAGTAGGGCAACTAATGAAATCTTGAGCATGATTAAAGAAGACGATAACTACCTGAGAATGGCTGACTACAATAAGGGCACAGCTGCACATCCTCGTTCAGGGTAGATCTGCAATTACGTAAACAATGATTAGATAGTTAGCAGGAGAAAAGAAAAAGAAATTCGAAAAAAGAACATTAGTTCCATATAATCTTACTTGAAAACTTGAAAGTCATTCCCACAGTTTGGGCACTGCATATACAACAGAAAGAAAAATCAGATATATGTAATCTTTAAAGATAATGAAGCTTGAAAGAGTAACATGCAATTTCTAATGAAACACATGGAATCTTGAATCGGAAGCATGCAACTTCTTGCTGTTGAATAATCTGGATGTTTGTTCCACGCAGAATGTTATTATTCCTTGTGGAGATATTTCATGATTTGAGTAGTTAGCCCCGGTGTCCCATTTATTCCATGATTAACCATTGAATAGATAACCAACGATCCCGACTTTCAGAAAACAGTCGATGCACACAGCTAAGAGTTACGACCACCTCAAGAACATGATTCTTGCACTAATGAACAAGAATCTTCTGTTTCCTTCTCTTCCCATCAAAATGAAATTGTTCCAAAACGCGCTAGTAAAACAGCGTTATTACCTAAAATGTAATAAAATCAGAATCCCCTTCTGATGCATGTATTAAAGCTGATGTTTTATGTTTCTACAGTCGGAAGAGTTGTCTAGCAATTCAATCATTTTCCGATTGCTAACATGAAAAACAAATTCCATTTCAACAATTCCAGGAAGAGATTGATCTTATATGGAAATTCAAGTAACACATGCATCAGGATATGTAAAAAAGAAAGCAAAGATCAGCTTTTAGTTACTCACACTGCTTTGCACTATATCCCGTCCTGCCCACCATAGAAACGCTCCCAAGCCCACAATTGGTAGCAGCACTGCAAGAAGCTGTGCAATAGAGAAACCAATGACAACAGTCCACATAGAAGAACAAAATTGTCAACCACAAGCTTATTCTTCAAATCCAAAAGATAACGGAGCAGAGTTAATTAGACATTCATAAGGAGAACAAAAGAAAGCACACATCCAAGATGCTATTATCATACTAGTAGTTATATCAGAAACTGTCATTGTGCATAGTTTTACTGTGATTTCATGCTCCATATACGAGTTTACACGAACTTTACTTGTGTCATTGATCCAAATATTCTTGCATACACAAACTTTACACCAACAAATTGTAAATCAATTATCATACTTGAAACAAAAAAAAAAATATTCAAAAATAAAAAAGTAGTACAATGAATATTCAACTAGAATCATAAGACACAATTAATCTAGGAATAACTTAACCTGCATAACCCCAAAACCTCAACTTATAAAATTGATTTAAAATATGCTATTATTCATAATATATACATAAATTACCACCCAAATAAACATGAAGCTCGTAGAAAATGATCAGAAAAAGAAAAAAGAAAAAAGAATGTGCCATACCCAAACAGAAACAATTGCATCAAGAACCCAACCAAGCTGTCCAGTCATTGAAAGATAAGTTAAGCCAATAGCCAAAGCAAGATTTACCAACACCCTTCCTGTACTACCATCATCTTTGCCGCCGCCGCCGCCACCACCATCCAACCCAAACCCTTCTCTGAATCTAATCAACACAACCCTCTTCTTATTAGTCTTCTTCTTCTTCCACCTGAGCTCACCGTCATCTCTAAGGTAAAAGATTCCATCTTTCTTGAACCTCTTCTCAGAAACACCTTTCTTGAACAACCTAGTATTACATAAATATGAACTACTTGTTGGTCTTAGAAAACTAGCGTAACATTTGATGATGGGTTGTAATGAGTTCAATTCACAGAAGCTCAGTTTCTTGATTGAAGTTTGTGGAAGTGATATTATCATGGCAAAGCCTTTTGTATTAGAATCAATTGTAACTAATAAATGAAGTTTTGGTGCTTTTTCCTAAGCTAGATTAAGATAGTTGTGCATGTTTCCAAAGATTGAAGCTTTTTTCAAGAGAAATGGATAAAGATGAATGGAATTTTGAATTTTCTAAAAGCTTCTAGGCAGATAAACAGAGTGTGGAAAACAAATTGAGGATCTCCTCTTATCTTTTTTTTCTTTCTTCCTCCTATAGAGACATCTTTCCCTTTCCTACTGGGCCAGAGTTTACTGCTTAGTGTTCATGAGCAAAAAATCATGTTTCTATCTCATCCAATCATAATTCACACTGTGTATATATAATTGAAAAAATATTTATATAGTAATTTCTGATTGGTTGGAGAGAGGAATGGGGATAGAAAATTTTCACCCGTGTTTATATCTTCATTTCTTTCAGATATTTTCACTAAAAATATTCACGGTTTCACCCAAAATCCTTCTCACAAACAATTACTTTGTACGCTTTTTTAAGATAAAAAATTCCAACCTAACCTTTAAAAATAAATATACCATAATTTACAAACTTATTAGAAGTTGAGAACAAGAGCGAACTTGAATTAATTTGGTCAGACTAAGATAAATTAGATACTGTATATGCAATAAAAATCGCTTCTTAATAACTCGAACTCGACCATATCCCATATAAGAGACATAAGCTTGTCGAAAGTGAGGCGAACTTTGAAATAATTTTTAACATTATTTTGCATTTTAAAATTTCAAGCAGTTTGGACTTTTCTATTATTCGAAAAATATACTTTCGAAGAACAGCTATTTTTTAAAAAAAATAAAAATAAAACAGCGGCTAACGTTGTACGTAATAAGTAAATGGAGTTTAATTTGAAACAAAAATTTTGAGTTGCTATTTTTTTTTTAAATTGATTATAAAAAGAGAGATAAATCCATAAATGAAGTTTTAAGGTTTAGTTTGGAAATGAAATATGTCTGAATAAAGACTAGTCAATTATTCGACCAAGTGCCAAAGTTCATCTGTCATGAACTCATAAGAATACTTTCAAAGCTATAAACAAAATTTGAATGCCCATACCATTTGTATAGACAATTTGGAATATGGCAATACTCCCTCGGTACAAATTGAATGTCCACGTTCCTATACAAAACGAATAGGAAATAGGACATTCAATTTGGGAGGGAGGTAACTTCGGAATCTACAAGTACTAGAAGAGCTTAAATACTGATCACTCGTATATTTTTTTTGTCCCACTAACTTCTTGCCTTCCTTTTCCTGAGTTTTGGTCTTTGAACACTCTCAGAACTGGACATAAGCATATGATCCTCTACTGAACATGTGGAGTTCAGTGGAAGCGAGTTCTCGGTAGATGGGTCTGATGCAGAAGGGTCAGCCAAGGAAGGCGAAACAGCAATAGCTCCAACAATGTTATCCAATTCAGAGATATTAGGCTGTGTATGATGATCTAAGATTGATGAAGTCTCCTCTTGGAGAATCTGGGGCATCGTATCCGTAGTGAACGCGTCCATATGTTCATGGAAAGAAGTTTCAGGCTTAACATGGGGTTCGTCTTCAGGTATGGAAAGTATGTCTAATGGCTCAGCTGATGAACAATCCTGCTGAGCCATATGGGACATTTCAGAGGCAGATATCCCGATGAAGGCATCGTTGTCATGTCCAAAGGCTTCATGGGATTGTGATGGGGACTGAGATGACATGAATGAAGTAGATGGTACTGAAAAAGGAGTTGATGGCAAAGAATTATCTGCACCACTAAACCCAAACCTGTCACACAGTGCCACAATCTTACCTCCTCTCTTTGGCTTACGCCGCTTGAGCTGAGATGGTCCCACTAGGTTATTTACTGGTGCTGGAGCTAGCTCAGGACGTAGAGATAGACGCCGATCCTCACGAGCTCCCCTTAAAGCTTGAGAGCATATGTCCTGGATCTCCTTGATGACACCAGATCTTTGTACCTCATCCCCTTGATCGATTATGTCACAGCAGCGGTAATATATTCGTTGTAAGCTTTGAGCCTATTGAAATGACAAATCTTCAAGATATGCTAATAATGCCAATAATCACAATACGGTAGAAAAAAAGATAAATTTCCCAAGTACTATACCATGATCTCAATGATGCCGCCAACGCCTTGGTATCCGCTATCTGTACGATTTGCGGGGTTGCCAATGAGTAGACGGGTTATCCTCCGGTACCAAATCATATATGGATCTGAGTAATCCATTAGACCATTCATTGGAGGTCCAGAAACTACACGGGCATGGCGGTCTGCCCACATATCAATAAAATGTTTGTGATGTTGCACCCAATCAGTATTCTGTCTTCCACGTCGATCAACTAAATGGAGGTCTCGAATAGTGTCACAACTAGCCGGTATGCTCTGGTGCTGTCCAAATTGGAGCAACACACGGTCAGGAAAATGCAACTCCACTACGTCAAAACAGATCAGTGGTGATACTGTTTGCCAAATTTGATGCCCAGAAATGCAATAATCTGGCAAACTGTTAATGACATCTGCATATGGCTGCCAAACAAACTGTAGGAAAAATCAACGTGTTACTGAAGAGAAACATAAACGAATGCATAAGAAATATAGGAAACAGAGAAAGAATTTATATAGTGGTTCAGAAAACCCAGCTCGTTCCCTGGCGACTAAATTCCCAACTATTAATTGCTAATAACAAGAAAGGCCTTAGAAAAGTCCCTCTGATGTGAAGGAAGCAAACCCTGTTTCCCCCATACAAGAATTGCCAAATATATTCCTTTTGATCATCCAAATATTTCTCAAACATGAATTGTTCCAATTAAACAAATTAAATAGACATAAAAACTAACACAAGTGAACGTCGCTTGAAGAAACAGAAAGTATTCCGTCATGTAAAATCATAAGGAAAGAGTTTTCTTTACCAGAATAGAAGAGATTACCAGCAGAAAAGGTTAATGGCAAACTGAAAAAACTTATAACAGAGGAAATAATTCAAAACCTGGTCATCCTTCATGCAGTCCAACATATCTCTGTACACAACCAAAACATGCATTCCCACCTTTTCCAACTTAAAGCCAACATCCCACCTGAAGAAACTTCATAATTTTCAACTGACAAGTCATCCGATATGATTAAATATGATTTTGAGCAAATTTCCAAGTAATATACCTGGAGCCATATGGAGGGGCAGGTAGAAAATGATCAGCATCACTAGCAACAACAAGTGGCTGTTGTCGAGGGATTAATCTCTCTGGACGAATTAATGGAATTCGTTCCCATGCCCATAACTATAAGGTTTAATTTAATATCAGTTTCCTGATAAGAAGCAAACTTGGCAAGTACAATGAGAGATATTTATATATCCAAGTCATCTGTTAGCAATACCTGTAGCAGCACTAGAGGCCCGCATACACCATCAACATTTGACTTGGTAGCTCGACACAGTGCACGATAAAGGGAAGCAAGGACTGCGCTACCCCAACTAAGTTTACCAGCAGCCTCAAAATCCCTCAGAAGAGGTAAGAACATCAATTTCACCTTATTATTTGAGGCATCTGGAAGTAACAAACCTCCAAGGAGTTGTAGTATATGTGCTCTTGCGTAGCATTCTACAATATGATCTGGAGCATCTGGCTTCAGTGGCTCAACCTCAAAATGGTCCTCGATAGATTTCAATTTGAGGCGCCCACTATCAAAAGCACTCAATGGTGGTCTGAAACCTAACAATTCCCCACACATGGCTTGCCATTCTTCTGTGGTGCGAGCTATATCATGTCCAGTGACCGGTTCTCCATCAATTGGAAGACCCCACATGACAGCAACATCCTGTAGAGTAACAGTAGCTTCACCAACTGGTAAATGAAATGTGTGAGTTTCTTGCCGCCATCTCTCCACAAGTGCAGTGATTAGTGCATGATCTAGCTGTATATGTCCTGCTTTATATACACCATAGAACCCAGCTTGGATCATTAGTTGTTGTACTCGAGGATCTAGTGCCCCTAAGCGCCAAAATGCACCATCACATCGCCTACATGTGAGTGGCTCAAAATCCTGACCACGCCATATGGCTGTGGACCTGTGATCATACTGCAGAGTCAATATGGACTCATCATTTGGCCCCGGATGTAATTCATGTCCATCCCCACGATCCACTGCTACTTTAATGCCTGCAAAAATTTAATTATTAGTCTCAACCAATAGTAGACTGGAGAAAATGTGACATAAGATATAACTCGGAAATTTGTTTGAGCATGATCTAAAATCTAATAAAGAGCACTGTTCCTGAAAGGAAATCTAGAAATAAGTTGAAATCTACTCATTACTCCAAATATCCAATTTTACATACTATACATGCTATTAAAAGAGTCCGAAATAACTGACATTTTTTAAGAAAGGAAATTTTGACCAACAAACCTAAATTGTAAAAGAAGTTAGATCAATTACATATGCATCTATTTCTGTACAAAGTAATCATCTTTCATATGTTCAAATTGAAACAAAAAAAATTGATGATGATTTCAGAAGCGCACATATGTCATGAACATCATATTTCAGGTGATGCTTAAACTCAAATCCTCTATCAAATAAATGCTGAAATTTGTCAACATTTGAAAAGAAAAAACTCACACTTCACCTCTATTTTCCCTTGACTGCAGTTTTGAGAAACCACTATGCATGCCCTCCAGTTTTTGAAATCGTCCTTCAATCTGCAGGAACTTCTCATCTTGACTTCTTTGTAGGTCCTCAACTGTTCTTCTCAAGCTGTCAACTGTGTGCTCAAGTATTTCCATCTTCTCCTCATTACTGTGAAGATTCTCATGAGGTACTGTAGTAGTCATGTTCACAAAGCTTGATTCACTGCTCTGACATGATGCATTCCAAATGAAAATTCTTAAATAAACTACTATTATTAATCAAAAACTTTAGACATAGATCAATACGCATAAAGAATTGGTATGCATAGAGCAAAAAAATAACTAAAACTTCTTAGCAAAGTTATTCTTTATTGTGTAACTATCGACAAGAAGTTATACTTTTCTTTCACTGCCATGCCGAATTTTTAAAGGCTCAGAAAAAACCTTCATTGTCTTCTTCATAACAACACTAATCAGATACATGAGTAGATTAATGATCTTGGAAAAAAAAAGAGAAAAAAAAAGTTTGTACAAGTCTCCAATAATATGGGAGTATAGCTTCACCAAACTAAGCACCTAAAGTTAACAGATTCAAACACGTTCTTCAAAATCCAAGACAACATAAGTAAACACTTCTCACTCGAAATTTAATCAGTGTCTTAAATATCTCCATGTTTTTTGCTACACTCCAAAAACGCCATTATAAATAGATTAGAAAAAGAACGTAACAATATAAAGTAACTGAAAAGGATCATGACTTTACTTAGTTTTGAAACCAGTACAACATTACAATAAAAAATTAGCACAAGAAGAAAGTTTTTTCTACCACACGATAAACAATAAACAATTTCCTTCTCCTTCGAGAGTATACATAGTTCTGAAGTTTCATGATGCATATGACCTTTTATCCCGTGTAATGTCTTAAAACAATTATCTGTTAATAAAGTGAAACATATAAGTATCTTGATTAGCTGACATATTTTACTGTTGGCAAAGAATTAACTTTAATTAAATCTCCAGAAACTGAATTACAAAGAAAGTCTCACTGTACATGCATGCTTTTTACCACGAATGAACTACTGATTATCAAGGGGGGAAACGAGAAAAGAACAAAAATGCAGTAACAACCCGCAATGTATAAAAATATCAAATTATCAAAACGATAGGCTACAGATGCTAAAATATACAACAGGACAAACTTAATCTTTCTCAGGTCTTGAAATGATGTTGGAGGAAGAAGAAATTTTTACTTGACCAAAGAACAAAACAAAGCAAGACTTCCTACGGCCGGGCCAACCCCTGAAACCACCACAAAGTTTCACATTTTACTGAAAACATATACAATCTCCTATCAACTCTGATATACAATTAACTCAAAACAGGAGCAAGAAATTTTGCGACCACACAACTGAAATTCAATTAAGAAAAAATTAAACAAGTTTTTTGGCAAACAGGCAGTAATATTTAGGAGTAAAATATGATTGAAACCCATAACAAGAAAACCGAAGCATGAAAATACCTGCAAATAACAATCAACATCCACAATCTAATAGACAGTCAAAGTTTAATTTGAGTTTCCTCTCACAGCCATAGAATCATTGCAAAACTTTTTCCATATCGACAAGTGCATTATATTGCCTCCTAAAAAACAAGAAACAATGAAGTGCAGCTTAACCGGTAAGACGTCTCCCTCCAATCGATTAGTGGGGGTTCGAGTCGAGGGAAAATTGGAACCTATTGATCCTCCTTTTGAGAAAAAAATAAGAAATTGACAGAAATAGCAATGCACAGCAAGCAAAATAGTGAAAAAAGCTACAAAATTGAGAGCCTTCTGAATTCAATTAGGGTTAACCAATCACCACTACATTGCTTTACGTACAACTTAAAGTAAGGAAAAAAAAACACAGAAATTCTTACCTCAACAGTAAGAAAAATACAATCTTTGAAGATTATAGAAACTGAAAATGGAGGGATTTAGAGGTTACAAAAACCTAGGGTTTTGAGAATGAATCATTAAAAATGAAGAATTTTTTGTGGAGTTAGGGAAAATGGGTTGCTCTCTGCATGGGATAATATGGGAGAAGAAGATGAAGGGAGGGAGTTTGAGAAACTCGAGAGAAGGTGAAGCGATTTCGGCTGAAATCGTCAATCTGAGCACGGTCTTGGTTTGAGAGAAAGGGAATGGAGAAGAAGCGATGGCGAAAATGCCTGAAACCGCTTTCATTTAAGTATTTTTTACAAGTCCCTCGATTATATGTACATTCCTATTTCTAACCGCACAAATCTCGATATCTGTTATAATTAGTATTTTCAAAATATCGGTCTAGTTCAATCGAATTCAAATTTCTTACTTTAAATGAACCGGACTTAGTCTATTTTTTGCGGACTTTGAAATGTTAGGATCATACTCAATCTGCTTAAAATTCACGTAGTATGGATCGGTCCGCAAGTTTTTTATCTTTTGATTTTTTTATTTGAAAAAAAAGAATTATCTATTCATCCAAGCTAAATATAGAAGATTCATATTGAAATAATACTCTAATTTTCAAAACAAATAGTGAAATAGATATGGATTTGCAAGTATACAAATCTAACATTGTGATCGCAACAAAAAAAGTTTTCAGAAAAGACTAAATATATAATATATAATTATATATACGGTACATTTATATAACCTAGATTATATAATAAAAAAAAACAAAATCATGAAATTAGATATATTTTTTTCTAAAAATATATATATTATATTTTGCGGACTGGTCTAGGTCCATTTCACAAAACCAACATCTAAACGGACCCGAATTCAAAATACCCACTTGTAAAAAGACTTGAAATTTGAAGTTCAAGTCCAGTCCATATAAAATAGACCTGGACTAGTCCGCGGATTTCAAGTACAGTGCTAATTATAATATATATCGTTGTTCTATCTTTTCCCCCTTTTTTCTTTTTATTATTCAAATTGTAACAATCATCTTTTTTTATTCTCCTTTTAATACTTCTTCCATTCTTTAATGTAAGACGTTCATTATATATTGCGAAAATTAAGGAAACAAAAAATAAGATACTTTATTAATTAAAATACAAATATTATTCTCTTAAATTTGATTGATATACTATTAATTTTATTTAATAGAGTAATATTGATATTTTGATTAAAAAAAATCTTAATTTTTGCTTCCTTAATTTTCGACATGTAATGAAAGTTTTGTATTAATGTATGGAGGTGGTAAAAGTTAAAGTCCTGTATAATTTCCTTTATTTTTCACGATTCAGTATTTATGTAAAGAAATTATTGTATTTTTACATTTTTTTTATTGGTGCGTTTTCCCTATTTTGGCCTCTTTCCCCTTGAACTTTATATTTAACTCCCCATTTTTTTCTTTTATTGTGAACCGTTTAGTTTTGATTATCTTTATTATCATATATCATATTTCTATTTAGTCCTAAAACAAGCTCTCAGTTCACAAGCTCTATTTATTTTTATTTTTTAGGGGGAGGGAGATATGGGGATCGAACACAAGACCACAAGCTCTATTGTTTCTACTCAAAACTTGATTCTTCAAGTAATTCTATCCTTTTACATTTGCTCTTCTATTTTCTAATAACTATTCAGAATTTTTATTGATTTCCTTTCTTTTGAATCAATGATATCAGAAAAAAATCTCTGCAATCAAGAAAATATCAACATGTTTACTAGGGATGAGTTAATCAACTTCTGTTTGATGAAATTTAAACTGACTATGTTGAAGAAGTTTAATGTGGCTGTAATTTTCGGCATTTCAGAAAAAATTTAAGGACACCTTAGAGTATATGTTGATGGACGAATTGAAATTGACTGTCAATGTGAAAAAACTTGTACAAAAGGTATTTATATCACTTGGTAAATTAGAATTCCACTTATTTTCAGTGGAGGGTCTAGGTAGCGCCATCCCCTCTTAGTGTTCATGTTCGTGTGTGCACGAGTGTGTGGATGTGTGTATCATTATAGCAATAAATCCCGATCAACATGACATGCTCTGATAATAATTTTTTTCCTTTAAAAAAAAGGGTGAAAATTCTCTGTCCCCGTGTATGTTTCAATTTCTGTCCTAACCAATCAGAATTTACTATATAAACATTTTTTTTAATTATATATACACATGATGAATTGTGATTAGTTTGGGACAGGAACAAGGACATACACGGGGACAGATGATTTTTTGCCTTTAAAAAATTACATTTAAGTTTTATTGATGGTTACCATTTTTTAGTTAATTGTGATAGTCTTTGAACTTAGTTGCAAAAAAAAAAAAAAACAGTTATTCCAGGGGAGGAAAAAAAAAGGCAAAACCATTCCAAATTCTAACTTCCGAGCAATGTTTCATTATAATATTAAGGAAGTATATATAGTTAGTTATACTCCTCATTGCCATTTAATTGTATTTTAGGGAATTTATAGGTATCTAAATTAATTGTCACTTAAACTACTTTTATTAGTTGTCAACAATTTATTCCAATTATACCATCGACATTTTTTTTATTTACCGCCTCTACCATCTCTATTTTTTTATTTTATTTTTTTTATGATATAGAAGTGAGAGAGAGGGGTAATATTGGAACTTTCGGTGAAAATGACAAGTTCCTTAATTTTCTAAAATTGTCTAAAGAGTCTTATATTTAGGAATGGAGGGAGTATCATATTTACTAGAGCTTCATTTCGGGAATTGTCTGCTTGACAACTACTCCCTCCATTCCTCAATATAGGTCGTTTATGACACTTTGGAAAAATTAAGGAACTCAAACAAATAATAATTTTCCACCACAATTCCAATAATATCCCTTCCTTCATCCTCTTTCACTTTTCTGATTAAACGATGAATTATATTAGCATCAACTTGAAGGGAATCCAACAATAACAAGCACTGATTTTTTTAATCCAAACCCTCATTGAAATTACAGAGAATTAACAAAAACCAATGTCTCCTAAATCATATAATAAGCAAATCATTCAATTATCTGAGTATATTATTATTCTTAACACACTTTAAATGAATATCAATGGAACTGAAAAAATATAAACTTACCAAGTCACAATGGGTACAAGAACATACAGTTTTCTGAGTATATTTTTTTTTCTTAACCCACTTTACCACCTTAGCCTCAGAATCTTTCACTAACGGATTAGAGTAGACATTGAACCATATTGCATCCAACTTCTCGAATAATGACCTCTTATCTTCAGAAACCTCTTTCCAGATTATACTAACAGATTAAAACAAACAAACTTCAGAATATAAACCCTAAATCACATTCACTGTGTAAGAAACAAACGATTTTTACAAAAATAAAAAATAAAAAATAAAAACTTACTTTAAATAAGCCTCCAACGTATCTAAGTTCAGTAACCCACTCAAGATGCAAAATCCTTCACTCCATCCCCACCTTTATGGAGTCCTGACCTTAGTGCCATCGTCGATCATTCAGTAGAAATCAAAAGTTTAAAAACCTAGAAATGGGAACCGATTTGGGGGAAACGGGGAGAGAGAACGACAAAGATGGTAAAAAATAATAAAATATTGTGGGCTTGTTTGGTTTAACTAGTGCGGTCAAAGTGGGCCGAAGCCCGCGGACCGGATATGGACTTAGGAAATATTGATCCGCAAAAATGCGGGTATTTTAGCCCGCACCCGTTTAGCCCGCGAACTTTTAAAAAAAAATATACATATTATATATAATATTTTTGGGAAAAGTATATATATTATATATAATATGGTATATATTAGCATATTTCCTACTCACTTGATGGTAAAAAAAAAGTATACATATTATATATAATATTTTTTGGAAAAGTATATATATTATATATAATATGGTATATATTAACATATTTCCTACCGTGAAATGGTATATATAATATGTCATGGTGTTTACATCATTGTATAACTTTTATTTTTCTTGTAATTGCGTTTTATCTTTTGATTGTAATGACCTTAACTATTTTATTATTAATGGGTAAATCTTTATTTAACAAAAATAAAAAAAAAAAAATGAGTGGGCCCGCAGCTTTGTGCAGTGCGGGTATGGGCATGTGTTTCAATGGTCCGCAAAAAATGGGCCCGCCCCGTTTTGTAATAAGCCCGCCCGGCCCGGCCCGTTTCACAGCACTAGGTTTAACCAGGGTTAATTTCAGTGTGAATTTCCGAAAATAACCCTGGTTCATTCCAAGTGTTTTAAAAAATAAATCAAAATTCGATTTTCCTGTGACATAATTGGACGGAAGGACCACATTCACCAAACGCAAATTGTTTGGGGACGGTAATACAAAGAAATATACAACGGGGACCTTCGCTGCGAACGTAAAAAACTTTGGGGATGTATTTTGCCAATTTGCCAATATAAATCTATCAAAGCTAAAAATAAATAAAATGAAAAGATATTTCCATTCTAAGTTTCTACTTACTACCTTCTCATCAAATATATTGAAAAGAGATATAGTAAACTTTTGTATGATATTTGTGTGTTGTTATTAGGACTTATATAATATACCAATAAAAGATTGTTAAAGCAATATCTTATTTGGTGAATCATTCATTACAAAATCAGGAGGTTGGGGTTTATATCTTATGTTTCTACCATATGTCTTCTTGTCCATCTTATCATTATCAAAATTTCACATGAAAATATCTTATTCTTTTTGAAAAATATATAAAAATCTATAGAAAAAATGAATAACTCTTTAAAACTAATAAAATAAAGTATGAAACACTTAGCAATTTAATGAATAGGGATTGGTAAAAATATTTTTCTTCTTCTTTCTTTTTTTTCCTCTCATTTGTTGAATAGGGATTAGTATAACCACGGGGACAAATGGACAACAATTAATATTACACTTTGTTCTAAATTAAATGTTCGTTTTTTTTGTTTATAATATTATAGTAATAAAAGACCAAATGGTGTATTTAGTTCTAAAACAATTTTCGCTTGGTAAAGATGGTCCCTAATGATTGTTTGCACCTTTTTAGATCCTCAAACAATTTTCGCTTGGCAAGGTTGGTCTCTAACGATTGTTTGCACCTTTTTAGGTCCCTTTGTATTTGTTAGTCAAGTGTATAGGGGTATAATAGGAATTTCACATATTTTTTTAGATAATTAATACCACTTGTACTCAATTGTAATTATACTTAAATATAAATACCTAATTATAAAACTAAAAAATAAAACCCATCATTCACAATTTCGGCCAATACCACTTGCACAATTCCGGCCAAGACAGCAGCAGAGGAGGGAGAAGGTAGAAGAAGGGAGGAGGCGACAAGGAGGGAGAAGAATGGAGAAGGGGGGAGGAGGCGGCAAAGAGGGAGAAGAAGGGATGAGGCGGCAATAAGGGAGAATGAGGGAGGCGGCGACAAGGAGGGAGGAGGAAGGATGAGAAGTTCTTTACAATTAGGTATTTATTTTTTAGTATCTTTACAATTAAGTCCATATGGTATTAATTATCTAAAAAAACGTGAAGTTTCAATTTTGCCCACATCACTTGTTGACTAACATTCAATATTTCAAAAAAAAGCCAGAAGGACCAATTTCCGGTCCATAATTTGATTTAGGATCAAAAAAGTTGCAAACAATCATTAGGGACCAATCTTGCCAAGTGAAAATTGTTTCAAGACTAAATACACCAATTGGCCTAATAAAAAATTAAAACAATATTTTTTCTGTAATTGTTTTGTAGTTCCCCAAATCGATCAAAAAATAATTCTTAAATTCGAGTTCAATAAGATTCAATTGGTCCATCTCCAGAAGCAACAAGTACATTTTGTTTTTATTCTCCAAAAAAAAAAAAGTACATTTTGTTTTGTTTTTAACTACGTTAGAATCATTCGTTTAAGAATCTTATTTGATCACCAAAATAATGCGCATGAAACTGGGACAGAAACAACAAAATTATATAAAACTGGAGATTGTATAAATTTGGAGAAAATGAAACTATATTTTTTTACCAAGTAAATATCACATTTTTGTATTGTCTGATGATTTGAAGAAAGAAGCATATAGGAATATATCAGACTAATTGAATAAGTATAAATCCTAGAAGATAGTAACACCAATTAAAATTTAATTTTATAACCTCGATATAACTAAAATAATTAACTATTAAGGGTAAGTTTGGAACCAGTTGGTCATCACTCTCGCTAGAAACTAACATGCCCAGCCGATTTGTCCATTTTAATACTCCGGGGACTTGCCCAATCTCACTGGACAAGATTTCATCTCTAAATCATATTCAAAATTTTATCTGTGTTAAATAAATCTAAAACAGTTTGATTTCAAATTAAATTTTATCCAATTCTCATCTAGGTGGTATGAACATAAATATATTAAACTCTGACACAAAATTGCTGAATTCGCCCAATAAGAACAGGGAAAAGCAAACTTAAACAACATGTGAAATATTTTTAAAGGAGCTAATCACTATATTTATCACTATATTTCAACTTGATTGGCATAATAGAGAAGCCTATATTCCTTGGACAGTGAAGTACATGGAGAATTGTGTCGTTTGCAAAATACTATGCAAAAAACAGAAACATTGCTGCAGAGCAGTCAAATTCTAGAAGTTTTTTCCTTAATATAGACCAGATTTAATAGATCTTGTGATTCGTGGTTCATAGTCAGATACATCATCATAGGATTGAAAAAGGTCTTGTAATTAGGGCTGTGCACTCAGTATTCGGTTCAGTTTTTGGAACAAAATTTGAAATTCGATTCGGTTTTCGAAACAAAATTTCAAAACCGAACTATATAATAAAATTCGGTTCGCTTCGGTATTTCAGTTTAACCGAGTAGTGAACAACCATACTTGTAATAATGTGATTGATTTTGTACCACAAGATTCACATGTACCTCGTCAATATCAGGAAAAAAATTATTTTTCCCATTGTTTAATTGGTTCTTCAAGAACCTTGCTTTAACAGAAAAGCTTCAAGAGATTTGATGAAATGAAGTGCAGATTTTGTTGTTTCCTCTGTCATCTTGTTGGTTTCTTCTTCCTCAGTAGCATACTCATAAACCACCTTAAAATCTACAAAAGTCTCCGACTCTCCAATTGCAGTCAATTGAAAAACTGTTCCATAAGAAGAGAATCCACGGTCCAGATGACCTCCTTCTATCACTTGCAGCGCAAACTCATGCAGGGAATCATTACACACCACAACCTTCTCCTTCTGATACCCCAATTCTAATTTATCTAACCCAAAAAAATCCATTAAAAAAGAACTATTAAAAAGATTTATAAGAACAACAATTATTAGTCGTTGAGAATCCGACATCGGCTGGCTTGTGAGAATATTTGCAATATATAAGATTTGGGCAATCCTCCCTCTCGAGATACCTTTTGAGGGATTGAGTTAGACCTAACCCCATTTTTAACATGGTATCTAAGAATCTCAAATCCATTTTTAACAGATTCAACTTTCTCTTGCATCAAAATTATTTTTGTTCCAAGAATAATTAATGATTTTTTTTATGTTGTCTTTTGATTTTATATTCTCCAGCACAAATTTATACTTTAGGTTTGATATAATCTTTTATAAACAATTCACTCTATTAATTTCGGAATCGCAACATAAAAAAAATCTCAAACCACAACCAATTCAAATGCACCTTATTGTTATTGTTTGTGACAAAAATAGGTTAGTTTCACATTTGAAATTAATGTCTTACGTTAAATACCTTATATAACAACCCAAGGAGTGTAAGAAAATAAAAGTGGAAAATGGAGAAATTTATTTAAAAGTGATGCATAAAAATGAGGGCGAAGTAGCATTGGGACTAACCAGATCCAAAGTAGATAACATAAATAGAACCGAGGCCACCATTTCCCTCAGTCCTTTCAGTAGTTTTCACTGATTTGGGGATAATTCTTGGAAGAATATAAGCTAAATCTTCTGTAAGAGATTTCCAGAATGTTTCAATTCCAACTGCAACCCTTGTTTGACTTTTTGCTTCCTTCATGATTGATTGGTTGATGTAATTTTTGCTATGTCGTTTCCAGAAATATATAAGCTTGAAAAATAGCAGCAAACTGGATCCAATACGTTTGATATGAACGCCGGTCCAGATTTTTTCATGTCAGTAGAGTGACCATATTCGTTAATTATTTATTTTAATTAGACAAATCAGGACTACAAGATCCACAGAGACCAAGTTCAAATCAAAATTTTTCTATAACTGAATACTTTTAATATGGACCCGATTAAATGGACATTGTGGTGCAGAATTTTCAAAACATTAGGAGAGAAAGAGAGTGAGTTTTTTAATTATTTATTTTTAATGGGAAAATCTGGACGACAAGGTACACAGAGACCATGTTCATAAAAGAAATTTTTAACAAACGAATACTTTTGTTATGGATCAGGTTTCAATGAACATTTGTTTCAATCACGGCATGAGAGAGACCATTTTTGTTAAAAAAATTTAATGGAGAAATCTGAACCACAAGGTCCACATAGATCGGGTTCTTGTAAGAATTTTCAGCAAACTTATACTTTAGATATGAGTCAAGTTAAATGGAAATTGTGGTTCAGAATTTTACACTTTAAAAGAGAGAATATTTGTTAATTATTTATTTTCATTGGAGAAATATGGACCACCAAGTTCACATAGATCATGTTCATATCAACAAACGAATACTTGTGATATAAATCAGGTTCAATAAACTTTGTTGTTCAGAATGTTCCACGTTAAGAGATAGATGGAGAGAGATAGTATTTGTTAATTATTTAGTTTCATTGGAGTAATCGTGACCACCATGTTCACATAGATCATGTTCATATCAACAAGCGAATACTTATGATATGTATCATGTTTAATAGATCTTGTGGTTTAGAATTTTTCACGTTAAGAAATAATATTTATTATTTATTTATTTTTATTGGAAAAATCTGGATCATCAGATTCACATAAACTAAGTTCATATCAACAGACAAATACTTATGATATGGATTATGTTCAATGGAACATGTGGTCCAAAAAAATTCTATAATTGTTAATTATTTATTTTCAATCTAGACCACAAATTTCAAATAACAATTTTCATATCAGAA
Source organism: Vinca minor (assembly GCA_026122235.1). Classification (NCBI taxonomy): domain Eukaryota; kingdom Viridiplantae; phylum Streptophyta; class Magnoliopsida; order Gentianales; family Apocynaceae; genus Vinca; species Vinca minor. The sequence goes on along the minus strand of JAOCZM010000284.1, from coordinate 428,701 downwards.
TTTTATGATTGTTGCAATCAGGTGGCGCTAAAGATGCCGGCTTGTGGTTTTGTTTCCTAGCATGGGCTCATTGGACTGGACTTAGTTGAATGGATAAAATGTCTTAGCCCAAGTTAAATAATTTAAGAATAAAAATGAAATAATTTTTTTATAAAAGAGTAAGAATTTTGTTAAGTGGCTAAAATTAATCCAAATAATTAACTAAATTGAGAGTAAAATTATAAATAACTAGTTGAATATCTTATGCCAAGTTTCCAAAAAAAGTGAATAGTATTTAATTTGTGATTTTAGCCAATTTTACTTGGTCATTAATAATTTTCAAAGAGTAAATCGCATTTTTTGTCCCTAAAATATTAATTTTGTCCGAATTTCATTATTTTTATTAATACTTTTATTTTTGTTTTATACTAACTATATTTATAGAGAAACCCCCTCCCTCCCTCTCTCTCTCTCTCTCTCTCTCTCTCTCTCTATATATATATATATATATATATATATATATATATATATATATATATATATATATATAACAATTTTTACTTTTTCTATTTATCAAGAAACTTTTATTTTAACTCTTTTTTATACATAAACCATTTTTGAACTACTGTTTTGCCAAATTAGTGTAAAGTAGTTATTTCCAATCACTTTTGAACACATGTTCTATATATGTTTGCCCGTCTTAATGATATTTTTATCAATTTAAGTCATTAACATTGGGATACATGCAGAACAGGTGATTAAAAATAGTATGAAATCATCAATTTCACACTAATTTAAAAGCAAAAACAAGCGATTCGAAAAAAGTTTATGTGAAGAAATAGCTAAAATAGAAGTTTACTAAAAAAAGAGAAACATAAATTATTTATGTATGGAAAATGATTAATGGCTAAGTACATTTGATAAAATTGGCTAAAATCACAAATTAAATACTATTCACTCATATTGGCATAAGTGATTTAACTAGTTATTTACAATTTTGCCAGCAATTTATCCAATTAATTGAATAAATTTTAGCCACATAACATTATTATTTATGTATATATTGATAACTTTTCTCATGATTTCGTCTTCAACTATTTTTCATGGTGGTTTCCGGCCACAATTGAAAAATAGAAATTTTGAGCGAATTGAAGGAGGCAAAGTCTCGACTCGTGATCGAGAGGTACCCGAGTTGGACATCCTCACCATACATGGGGCAAGCTTAAAAAGTCTCTCTTTCTAGGGCTATCTCCTCCTCCTGTGAGGCAGTTCTCTCTCCCCTTCACAGGGCAACCGCCCAGCCGGGATTAAAAAAAAATAATAATTCCTAAACCATTCTTGTCTGCCACACGACCATCTCCGGCAACACAATCAAACGTCATCTTCTTCCTCTCCCTCTCAAGCTTCAATCACCCATGACCATGTTTTATACATTGAGATCTCAAATATCAGGTCTGATTGTATTGGGTTTGTATTTGAGATTTTTGTCTTAGAATCCCAATTTCTAGATGATAATGATATAAATGAGTTTGAGTACAAGTCAGACCAAACTCAATTCCGGTAAAATCCAATCAGACCCATCATCTTCCGGATAACATCACTGTACAAAGCTTGATAAGTTTCACCATCTATGAATTTTATATTCCAAGAAGACTAACAAAATGTTCCCATGACATTTGTTCATCTACTGCTTAGATTTCAATGGAGGATCAAGCAACGCGAAATGGAATAGTTTGCAGGAAGTGAGTTTCTAACTAGAAGATATGATACTCTTGATAAATAATTGTCAAAGAAATTGATTACCTGTTTTTCCATCACATTTTTAAGCTTTCTTTTCTTAGAGATCTTTGAAGTGTCAATGCATTTGAAAGAATATTGAAATTTGTTTGCTTGCTCCAAAATTATATTAGGTAGTACCAAATTGTAGTTCTGTTATGGACTAGGTCTATTGTACCATGTGTTTCAGAACTGACTACATCACTACATAATGAGGAGATAGACAATTATGTAATGACGTGACTAATTCTGAACTACGGGTCTATGATCCATATCAGAATTTTCCCAAATTGTATGGTTGCACAGCTTCTGAAACCACACAATCAATATGGAATTCATGGGAAGGAATGTCAAGGTAGGCTAGCCTAGTAGGCACAACGCTTCCGAATAGAGATCATAGATCCCTAGTCCGACAATTGCTCCCCCATAATATATATATATATATATATATATATATATATATATATATATATATATATATATATATATATATATATATATATAAAGGCTAAGGAAAGATTGTGTAGGCTTAATTTCATTACTTTTGTATTTCCTGTAAGGTTACAACAGTAAAAGCAGAGATATTCATAGCTGCATTTAACAAGACAAAGAAGCAGAAATCAGACATCCATCATCTATAGTATACAAGGGAAGGAAATTATTCTAAAAAATGAGGTCATTACCAGGAACTGAAAGAATTATAAATCACACTCGATCGCTTGTGATAAATGGGTGGTGATGACCAAGATTATTGACAATGGTGATTATGATCTCACCTTCCGCGTGGATTTACTAGCTGAGAGAAAACAGCACTTGTGGTTACATCCTGTGCATCATCATCATCAGTTCCTGAATTCACCCCTTCTTCCATCATGCTTGTGCTGTTGTCAAAATGCTCTGGTGGTGTCAATGGAATGCCGGTAATGTGGTTTGTGCTGTTATCTTCGGGTTCCAACAGAGCTGATGAGGTTTCCTCAAGCTGGAGCGCGTATTCTAAATTCCATAATACGTCACCCATTGAAGGCCTATCAACCCCATGTTCAGCCAAGCACTTCTCTGCTGTCTCCCCGAATTTCTTTAAAGAAGCTGGATTGACCTTCCCGGCAAGATTTTTGTCCATAATTTGATCCAACATGCCCTTCTTTTGCCATGCCATTCCCCATTCTGCAATATTAACTTGCTCCCTAGGGAGAACGGGATTTAAAGCCGGTCTTGTGCATAGCACTTCCATTAGAACAACGCCAAACGAATAGACGTCGGACTTCTCAGTGAGTTGCTGCCTCCTAAAGTATTCAGGATCAAGATATCCAAAACTACCCTTCACAGCGGTACTAACATGGGTCTGATCAAGAGCAGGTCCAGTTTTAGACAGACCAAAGTCAGCAACTTTTGCCACAAAGTTCTCATCCAAAAGAATGTTGGTTGTTTTCACGTCCCGGTGAATGATACTTTGAGCTGCACCAGTGTGGAGATAGTGAAGTCCCCTGGCAGCCCCGATACAAATTTCAAGGCGCTGCTTCCACGAGAGAGGGGGAAGATCTGTTCCGTAAAGATGGCTTCTGAGAGGTCCGTTTGCCATGTGTTCATAAACCAGTATCATTTCAGACCTTTCATCACAATAGCCAATAAGAGACACAAGATGGCGGTGGCGAAGCTTGGATAACATTTCAATCTCAGTTCTAAATTCAGCTAGACCTTGTTCAGATCTTGGGTTTCCTCTTTTGACTGCTACTCTAGTTCCATCTTCCAGTGTTCCCTTATACACCCTGCCAAATCCACCAACACCAAGAAGCATGCTCTCATCAAACTTATTTGTTGCATCCATGATCTCTTGAATACTGAAGAACCGACCGTTGGAAGAAGCCAATGAGATGCAGCTTGCAGTTCCACTCTTTTGAGAAGTTGTAGACATTTTTGTCAGTGTCAAAGAGTTTCCATAAAGGGGCAGAGGAAGCCAAGGATGCGCCTGGTTAGGCGTCTTTGACCTGCGGGCTAACAAACAGCAATAACACAATCCTACAATTAGCAATGCAGCCAAACCTCCAACTACACTTCCAACTATAATCCCTATCTTGCTCTTCTTATGAGGCAAAACAAGGAGTTTGCCAACAGTTGAAACCCCGCTCAAGCTTCTTGCTGCATTGCTAATCTTCAATATTTCCAAACCATTCATGATAGCCGTGAAGGAATCCGTATCTGGACCAACACTGATGGTCAATGTGTTTGAATCAGTTGAAGCATTAGAGACAAAATCTCTGAAATACGGCACGTTCAAATCACCAGCAAGGCTAGACAAATCTAGACCCCCCAGAGCCATATCAGTGTTTATATACAGGTTAAACACTAGAGTATTCAGAGCTTTGCTCACAATGTCACAAAAATGAACCCGGATGAAGTATGTGAAGTCAGGATCAACTGGGAAGACCCATGTGATGTTGAAATTGTCCTCAGGCACATTTGCATCTCCCATGCTTTCAGCAGTAGCATAAACAAAATTCGGTGCTATTTCGGGCGTTACAGCAGATGGATACCGAATGTTAGACGGGCTAACAGATACATTCACAGCAGAACTGTTAACATGAAGATACTTCACATCATCATTCTCCCAAGTCCTACCTAAGGTGTCATTCTGAGCCGTGATCCGCGGCCCTCCCATGTTTAACCTGTAAACCGTCTCGAATGCATGTTCAGTAAGCCCACTAAAAGGGCCAGTTGGAGATATAGACAGTGCCTGGTCAGGGATCAAGACATCCGGGACGGATACAACTTCAATGGCATTAACAAAAGCTACTGAACCATTCGATGGGATAAACGTGATCATCAAACTATCAGAAGTAACATTAACAGTGTACTCCTTCCAGAGATAAGAACCATTGAAATTCTTGAAACTAAAGTTGTTCAAGAGCACAAAATCTTCAGTGACAATAGTAAATGAGGCAGATGTCAAATTTTGAGATGGTATCGGATAAAAGTAAAGGCGGATCCAATGCCTTCCTTCCTTCTTAATACTAAATCTATAAGAAGTAGTAACTGGAAATATACGGACGGATTGGTAAATTGGGAATGGGGCAGTAGAACTTGAACCATCAACAACAATGGAATTGGAATTCCCCTGACTTTTGATAGAGAAAAAGGATTGAACTGAATCAGGAGTATATGTCTGACCAAGAAAGGTTACATTTCTTGAGGATCCACAGGCAAGTAAGTAATTATCAACAGGGGTAAATAAGGCATTTGAAGAATGAATCATTAGCCCAAATAGAACCACCATTTCAACTACAAGCAACCACATTCTAATAACTTTCATAATCTCCATCTTAAGCAGAGCCAAAAATTCAGAGTATAAATTCTCAAAATTCAAAGTTCAGATAACATAAGCTGGAATTGTTTCAGTTGTTATATTCAGACACCAATATATTTAGGACCCAAAGCAAGCAGCTCAATGAATTGAATTTTTGCAAGAAATTTAACACTTCCAGATCTATCAAGAAAATTAAGTCCAACCCAGATTTCTTTGACATAAAAAAATAACTAAAATGTGAAAAATTTACAATCTTGGCTGAAAAAAAATGTGGCAAGAACTAACTGAAATTTGAATTATTGCAAGGAAAAGAAGGCTTTTTTTGCACTAACCTTGGCTCATTTCAAGAACCCAGAACATGAAATGCTCTAGAAATGAAAAGGGAAGGAAGCAGAAAGAAGAAGAAATTCCAAGTAGAGATTATTACTTGAAATGCCCACCATAAGTGGCCATGAGCTATAATAGAAGAGCTTTTTAGTGCAAAATGCAACAGCTCTTTCCAGGCTGTTGATTAGGTTGTCATTTTTACATGGCGCAAAGAGGGAAAAAAATGTGGACCCACAAACCAAAAGGGAAGTGAGAAAGAGAAAAACAAAAAACAAAATTAGAAAAACAGAGAAAAAAAACTCAAACAACTGCTACACCTATTTTCAGAAAGGAAAATACTACTCTCTAATACTAATTAAAGGACATTAGTTATGCTTATTATTATCTTAATTTGTGTGAAACACTCTTAAAACAATAATTATTTTGAATCGAAAGGAGTATATGGTAATGGCAGCTTGATTTTGCATTTTTGTTCTTGAGAAAGTTACTATTGTGTTAAAACAAATTTCAATTTGTGGGTTGTTTAATTCGACAATTGAAATATATGTTTGATAGTTCTCAAGAGTTTGTTCACGATACGGTGAGATGTGAAGTCACTAAAGAGAGATTCTATATCGTGTTGTTAGGCATTTTCATATTGCATTATTATTATCAGATTAGTCGAGTTGATACTTTGATTACGGATCAACAAAATACTGTGCTAAAAAAAAACTCCCTCAGCCAAAATCGAACTATTGATTTTGGCAACACTCGTCTCTAGGGAAAATGACATGAAAGTTCTGCAAGTGATAGTTTATGTTTATTTTATTAAAAAAATATATATATATATATATATATATATATTTATCTTTTGTAATGTATTTTTTATGTTTAAATTATTTGCATGAAGCATCCAACATATGGTTTTTGCTTTTTTTTTATTCTTCTAGTAAGATTGAGGAATAGAGTTCTTTTGCTGGATGAACGATTTCTGGGACCCTCTTCTACGCGGATTTGGATACATATTCACAGCGTTACCTGACGGTGACGGACGTGCAGCCTAACCGAGATTTGGCCTAGAATATTTATTAGTACTAGTAGTTTTTTTTACGTTGTCGGAATTAATTCGTATTTTCTTGAATTACGAATCAAACATTCAACTATCAGGTTATTACCTGAGTTGTTACTAATAATAGTTAAATTATTATTATTTCATTTAAATATAATTCATTTGAGTACATTATTGGATGTCGATGACCATAATAATATTTTTTGAAAGAAGAGTATAACATTTGATTCACCATGTTTAACTTTTAGTTGCTAGAAAATTTAGTGAAATACACCTTTCATATTTATATCGACCTAACTTTTTATTTAAAAATTTGATGAGTAAAAATTAAAAAAAGCACTTGTTTAATCACGCATAAAATCCAAATTTAACTTTTAAAGTTGTGAGTTAATAAATTATGATATTGAGTGTTTAATATGTGTCTTATAAGGCTCCCGGCTCCTATGCGGAACAGCTTTTGTTCCGTACGGTGCGGGACACGCTCTCACTTTGCTTGGATGAAATTTTTTTAACTGGTCCCGGATCTCGAGAGAGAAAAGTTTTTTTTATTATTTTTTTAAGTCACTGCAATTTTTTCTCTCCGAGATCTCGACTGCTTTCAAAATTCCATCCGACGGCTGAGATTGTTCCGCACGTGCGGAACTTTGGCTGTTCCGCACAGGAGCCGGACTGTCTTATAAGAGGATGTAGTCCATTTGAAAACCAATTATATCAGTACCAAAGCTAAAATCAAATTGCATCGCCTTTCTTTTTACTAAAGATTGGGACATTAAAGTAGATTTTTAAGAATTTTATGGGAGGGGAATGCAATTATCGAGTTAATTGATTGCGATTATTAGTAGTCGATCAATAAGACTCATACCCTAGGATGGTGATCGTTATTGCACTTAGAATGGATGTCAGGCTAAGGTTGAATCAAATCATCTATAAAATTGCAATTTAACTCTTATTTTACCTTTATAATGATTTTAATTTATATCTATTTTGTTTCAATATTTTTTAGTGTAGAGCATTATCGAATTCCGCCGCTTGAGCGATAATAACTTCGCTAGATTTGAATGTACCATTGGTAGCGAAGTCTGAACTCACAAAAAAAATAGATAAAAAATTAAACTTATCAAAATAATAAATTAGAAATTTAAGTTATTACACATAAAATAGATAAAAAGAATGTTTCTACAAACTAATCCCCTAATTTGATGAACAAGTAAAATAGGGTTTCTTTTCTCCCCAATTAAGAGGGAAAATGAACACAACCACCATTTCCTCCGAAGAACCGCTCACCATCTTAATCGAATTGGCTTCCCATATTGTGGTTGTTACTGATGACTTTTTTACTAAAATTTTAACTCGTTTACTGTAAAATTCTTTTTTTTTAAATTAAATTAGTCTCTAAATACTTATTCAAAAACAAAAAACTTATACTTAATTATCATATTAACGATTTAAAGTTTAAGATCATGACAGCAAGTGTTAATAAAATTTACGTCAACACTCGGGCATTGTAACGGAATCTTGACCCCCTCATCATTACCGTTATGTCGAACGTTATTCAATTAACCGCCGCCGCAAACGCACATGGCCAGGAACACAAACGTCCCCATCTGCCAACTTTGTTTACGTTAATGAATATTTAACTTTTGTTTATATTTTCTCCTTCTAATCATTTGTCTAATTGCTTATTCTAATTCTGATTAATCTTTAAATCACATCAAACAAATTAAACAGCTCTGCAGCCAAATCCTTTGATTTTAGTCTTATTTTGTTCCTTTTTCATGTTAAAAGGTTAAATGACAAGGTTACCCTTGTAACTTTACATTCTCATGCTCCTATGTACCTGTTCAGATAATCTGTGACACTTTTGATATATTTTAATTGCGAAAATTTGCATTTATATAATTTAAACTGAAATGGATAAACCCTAAGTGTGAATCGATATGCTCTATGTATGAATATGATTATAATTAACAAAATCAATGTCTCAGAGAATTCAGTGTGCTTTGCTCCCTATTCAATTACTTATTCTGTCACATTTTAGAGGTTTCAATTTGAGAAATACATAGATTTAAAGATTTAACTATTTCATACAATTATCAGGATAAAAAACTCAAATATCATGTATTAGAACTAAACATGTTATTAAGTCCAACTTGAAACTACTAAAATTATTAAGGGCAAATGTAAAAGATTTAAGTAAAAATGCATTTTACATGGTTGTGGGGCAATTAAAATGGGTGAAAATCCTCTGTCCCCAACCAATTAGAATTTACTATATAAACATTTTTTTCAATTATATATACATAGGGTAAATTGTGATTAGCTGAGGAGAGGGATGGGGAAAGGAACGAGGATAGAGGATTTTTTGCCAATTAAAATGGGACAAGAAAAAAGTGAGTGGGGCGAGTTTTTTTTTTTTTTTGAACGGAAATGAGAATCATATTAATAAAAAAAAGGAAAAGTGTGAATTTAATCAAAATATATAATTCAAAAATGGGAGTAGAGCTTTTGGTTGTTGTGGTTGTACATATTTCAAATAACAAGAGAAGTTTTTTCGTTCGTGCAATGTTCTCATCAATGGTGAAATTAATCTAGACTTAATAGAAGTAGAATTTGACCCTTATAATTCTTGAACATGACACTATCTACCTATAATGAAAATGATAAACAAATTTTATCAAAAGAGATAAAAACCCAATATAACATTAACACGAAGGTATCATTCGGCCAACACCAGTTAGAGTAACTGGCAATGTAGCATGATATTTGACGAGAGAAAATCGCCTGTCCCAAAACCATATCCCCTTTCCTGTCCCACCACTAAAAATGTATCACATATCCCACTTAGAGAATAAGAGGTAGGAGGAAAGAGAAATTATGAGCATGTTACAATACAGGAGGTGGTTGTGTTATGGATGACTAGACATGTGGCACATTTCTACTGGTGGGACAGGAAGGGAACAAAATTTCAGGACAGGCGATTTTATGTCATATTTGACTCGCATGTTGCATGATCGAATTCCTTTCTCCTTTTAAAAGTAAAGAGAAAAAAAGGTACAGTTTCATCCATGAAAAATGCAGTTGATGACTTCCTTTTTATTGTGGAAGTTTCAACACTTCAATGTGTGGGTGGCTTCTTGCGGTACTGGGTCACCTTGATTTACATTCTCCACAATTCCTATCGAATCGGGAGGTGATGCCCTATAGACGTGGATATCGCCTTTTTATGTAGGATGACTTCCTTTTTAAATATCAAAGGTGTTCTAACCCATTGGGGCAGGCGCCTCAAGCTCGTGGGTTCGATGCCCTCTGCCTGCGTGCGGCAAGCTCTAATCTCCTTTTCTGAGGCTATCTTTTCCTCGTCTGAGGCAGTTCTCTCTCCCCTACATAGGGCAAACGCGCAATGGGGCTTTAAAAAAAAAAGACTTCATTTTTAATTCTCTCTTTGTTCTTTTGTTCCTCTTTCTTTAAATGCTCCTTTCTATACGTCAAAGACTTTGTTTTTTTTTAATTTAAAGTTTTGTAAATTTTAATGGAAAATCATATGTCCCGTGTATTTCCTCATTTCTATATCCAACTAATCACGATTCACTATGTGTATATATAATTAAAAAAATATCTACTTAGCGAATTTTAATTGGTTAAGTACAAAAATAAAGAGATACACGAGGCCGAAGATTTTCATCAATTTGCAATAAGCAATGCGCAGTGGGCAATTGAATTGTGAATTCACCAAAACCGTCAATCACGTTAAGGTTAAGCCCCGTAATTACAGCCGACTAGCGCGTCCTAATGTTTTCCACACAATCTCCATGTTCGGTCCAACGTAAGCCGTGCAATGTTCCCTCATTTTTACAATTTTCGGATTTTTATTTTCACAGATTACAAAAAGTATGATTTTTTTTTCCTATTATATAAACAATTAATTGTGTTAACATAATAGATAGTAAAAAAATTATACTCCCTCCATTCCCTAATAATTGTAGTTTAGGAGATATCTAGGTAACCAAATTAATTGTCGTTTAAAATTGTTTTATTAGTTGTCAACAATTTATTCCAATTATACCCTCAACATTTTCCTTTTTTTATGACAAAGAAGTGAGAGAGAGGGAGAGTGGGGGATAATATTGGAAGTTTAGATGAAAATTACAACTTCCTTAATTTTCTCAAATTGTCTAAAGAGTCTTATATTTAGGAATGGAGGGAGTACTATCTTTCTGAAATTGAATGTGACTTGCACAAGGATTAAATGGTCCAAATCATATGTAAAACTCACCGTAAACATTTGCTGTAACAATGCAATAATGATTTTTTCCCCTTATAATCTAAGCTCTAATTAATAAACTCAATCGGTAAAATGAATATGATAAGAAATTAATTAGAAAAAAGGAGCATCATAGTAAGTGTTACAGATGATCCATATTGAAAATTAAGAAAGGCAATTTAATTTTGAGTAAGTTAACATAATATCCTTAAATGTATGATAAATCATTGTTAGCGGAAGTCAGTTTCATTAAATATAATATGCGAGTTTTGGAGAAACTGTATCTATTTAACGAAAATAAATATTCATTCAGAGACAAATTAAAATAGTAAATTGATATTTTAATTAAAATGAACTAAAATAAAAAATAAACATTCAATTCAAAATGAAACGAATACTCATGACTGATGTCAACTTTAGGAAAATAACTTTTAAAAATTGAAAAAGAACTATAATGATAATGGAGAAATGGTCAAATGGTCAAATGCTTTAATATTATGAATTGGGGAAATAGTGATCAATTGATCAAATTAATGTATTGAGATTTTCTTTGTCACTCATGTGGTGCATTTTATTTTCATTTTGAGACTAATTTGAATTCGATTGTTGGTAGTTCCCGTAAAATTTAACTCTACTCTAACTCGGATAGAGCTCTTTACATAATTATACTCACAACTGAAATAATATTGAAGTCGAAATTTTATTTTATTTTAAAAAAATTAAACCCTCATATGTGATATATTATTGACAATTATTCATCAAAAAAAGATATAGTATTGACAATCCGCGATCAACTGACCCAAAGCTCGAGGGTTATAATTGATTGAGATTTAAGAATGAGGTTATGATAGCTTTTTAAGAGTGCTTTGTTTGAGTTGGATTTACTAAATTTAAAGTACTAATATATTTTTTTCAATAATAAAATACCGAGCTAGAAGTTATTAAAAAAGAAGAAGGATGAAAATATAATTTGGGTTTTGGTTCTAAAGTCAAATGTCAATCCTCCAGTATTCGATCACCATGTCCCTCAAATTGTTTGATAACATGGTCACATCACTCACATGGCTATAATTTCTTGAAGTAAATAGCACACCACAAGATATGTTTTTGTCCCATTTGGCTACGATGCTGAACGGGTGCATTTTCAGCACGTTCAGCACTGCTTCGTTGAATTTGCGTCTTTTATATCTAGTGAGTAGTGACCATCAAGCAGTTTATTGTCTTTTATACCTGTCCACACTGAATCATTCATCTTTAACCCCTGTTCCCGCGCCCATCCATAATTAATTTTGCGATCAATTTCCGTGATTTGAGCAATCCCAATCACGATTTGGGTCCAAAATTCTTGGATTTTTCATTCAAATTCGGCAACATGCTATCATTCCTCACAATCACGATTATCTTGAGTTTCAATATACCAAAAAAAAATCTTAAACTCCATTATCCTCTATTTTGTTCTTCGATTTTTTTACTTTTTTCAATTGTTTTTTCCTTCGATGGAGAATTCTATTTTCGATAGTTCTAAATCACCATTTGTCATTCACCGAGTTGCTTGAACATCAATCCATTCCAGTTGCGCGATTCTACAGAGTTTTCGGTGGCAATTCACATTGTTTCAAATTCAATTCGAAATAGTCATAATGTAATCACGGTAAATTTGTATTTATAATTGTAATTATATGTCATAGTTTTAAACTTTAATATGTTTATGAAGTTGTTCTTGTTATTTAACAGTAAGGTTGAAAATAATGATGAACAATATCATATATTATCTGGGTTGAATGATGTACCAGTGCATAATATTTTGGATGGTTTTGTTCATGATGATATGTTTTTAATGTTAATTTCACTTTTGTTATTGGTATGTTTATGGAAATAGTTGTATAATCTTAATTATACCATTTTAAATTATATTAGAATTGTATGTCTAATATCTATTATTTGTCATGCTAATAGCTATTAGACAAACAATTGTTCATGATGGTATGTTTTTAATGTTATTAAACATACAATATGGGTTGAATGATGTACCAGTGCAGAATGATGTACAATTGTCTAATAGCTATTATGTGTTATTCTAATAGCTATTAGACATACAATCTTGGTTGAATGATGTACCAGTGCAGAATGTTTTGGATGATTTTGTTCATGATGATATGTTTTTAAATGTTAATTCCATTTTTGTCATTGGTATGTTTATGGTAATAGTTGTATAATCTTAATTATATAATTTTAAATTGAATTAGAATTGTATGTCTACTATATATTATGTGTCATGCTACTAGCTATTATTAATTTATCTTATAGCTATGTCTGAATCGTTTATCTGTGATATTTATTAGTTTTTTGGTTGATAAATATTGCATATTTTATACAGCTAATCAAGGATATTCTGGTGTCATCATAAAATAACCTTTTTTGGTGATGATGTATGTTATAAGAACCCGGACTTCGCTATTGTAAGAAAGACCCGATCCGAATAGACCCATTCAAAAGTCAAATGACGTTGCACAAGCATAGGATGAAGGCCATTATTAATCGAAGACGTTCCACATTGGATATTTTCTTGTCTGATGAAAACAACAATTACACTGACATTGTGATAGATTTATAATTTTTTAACAAGTATATTTGGGTTTCAGTTGTAACAGTTTTACTTATATTTTAGTAGTAAATAATAGATATTGTGCATATAACTCGCAGTTATTAAACCAAAAAATATATATATAACTCACAGTTATTATATACATGACATTAGTACTGTCAAAGTGGGCCGAAGCCCGCGGACCGGTCCGCCCCGCCGCTGACCGGACCGGATATAGGCTTAGGAAATATTGGTCCGCAAAAATGGCGGATCCGGCGGATCGCAGGCCGCCCGCGGGCTTTTTTTTAATAAAAACAAATCATATTATATATAATATTTTTTGGAAAAGTATATATATTATATATAATATGGTATATATTAACATATTTCCTACTCGCTTGATGGTAAAAAAAAAGTATACATATTATATATAATATTTTTTGGAAAAGTATATATATTATATATAATATGGTATATATTAACATATTTCCTACTCGCTTGATGGTATATATAATATATTAATATGGTATATATTAATATTAACATATTATCATGGTGTTTACACCATTGTATAACTTTTATTTTTCTTCTAATTGCGTTTTATCTTTTGATTGTAATGGCCTTGACTATTTTATGATTAATGGGTAAATCTTTATTTAACAAAAAAAAATTTGAGTGGGCCGCGGGCTGCATGTGTTTCACTGATCCGCAAAAAATGGGCCCGCCCCGCCCCATTTCACAGTACTACATGACATACAACTATTGTGAACATCGAATTTTGGTTATAAAAAAATTATGGTTTATACTTTTATCAAAAATTGCTAATAGTTATAAGACACCAATATTACAACTATTATTAATCAAATATAATAAAACACATAAACAAAGCTCAATTCTTTCAATTCTAGTCCATTTCGCAATCCACTAGTTTATCAGATCTTCAAAATAAAAAAATTCAATCTAGATCTCTGATGAAAACAATATTTACAATGACATTGTGATGAATTTATAGTTTTTAACAAGTATATTTGGGTTCAAATGTAACAACTTTACTTAGATGTTAATAGTAAATATTTTTTTTTTTTTTGAGGCCCGAAGGCGATTGTCCCCGAAGGGGAAGAGCGGAGAATACCCTAGATCGGGAGGGAACTTGGCCTCACAATGAGGAGAATTTATTGCCCCATAAGGGGAGATACAGGAATCGACCACGGTCCCGTGGCCGGGTAGCCTTACCACTTGGGCTACCCGATTCCTATAATAGTAAATAATTGTTATTGTGTATATAGCTTACAGTTATTATATATATGAAATAAAACTATTGTGAACATAGAATTTTGGGTATAAAAAAATTATGGTTTATACTTTTATCAGAAATTGCTAATAGTTATATGACACCTGTTAGTAGTGCCCTAGGACCATTAGCACATGTTGTGCGTTTTATTATCTTTTGAGCATGTAATTGAATAGTTAATTTTGCTTTTGATTATCAAATGTGTGATTTGATAGTAAAACTCATTAGCTTATGTAATTACTATTCTAGAAGTCCCTAGTTTTATGTAATGCTTAATTACTATGAAATAAAACTTGTATGATTGTTGATTGATGATCTTGTTTTACTGATCATGTGTAATGGATACAAATCACATCATAGATGCAATATATAGGGATACATTGTATTGGACGTGATCCGTCAGAGAAGTAATACTTCATGGTCTTAAGTATTACTTCCTCAATACTATTTTAGAATCCTTAGACCTTATGTCTTCATTGATTCTAGTATGAATGGAGCCACGTTTTGACTCGATCGGACGTTACTTGTAATGAGTAATCAATACGATCGATGATCGGATGTAGTGTCCTATCATAGCTTGAATGTGAGAGACATTGTAAGGAATTTGTCCTCTCTATTATTAGAGAGAGATATCCATGGGCCCCTCGATAGGGAAAGACTGTTTAAATGCATGGTCAGTGCTCAAATGTATTTGATAAAGTGGTTATCAAATGCTATTTGTCGAAACAGTCTACCTGGAGATCGAGCATAAATACAATTAAGCTTAATAAGGGTGACGACCACCATGCCTTATGCTTAATTAGGATATCGCGAGACAAAGGGATTAAATAGCGGATTGACATTAGGTTCCGTTGTAAATTCATTCACTTTGGGTAGTCACAATGCCCTGCTAGGGGTCGCTTGTGACTTATGAACTCACACTAATACTATGTGTGTTTTCATTGCCATTGTGATATGAACCTACAGGGTCACACGCATAGACGAGCTAACGAGCTTCATGTCCAGATTCAATGAATCCAGAAAGTGTCTAGTTTCATTGTATCTGACATTTGTCTTTTTGAAAATAATAAAGTGTTTATTACTCGAATTAGAGATAGGGGCAATTTCGGTATTTTACCTATAGCTGGGATTACGTGGGAGTTATTATCCGATAAGGACTCCCACTACCAGCGAAAGTCTAGGGAACGTGGGATTCTGAGACTCTCACTGCCGAGAGAAGTTGAGTAGAGGTGGGAGTTGTTCTAGTAACAAACTCTCACACTCTATATAACATATTTTAGCCGAAACCTAGAAGGCTAATGCTTTTCAGCCAAAATACCTTAGTATCCAGAAAAGAGTTTTCTGCCTCTCCCTTTTCTCTCTGATTCCCGAAACCCAGAAAGACGAAGAGGTAGCAATCGATGCCCGTTTCGTCGCGTGGATACCGGTAGAGGGACATTCCGCAAAGGGAATTCCGTTGGTGGCAGATTAGCATCCAAGAAACGTCATCCTCCATTCAAGAAGTAGCTTCTTGAATCCAAGAAACGTAAGTTCTTTATTGCTGTTTTCGAATTGTTTCATATGAGCGGATCCTTCAGGGGAGGATCCATGGGTGTTTGGACGAGTTTCCGCCCATGAATCCCTTCAACACCCATATTACTGCTAGAAACAAAGCTCAATTCTCCTAATTCTAGTTCATTTTGCAATCCACTAATTTACCAGATCTTCAAAATTAAAATTTTAAATCAAGATTAGAGTTTCAATGTTCCATCTGAATTATCTTAAAGGAATAAAAACAATAACGAGGCAATTTCTAATTAAGATCTTGAAATTAAGAGAAATCCACATTCAATTTCCCATCAATTCAAAATCCAAATTACTCATAAAAAAATACCAAGAATCGAACAAATAAAACCTAGAAACAAAATTATTTAAAATGGTTGCTGTTTCGTTTTATATGATTGGAGCAAACTGAGATGGATTAATGGAGGAAATCGTGGTAATAGTTATGAAATCGGTGGGGATCGTGGTTTTAGTTGCGTTAAGGTTGGAAGAAAATGAACAATTGTCTTTTTGGATATTTTTAATCCTGTGCGGCAGCCTTATTTTGGGTCTAAAATCACCGCAATTTTTATGGCCACTGAATCGAGATGTGTAATATCTAATGGCTATTATTATATTCTGTAAGTGCTGAATATTAGGCTGTTCAGCACCCTAATCGGGTCGATTTTTGTCCAAAATATGCTTTGATTTTTTCTTTGGGTTGGTAAGCATGTTAGTCGAAAAATGGAAACTAACAACGGAAATTAGTTATTATTTGACATTTATTTTTTTTACTGCAGAAAACACTTGTAAAGTTTTTTTTTTTTATTTTATTTCCTCATTCTTATATCTTATTCTTGTGTCATATTTTTTTAGTGACGAATCCAAAACTTAAAAGTAATTGAGTAACTCGTCATTCACTTTTATTTGTGTGAGATCGCTTTTGAAATTATCGTCTAAATTTAGGAAGAGCATATCCTATTTACTAAAAAAAAATTATTTTTAGGGGCATGTGATCATCCAGTGAGAGACATTGCATCCGCCGCTGATATTTCTTGTGCAACTAATAAGCTGCAAAATGCTATATTTTATGTATAAAAATGGGTAAAACTATAAGATAATAATGAAACTTTAAGAGAATGTGTAACACTTAGATAATTATTTTCAATTTTTCATAAAAAAAAAGACAATTATTTACAAATATTACAAAAGATGTGACACATAAGGAAAATATGTCCCTGACGTCCCTCCCTCTCCGCCCTCTCCCCTATTCTCTTCTCTCAAGAATCCCTTATCCAAATCGGTACTTTGGGTACTTATGTTATTCAAGACCAGCCCATTTCATGATTTTTGGGCTCATCAATTTTAATTTGGATCATGAAGCGGAAAAGAAAGTAAAAAAAACACAAGTAAAATAATACACCCGCACTCCTATACATCAAGTAGGGCTGGGGGCCAGTCCAAACTCCAAACCTATCTCGTTCAATCCGGAAAAAACATATAGCGTGAACACATGCGAATTGAGCGAGTTTAATATTCAAACTCGATTCTTATGTGAGGTGAGTGTTGTTATGATTCTGCTTAATCTGTTTAAGGTTTATATCGAATGACATAATTAAAATTTTATTACACATGTATATATATTACATATGAGTTTTTCTAACGCGTACCCTATAACACATGTTAATATGAATAAGTTATTTTACATAATAGTAGAAGTTTCTTATTCCCCCTTATTCTCCATTTCTGATAGGATTTTAAATTTTAATATACTTAAATTAATATATATATAGTCAATTTTTCGTTGAACTAAACAAACGCGTGTCCGAGCTAGGCATACTATTACTATAAAAAAATGTATTTATATATACTATTACTATATAAACTTGGAGTACTATATCCACGTTTTTTTCCGGTCTAGTTATGATTGCTTATTATTAATATTTTTCTTAATACAAATTTAGCTAATAAAACTCACGAGTTTATTTTAAGCTAAAAAAATATGTGAGCGGGGTATGAATTTAATGTTTATGAGTTTAGTTGAGTTGTACATTTCAATTTTGAAATGTATTGAGCATGAGCTATAATAAACTTAATTCACATAACTCGATTGAAAGTTTAACAACAACCCTTTCGCAGTGGCGGAGCAAAAATTTTTTTTTTTTATAAAATCTTATAGATTAGAGTTATTCACATTTTGTTCACCATTTTCACTCTACTGATCAGTTCATCATAAACCTCCAAGTCATCTGGCTTAAAAAAAAAATGGCAAAGCTACAAAGTTTTCATTGTCATTAACGTGCATACCTCACGCGTGTAAATAACACATCAAAAAAAATTGTCCAATGTATAATTAGGACTTTAAAATAAAATATTTCGCCAAAAACAGTACACACATGCATAACTTGTGGACTATTTTCAAAAGCCAATGTCAAAAGCCACTTGTAGTCTATAAGACTATAACTTGTAGACTATTTTTTTTTTTTGGATAAAATCTTATATTATAATCTATTAGTAATTATGAACTTTTTGATGAAATCTTATAAATATTATAGTCTCTTACACACTTAATTTTGTTACAATTTTAACCAAAATTATTAAGATATAAGTGGTATCATTCCTATAATTCACGAACTAAAAAATCTAATTTTAAATCGTAAAGTGATTCAAAATGTTCACGGGACGAGGTGTTACAAAAACAAAACTAAAATTATAAATTTTTTATTTTTTATTTTTTTTTTTTTTGGGAAAAAAATTGGGTAGGCACTTGCCTCCCCCCGGCTCCGCCAATGCCCTTCCGTGAGCTTCACTCAAAAAAGAAAAAAAAAACTTTTTTGTGACTAAAATACTATAAATCACGGTAGCTCCATGAAACACCTAACTAACGAAAGAACAATATTGATTGTTGAATAAAAAAAATTGGATTAAATAAGGATCAATAATATAAAATAAAAATAATTATTAAAATTTAATGTGATATTATACTTTTTTAATCCAAATTTTGATCCAATAATCATTACACAAGAAAGAAAAACAAAAATCTTGTTTGAGTTTCTGATTAAATAGTTCAATAAACTAGCAAATTATTAGAATTATTTTAAAATTAAATATTCATTTTCCATTCATCTCGTAAAATATTGCAGATACACCCATTCTTATAAGAGAAAGTAAATAAAAAATAGTAAATAAATGAAACACCCATATATGAGAAGAGCCCGGACATGATTTTTTCTGATATGCATCATGGTCTATTAGATCATATAGTCTAAATTTATTCACATCAACAGAAGAAACTCTCTTTACCAATTATACTAATGTGAATAAATCTGAACCACATGATACATATCAGTATTATCCACTAGAACATTTCCTATAAGAGATCAATCCCCAATAATATCATCATTACATGAATGTCACAGTTACAGTCATTTACATCGTAATATGTCTTGATAAGAAATTTGAAGAACGGGTACACTGAAAATGAAGAGTTGTAGCATATATAGACAACCGAAACAATGAGAGGTGGCGCAGTTCTATTGGGTCCGATCCCCGCTTTCCTTACTAAAAATATCAGTCCGTCCTACTTTTAAAAGTGAGACCAGATTTCACAAACTCAATAGTTATGAAGATTGTGAGATATAAGGTGAACTGCACCGCCCTTAATGGAACGGCTCCACCCCTAATTACTTCAGAAAATTCTAATTTTAATTACTTATATTAATAAAATAACTCTCAAATTTTAACTGATATATATGTGTGAAACTAATCATTGGCTATCACTTTGGAAGATCTATTATAGCATAATGAACTTGATTGCCAAGTAAGTGATTATATGTGTTGTCAGACCCCATTCATCGCATTCTGGATCTGCAGATACGGGGCGTGACACTAAAACTTAAAGGGTATATATTTTGCGAAGAAAAGATTGAAAAAGGAAGGAAAAAAAAACTAAAAACTCATCTGTAAGACTTGAGAATTGCTCCACAGAAGCTGCAAATAATAGCTTTCCAAGATTTCCAATAAAAGGGGATGTAACAAAATCTTGTTTCAGTTCTCATATCGGCCACGCTGGCACTCCGGCCGCATCGCGAACATGAACCGGCCACCGGTTTACTCCGTCTGATCACCCTCTTCTGATCTACCAGGAAGCAGAAACAAACCATACGGAACCAATGATGAACAATATTCAAATAGCTAGGAAAAGATGAAATAAATTTGGTTTTTGGAGGACTCCTTAATGTTGGGTTATAAATATAATGAAATTTCTCTGATTAATTGATGTGGAACTAATCATTTTATACCACAGCCAAGCATGTTGTACGGGGCATATTCTATCTTAACTACTAAGAAATGAAGGGTATCATTAGGCCTGCAAACGGGTCGGTTTAGAGTCGTATCTGACAAAAAATTTAGAATTTGGTAAGAATTTCAGACCCATATATTAGCACCCGAATCCAAATCTGTATAAGAGTAATAAAATCGTTACGGATCTGAAATATAAAAATTCGGATCCGTTAAACCCGAATCCGTTTCTTCAAATATATATATTAATTATATATATGGTAAATAAATATTATTATATATAAATATTTTTTTTAACCTTTAGATCATTTCACATCTAAGGTTAGATTTTTACCCTAGTTCTATCCTTACGTATAAAAGTTATAAAATATAGTTCTTCCGTCGTTTCATTCTCTTTTCATCATAGTCGTAGAATTATTTGTGGATTTTAGTATAATTGTGGTGAAGTAGAATCTGATATGTAAGATTGTTAGATTAAACATGTATATTTTTAATCAACCAAAATAGAAAAGTAAAAAATAGGATGATTTGACTTTTTGAAACGGGTTTTACCATATCCGGATCCGGATCCAAATTGGCGGATATAGTAATACATATTATGGATCTGTTAGGATCCGGATTCGGTAGAAAAAATTAGAAATGGATATGGATTCGGAATACACCATTTCGTATCTGTTTGCATGCCTAGGTATGATGGTTCTATTTCATTCATAAAAAATATTTTTCCTACCATAATTTAGGATGAATTCAGTTTGGTCACTGTAAATGGCTCATATTGTCAAATTAGTCCCTAAAATTTTAGAAATGTCAACTTCAGCCTTATAAATGGCTCGTAATGTCAAGTTTGTCTTCATCCCTGAAATTACAGAAATGTCAACCTCGTCCCTAAAAATGGCTCGTAGTGTCAAGTTCGTCAATGAAATTCCATAAATGTCAACATTAATACCAAGTGATGCGATGTGGGTATAAGTTTTGTGTATATACTTTTGCAGTTTGATTTTGGTTTCATTATAATCAGTTTTGAATTTCGTTTATGAAAATTTTCGATTTTCACTTAGTCTTTATTAGTATATAGTTAGTCAAACGACAAAAGTACTTTTTTGGAACAGAATGGTCATTTCTAGGGACGAGATTGACATTTCTGAAATTTCAGGGACAAACTTGACAATGCGAGCCATTTCTAGGGATGATGTTGACATTTCTGAAATTTTAGGGATGAAATTAACACTGCGAGCCATTTAGAGAGATCAAAATGAAATTCACTCCCATAATTTGTGTGGACAATATGGAAATATTACATAATTTGTGGAAGGGCGATAATTAAATTTTATTAATAATTTTTTTTTAAAATTTAATTTGTGCATTTTATAAGATAAAATATGAATTTTCAAATTCTTAAGGGACGGCCACCCGGATACTTCTTTAGTTTACATGACTTTGATTTTGTAATCTACAAATAGATTTATAGATAGTTCTAATATGAACCATGTTCATTGTATTATATGGTTCAGAATTGGCCACCTCACTGCAGAATGAGGAGAGAGACAATTCTGTAAGGATGTGGCTAATTTTGGACTACAAAGTCCATGTGGACCTAATCCATATCAGAAAAATCATAGATTTATACAGTAAAACCTCTATATAGCAATACTCTATATAAGAATAATCTCCTTATAGTAATAAAAAATCTTGGTCCCAACTCAGGACCAGTTATAAATAAGAATAAACTATACATTGTAATATTTCATATTTTTTTAGGAACATCCTTAAGAAATTTACCTCCATATAGTAATAAAATAACATTAAATTTTAAATATATTTATATATCTATATAGAATAGCAACTTAAACTTATGAGTATCTTTTAACCATTTTGCAAGATATTTTTTGCTTCCAATTTGGGTTGGTTTCTTTCATTTTGAGTAACTCGACACGAATACTTTCAGAGAATTGAGTTCTTTTATTTTTAGGTGACATGACTTGCTTGAAGTCGAAAATGTATGATTTAAAATGATAATGAAATTTATGATTATGCTAGCATTTATATATGTATAATAAAAATAAAACAAACGAAAAAACGTTTCGAAAATACAACATACATGAGTGAATATTTTAAATGCATACATGATACGTACTTTTTTTTCTTATTACATTTCCTAGATACTATATGTATATATGTATATGAATGAATCTTCTAAATCTAATATACATAATGTGCGTGCATGATGTACGTACATTTGTTTTTTTAAAACTCATAAATCTTATATATCTTTTAAATTAATGTTTTTAAAATATGAAGGGACACATTTTCAAGTGTCGTATGATAAAACTCATAAATCTTATATATCTTTTAAATTAATGTTTTTAAAATATGAAGGGATACATTTTCAAATGTCGTATGATGTATAGTATTTATTTTTTTTTAAAATTATAATTTTTATATGTAAGTCTCTATTTAAGAATAACCTCCCTATAGTAATATTTTTCTCTGGTTCCGAGAGTATTACTGTATAGAGGTTTTACTGTATATACGTTTCAAGGATCTTTACAAGAGAAAAAGTTATTCATATATTTCATAATATAAAATTTTCTATATAATTTAAGAAATAAAAAATAAAAAAGCTCATTTCGTATAAAATTAAAAAATAATATATATTTTGAAAAATATATTATAGCACTAAAATAACTTATATTATGAAACAACATGAACTATTGTGGATGAATTATTACTTTCGTCAGAATTGGTAAAACACAAAGTCAACTTGATTACCAGGGACGAAGAAAGGGGCGGGTTAGGGCAATCCCTCAACATTTTTATTTTTGTAGTTTTTATATGTGGTTTAGTATAGTGTTGCAGTTTTTCGCCCCACCAATCTAATCCTGGCTTCGTCCCTATTGATTACTAAATTTATCGACATTTTTAATGAACTATAGATCCAAAATTTTACTGAATTAAACATTATAAATTTGAACTTGAATATTCAATGTGAAAGTATCAAAATTTGCTATTATACCAAGTATAAAATGTCTTATATTATTGGTATATCACATGTTTGGAAAGGGATACCTGCTATAATTTCATGGTATAGTTATGTCATGGGCCCCGTACTGTTGGATGTCATATTTCTCAAGTTAATGAGCAACGACGCTGACCGTTTTAGGACTGATTTTTTATATATTTTTTATTTATGGATAAATGATTAACCATTAATAATAAAATAGCCAAGATTATTACAATCTGAAAAGTTTCTCAACTCTTTCTCTAATACAACAAAAAAGAGGAGTTGAGGAAGGAAGAAAGTCAAATAAGACAGAAAATATAAGTTACACAAGATAACAGATAAAAACACACACCTCAAATAATCTAGGTGGGAAGCAACTAAAACAACTACTAATAATAATCTAACAAACAAACAAAAAATAATATTCTCCGCAACATCTTCATCTTCATTATCGAACCCCATGAAGCAAACACTTGGTTTCAATATCTTTTGTAGACGGCAATTCAGAAGAACATGGGCGTATCAACGATCTAAAAAATCGCCTAGGACTGATTGTATATACCAGGTCTTACATGATGCATTTGGATGTTTTTTTTTTTTGGAAAATTCTTATATGGACCAGGTCCATGTGGACCTTGTAGTCAACAACATGCCACATCGCCACATAATGAGGAGAGAGACAACTTTGTGATGATGTGGTCGATTCAACAAACGATGAGTCGATGGGCTCGATCCAGTATCGAAATTATCCTTTTTTTTTGGATAATACTTTTCGGCTAAGCAAAATTGGCTTGGCTAAAAATTCAAATTAAATATTATTCACCCTTGTTGGTATAAGGGATTCACTCACTTATTTACCATTTTGCCACGAATTTAGCCAATTAATTGACTAAATTTTAGTTCCTTAACAATGTCTTTATTTTTCTTCTTTTGATGAATTTTTTATTTTAAAAACATAATAAAAGTGAATTGTTTGTTAAAATATAATATATATATATACAAAATTCTAAGTGAGAACTTTGTATTGAAAATGGCAAGCGTGACATCATAGAATTATATATTTAAATATCTATTCCTTCCGGAAATCAAAAAGTGCCCTTAGAAGATTCACCCGACCAATTTTATTATTGTTAATTGCTCACTATCTCTTTTACAAATAAAAAATTCTGTTCATTTTTATATCGTGTCTAATAATCCTTTCATTCCTTAATATATGTCATTTATGACACTTTAAAAAAAATTAAAGAACTCTAATAAATAATAATTTTTCCTACCACAATTTTAATAATACCCCTCATTCCAATAAACGGGAATGGAGAAGTATTTCACTAAAAATAAACGATCAAATGCCAATATTTTTTAAAAGAAAGATTATGAAACGCTAAGAGAAAAATAGGATGCATATTAATTATCTTACATGAAAAAAAACCAAGTCGTTTTGGATGCCTTTATGTATTCGGTCGGCACATTCGGTCGTTAACGGTGGTCAAAGGGACCGATATGACCGACGAAGTACGGAATAGCGACCGTTAATTTTTCGGTTTTCTATGTATAAGCGTATGCATGCATTCTAAATACAGTACTATAAGTGAATAGTAGGACAATTGTTGACGAAAATTGTGGAAAATTATATAAATGGGAAATGCATTAAAGAGTGTGGAGAAAAGAGATGAGTGTGAAATGTGAATTTTTCCAAAACACAAGAAAATTGGATGTATGGTACATCTTCTTTTTATGAGGCAGACGACCAAAGTTTGAATTGCCAAAGCATAGAGCAGCAAGTTTGGCAATTCTATCTTCAAGAGAGGAGACAATTGAATTAATTGAAAGGTTGGTTTATCTTATGCAACGACTTTTATTTTTGACAGATATTTTTGTATAATGAAAAATGAAGTTTTCCTAAGAAGAAGAAAAATACAATTAACATTAAATATTATTAGTCGTTATGAGCATGGCTTGCTGGTGAGCAGTAATCAACCCAACATCAAGCATGTGTTATATAAGTCATTATTGATATAGAAAAGTCATTGGAAGGTGAGAATTAACATCAAGTATGTTGGTACCACTCAAGTTCATGGAGCAAATTCTTCTAATTATATAAGTTTTTATACACTTATGTGCATGATCAAATTGATCATGAAAATAAGATTTCGGAGTTAAGTATTTAAATAAATAAAGGTCCCGCATCAGAATGGTTTGGAGAAGGTACCGATGTAGGTAGCCTTACCTTTATTTTTGCATAAAGAATTTGTTTCTGGTGTTCGAACCCGTGACCTAGCGAATAGCAAGTAAACACTTGACTATCGCGTCAAACACGACCTTCTATTACTTCCTCCACTCTAGTGTGAATGTTTACTTTCTGTTTAACATATTGGCATTTGAAGGTTATTTTGGACATTGATTTTGAGTGGCTTTAAGCAGATTATAAATCAATTGAAATTCTAGCTTTCTTTTTTTTACATTTTGATTTGACGGTCCAACGCTATCGAATCGATTCATCAATCGCAAAATTGTACGATCTTGTTCTTGGCAATGCTTTGTCAACCCTTTCAAAAGAGTTGATATTTGTTTCCAGGGTCGGCTATGAGGAGTGCAAGCGATTGCATAGGACCTCTAAAAATTTGAGGCTTCAATTTTTTTTTGTTTGTTTTTATATATATATATATATATATATATATATATATATATATATCAAATTTTTTTTAGGTTATATAGGGCATTAATTTAAAATTTCGCACGAGCACTTCAAAATGTTTGAGACGCACATGTTTATTTCTCAATAGGTATATCTCCAAAAGAATTAGCATTCGTGGTGTTGTTGTTTGAAGCCATTTGAAAAATGTATACAAATGATAATTGAGTGAATGACCCATTTTTAGACTTTAACAATTTTTGTTTTTCTGTTTTTAGACATTAACATTTTTTGTTTTTGTATATTTACAGACTTAAATATTTTACGGGCTTTCCGTTATAGAAAAATTCAAAAAATCCGGCTATAAATTCACTTGTTAGCAAAACGATAATGTTTTTACAAGGGGCATTTTAGACATACTGCTTTTAGTTTTTTTTTTTTAAATTTTTTTTCACTACAACACTCCCCAAAAAACCCACCAGCCCCCTCTCCGAGACCTCCTCCTCCTCCTCCTCCTCCGGTGATATCATTACTATCTCCGCCATCAATCTCAAATTCCCCAATTACCACAGCAACCTCCTCATCCTCCACCACCACCATGCCCCTCTGTCTTCCACAATTCTTTTCCCTCTAAGAAATCCAAAAGGAAAAACATTTTAGCTCCGAAATTATTTCAACCACAACCAGAAACCCTAATGCCTACTCCAATCAATTCAAAACCCTCAATTTCTCAAATTACAACAATTAATATCAAAAAATCCAGTGAAAGTAAGAAATTTTGACAGTGTGGAGGACAACTCAAACAGCGCGGAGAATCACCGCTGATTCCAATTCCAAAGTAAATAATTAGAAAATCCTTGCTCATTGCAGTCATTTGTTGAACTCGTTCTTCGTCTTCGTCAAAGATGTTACTACCAACAGTATATATAAATGGAAATGGTGAGAATCTGATATGGAAGTTGATTTTCAATTTGGGATTTTTAGTGTATAATTAATGGAATGGGTATAATTATACTCCTGGAATTAGGAATCAATACGTAGAGAATGGAGAGAATTTGATATGGAAGTTGATTTTCAATCTGGGATTTCTAGGGTTCTTTGCTAAGTAACAATGGGGAGAAAGGGCTGGGAGTAATGGAGAAGGGGGCTGAGTGGGTTCTTTTTGTTCCTGATTTTACGGGGAGGTGAGGGGTTGAGCAAAGATTGATGGCGGTGGAGTAATGGAAGTTTCCGGCGAGGATGGCGGGTAGAAATGGGGGAAATGAGGAAGAGATATAGAGACAGAAGCGGAGCTTACAGAGGGAATTCTTTTTCCAATCTTCTCAATTTCCTTGGTCTTTTTCTGATCTCCATTTACCCAACTTTCCTTTCTCTTTTCTTTTTTAAATTTCTTCGGAAAAGGAAACCGAGAAAAGAGAACAAAACAAAAGAATTCCCCCCTGCAATTTTTATTTTTTCCAGCTCCAAGGTAACAAAATTTCAATTTATTTATTTATTTCTTTTTAAAGATTATCATATGATGGGTACTTGATTATGGTTGAATTAATGGTTTTTTTTTCCTTGTGCAGGAATTTTGGGTACAATATTATTTGATCTGAAAACCCTTATGTTAATTTTTGTGGGATTGAGGAATTGGGAAGCAATATACGGATAGTTTTGAAGGAGGAAAATTCCCAAAATACCCCTTGTAAAAACAGCGTCGTTTTGCTCACATGTTAGTTTTTTGCCGGAATTTTCGAATTTTTCTATAACGGAAGGTCCGTAAAATGTTTAAGTCTATAAATGTACAAAAAAAAATGTTAAAGTCTAAAGAAAAAAACAAAAATTGTTAAAATCCAAAAAAGACTATTCACTCATAATAATTTTATAAATTTGAAGAATGAGTTACAGTCTCCAAATTATTCTCAATTTCAGAATAAAATTCGCTGATTCTTTTAGTTTTTGTCATTTATTTAATTTAGTTTTATTTTTTATATTCTAATTATACATCTTCTTATTATATTTTTTTTTGTAACTGTTATCCAGTTGAGATGTCATTTGTTTTAAAATTTTCAATTTAATTTGGATTAGACGAGTCTGTATAAAGAAAAATAAGTCTAAAATTTCGGTAGAAACCAATCGAACCAAACAAAATCAAAATAATTTTGATATTCGATTCTATTAAATTAAAGTTCAGTTCAGCTTACTAAAAAAACATGGGAAACTTAATTTCTTAAATAAGTTTTAAACCGAATACCAAATGCACACCTTCTTTTTTTCAAAATAAAATAAGAATACTTCTGGCCCAATATCGTTGGAGCCCATATATTCTTTAAACCCAGAAGCCTTTTTAGTCTGCATTCCATAGGCGGGCTTTTTTAATTTATGGAAGAAAATTCTGACTAAATTACTCCAGATAGTTGTATATTACTGTTAATCAATTAAAATCATTAAATCAATCTTAAAAGGTGTTTTCGTATTTGTGGGGGGTGGAAATCCCTTTTTATGTGCAAATGCATATATGTTAGATTCGATATATGGATTAATTTTCTTTTTTTTTTGGGTAAGATTTGAGACCTAATTAATATTTCTTGTTTGTTAAACGGTCCACGACTAGTCTAATCTACTTTTACAGTCGGACCAATGCATATAATTTAATTTGCAATTGGATCTTAGTGAATAAGTGTTCATTCACACATCAGGTGTGTCTCGAACTTGTAATCTATAAAATATTTCCTTTTGAAAAATTACATAATTTATATTATGAACATTTAATTTGCAACTCTTCTGGAGTTAGCAAAATATGAACTAGTTCATTTGCAATTTTTCTCTATTGAACTCCAAGTTCGTTAAATTCACATCAATCATTGCTCTCTCCCCCTGATGTGGATAATCATTATACATGGAAATATGTTATCTTTCCATAATGCTTTCCAAATGTATTAATCACTAAGTCTTGATGTTTATATATTTTTCGGGAAGAATTACTTATATGCTTCTGGCATATTAGATCCTTCAAAGACTTCCTATAAATGTTGTTACAAAATTGCAACATTGTGTATATTTCAAGTGTGTGCGCGCTATTCAAACACACTTGCATCCACCTAAACGAATATCTTTCTAAGATTACACTTCAGGTGTATAATATCTGTAACAAATACATTTACACTTCAAGTGTATTAAAAATTTTCGTACAGGTTTTTCACAATTTGAGGTGAACTCAATGGTCTATTTTGACCAATCATCTCTACAAATTTTTTTTTTTCAGTCTGCAGACTTAATATTAAAGATCCTCATTCTATTGCGCGCATAAATAATGTCGACTTTTGCACAATTTTATGTATATGGTTCCATCAATTCCAAACATTTGAGATCTCATAATTCTCACAAATTTTCAGGTACCTGAATTTCTTCTGGAAATGATATAATATTCATGTTTGGAAAAATTCTTTTAGAATTTTAATCTTCTCGACTTGACCATCTATAAATATTTACTCCATTTGCGAGAAATTGTATTATTGGAACTCATAATGCTACCGCATTTCAATGTCTCAAATATTATGGATAGCTTGTCCTTCAGGGACATTAAATATCATGGAGTTTTTTTTTCTAGCCGAATTTTGGTTATAAAATATTTCTAAATATTCGTCTTTTGAACTTCTGGTTCAAAAACTCATTTATTTGAGGATCAACTAGAGACACGAATAGAAATAGTTTGTTCGGCTATATATATTTCCTCTTCTTTATGTTGCAACAATATATACCAATCTGCAGGATTGATAACCAACATATAATTTATCCTCTTTTGAGGACCAATCTCAACACCTTGTGGTGGAGAATAAGCGCACATTTTATTTTGAGGTGGAAATCTCGTTGTTTGCAACAATAAAAACTAATTTAAAAGAGAAGAAATAAGAAATTAATAGTTGGAAAAATACAATGAAACATCTAATAAATTCAAAGCAATATATGATTCTACAAGACCATTTATTATATGAACATATTCTTCAGGATATGCAACTTTTAATCTATATGACATATAATATCACTAGTACATTTGAGACAAATTATATTTATGAGAGAATGAGCTCATTAATTTATCAAGAAAAACGCAAACTTCAAGTTGCGGATTAACAATATACGTATTTCGATGCATCGAATAAAATATTCATCCCAAAAATATATTCAATCTCAATATTCATAGTACTAAGACAAAATATAATTACTTTGAAATATGTAGCTAAATTCAAATAATATTTTAGGAAACTTCTAGATCCATAAAAATATTTTTTCACGAATTTCTCATGATTTCGTATTTTCAATGATCTGAGATGGTCTAATCAGTCATGCCAACTAATATATTTCTTTAACCAAGTAAGCTTCAGGCTTAATCAATAATGCATTTCAATGCAATTATTTACAGTACAATATAATTTATAAGAGATAAATAGCAATTTCTTCAATGCATTATTTGCTAATAACAATAGCAATGATTGAAAAATGCATTTGTTCACTATCTAAATGAATCTTTATAAGGAAATTATAGATAATAATCGATTTCATAGATCTCTTCAAGAGTCTTTAATCAACCAACTCTTCAGGAGCTTTTAATCGACTATTTACGCTTGAATTGTACAATATTATTTATATTGTAAACATTTATAAAAAAGTATTGAAACTGATTTTAATCCTTTAGCTCTTCTGGAACATTTCATCTACTAGTATGAATAGTTATAGTTCTTCAGGAACTATTATAAAGGAAGCGTTGTTTCAAATTTCTTGATGAACTAACTCGTTTAGAGTTATTAATAAATTAGTTCTCATCGAACTCTTCAATATACAAACTCTTCAGGGAGCTTTTGTTTTTAATAGTAAATGGAACTTAAATAACTAAAAAGTAATCGAAATAAAATACAAAACATTAGAAATATAATTACAGTCCAAAATTTCTAATACATCTCCAAACTATTAAATACAAGTTCATCAAAACATAAAATAAGATATTACACATTTACATTTTTACCACTTCAGGTGATAATCAATCATACTAATTTTCTACAATAATTGTTTAGTCAAATTGTCTTTCTCATAGACAATAAAATTTCAATCACATTCGCTTCAGGGAATGATGTACCAACAATTTGTTGGGTTTCTCTTATATTGTGATAATCATTCGTAATTGATTTCACGAAATTTAATGTAGAATTCTCTTACTTAGACCAATGGAGATGTGAGGAAAACAATTTTTGGAATCTATTTCCTCAATAATTGTTACTACAGGAACATAATTGAGGCTTGCATTTTTTTTTCTTCGAAATATAAACATGTCCCTCAAAATTGAGGGCCAACATATGTCGTTATTCTGCAACCATCTACTAGTGGTTAAGAATAAACAACAATAATTTGTTTGATCATACAACCATCTTCTAGTGGTTGTAGATTCGTATATAATAATTTGATACAACATCTTCTGGTAGTCGTATATTTGTCTATAATATTTGATTTAACCATCTTCTGGTGGTCAAGTTTAAACAATTTGTATTTATTTTCTTCAAGAATAAATAATATTTTTTTAAGAATAGCAGATGATGTTCTTCAAGAACATTTAATATTATTAATTTATATAATTACTACTTTAGGAGTAATCATTCAATATTCTTCAGAAATATTGATTTTTTAAATAAATATTGATATTGAAAATAATGAAGTTCAACAGATACGCTCAAGTGATAATGTGGCAGATTTATTCACCAAGGCTTTACCAACATCAACATTCAAAAAGTTGATACATCAGATTGGAATGCGTCGTCTGAAAGACATTCAATGATCAGGGGGAGTAGTCGTACTCTTTTTCCTTCATTCAGGTTTTGTCCCACTGGGTTTTCCTAACAAGGTTTTAACGAGGCGACAATTAAATACTCCAACATCAATTGTACTCATTTTCTTAGTTTGATTTAATTTTTCCCACTGGGTTTTTTTCCAAATAAGTTTTTGTGAGACAATTGTTGTATAGATTAGTCATTCAAGGGGGGAGTGCTGTAATATGATGAATGACCAGGCCCATAAAGCCCATAGAGGATGAGGCCCATGAACCAAAGGGTTTTTACCTCTATAAATAGAGGTCTTTGGTTCATAACAATACACACCAAATTCCTTCTTTTCTCCCAAATACTCTCCTCTCCTTCTCTATATTATAATAATTTGGACGTTTTCATTTAACAACTGGAATTTGGAGAAAGAAACAACAATTTTTTTTTAGAAAAAAAATATATAAACACATTTATCTCATTCATTGAATGACTTCATCAAACGGTTTAATAATTATTACATATAAAGAATAACGTCCGTTACACTTATGATTGCTTCATATAACTCACATTTCTATTGGATACACACGTTCAAGATTTCAGATAATGGGCTTACGTCCTTTTTGGTTTTTTGTTTCTTTTTGTTTGTAAACAATTCAATTTTCCACAATTTTAACATTCAAGTTTCAAATACCAATTCAATACAATGTCAACCTGAAAAGGAACTTTAGCTTCTGATTGGTGAATTTCAATTGGGGTTTTTTTTTTATCCGGGTAAAAAATCCAAGATTGTTTCAATCGATGGTTCAACATTATTTCAAACAGATTAAATTTTTGTCAAACCATTATTTTAATTAATAAGAGAATTTCTTACTGATTTTTTTCTTTTATTAAAGAAGAGAAAAAACACTTCTCATTAGACAAGATCGCAAATCCAACACTGCAGTCAACCAGTAACCCTTATTATTCAAACAATAACAATAATAATAATAATAAAATAAGAAAAGTTAGTGTGCGAATTGGGTCTATTTTGAGATTTATGATTCAAACTAAAATCAATTAATATAATACTTATGATTTCCTATACAAATCAATCTAAATAGCGATTAAAGAAATTAGACTATTTGAATCTCAAATTAGACCAATATAAAATCAGACCAAATCTAAATACACATCGACCCCGTATGGTTTGGGCCTTTGGGTACATTGAATATGGACAAAAATGAAGATTATGGCTATCTCAGAGGTTGAAGAAGTAAGCCCCGTTCTAAAAAAAAAGTAAAATCAGTTCATTAAGATTGGTCTCACTTCCTACACCATATACAAAAATACATCCCGCCGCCCTATTGGTAGAAGTCCCAAAACAATATTTGTGGAAGTCCTGCACAAAAAAAAATAAAAAATAAAAAATAAAAGGGGTAAAAAGTCGTCTAATGAATCCGGCCTAACCGATAAAAATCCGGCGTAACCTCTCTTAAAAATTTAGTCCCAAACCTACTTTTGAAAGTAGAGCTCATATTTTCGGGAAAGTCTGGCATGGGATGGACCCAATGGTCTGGCCCCACACTCCTCACATAATTTCAGACAGGACACACACATGAAGAGTAGGTTACACAGACTTCCATGTCTCATAGGTATTCATTGGGTCCGTTCCATAGGGAATTTTTCCCATATTTTCCACGTTAGTGCTGATTGATTTTTTGAGAGGGGAAGTTATTCTAAATTTACTAAACTGATTTTACATCTAATTATTCCTAAGTTTAAAAATTAAATATGAAATGAGCGATTATTCTACGCGTACATAATAAATCTCAATCGTTATATAATTTAATCTGACAATTGTATTTTAAGAAGAATATATATTTTGAATAGATATTTCTAAAAAACATGTATTTATTCTCTTTTAAACTGGTAAGTAAAAAATTTAGGCCTAACATTTGTTTGGCTTCTATGTGTTCCATAACTTAACAGGATTGGATGCACACCTGGCAAATGTCTACTCTTTCTCCCCCTTCATTTATGCTTTCTTCTTTAAAAAGAAAAGCTATAGATTTGGTGTATTTTTCTTTTTCTTTTGATGAAAGATTTTTGGCGTATTTTTTCTGTCATTAGCTTTTAGGTACATTGAATGTGGATGGAAAAGCAAATATATGGTGCTTATTGTGTTTGTACGCCCTCCTCCCTCCCAATGAGACCACGCGCTAGAACTACTCCAATCAGACTTATCTCATTTTAAGACATATTTTTAAATACGGAGTTCATTTTTTAGACGTAAAGTATACTTATACAAGTAGAGTCGAAGTGAATTATTTAGGTCTTATCTGTGATACCAGTCTCATTAAAATGATTTTAGCATCTAATTTTTTCCACACCGGATTTGATCAATTTTTTTTTCTTTCTTTTTGGTCTTTGAATTCCCTTGTATTTTATTTTTGTGGAACCATAAAAATTGGGTTTGCTTGGGCTCATTTTCTGGGAAAATTCTGCTTATATCCCCACTTCAATTTTGCCCACGTGGGCAGATATGAACTGTGTTTTATAAATGGAGTTGCAACTAAATTTATTTGAATGAAAAATGGGTCTGAAGATACACCACAACCATTCCCATTTTAGTTAATATGCAGAAGTTACTATTTTTTTTACACCGTATAAATTACATTATAACTGTCGGATCACTCAATCTGACGGTCACAATTGAATTCACATAGCGCAAATGGATTAGTACCATGACCATATACATATCAACCGTGTCTAAACATTCCACCACTAGTTATCTAATTTTTTTATTTTTTTTACATTCTTATTGTCAGGTCTTACGGACAATTTAGTTCTTCAATCTACAAAACAAAACTTTTATAAAATACTATTTTGGTCCAAGCAAATCGGAGTGCATTTATGACCCTCTTAAACAAATATTAAGTTTATTATTAGAACAATTTTTCTAAGCTGACATGAGAAATACGCTGTTCATATATCTCATTCTGCATTTTCGTAACCATGCAGCAAATTTGAGCTCAAAACTTTACCAATTTAGCGGTATCTTTTGATTCAGAGTAATAATACTCCCTCAATTCTATCTGGGTTTTACTCAAATTCTTGAAATTTTAATCCAAAATGGAGGAAAATAGTTATGATCTGGAGTTGAATGTGGGTGTGAGAGTGGTTCATTTAGTCTGTTCTCTTTGTCAAAAAGTGCAAAAGCAGATGCTTTCTACAAACCCTGATCAAGTTAAGTCTAAGGATGATGATTCTCCTGTCACTGTTGCTGGTATTGGGTTTTTTTTCTTGATTTTGTTATTTCTTGTAAAATTTCTCTGTTTTCTGTTTTTTTTGTGGAATTTGATTGCTTTTTGCAATTTATTGAATTGTTTTTTTAATACTTTATTTAGGGGATTCTATACTAAGCTAATCAGTTTAATTTTTTTATGTATTTGTTACCTGAAAAGGAAATTGTGATTCTTTATTGACTAATATATTGTATATTGTTTTTAATTTCTTGGCTTACTGATAATCTATACTGCTTTCAGATACTATACAATGCACATGGTGGACAAGAGAATGGCCTAGAGCACTAAGCCTTATTTTTGTGTTTTGGTCTATTGGGAATGGGGTGTGGGTGGGGGTTGAAGATTTTGGTAGTTTTTGGTGTGTTATAAGCTACATTTTGTTCTGATGCTGATGGAGTGCTGAACCAATATTGGTCTGTCGGGTTGTTTGATTTGATGGTTGAGATAGCTGTTGAGGAACAACCCACCAATGGGTTGTTCTTGAATGGTTATCTTAGCCGTTAGATCAAACAACGGATGCCATAATTGGTTCATCACGGTGTCAGCACCGAAACCGGACTGTATAAGCTATGGGGTATAACTATCTTGGATTGTTGTTTGCCTCATCTAGTGAACTAATTGTTTGCATAGACTAACAGTAAAGGGGCCTTCATTTCGTAATCTTGTGGGTAATATGAGAACGGGACTCCTTAGAATTCATCAACACCTATATCCACCCTCAAATATAAACTGATTGGTTAATCAAGAAAAGAAAATTTTTCACTTCTAAGAGCATTTTCCGGTTAAAATAGCCAGGTCATGTTTTTAACTTTAATATTTTTTACTAGCTATATTAGATTCTTGGCGTATAATAATCTGTGCTTTGTGTTGGCTTCTTCTCTAGATTGGGGTAATTTATGTAATGCATCTGCTTGACAGATTGGAGTGTACAAGCAACCGTAAGCTGGATCCTTTCGGAAACTTTTGGTAGCCAGAATATCTCCATAGTTGCTGAAGAAGATGTCCATGCTCTTTCTAAACCTGAATCAGCTAATCTATTAAGCATGGTTGTCAATACCGTGAATGAGTGCCTGAGTGAAGCACCTAGGTTTGGTCTTCAAAGCCCAGTTGAAGTTCTTGGAACTTCACAAGTTCTTGATGCTATTGATAGGTGCAACTCAGCTGGAGGTCCTGTGGGTAAGCATTGGGTTCTTGATCCCATTGATGGGACAGTAGGATTTGTGCGTGGAAACCAATATGCCGTTGCTCTAGCTTTGATAGATAATGGAGAAGTTGCTATTGGTGTTCTTGGGTGCCCGAATTATTCAATGAAGAAGAACTGGCTTGTTAACCATAGTCAACAATTCCGTGTCATGCCAGAGTTATCATTAGCCAATCCTGAATTGATGGAAGAAGGATGTGTCTTATACACAAAGAGAGGTAGTTGTGAAGCATGGAGGCAGCCTCTTGTTCGGGGTGATGAGAACCTTGTGTGGCCAAATTCTGCAAAGTTAATACGGGTTTCTTCCGTTGAAGATCCTGCACTAGCAACTTTCTGTGAGCCAGTGGAGCCAGCTAATTCAAATCACTCCTTCACAGCCGGGCTTGCTAGTACTGTTGGACTTAGGTTCGAGATTCTACATCACTATCTTATTACACATCTGTAATTTTTCTTTGAAATTAAAAATTTGAATCCTCTTGTTAATTAACAGTAGTTTTGTGATGATTTTTCCTGTTCCAATGTAGGAAAACTAGAATTACTTAAACCAGCACCTTACTATACCAGTAGTTTGAGATGCATGGCTTCTCTGGTAGTTTTCTTCTGGACAACTAATTGTGGGAGACTATGGACAATGAGACTAATGGGCTTCGAGATTTCACTAAAACCTTTCGTTTCTAAACCGTCTTTTTTTCCCCCTGATCTTTGTTTGGTGTATAAGGATGCGCCAACCTCTTCTGTTTCCAAAACATGCTTGGACCTCTTTCATTCTTTGATGAATCATTTAGATGCTTAAATTAAAATGACGTTTTTCATTTTAACTCTAATGGCAGCAAGCAGCCTCTGCGTGTTCATAGCATGGTGAAATATGCAGCCATAGCACAAGGAGATGCTGAAATTTTTATGAAGTTTGCAAGAGCTGGATATAAGGAAAAGATATGGGACCATGCTGCTGGTGTGCTCCTCGTACAAGAAGCAGGTGGTGTGGTAACTGATGCTGGAGGGCACCCACTGGACTTTTCAAGAGGGATTTATCTTGAAGGTCTCGACAGGGGCATAGTTGCTTGCTGCGGAGGGAAGCTTCACGAGAAACTTGTTGGAGCTGTTTATGCTAGCTGGGATTCATCTAACCTATGACCCATTGTCATTCTCTCTAATCTGAAATATGTTGGTTTCACACTAATCCAAGGTAAGACCATCCATTGGAGTAATTGAGCTTTTACACTGTCCACGCATGACGCATGGTTCCTAGGTCCTATGCTTTAGCTACATTTTGCAGGTTTATCGAGTCAAAACTTTTATTTGTTTATTACCACTTTGTGTTTTGCTGAAACCTTTTTGAAGCCCGTCTCACACGATATGTATGAGAAGATTAAATGGTAGAAGAGTTGATAAATGGTTGGTTGTCACGAATACTCATCATGGAGCAAATTGTTGAAATCCCACATCGACTAGTTAGTGAGCAAATTTGTTCTTTATAAGGATTGGGCAATCCTCCCCCTCTTGAGGTACCTTTTGAGGGAATGAGTTAGGTCCAAGTCCATTTTCTACGTTGTATCAGAGCAAACCTTTTGAGATTTTCCGCACTTTTATTCTTATTCTTTTTTCATTTCGCGGCTTACTAAAGTTATTTCTTTTATATATACAAAAAAAACAAAAAAAAAAAAACAAAATTTTGAGTCGTGGTGTCTTCTGCTATTCCATCACTCAATAGAGGCAATAATGACAGTTCTACAATCCGATTTGGTGGTCACTGTGTTGTAGAAGAATATGTCCAGTCACCACGAGTCTCAATAAATGTTGTTTCTCTGCCGCCGGATGTTGCTTCTTTTTCAGGTAATAAGTGTGTAGCACCTATAATGAATTGGATTATTGACTCTGGAGCCAGTCACCATATTTCATGTTCCTTACAGTTATTTATTTCTTATCGTACTTTATCGCATACACCGATTCGTCTCCCTGATGGTTCATCTACTTCTGCAACTCATATAGGTTCTATCCAACTAAATCCTAGTTTAATTCTTTCTAACGTGTTGTATGCTCCCTCATTCTCATTTAATCTGTTATCTATTGGGCAATTACTTCAGAATCCCAATTTACTTGTCTACTTCAAATCTAACTCTTGTGTTATTCAGGATTGCACTAAGCTAAAAGTGATAGGATTAGCCACATTCATTAATGGCTTATATATATTGCAGCCCTAATATTGTTCTCCTGTCCCCTTTGTTTCGAACATTCTTACTGACTTAAATTCTTCCTCTCATGTCGCGAAATTCTCTAACACCTCCTTATGGCACTATCGTTTAGGTCATCTTTCATTTCCAGATTAAAAATGGCACAACATCTGGATTCCAAAATAAAAATTACACACAATGAACATTGCTCTATTTGCCCCATGGCTAAGCAATCCAAACATCCATTCCCCTTTAGTAAATCTACTTCTCAAGCTTGCTTTGACTTAATACACGTAGATATTTGGGGACCTTATAAAATTCACACCGTTCACGGCCACCTATATTTTCTCATCATCGTAGATGATTTTAGCCGTTTCACTTGGATTTATTTGATGAAAACAAAGTCTGAGGCACGACCCCTTACACAACACTTTTTCCAATATGGGCTTATCCAATTCCAAAAGACCATTAAAGTAGTGCGTTCAGATAATGAACCCGAATTTCACATGTCTGAATTTTTTACTTCCAAATGTATCATTCACCAAACCTCTTGCGTAGAAACTTCTCAACAAAATGGAATCGTCGAACGAAAACATCGTCACATCCTAAATATTGCTCGTTCACTTAAATTCCAATCGCATCTGTCTTCCGCTTATTGGGGGTACTTTGTCACTCACGCGGTCTACCTTATAAACATTACCCATACACCTTTACTACAAAATCAAACTCCTCATATGCTTTTATATAATAAACCACCATCATACTCTCATCTCCGTGTTTTTGGTTGCTTAGCCTATGCCTCATCCCTTTCTGCTTATCGCACAAAATTTGACTTCCGTAGTCGTCCTTCTATTTTCTTAGGCTATCCCGCACACACAAAAGGATACACTCTACTTGACATTCACTCACGCTCTATTTTCATCTCTTGATATGTCATCTTTCACGAAAATATATTTTCCCATCCAGAACAATCTCCACTCAATCCTACTTCAACTAATACTCTTTTACCAATTCCTTTCATTAATGATCTTCCTTTCGAACCTCCATCATCACATCCAACTCCCAATCTCATAATCACTCAAACCCCTCATACGCCACTTTTTAATAATCCTCAAAATTCTTCTCCTAATTCCACTATCTCGTCTCCTCCTCCTACTCGGAAATCTTCTAGGATCTCACATACCCCTTCATACCTGGATGATTATTATTGTTCTCTCGCATAAGCTTCATCTACTCCTACCATTTCTATCACAAAAACATCTACTCCTCACTCTTTAGAAAATGTTCATGATTATCAGTCACTATCTCCAGATCACAAATCTTTTGCATTATCAGTTTCTACTCACTTTGTACCTAAGAGCTACAGTCAGGCCGTCAAACATGCAGATTGGTTACAATTAGGGATGGCAATAGACCCGGTTAAATTGGAGATCCGGCCCGCCCCGGCCCAGTTGGGTCGGGGATTCCCCGGTTTAAGTTGGGGGTGGGGATGGGGATGAATTTGGCCCCCGCTAACGGGGGTGGGGGACGGAGGTGGGATAAGTAACATCCCCGGCCCCAGGTCGGCCCGGCCCGGCCCACATGACTTGTCTAAAATAATAAATAGATTGAGAATAAAATTTCTATACAAAAAGGAAATATACCTAAAAGATTGGAGAAGATCATGAGAGATCTCAAATTCTCTCTATAAACTCCTCCATCTCCTAAAATGTATTATAACCCTACTCTCTTTTCAATTTCCTAAAATGATCTTGATTGAAAGAGACAGTGATCTTGATTGATGATTGGCTTCAATATAGTTTCTTTATTTTAAATGTTTTTTTTTGTTTCGTTAGACATTAATTGATTTATATTATGTTGTTGGGCAACATATGAGTTGTATCTATAAACTAGTATTGTTTAGGGAGCAAACTAGTATCATTTTAGATAGTGTTATTTATTTTTACGGATGTTAAATTTTTTTATTTTACATTTTTTTTTCAAGGTTGTATTGGGAGATTTTTGTTGAAATTCTATAATTTGTTCTAGTCGAGATTGGGAGAAAAAAATCCCCCTTTTTCCCCAGTTGGGGGTGGGTCTCCACCTGAGTTGGGGATGGGTCTCCACCTGAGTTGGGGATGGGATGCCCATCCATCCCCAGTGATGGGGCTGGGCCGGGGATGGGGATGCGATATAAGAGGCGGGGTTGGGGCTGGAGATCATGGTATCCGCCCCCACCCGACCCCATTGCCATCCCTAGCGACAGTCCATGCAAGCGGAAATTGATGCATTGGAGGCCAACAACACTTGGACACTTGTTCCCCTTCCCCCGAATGTTAAGCCCCTCGGGAACAAATGGGTTTACCGGTTAAAATTTAATTCCGATGGTTCTATTGAAAGACCTAAGTCTCGTCTTGTTGTCCAAGGTTTCACACAACAACCAGGCATAGATTACAT
The DNA here is from genome assembly GCA_026122235.1 of Vinca minor. NCBI lineage: Eukaryota > Viridiplantae > Streptophyta > Magnoliopsida > Gentianales > Apocynaceae > Vinca > Vinca minor. The sequence goes on along the minus strand of JAOCZM010000284.1, from coordinate 387,797 downwards.
TGAGACCTTCTCCCCAGTAGCAAAAATGACCACTGTTCGAATTCTTCTTGCTATTGCCTCTGCCAAGGATGGTTTTTGGAGCAGCTTGATATAAAAAAATGCATATCTTCATGGTGATCTTAATGAGGATATTTATATGCGGCTACCTCCTGACTTTTCTTCTCCTCAACCTGGGCTCGTTTGCAAACTCAGAAAATCTTTATATGGTCTCAAGCAAGTGACCAACAATAGAATCACAAATTGACCACAGAGTTAATGTCACATGGTTTCTCTCAAGCCGTAAGTGATCCTAGTCTTTTCATTCGCCGCAACGGTTCTCAATTCATTACTCTCCTCGTTTATGTTGATGATGTTATCCTCACTGGGAACAATTTTGATGACATCTCCTCGGTCAAAAAATTCTTGCATAATACTTTCAAAATCAAAGACCTTGGTAATGTCAAGTATTTTCTCGGTATGGAGATTGCTCGATCTAAAGCTGGTCTAAACATTTGTCAACGAAAATATACATTGGACTTGCTTGAGCAACATGGCTTTCTTGGCTGCAAAACTGTCATTACTCCTATGGATTCTTCTTACCACTGTTCCAAAGATGATTCACAACTCATTCCTAACAACACTCTCTACCGAAGTCTTATTGGCAAGCTTTTATATCTCACTCACACACGGCCGGATATTTCACACGCCGTCCAACAGCTTTCCCAGTTTCTAGATCATCCCACAGAATTGCATCTCAAAGCTGCTCATCGCATTCTACGGTATCTGAAAGGCTGTCCAGTCAAAGGTCTTTTTTTCCCTCTTCATCAACATACACCTTAGTGTTTTCTCTGATTCTGACTGGGCCGGCTGCTCCGACACGAGACGCTCTGCAACAGGTTATTGTGTTTTTCTTGGTTCCTCACTTGTATCTTGGAAGTCTAAAAAGCAACTCACTGTTTCTCGAAGCTCTTCTGAGGCGGAATACCGAACTCTTGCCACCACCACTTGTGAGCTACAATGGTTGAAGTACCTCCTCAATGACTTACTTATATCACATTCCCATGCCATACCATTATTTTGCGACAACCAAAGCGCTTTATACCTCACAACCAATCCCACCTTCCACGAAAGAACCAAACATATTGAAATTAATTGCCACATAGTCCGTGAAAAAACGCAAACTGACCTTGTTAAACCTTTACCCATTTCGACCCACTCTCAGTTGGCTGACATTTTCACCAAAAATCTTGCCTCTCCTAGATTCAACTTTCTCATCCAATCTCTTGGTCTCATTGACATCTTTTCTCCCAAGCCCAGTTTGAGGGGGCGTGTTACGAATACTCATCATGGAGCAAATCAAGAAATCAATCACGATAATAATCACAGGAGAAAATCACTCGATTAATTGATTGTGATTGATTGTAATTTATTGTAATTGATTAATTGTATATTTCTTTCCTTTATTACATAGATAGTATTAGTATATATAAGTGATGTATTGTAGAGTTTAATTCATTCAACACAAAAGGAGTTCTTTCTCCTATTTAATATTTATTCTTTATGCTTTTCTACATTGGTTATGAATGCTACTAGACCCATGAATTGCCCTCTTGGTCTAGAAGGGCACGGGCGTGACAAAATTAAGTTTCAGAGCGTCTTGTCCAATCCACCTCCAGTGTTTTCCCCATACTATTGACTATCCTATGCATATGTTGCTGATTTGTTGTTTGCTTCTTGCAACTGTCTTGAGGATTATGGTTCGGAAGATGCTTATTACTTCCAAAATACAAATGCTAAAACATCTATTCATTTATTTTTGCTGTTTTTAATGTTTCAGATGACAGTTCTTGGAAATCTGTCTCCCTCACGACTCCTGTAGTCCTGTTCGTGTTTACCCGGTATCTTCTCCAATCGAGGTCGGAGCAAGGATGGCGTCTGTTTTGTATTGATGCATTATCAGATTCTTCAGTTTGTGTAGGAGAAGTAATGCCACTCGATCATTTTTAACTGACCGCATGTATCCTTAGACAAAGACGAGCATTCCCATATTAGACAGTCTCAGAAACTCAGTAGCGAATGATCCCATTTTTTTACAGGATCTATGAACCATGTTCATTACAGTTTTTTCATTGAATCATAGTCTTTCTTATTTTCCCTTCTTCTGTGGAGAATAGTCCAGTCATGTGTGGTGTCCTCCCTAATACTGAGACTAATTCGGACTTTCTGTAGACCGCTTGCAAAGTCGTCTGACATGAAAGGATGAGGCCCAACCCATTAGGATGAGATAGAGCCCAAAAGTTTGATATGCAAGAAAGATTTGGGCCTGTAACCTATTTTAAACCATATGGTGAGGATCCGTCGTCTAATCTAATTATCCCGCCAATTGGCCCGGCGAACTTAGATGAGACATTATGTGGTTGGGCTTAACTTTGTCTACCTTTCTCGGTCATAAGGTATAGTTTTTTTTTATTTTTATTTTAAGGAAATTTTTAAATTTTTTATTGAGCATTAGAAAAAAAACTAGCGGTGCAATTACATCAGGCGGCCTATTCATCCAAACATTAGATGTAAAAGTTTAGAAAGTGAATGTACAAGCTTGTTGCCATACGCTTTACAAAAAGAAGAGAAGCTCGTAGAGGTAGCATAAGTGATTGAATAGGGTGATAGAAATGTCCTAGTAGTGCCAAAAATAATTATTATCCATAATCTATTAATAATTGTCTGTCAATCACTCTCAACTTGAATATTAGTAAGTAGTTGGAATGAGCTAAATTAAAAACTCACTAAAACTGCCATTGTCTCGGTATATTCTGGTAAAAAATTACATACCTTGATGCGAAAAGTTAGATTCATTTGTATCTCTGTTCAAATTGCATCTAGACAATGGGATATATATATATATATATATATATATATATATATATATATATATATATATATATATATATATATATATATATAGTTAGTTGTTGGGATTCTATAGGGACTTGTCCATGTGAGAAACTTTACTATAAGAGATTATCACTAACAACAAAGGAGAGGAAATTAAATGCGCATGAGATGATTATACCTTGTGCTTTGCATCTACATTTATGTCGCTGCATGGGATGCCACGTGCTCTGCTATATTCCTTTTATTCTATTTCCTTTTAGCATGCTTAGATTTGAGATCACAAGAATCATTTCAAATTTTTTTTTATAGTCATTTTTTTTAAAGATTTAGAACTGTATAAATTTGGGGTATTATCTTAGATAATAGATAATGTATTAATATTAACGATCAAACATAATTATTTTACTGATTCATATGTGTTCATGTTAGCAAGATACACACCAGTGTTGAACATGGTAGTCAAGATAAGTTAACAACAATTGATGTGATAAGTTTTTTAAAATTGTGCCTTGGTTAATAAATAATTGAGAATATATCGCTAATAACTTGTTTTAAGCAAAAATGATATTTAAGCTGTTGTTTTTAAATTATTAAGAACTTATCGTTAATAATTTATTTTAAACAAAAAGTTATAATCTGTTGTTTTTAAACTATCAATATTAGATCTTATATATGTTATATTTTACACGCTTCTGATATTTGTTTGTTTGAAAGTTCAATAGACCATTTTTTTTCCGGGGTTGGTACGTCATGCCTTGCCGGTTCTCCGCCTTCCTCAGCTACTACTACCGCGTTTTTCTACATTTTGGACCCACCCAATTTCTTCTTTTTTCTCCCGAACTTTTTGGACTTACCTTAAATTTGAATTCCTCCCATTTACACCCATGGACAAATACTCGCCCCTGAGATTTTTAAAAATACTATTAGATATAGTAAATTTTATATATAGTTCGAAATATTTTATCAGTTTCGCTCCCCAAGATTTTTTTTTTTTTTGTCATTTTTATATGTAATTCGATATACTGTTGCAGTTTCGCCCCAACACCAAATTCCTACCTTCGTCCCTATTTACACCCCTGCTATTTAGAGTACAAAAATATGTCAAAGTTCCAAATTACAAAATTACCCCCGTGCAGGATAAGAATTGGACATAAAACATACACCATGAGATTTTAAAAGGCTGATTTGCCGAGTATAATTGAAATCGAGTTACTCTTACCTCTATGGTTATAGAATAACGACAAAGACATTGTATAGAGATAATTGTTTTTGTTTGATTTTTAGGCTGCTAAGTACTAGTATTGTTAGTATTAATATATTTCTCACAGGTGTGTTCATTTTGTATTGTCTTGTGCAATTTTTATTTCAATCAGTGTTGTTATATCCTTATGTTTTCATTGTTCACAAAGTAAAATGAAATAGTGAAAGTATATAAACCTAAACCTCTTGGGAAAAATTGAGGATTATAAACACCTTAAATTCTTGAATAGCAAGAGTAGTAAATAAATAGGCAAATTGGTGAAATCAGTCCTCAAACATTTTACGTTTGGTGAGTTAGGTTTCTAAATATTGTTTTTTTAATTTTTAGATACCCGACCAATTTATGAGTTGGTGGGTTAGGTCATTCCGTTAAAAAAAGTGTCAGTCAACAGTTAGTCAACATACTTTCAAAATTGAAACCGTAAATTATAAGGCTAATTATGTTATTTTGCATTCTTACCCACCCAAACTCATTTCATAACCCATTAAAAAAAAATCCGCCCACAACCCAGCAACCCTTTCATCTTTATTGCCTACAAGAACTTAAATTGTCAATATCTATTAAAATAAAAACTTCTACATCGCAAAATCATAAAAGCAGATGAGAAAAATGCTCTACATACACGAACTAAAGGAAGAAGATTCAAAAGATATGTCGGCAATATTACATACCCATAAGTAAATATATTAGAAGTTGTTCTCAAGAGTGTAATCAAGCTTCATTCTCAAGCATAAGTCACAAACTTATCAAAGAGTCAAAAGACAATCATTTTACTTTAACGAAATTGGGCTTACAAATTACACGCGTGAAAATTTTAGAAAATTGCATAGAAATAGGGAAAGGCACATGAAAGCAACAAACAAAACGGAATTAATGAGAACTGTTTTGCAATGGAACAAATTCAGTAAAATAAGTATTCTTCTTTAAACTTTTCTTTGCTAGATAGATTAAATAGGTTCATTGAATTCTCATGTTTTACTGCCACAAGATTCCAGAGAAGTGTATCTGATGCATTAAGTTACAGCTACAATTGCTGCAACTATATAACAGCACAAAATGAGTTGATTTATAAAGATGAAAGGGTTGTTGGGGTTGGGGCGGATTCTTTTTTTATAGGTTATGAAATGGGGTGGGTACGAATGCAAAATGACAGAATTAGCCTTATAATTTACGGTTTTAATTTTGAAAATATGTGGACTAACTGTTGACTGGCAATTTTTTTAACTGGAAGGACCTAACCCACCAACTTACAAATTGTTCAGGTATCTAAAAATTAAAAAATAATGTTTAGGGACCAAACTCACCAAACGTAAAATGTTTGAGGACTGATTTTACCAATTTGCCAAATAAATAGGAGAATTGAACAGAAACTTAAAACAAAATAATTGAGTCACCTAATGACACAATTATGAAGCATTCTGTCGTGGACCTGGGCCACCACTTGGTCCACATTCAGTCACATCATAGTTTTGATTAAAATAATAAAAACAGGTGGGGCTTATAAATTTTTTTTTTTTTAATTAAAAGATGTGATTTGGTTAATTCTGGATCAAATGGTCCACAACCCCACATATAACCCAAGTCTATATCAGAATTTTCCCACAATTATATAAGAAGGCTATAGTTGTACTTTTCAGCGTAGGCGTGTTGAAAAAAGTGGCATCTCAAAAGGGCCTGAGAAGTGAGAACCCAATCAAATAAAATAAAGGTCTCCTTTATAGTGCTCAATTCAAAGATGGAGTAAACTACTATTTAATTGAAAAGATACTGTGCGACTATTAAATAATACTCCCTCAATTCCTTATTAATTGTCGTTTAGGAGATATCTAAGTATCCAAATTAATTGTCGTTTAAGGTTCTTTTATTAGTTGTCAACAATTTATTTCAATTATATCCTCAACATTTTCCTTTATTTTCTTTATGATGTATTAGTGAGAGAGAGGGAAGGTGGGGTAATATTGGAAGTTTAGGTGAAAATGACAACTTCCTTAATTTTCTCAAATTGTCTAAAGAGTCTTATATTTAAGAATGGAGGGAGTAACAATTTGTAAATCAAATCAAGAAGCATTAGATTAGAATATCGTAAATTAGGGGTGGAAATGAGTTGAGCTGCAGTTTCAGTGAGTAGCTTTCACGATTCGATTCGATATTCGACTCAACGAGCTCGACTCATAAAGCTAAATGAGCGATACATGAGCTCAGATTTTTGGCTCATCTAAAATATGAGTCGAAAGCTTAAGTTTAAATAGAGTTCGACTCATTTTATCTCATGAGTGGCTCAATATATATATATATATAAACATGGAGTGGGATCTGTAAAAAAGAAGTAACCCATAAAAGTTTCTATACAACAAAACTCTAGTTGCGCATAACATTTTATAACATTAAGTATCTTTGTAAAAAAATTGAAGTAGCACATAAAAAAAGCCGCACATGACATCTTCTCGAAAGTCAAGGCAAAACAAATAACCAAAACCCAACAAATTTTTGGAGTATTGATATATTATAATTAGTAGAGACATATTAAACTTCTATTATATGTTATTGTGTTAAGAAAATCTCTTGATTTATTTTGTATTGGTTTGATATTAAACTCATATTATAAGTCATCTTTTAAAAAAAAATTGTAGATAAATGAGTTGAAAGTTGCTCGTGAGCTTTCTTGAAAGCTGCTTGTGAGCTTTCATGATGAGTTGAGACTTGAAATGAGAAAATTAGCTCACTCAAATATGAAAGTGAGCTATGAGTCTGGGCAAAATTAGTGTGAGCTGAGCCTGAGCTAGCTTCGGCTCAGCTCAGCTCAGCTCATTTCCACCCCTATCGTAAATTAGTAGATTCTTTTTAGTTTAAATTACATTTTCGTCCTCTTTCTATATCACATATCAAAAGGAGGGAAAATTAGATCATCAAACATTATTACAAGAATTTTTTTTAAAGCGTACGGTGTATTCTGGATAATATGAATAATTTACTCTATATAGGAGTTTAAATTTTCTATTCCCCTAGAATTCCCTCATTCCTAATGGAATTTTAGATTTTGATAATACTTAAATTAACATATATAATTTATTTTATCTGAATTAACACGTGTCCGGGACGTCAAAAACACCTTTATTATAATCACTTTAAAAATGCATTATTAAAATTAAAATCATAATCGTAAGGTCTTTCGTCATGTTTCCCGTTGACTAAACACCTTACACTAAATCTTGTGTTATTTTTTCCACATGAATTTATTTCATGTCCCCCATTGAAAAGAAGAAAATTGACTAAAATAAAACCATGGATTAAAATATCTTATTATTTTTTCCTGTCTGAAAGATGTTTAATATTTATCATACTACCTAAAATTTTGTTGGTATGCAGAATCTTGATCTTCGCCCAAAAAGTCATAAAAAGTTTGGATGGAGTCCGATTTGTGGAATTTTTTTAAAATATTTTAGGAGGTAAAAATTATAAAATAATTTAATTCTATCATTTTCAACAACTCAAAGCTATGACTAATGTTAATCCGAGCTCTGGACAGTTGGTTGGAGTTGTCACACGCCTTACTATTGATGAGTGTTCGAATCTCTTTATGGACATTGACTCTTGTGAGATTTTTCGCGGTTGTGGACTCTGTGTAAAGAGTAGTCTTAATCAACTTTTTCGTTTAACGGTCACACTACAAGTCAACAGCTAATTCTGGATTAATCACAACGTTACTTTGTGGACACCGACTAACAGGAAAAAAAGAGCTATGACTAGAGCCTAATAATTTCAAAAACCACGTCAAAAGCATCTAGTATTCTTTAAATCATTTAGCTTATTATTATTATTATTATTATACTTTTTTCTTTTTCCAGCTTTGAATTTGTGATTAGGAGGAGGAACACTGGTTTTTTCTTGAACCATCATAAGAGTTTAAAAAGTAAGAACCTCTTAGAGTGTCTGCTAAAGATTAGTTAAAGAAATAAAAGAATTATTAGCGAAGAAGAAGAGTGCCAAATTTGAAATATACTGTTCTTCATAAGAAGTGCAGGGCCACAATTGCACTAAATACGAATGAAATGCTAAATGTAAAGTTAGCTGCAACAAATAACTATTACTTCTACTTCTAATAATTCATGAAAAGGAAAAGGAAAGACTTATGCTGATAAACAGTTGTTGATCAATGATTTAAAGTACTAAGGACCATCTTTACTAATCCGCAAGGGTAACCCAGTTGGTTCGGCTTTTAGGGGTGGCAGATTGTGTAGTAGGGCGCATGTTCGAATCTTGACAGCCGCATTGTGAAAGTTTTAACCCTCCAATGTGGGGTGACTTTTTGCGGTGGGTTAAGATAAAGTCTTCCACCAGCCGAGCCGTTGGGTCACCTTGATTAACATACTTCACAATTCATATCGGATCGGAAGGTGAGACCATGGGGCGTGGGTATTAAGGACCATCTTTACTAACTTAACATTTTATGATTAATAAAAAAGGACCATCTTTACTTTTGTTTTAGTAACATTTCTCTTTTGGACCATTTAGAAAGAAAGAAAAATCTTTTGGTACAATTTATTGTTTGGATTAGTATTTGATCTAGTCTTATATGTGACTAGGATAAGCTCATCCTATGCCAATTCTTTGGCTTGCATATGAAAATTTCAACCCCATTCATATAATTCTAACTTTGAGTTTTTCTTTCATAAATCTCATTAACAATTTAGTTTATATGAAAATTTTAAGGGTGAATTTCATTTTTAATTATTACAAAAAAGACTAACGATACAATCTCTATTAAATTTTAGAAATTTAACATGTATCATAGATGAAAATTTCAAACATTGCACATTTTAGAAAGATAACCACACACAAAAAAAAAAAAACAACGAGTATGAACTTATTAAAATTAAAAACAACACCAATCACTTTATTCTAGAAACAAATTTTAATAGAGATAATAATCTCGATTTAATTCACAATCCTTTCTCTTAGATTTAAAATATTAGATTATATTTTAAAACAAAATTTTATAAAAAATTTTCGAATTCTATTTTAAAACAACACACTATACAAGCTACACAAAAACATGGAAATTTAGGTTAACCTAGACTCAAGGTTTGGATAGGTATCCTAAATAGGTTAGATAAAAATTCTAGTTCCACTTGGATGGATAGTACAAGTACAAGTCCAAGAAGAAAACTATAGAGTTGATTGGGTGACCACATCCCAAATTCGGGAACTATTTGGATTGAGTTTAGTTTGATTTGAAATTTAAATTTAAACTCAAGGGTAGTGATAATGCCAGAGCAAGAATTCTCCTACAAAAGTGATTTACGTGCATGTGACAAAATTACCCCTCTAACATATTATCTAAATCTTTTAATTATTTTTTATATTTTCTCTCCCAATATCTTCTCTCTATCCTGGCCTAATCTTTCTCTCACCCCTATATTATTTCCTTAATTTTCTCTCAATCTCTCATGATTTTTGTTTCTATACATGTTTTTTTTTTCGTTTTTTCCTCTATCTATCTGTTTTTTTTTTTCATTTTTTTTTTCCTCTCCAACTTCAAGTGATTTTGTTTTCTTCTCTGTTTTTTATTGTTTTTTCTTCTCCCATTTTCCTCACTAATATACCATTTTCTTGGATTGAATCATTCAACAACAATATAAAATCGAAAGCTCAATAAAAATAATAAAATTTACCTCTTTTACCGAAAGTAGTTGAAAATTATCTGGACATACATATATATATATATATAATTCAAAGTTAGACAAAAGAGCAAGAAGAGATAATGAAAGATAAGAATAGAGAAGAAAACAAAATTACTTGGAGATGGAGAGAAAAAAAAAACAGAGAGGAAAAAACGAAAAAAACAACAGATATGGAAACAAAAATCATATGAAAATAGAGAGATTGAGAGAAAAATAAGGAAAGAATCGAGGGGAGAGAGAAAGATCAGGTCAGGATAGAGAGAAAATAGAAAAAATAATTAAAAGATTTAGTTAATATGTTAGAGGAGTAATTTTGTCATATGCACGTAAATCGCTCTTGCAGGAGGATTCATGCTCTGGCATTATCACTACCCTAAACTCAAACCACCTTTGGATTGAGTCTGTGATGAAATCTAGAGTATAAAATTATATAAATTTTGATATGGATTTGAAACTGATTTGAAAACGACACAAAAATTTCAAATCTAAACTCAATCAATCACACATTTAATATGAATTATTTCTATTGATTCCGGTATTACTTTCCATTTAGAAGCGAATCTTCAATCTACTTGCATGGAGACTAATTATATAAATAAGGTGTGAAACTGAACCGGTAGAGAATTAGAAATCATTCATACTCCAATTTTCTCCCAAATTGACCCCAATGTAACACCTTTCCATTTCTCTCCCCCTGACACCACACCCCACCCCATCTCCCCACCGTACCATACTACTATATGAATATTATTAGTCCTCAGTCTCCACTTCAAACTTAGGCAATTCCTCTTTCTTATTAGTATTTTTCATATTATTTAAGAGTCCCCTCTTTAATGCCAATAAAATGTTAGTCTTTTTATATTCTTTCCTTCCGTAAATATAATCTTCATTAGTTTCCGACAAATCACACAAGAAGAACGCGTGATTACATCCAACATTAGTTTTTTTTTTTCCTTTTTAAAAAGTCTTCAAGATTCAATCATCTTCGTCGTCACCAAGAATCGGACAAACAAATCCATATAGTTAAAGTATATAACTCCATTTCTCTTTCTGATTCAGTTACTATCACTACTTTTTGCATTATTGAAGACTTTTTCTCTCTCAATCTCATCTGCTTATTCTGTAATCAATATTTCCTTGTTGGGATCATCAAATTATTCTCTCTGCAATTTTTCACAGATCTGAAGTTTCTGAAATAATACTCAAACCCTTGATTGGTCTTTTCACACCTTTCATGTAAGTTTCAGAGTCCTCTCTGTGCTTTTTATTGTTCTTGCTTTGGGGGTTTCCCTGTAGTTTGTTCTCTCTTTCTTTCTATTTTGGGATTTGGGTTCTAAAAACTTTTTGAAACTTTTCCTCCAAATGGGCTCACTTTCAAACTTCAATTTAAGATTTAGAAAATCATGATTTTATTGTTATTGGGTTGCTCTGTTTTTTTTTGTATTTCATTGGGTTAATGTTTTATTGTTCTTGATTTTCAGATTATCTCTCAGCTGCTACTTTACCAAGAATGGCAAATCAATCTCCTCACTCTCCCCCCAACTATGTCCCAGTTTCTCAAGTCAGATTCTCTGTGTCACTCTTTAACATTTTCTGCAACATTTCTAATTAAAGTAGGACTGAAATTTCTATAATTAGAATGTTACTACGATAATTTCTCTGAAAATTGGATTTCTTGATTTTCTAACACTTGAACTGATGAAAAAATTGCAGGTTTTAATCAGACAACCTCGAATTATCCTAGTCATTTTTTCAAGATTACTATTCAGTTGGGAGTTAAAGAAAAATTGTTGATTAATTCCCGATGGGAAAAACAGGGAGAGACTGGACACAGATCTATGCGATCTACGGCATGGATGATTGGCAAACGCCGTTATTTCTCCTCATCCACGCCGTCTTCTTCTCCGGCATTTCCGTGTTTTTCCTCCTCTACTTCGAGCCCATTTGTTATTTCACTCAGCATTTCATCCCCGTCATCGGGCCGGGCTTGGCCCGTTTTTCAGCCGGCTTCAGTGGCTCCGTTACAGCTCTCTCGGCTGTATGTCTATTTTTCGCCGCCGGCAATTTTTTTTACTCCTCCGTTTCGCTTCACTGGGAAATGGCCCAACGGATAGTTAACGCCGTTTCGGATTGGTCTTCCGTTAAGCATGCCTTGGATCTCGGCTGCGGACGCGGAATTCTCCTTAACGCCGTGGCTCTCCAGCTCAAAAAGTCAGGCTCATCAGGCCGAGTCGTTGGGCTTGACCCACTATCATCTTCTAATAAATCTAAAAAAGCCCAACAAAAAAAGAAGGGCCAGGGCCCAACTACTTTGGCCACTTTAAGAACTGCCGGGCTGGAAGGGGTCCAAGAGTATGTTACGTGCCGAGCAGGTGACCCAAGGACGTTACCTTTCACTGACAATTACTTTGACGTGGTGGTATCCTCTGTGTTCGTCCACACCGTAGGTAAGGAGGAGTTCGGGACCAAATCAGCTGCGGCGGCGGCGGAGAGGATGAGAGTGCTCGGAGAAGTAGTACGTGTATTGAAACCAGGTGGGGCCGGGGTTGTGTGGGACCTAGTACATGTGCCGGAGTATGTCCAAAGGTTACAAGAATTAAAGATGGAAGATATCAGAGTGTCCGAACGTGTAACGGCCTTCATGGTTAGTAGCCACATAGTATCATTCAAGAAGCCACCTCAGCACTTTGTGGGGTCCAATGAAGTCAGACTTGATTGGAGATTCAACAATCTCTGTTGACTCTTGTTTTTTACTACTACCACTATATAATTTTATTTGTTTGAAAACAAATATTAGAGAGAAACAAATTTACTGGTGAAAGGTGAAATAATTTCTAGATATAATCTGGGGAAACGAAGTGGAACCAGACTCTTTGTATGCAATGGAATGAGAATATATTTGTGCACTTTGTATTAGGTAATTGATGCTATAAAGTTTAAGAAATATGTTATCAGTCCATTTTTTCCCTTTTTCTTTTACTAGGGAATAGGGTGTCGAATCGAAACAATAATCTGGGCTAAGTTCCTTTGAAAATCAATTTGTTCGATTATCAGACAAAGATGACCATGTTTAAAATATACAAGTTGCAATGCACAAGGTACTAGTTTTGCTAGTCGAATATGCGCATAACTTTTACGTCTTTGAAGAGATTTGAACTCTAACTGATAGTAAAAATTAATGATACTCATTTTATCAACTAAGCCATCTTCGCCATCTTCTGTCGGTGGAAGAACAGAGTAATTGTCTTCTTGTTGGGTAGTCATTATCCCAAGGGCATTGATGGAAGGAATGAGTTAGTTTTTTTTATATATACTCTCGTCTCTTTGAAGGACAATTTCATTATCATTTCATGTTGAGTCGGTCCATTGCTGCTGTTTGCTTCATTTCCAAGGCAAAATCAATGTGTTAAAAAGGGATCTATGACCGTTTTGTGGGATTGTCCCCACAGCCTCCCTCACATGAATTGAATGGATTTCACATTTACAGGTAAGTCCCGCTAAATTAATATGAGTGATCTGCTAGACCAATTTCATAAGGACGGTTATAAAATTAAATTTTTCGTTAAAAGACTCCAAACTTATTATGTGAACAAACATTTCACAAAGAGACAATTTTCATCTCACCTCCCTGCTTGGCCAGGAAATAATTTCAAACCATGCACCTCATCACAAATCAAAATTCTTACAATATTGAAGTGGCAATGCAGAAAAATGAGGAAAAAAACCTTTGTTTTCTTATCATTGAATCAATAGACATATCCATCGTACATTTAACTCCTAATCCTTTCACTAAATCAATGCTACCTCTATTTCATAATATAATTCGTTTATTATATGTAGCGAAAATTAAAAAAAATAAACAATGTATTTTTTTATTCAAAATATCAATATTACTCTTAAATATAATTAATGATATACAAATCATATTTAAAAAAATAATATTGATATTTTTACTAATAAAGTACATTACTTTATATTTTCTTAATTTTCGTTATATGAAATAAACAATTTATATTATAAAAATGAAAAAAAGTAGATTGTAAGTTGTATATAAATTGACTCTTGAGCTACCTATCACCTTTAGCGGCAGTAGGGAATTAATTAGAGATAAGAGATGACTTCTACCCCCAGAAAATTTTAAAATTACACATTTTACCTTTTTTGAAATAATAATTTTTCCCTCTATAGTAATCTTTTTTTGATGAATAAGAAAATTTTCATTAATCACAACGTAATCGAGGCCATCACAATCAAAGAAAAATATAAAATTATAAGAAAATAAAAGTTATATAATGATTTAAAAAACCATGATAACGACAAAAGCCATAACCAAGAAAACTTGGGTGGTTAGGATATAGTAAATTAAAAACTAGTAAGATAAACAAATACATAATCTTCTTCTTCGCAGCATCTTCATCGCAATCCTTGAACCACAGAGGCAGGAGAAACTCAATTTCAACATTTTCCTTAGAGATCGACAATTTATAGGATCATGAGCGTATTAACCGTCCTACAAATTGCCTCGGAAAAATGTAGAAAGTTGATAAAGGGCCCAGATCAAGTCCGGGTTGAAAGATTTCTCTTAGGGATAGAGCCAACAAGTCTAGATCTGAGACAGATATAACCTCCATGTCTTGGATCTTGAAACAAAATACTTTGAAAGAGGTATCATATGGTTTGTGATACAAAATAGATATATAAAAACTAAATAAAAGTAGATAACTGATCAATATTTGACCATTAGCAGGAGCCAATGGCCAAATCTGACCAGAGGCAGAGGAGAAAGCAGGAACGCCAAAATAGCAGTAATCTTTTGATATCTTATTATAAAAACTTCTAAAATAGTAAGTTTTGTTCCACATATGCCTTTAATATAAAATTGTTGAATTCGTCTGTTTAATATCACTATTTTTTATTAATCGTATTGACCATTGAGGTCAATATAATGTAGCTAAAACGGGGCAACGAAAAGATCTCAGGCCACTATAGTTGAACTTGAATTATAATAGTGATGGAATCCATTTGAGATATTTACTATCAATTGATTTAACATATTGGATTAATGGAGGAAGAACCACCATTTGGTCACAAATCAACGTCTGTTATCACTAGTAACTACATAGCGAAATTAATTACACATTTTTCTCACACCTCGTGTCCGTGAATTCAGATTCGTGAACTTGACAACATTCACCACTATCTACTTGATAATCAAATTTGCTATGCATAAATTGATATTCTGAGGTGACCATTAATACTTGAGCAGGGACAAAGACAGTCGAGATTGATTTTTAAAAATACTATTAGGTATAATAAATTTTTTATATATATCGGAATATTTTATCAGTTTCGCCCCCAAAATTATTTTTTGCCCTTTTTATATATAGTTCGATATACTGTTGCAGTTTCGCCCCTACATCAAATTTTTAGCTTACTTAAAGCTTAAGCCCATTTTTTAAACATATTCTATGTGGGACGAGACTCTCATATTTGGTGTGAAACCACTTAGCATAGGCTACATTTTGACTAATGGCAAAGTTCATTAGATAGCAGAAACCATGGTTGTTGTCCAGTCCCTATCCTCAATACCTTTCCAACTTCCCATAGATAGATAATCCACCAAGGGTTGGTTAGTTTGGCATCACTTCTCTTTCAAATTTTAGTTAGATTTTGTGTTTGTATTGTATAATATATATTTTCATCTGTTCGATCTTTATATAAGCTTTTTTTTTTTTTAAACTTGCCGCATGCAGACGGAGGAGGGTATCGAACCCACGATTTCAAGGTCGTGGACAGGCGCCTACCTCACTGAGTTAGGACACCTTTGATTTTATATAAGCTTATACAAAGAAATAAATGTAATTGTATTATAGTCGCTCATTATCTTACTTTTTTTATGGAAATAAATAGATTATATATATATACATATATGCCAATGTTTGGAAAGAGACTGGGATTATGAGAGTAACGATTATGCAAAGAAGTAAAGTTACTAACTAAAAATTTGTTTACTAGAATATATTTACTCTCAACATAATTAGATGCAATGTTTGGTAGCACTAATTAAGTTCATTTATCTCATAAAAGCAAATGCCACATGCTTTAGAGGGGTAAGAATCTTCTATTTCGTTCGATGTTCCATTCCATGTTCACATTAATAAGAAATTGACATGTGTTAATTTTTTAATTAAAAAAATTATAACTTAAAAAAAAATTAATGAAACCCGTAAAAAAAAAAAAATAAGCACGTAGCAAATATCTATTCGTGAGATAGAAAACAGGACACAAGATAGAGTACTTTTTGCCACTTTAGACTAGAGAATGTTTAAAGATTGATAATTACACTTTCCCCCCTTGTCTAACAAAAAAAAAGGGTTGATAATAAATCAAAAAAACATGAATAATTAAAGTCAAGCTTTTGGTTGAAGGTGTATTCCTTGTATTCACATGCTAAACAATATTATTAGCATGAAATAAAGAAGTTTGAAGATGATGAAACACTGCCTAACCAAAGGATTTGTTCATATTTTGAACTTGATTATTCAAGAAAGAAAATTTGGTATATGCATTTGATGTTTTATCTGTTTACCAGACCTAGAAATTAGAATGTTACTGGTGGTGACAAGGTCTTGACACTAACCAAACCTTTGATATCTCATTTTCAATTTATCTTTGTCGATAAAGAAAATAAATAAACTCTCAGAGTCGGTTCACTTATTAAACTATTTAATTACAATAGAACATAAATGTTATGCCAGTGCAGAACATAATAAATTTATTACATACTAAATATTTTTTGACAAGTGATATAAATTTTTAGATACGTGTTATATTCTATGTAATAAGTATTTTCTCCTGATTAATACATGTCACAAGACGTGTAACAACTATTTTACGCAACAGGTGTTAAAAAATTACAATTATTTGATCCAAAAAAATTGACTGCCGAATTTTTAATCTGACAACAAAAAAATATTCAATAAAATATTAAATTTTTAGTTTTCAGTATCATAAGTTCATAACAAAACCAAAACGCCATGCCATAACACCAAAATTTAAGTGTGGTTAATCAAAAACTATTTTTTTTTTTTTGTGTAGGGACTAGGGAGGGACTCAACTTGTTTTATGTAGACCATACTCCGTTGGAAACAGCAAAAAAATCATCATTCATTATTATGTGTCCAATTTTTTTCCCCACAAATGATTATCAAGTGTTTCTTTTTCTTTTACGGATTCTATTATTTTTTTTAGCTTATAAATTTTTTAATTAATAAAATTACACATTAAATTTTCTTTTTAATTAATACAGGGAACTTAACACAAAACGGAAATAAAAGTTTTCCCCTAAGAAATGCCAAAGGGAATATGTATTTCTCAAAAAACAAAAGTAGGCTTATAATTAAAGGTGGTGAAGGACCAGTTTTGCCTTCAAGTTTAGGTTTAGGTGAAAGTAAAAAGTAATAACAAGTCCTTCATTCTTGGCAATCAACTGCCATTGTCTCTGCTGATTGCATTTGCCTTTTCTTTAAGAAAATATAGTCCTTCTGTTTCTTATACAAGGGGTTTTTTAGGATTTCTCACTCTTTTCAAAATAATTTACATTTTACGAATTTTAATATTTATTATCCTCATTCATAAATATAATTCTCTTATCATATTAGTGAAATTATTTTACAATATAATCGTAAAAATTCATTTATTACTTCTTTAGTAATACATGTAAAAATATCAAAAGACTATTGTTAATCGCATAATTCAAATTAGTCTTTTTCTTATTATATTTTTATCTTACATTTTTGCATCTTTTAGTACACTTTTCTACTATTGTCCTCTATTATACTTTCAAAAAGTTTAAAAGTATAGCAGGTCTGCAAACCCTCTCTCAGCAACCAGTGGCGGATCCAAGGGGTGGTCCAAGTATGCCCAGGACCACCCCAAGATCAAACAAACAAGTTTAATTTTCACCTTAAATTGTTGAGGGACCACCCTAAATTTCAATCCTAAATTGTCTAATACCCAACGAAATTTGTAGGTTCCCCCTCCCCCTCCCCTTAAATTGTTGAGGGACCACCCTAAATTTCAATTCTGCATCCGCCCCTGTCAGCAACTAGAATAAATAATGGAAAGTATAAATGGCAGCATACAAATGCAATATTTACC
This sequence comes from Vinca minor, assembly GCA_026122235.1. Taxonomy (NCBI): domain Eukaryota; kingdom Viridiplantae; phylum Streptophyta; class Magnoliopsida; order Gentianales; family Apocynaceae; genus Vinca; species Vinca minor. The sequence continues at coordinate 369,824 of JAOCZM010000284.1, read as the reverse complement.
TTGGTACCGATATAACATGGGGACTCCTTTTATTAATAAATATATATATATATATATACCCCAAAATAAAGAAAAGAAAAATACAATCCCCTCCCCTCTCAAACCCAAGCCCCCAAAAGAATTAAAACAATGTGTTTTAGTAGAGTTTATTAATATTAGTAATACCATTTGAACAACAAGGTCCTATGGTCTAGTGGTTAGGACATTGGACTCTGAATCCAGTAACCCGAGTTCAAATCTCGGTAGGACCTTTTTTTTCTTCTTGCCTTGTTTTTTTCTTTCCTTTTGCCCTTCATTTATTTTAACTTTGTTTGCAAGTTCGCACTTTTTCATCTAAATCAATCAAAGTTATTTTGCCCTTCCTTATTTGTATAAAAGTAGAAATTTTAGTTTAATTTCTGAAATAGAAGATAAATAACAAATTTGTATAGAGATATTTCTTTTTCTCTTTTGAAGAGAGAGAAGGAAAACAAAAAAGAAAATTTTATATTATATCCTATTGAATAACAGAAGAGTTTTCTATAATAATTGGGGTACATCCGTGTTCAACACTTTCGTTATGTATGAAGTGACTCATTCTATACAAGATTATGTACCATAATGTATGTTGTTTGCTGACAACATTGTTTTGATTGATGCAACTAAGGTAGGTGTTAACTCTATGTTGGCATTATGGAGAGAAACTTTGGAATATAAATGTTTTAGAATTAGTACAAGTAAAATTGAGTATTTGGGGTATAAGTTAGTACCAACAAAAATAAAGATTGTAGTATAATTAGTATGGTAGATATATCCCGGCGAATGATTATGTTCGGCTCAATTATTTAGAAAGATAGAGAGCTTGACAGTGATGTACGCACCTAGTTGAAATGAAGAATTTTTTAGGAAAACTTGAGAAATTTTCACTTTGGAAAAACATCCCCAAAAAAACAGAGAGAGAAAGAAAACTTCATTTTTTAATACTTTTTCCCCAAATATTGACACCATAAAATTGGACTACAAATTCCGGACCTTCCCTATTTAAGCAAAAGCAATCAAATGATTTATTAAGTGGCATTGTTGTAGGTGACACTCAGGAAATTCGTTCTCTTTGACAAAATCCTGCTTACAGAAACGTTTCATTCTTTCGTCTACTCCTCCTCGTTTATAGCATTCAGTTTCTCTGTCCAAAAATAGAAACTATATAATACAAAGCCTCAAATGTACAAGAGCCAAGGCAAGGCAGGGCGGCAGCACTCACTTCAAATGTCCTACAAACTAAATTGACTATAAATTTTCTTCTCAGGAAAAAAAAATCACCGAGAAGGGCAAACTCGCAACTTGATCTTGAAAACAATTATTTAACCTCCTAGTGTAACTTTTTGATGGTGTAAAGAGAAGACAATAAATGATGAGAAGTCATACAGGGATACAGTAGGAAGAGCTGAGAGGTGGAGGCAAAACGCAAACCAAATGAGGGCCTGGAGGATTGCAACTTATATTTCCCTCATCTACGTCTGGAAGACCGAGTTGGGAGCGGACGAACATACCCAGCAACCAATGGCAAGCATAATACTGAAATTACGATCCTTGAACCTGTTCAAACATATCAACCAAGTTCTTAGCATACTACTGCAACCTACTAATAGAGAGGACAGAGGAAATGAGAATAGAGCACAAGAGATGATAAAGGAGGCACCTTGTTGACCTGAAAGAGAGACGTGCCCTCTTTTCCGTCCAGCAATCATCCAGTTCTCGGAACTAGCATTCACCTCGTATAACACTTCGTCCTGTTCCAAAGGGAATAATAATCTTAAGGTAATTAGGAATAAGAAGGAAATCAACTGGTGTTTTTATCTATTGTAGTCGAGTAAAACAACCGGCTTGTTTGAGAATAAGAAAAATTTGAAACATTAAGAAAGATGAGTTCCACGAATGCAGATAATGGCAAGGGAACTAACTAACGAATTTTCTAATAAAGGAGCACAATCTCGGCTTCATGAGGCTGGAAACAATGTGTTTTTAGATGCATACATTTATAATGAGAATAAAAGCTATGAGCTGAAAGAGTTTTAAGGCTTACATTAGTATGGGAAGCTTCATCCTGCACCAAATTCTTGAGCCTCTCAACTCTCCATTTCATGGTCACAAGCTGCCCAACTCGTAGGCCATTAGAATGAAGAGGCAGAAAACCAACAGCAAGGCATGGGTCCAGTACAGGTCGCTGCAGAACAAGAGCACTGCGGAAGTCCAAATGCTTTGCAGGACCATCATGCTTTATAGGTTCATGGGCTGTAGGTGCATGGGCTCCAAGGCTTCTACTACCAGAAATTCCGTATCTTATATTCACCATACTATCCAAACTTGATGCCTCTGAATTGTTGGTAATGGCAGAGTAAGTATTCAGCAGTGTTTATAAACAGAGAGAAGTGCACGAAAGAGAAAGAGATGGTGTACCTATAGTTGATGGTGTTTCAAGGCAAATACTGAACAAGATTGCAGCTCTAGATTTTGGAGAAATAGTGAGTGGGAAAAAGGAAGACATTGGTCTCCCGTCAGCTTTTGCAGTATGTGCAAAGCCATCTTGAAGATCAACCCATGCATCATAGATAGTCAATGAAGCTTTAACTTGTGAATGAACTATCACCTATAGGAGAGTAAAAAGTTAATCAGAGGGTTAAACGAATGGGTTGATATCAAACACAACTTCATTACTTAAATAACACACAGTTTCCCGAGAAGCAGCCAAACCGCAAACCTTCTTTGAAGTAAAATGCTGTATTACCAAATAATACAGCTCAAGAGAAAAGGAAATACAGCATTCAAAGATCCCGATATAACACTACAAACTTATACAAGAAGCTCCAGAAAGCATGCCACTAGAGGCTAAGATTACATACTGATGCAGCTGAGGCTAACTATGACACTGTAAAATAGAATAAATTCTTGAAGAGAGAAATCGATCTAGAACATACTCTTATCTAGACCAACCTGGCCAGATAACGACCACAATAAACTAAAACCAGATGCTCGACTAGGAAAAACATAAATAAGATAAAAACCAGTATCAACTATCCATTTTGGAATCCCATAAAATAAATGGATAAATACCTGCAAAAGCAGAGTGCCGTCACTGCATTTATCGGCAATGCGCGTACTCACATGAAAAGGCTCTGTAAAGTGAACTGCTAAGGTCCTGCAGAATGACAGGAAAGTCTTTCAAATCAGTTTTAAGGTGAAAATATCAGATTGCGTGCAGAGGTTAAAGATCGAGAGAGAAAAAAACAGTACCTTTCAAATATCTGGTTATGCGAAACTCCAAATTCAAGTTTCAGAGCTATTGTCCTTAATCCTTCCACAACACTTGGTCTTTGTGAAACTACAGAACCTAGAAAATAAGATGAAAAACTATTAAGCAGTCCAAAGACAGTATCCTAATGCACACAGTGAAAGAAACTTTAACCTGCTTGCGTTCCTCTGGCCAGACTTTCACTGACAGCACACACAGGAATCCATAATACAGAAATTACATTACTTGCCCAATCAGGCAACTCAATGTTTCCTTCTCGTAGATCCAATTGAGTAGGTTCTATAGAATCAACGAAATCATGATTTCTAGATCCCTCAGAGAGGACAAACTCTGCTGAATCTGGGGATCCATTGCCATACTTTTCGATTTCAATACCATGAGATTGTTCAATACTCAAACCAGGACCAGTGTCTACATGGAGTACGGCACCCTTAAGCGTGTAGTTTATTGGCGTTACAACTATACCAACCCACTGGATTTCATTGATTAGCAAATCAGATGAGACAGCTGCAGCAAGATCAACCAGAGGCCTAGGATCAAAAACCTGAGGAGATGTTGCTATTAGTAAACTATAATAATAATAAGAGAGAATTCATTTCGGGCTAGTTATTTTCCACATTTGTAACATTTTCACAGAGTCGAGACCAAACAAAAAAATTACGAACAGAATCTAAGACATAATGGTAACAGGATAACCTAGCTTAATTGTCCATCATAAATATAATGGAAAAGAAACTGTCCTATCAATTTTCCTATCAGACGGCAGACAAGTTACCTTTAAGATAGGTCTTGTTGGCTTTTCATAACTCATAAAATCATCAGTGTCGGCAGGTTCATCCTTGGAAAAGCTATGTGACCTAAATCTCAACTGACCAATCTGCCCAGTAAGAGCCCCCAGAACATAGGAACCAGGCTTCTGTGGAGGAAGGGTTAGTGTGATCGTATTCCTACCAGGCTTTAAAATAGTAGCATCAGAACTGTTTAACGCCTGAAAATCAAAAGTAACCATCATGTTCAGGAAAGAAGTGTTCGTCATCCACTAAAGAGAAATAACATTTCTAATAAAGAAAGAGAACCTTAATGCCTTCATCAGCACTATTAGTAGCTGACAAAGTGAGATTAAGAGATTCAAGAGTCATATCATCAGGAAATCCACTCCAAACTGTTACTGAAAGAGTACCAGGATCTCCGTCACATAGCTTCAAAGGAGGCCCGGGATTGCCAGAAAATGTAATTAATGAGGATACATCTAGAGGCACAGGGTGTTCCATTTCACTATGAGCAAGATGAACAACTTCAGATTGGAACGCTTGCCGTTCCTTGGTCAAGAACAATCCTTTATCCAATGAGAGCAACCTCACACAAGATGACAGATAGCTAGCTTGATCGTTAAGCATCTTTTGACACTCGGCTAAATAGGGAAGAACTTCAGCCAACAAATTCTCCCACCCTTCGCCAGCATAAAGAGCACGGACCTTCTCGTACAACTGGGCAGCAAGATCAAAATTTCCACGCTTAAGGTAGATGGCAGCCATTTCACCATCAAGGACAACCCCATGCCTCTTCCACCATGATTGATGGTAGTTGTCTGCAGCACCTTTTGTTAGCTCCAGATATTTTTCCTGGATGTGAAGAGGTAGTTATCACATCAGAACATGAAAGACAGATCAAACAAGATCCAACCAACCATGAACTACCAATCAATTTCTAGGCAAAGAAAATACACGTACGAGTGTGATAAAATAATTCAGTAACAACATGACAGATTTTTATTTGCACTTGGAATTATCTAAGAATTCTTCTTAAGTTTTATAACAGCAACAATAACAAAGCCTTAATCCCAAGTAATTCATCTAAAGTCTTAAAGAAACATAATTCTACTGGTTCAGAACTCCAAGCCCTCACACATTTGCACCCTTGATAATTAATAGCGGGAAACATAGAGAATCTTCTATGTGGAATACCTCAAATTCATCCACAGAAGATAAAGATTTCCACAGATCTTCATTAGAAATAGTCTTCCGTAATGCATGCTCTGCAGCAACATAAATTTCTGCAAGTCTCATAGGTCGATCAATTGAGCCATCAACATTTCCTGGAGATGAATTAGTACGTGACATAGACATTGCAAGTGCTTTAGGCATCGGAGGCGAGCTGTGAGCAAGATGCAAATGATTGAAAGCTCAGAAAATTAAACGGAAGCTGAGTTGTCCCTAAATTTGCATGGTTTAAATAAAATCTCAAATAAATGGAAATAATTCAGAAACAGAAAACAAATGAACCAGCCAGCATAACTTCACTTAGCACTTGAATCAATTTTCAGAAATTTTTTACGCTACTCCCGCTCAATAGACTTTAGGAGAAAGAGATTTATTCAAAACCTTAATTTAAATTATATATATTATTATTATCAGGTGAGGGGGTGTCAAACCCAGAGGACCTATTATTCCGAATCGAAAGTGCTACACTCACTACGCTAGCCTTCCTTGACCCCAAAAAAAAAACTTAAATTGCATATGTATGTTACAGGTATGCACTCTTACGAAATATGGGTAGAGACATAAATGTGGAACATCTGTGTATATGTCTATTGAACCTTGAGCACATAAAAAGAAAACAGGATGATATTCTAGCAGTGAAAAGACAAGAAATATCTAAAGATATAATGCTACTCTAAAAGCATTTATATCACGTAAAATCAAAACAAACAACTAGCTCGTTTATATGGGAGTCTGTTAACCTATGTACTTCTCCAGCGCAATTCATGAAAGAGCATATGATAATGATTCATAATTCATACATCTATATTACCCGTCAACTGAATTTGGTCGACCATCAAATAACTCAAACACATTTCCAGCAGAAAGAGAAGCCCTCCTCCGATTTGCTTCACGAAGAAGTACAGATGGTTCCAGTGGTAATGGTTTTCTTTGAATACCAAAGTGTTTCACGAGGGGAGTTTCTTGAAGGATTATCTGGAAGATAAGTTCATGGAGAAAGTAGATGATAAATTTAAGGGATAGATGATAAATTGGAGATAGAAAGAATCTGTGCAAAAATACACGTTTAATGTTTGAAAGTTCCAAACGGAAGTAATTTTCCACTGCAGACAAGAAAATTAGGCCAACTTAAGCCACATTACACTATCATTCATATATTGGCAAAATAAAAGCTCAGAAGCACTCATAGACTTGCAGATAGAGAACACATTTTTGGTCTTGTGTGTGGAAAATATTACTAACAACATGCATCTTCTTTAAAAAGAATTTTACAGCTTGATTAAAATATAAAAACAGCTGCAGGCATTTGTTTGACGTTCTCATATTTAGTACCGCATCTCAGATAAAAAAAAACAATAACAAATGACAGTGAGCTGTAGACTATCATTCTAAAAGACACTACAGGATTATGAGAAATTTTATCTTGGTTTGTGAGTAAGTTTAAAACTTATATTCAGACTAATAAATGCAATACAAGTAGGATAAAAAGTCAATTCTCTTTCCTGCGAATTGGCACTTTTGGTCTACGTGTATTGCATTTATTGGTCTGGATGTAAGTTTTAAACTTACTCACTACCCAAGATAAAACTACTCCAGGATTATAGCTGTATGTATGTTATGCCTATTGATGTGGACCAAACATATTTAGGACAAATGAAAGAAATATCAATCTAAATGAAAGATCACTAGTTCAGCATTCATACAGACAATGCTCTAGCTACATATTCCAGTTTTTCCTAATTCCTAGTGATGCCAGTTAATTTATAATATACTTAAAGACAGTAAAAGTTAAGTACTTTCTGTAGATTCTCGAACAAAAATAATTGCAGCTTGTGAATCTGCAATTAGTTACGTTTCCACACCTTCCATATAAACTTGAAAATTTATCAATTGAAACCATATAATAAAAGCTCTGTTTCTTCTAAGTAAAAGCAGAAACAACCACAGGACATATTAGTTTTCATGACACTATGTATAGAAAGACACCTTTTCTTTCAGGAGCACTTCAGATGAAAGCATTGGGAGGAAGGGAAGGCCAAACAGCTGGCTTCGGCCAAGGTAGCATGCTGAGAGAAGCACTGCCCAAACAAAGGATATCTTAGTATTCACGATGTTAGATAACTCCTACAGACAATTCGACATATTTGCATGCTGGTGTATGTCTTTTGACATAGTAATTTGTATAAACTAATCTATCAGAGTGGGATGGTCAAGGAAAAACAAAGTGCTCAGGTTACCTGTTTGCAGGAGTTCTTTCAATAGCTGGTCCATAACCAATCAAATATGCAAGCCGCATGAACTGTCATATATGACAAACTACACTAGTGAATGAATTGTGACTTCATTGCAAAATTTAAACAAAAATAAATATAGTAATTTGTCAGCAGAATTTTATGAACTGTAACTGAAGGGGAACTGGCAAGGCACAGGATGACAAGTAAACTATATAGCTTCGCTTAGGCATCTTGAGAATATTTACCTTGGTCCTGCATAATGAATAAAGATCACCCTCAACACGATAAAACTCCTGTTCAACATCAGATGCCACTAGCCCCTCTTCGAAATGAGAGGATGTTGCGCCAATGATAGCCAAACAAGCGGTTATTACCCATACTTCACGCATACAGAATGGTAATATGATCTAACAAACAACACCAAGGAAAGAAATTTAGAAGTAATATTCCACCAGACTAATTAGCAGGAATAAATTAAGTAGACATTTCATAAGAACACAATTTCTATTACCTCATACATGGCCAATGCTTTTGAGAAGCTAATAATGAATGAATAACCCCTTGATGCAACCTCAAATGAGCGTTTTAGCTTGAATAGTAACTGTCAAGATATCATAACAAGACAGAAATAAATTATTATTCTAGACACCGAAACAAAGGCTTATTAACACAGAAAGGCCAGAAAGAAAAACAATCAAAGAGTTCATCCAAAGAATTTACATAAAGCTCATGTGGATGCAAGTAAATATGAACAAACAAATTAATTAAACTGATTGAAGCCCATTTCAGCTTCATTTTAATGTTCTAAAGAAAATAAAATCTAGATGGATAAAGATCTGTCACTTTTAGTCAGTTGAAGGCTACACTGGACTGTTAAAAGTGTGTGTCATAAAGGCCATGTTTCATGGATTCAGCTTAGTTTTATTGTTTGACATGTTGACACCATGAGGCCACCACAGAGACAGAAGAAAAGCCAGCCATGGCAAGACACATGAGAGTAGAAGTAGCAAGGAAATAATCTTACAAATATATTCTGATTAAATATTCAAGTTTCTCTTAGAGATGCCAGACAATTTTCTGAGATAGAAAAACAAACCTAGATCAATGTCTTAATTTATCTTGTCAAGATCCATTTTCTGACAGCCTGTAATGAAATTACTATACAGCTGGTCTGTTGCAGTCTATTTGAAGAAAGTAAAAACCACCAATCAAACAAGAAAACTAATAATGGTTGATCTCTCCTAAAACTAGGACCTAGAGTGAATCTGGACCACCCCATCATGCAAACTCTTTACATGCCCTTAACAGAGAAAGGATCTACACAACGAGCCTAAAATTGTTGCAATTTCAATACTGACCCACCTTTGCTTGACAGGCAAACAAATACTGCCTGAATTCAAACTCTCGAAATGAATCATCCTGAACAATCTGGGTTAGTGGTTTCTTTACTGGGTCAAGTAGAGAAGCTTGATCATCACCGTGGTCCATACCTCCAAATTCCCTATGCTTTCCCGCCATATTTACTGCAACCAAGTGAAAGATAATAGTAAGTACAGTTTCTAAAGTGATGGAATTCATTTCACCAGTGCAAAATGCAAAATTAGTTTTGCAGACTTCAGCCTCCACTGGACCTTAGAAAAGAAAAGGATACATGGAGATATACATAGATCTTTAGGCTTAAACCACAGATGTCTTTAGAAAAAAGATACTTGTCAACCTCGCAAATTCATAGCATATTTATTACTTCTATTCCCATTATACCCTAATCATTTTTATCTCTTTTAATTCTTAGAATAAATATCCTCCCATTTTGAAGACAAATGAGATGTACTTCAGTCATATTATCATTATCCTCTCATTTTCAAGAGAAGTAAATGATGCACATTTACAAAGTTCAACATTGACCAATGTGAACTATCTTAAAACCTACTCTTCCAAACATTGACAAATAAATCACGCATGTTTACTCCCTTTTCCTTCTTGAAAAGAGAGATCTGTCTCATCCCTTAAATAAGTTATTTAGGTCGTATTGACATATTTTTATGCAATTTAGTTAATCCTTAACCCTAAATTGACAAGTATCTCGAAGCGGGGAAGTATAATCCTAAATGCATCCCAAGAAACTCCAAAGAATTCCATTGATGGCAGTTCTAGATCGATTTTCAGAAGATGAAAGTCCATTTTCAGGAAGCTAGCAAGATTGGCTGAAAATCATAAAGGAAAGCCAGACTCTTAGAATTCAATCCATCTGAAGTAGCTTCCCTAAAAAGGACATCTCCCAACAATTAGAATTAGGTATAAATTTTTATCAGAACATTAACAAGAGAACTGATGCAAGCATCAATAACCTGTTTCCAGGTAGCAGAGTTCCAGTTCATCATATTCGCGTAATGAATCTTCGTGAAGGTGGGAAATCTCAAACATAAAGGCCAAGCTTTCCTGTAAATTAAGGAATGGAATGTAAGGGGCAGAAGTAGATGTGTGTGTGTGTGGGGGGGGGGTGGCGCAAAAAGAAAACACCATGAATGATACTGCTTCAAGAAATTCAATCACAAACAAATATGCAAAATTGCTAATCATATAGAACCAAATTACAGATCATTTAGTCAAAATTGCTCAATCAATATTTCCACAATATATACAAGGATCATAGATAGTTACAGAGATGTAGCTTTGCATCGGTACTGAACAGAAGCATATCCTTGCAAATAAATGCATCACAAGGGAGCAAGAGTTTTATTCCCCCATTCCCAGCCCCACCAAAAAAATAAAATAAATTAACGAGTAAAGAACCCAAAAAAAGCATTTTTTATCTACCAAGACCATGTTTTTCCATGATTAATAACCATCAGTATTAAAAGAGCATTGCTAGTCACTGATTGCAACTTGGTCCTCACAAACAAGCACAAAAATGTGGAATTGTCTAAAATGTGATCGCCATCCATGCCTTGAGAATAAAAAAGTTGCAGAAATTCCAAATTGGCATGAAACGCTGTTCGCTAAGCTTGCGGATTTCCTCCTCATAAAAATGAATCCGCCGATCAAGAGTATTTCTTATACATTCCATGACCTTTAACTCCAAGTCTTCCCAAAAATTTGTCTCAGGTCCATGTATATCTAGCTTGCAGCACCTGAAATAAAGAATAGTTGAGCTCAATAGGAATAAAACTACGGTTATAGGAATCAGGATGTGGTGGTAACCCCACTTAGTAGTAAGAATCGCTTGAACTGTGAATGGCTGAAATGAATTCTCAGAATCTCAAGTTTGATGAAAATTTCTGGTGTGTTTGTATTTTATCCTCAATATATATATATATATATATATATATGATCTAGTGTACATTTATGAAAAATATTGAGCATTACTTAAAATTTATAGCATAAGTGGTCTGATCACTCAATGGACCTGGTTCTGGATACATATTGATCACAATTTTTACTTAGAAGGTATAAGTTACAAGTTAGTGTGCTTCACAATTCCTTCCAAGTCTCTGAGACTCTTAATAAATCTTCCTTCTCCCGAAGCAACTTGGAGTTCCTCTTGTATTGCTTTTCAAATTATCTACTGAAGAAAAGAACATTGATACATGAACTCAAAAAATTAAGGGAGATAAATCTCCCCCCAAATCATGCTGCAAGCACACAAATTGAAAGACAAGAATAAAAAGAAAGCAAGAAACACAATGACTTTGTTTAAATCAAGACAAACAGAAAGGCCCTTCCCCGTTGCAACGACCATCCCGTGATCACTCATTTAACACTGAACGACAATCTCTATTTGCAAGAACTACGCCGATAAATAAAAAAAACTTTCTGACAATACAATTTTTTCAGAAGAATTACCAGAAGTGAATTGCGAAATTTAGTAGAAATGAAACAAAGAGCGACAAAGAAAAATAAGGTTTTACTGCATCTTTTAAAGGAATAATAAATATATCATATGTTTGACTGTGAGCAGCATGCTGACCTTTCCCGCTTTTTTGAGCTGAACTCCACTTCAAGTTTGGCATATACTTTTTTTGCCATCTTGGTGGCCGGGTCATTGTGAAGTGGTGCTTTAGTTACAAATATAATAAACCACTCACGTTCATCGTTCTGAACAATTAGCTTGAGGCGTGGTTTAAGAATAGTCTTGAACTCATCAAGATCCTGAGAAGAAATAAAAGAAAGATTCATGAGTGGCCAAAAAACAAAGAAAAACAAACCACAGCTGGAGTAATTCTCTCATCAATCAAATCAGTTTGTGTGAATTGTGGCCAACTAAAGCACATTAGGAAACTTTTAAATCTCAAATCTATGGGCCTTAGGAAGAGATATAGCTGAATGGTGATTGATTCCTCTGTCAAGGTATAACCCATCACAAAATAAGGCCAATACCATTTAACGTGATGTGTCATTTTTTCAAGGTTTTATGTTCCTTGTCTATGCACCTCCACTACTGTATAGACCTCATTTCAGATCCCAGATAAAGTTTAACCACTTTATCTGTGTGACTGCACTTCAGATAAAGTTACAGGAAAATTATCCAAATTATTTAGGAGATAGTAAAATGAATCAGTTATCATGCAAAAGTGATGCTCTGCAAGCTTCAGACTAGTTATATTCTTATTCAGTGAACTCCAAATAAATTCTAGAGAGCCATCAGTTGAAAACAGAGACTGGGGTAGCAAGCACAGTTTATTGTACGAAAATGAATCCATGGACCAGAAAACTATGAAGATCGTTTTGTATATTTTTGTATTTTATTTGAGCAAGATAATTGGCTCTAGCAACTAGCAGTAAAAGTTCTAACATCAGTGTCAAACCAGCTTTGACCATCAGAATAAGCATTTGGTCTGTTAATGTTAATCCTACTCTTGCAAATTACATGCACATCTCACAAAGTAAAATGCCCAAGGAGGGAATCATATCATTTGGATTATGTAGTGGCGGAGCCAGGAATTTATCATAGGGGGCGAATTTCTTACTGAAAATTTTTAGGTGGGTGAAATACAACATTTATAAGAAAATATCACAAAAATAATTTTTTTCTATAGAAAATTCGTCGTTTCTCAAAATTTTGGGGGGGCTGGCCACTGGGTGGGCGACCCTATTTTGAAGGTGATATAAATGGGGAGAATTAGGTTGCATTCATTATATTAGTCAACTCAAAGGTAACTAAGTACTGAAAATCTACATACATGATGCTTTAACAAATTATTAAATCTTGTAACCATGATCACATAAACAAAATTATACAATCATAAGAAAAGTAAATGGCAAGGCACCTCACAAGTCACAAGAACCAACGTGGCATAAGGTTCTCGGAACCAAAACAATGATTGCTCCTGCGGGAACCTACTACGAATTCTTGCATCTGTTGTTAATATATACTCCACTGGCAACTCGTCAACAAACACATTATTACGAGTCTTGTTATTCAGAAAAGCTTTTCTGAATGGCAATCTGTCTTCAAAGTCCTTCTTGACAAGAGGCCACAAATCGCTTACATCTTCAACTGCAAAGTGAGTTATTTCCACATGAGAAAATGATCCTGAGAGGTATAATTATTCCAGGCAGATATTCCCATAAAAATCACAACTTTTTGGTTACACTGCCTGCATTGCCCCTTGTCCATACAAGACTCAAACTGAATATTTAAACTTTCAAAGTCTTGTTAAGCTTACTAATTATATTTCACATTTACGGGAAGTAAAACTCGCTCTTGATGATCTAAAGACATATAACAAAAGATCTCAACTTTTTAGGTACGCTGACAGCATTCTCACCTTGTCCATACAAGATTCAAGCTGAACATTCAAACCTTTTGTTTCAAAGTCTGCTTAAGACTTACTAATTATATTTCATCTTTATGGGAAATGAAACCCGCTCCTGGTAATCCAAAGACATACTATAACAAAATAATCTTTTCATTTCAAAATTGCTCCTGCTTTAAGGTAAAAGAATCCTATGCATTACTAAAACAACTAAAGAAGGAAAATGAGTGCATTCAAAATTGTGATCTACACTAACTCCAAATATAAGATTGTCGCATCAAACACTAAACGGATACCAAAACATTACATTCACAGTTGGTATAAAAATAATTTCTACTGAATTCATTAATAAAGAGAACAAAAATATAGTGCATTTACAAACCTAATTAAAACGAAAATCTCAAATGCAGCAACTAATCGAAAGCTACGACTAATCAAATTAAATTGCAATTTGGGGGAGTAGGAAACAAAATGAAGTAAGAATTAGGGTATTCTTCAACTTTAATAATGTTATTACCGGCGACAATGATGTGATCGAAGGTGTTTTTTATGCTCTGAAACTGAGCTAAGAAGTTCGCCATCAGAGATCGGTCAAAAAGAACATGTGTGTAGAAAGTTGAAAAGAGATCGAAGAGATTAGATACCAACAAAGTGTTTGATGAAATGCCAGAAAGAATTATGAGGAGAGATCAGAGTCAGTAGCGGCGATGTGGAGAGTGGAGTAATTTTTTTAACTGTAGTGTGTGGGATGGGTGGGTGGGTGCCGGGGAATTGGGTTGCTGCGGACCTGTGCTTGCGTGCGGTAGATTGGTTTGGTTCGTCTTTTTGGGATTTTAATTTTACCTATTATTATTAAGGTTCTACCTTCCTATTCTTAAGGGTAGTGTATTTAAACTACGAGATATATTTTAATGAAACTCATCTAGTACTCTCTAGACTCATTTCTAGGACTGAATTGAGTGGGAACATTCACGGTATTAAAGTTTATAGAGGTAGCCTTGCATTTTCCCACCTCATGTTTGCTGACGACTTGACCATATTTTGTCTTGCTAATACTGCTGAAGCTAAATCTATTCAGAATTATCTCTCAACTTTCTGTGATTGTTCGGGTCAATCCATTAATTTTGTAAAATCTCTTATTCACTTTGGTAAGAATGTTAATGTTTATATGAAAATCATATGAGTAATAGCCTTGGGATGCCTGAATGTAATCATTCAGCTAAGTATTTGGGGCTTCCTTTCTGCAAAATTAGATCTTAAAAAGTGGCATTTTACGACATTATTGATAAGACGAGAACCAGGCTTTCTGGTTGGAAGATGCATAATCTGTCGCAAACTAGTAGAACAGTTTTGATTAAATCTGTCACTTAAGCTGTCCCTTTACATGTTATGCAATCTTTTATTCTTCCTAATACAATATGTAATAAACTTGATTCTTTGGTGAGGGACTTTTTTGGGGGGTTTAAAGAAAAATATGGTAATCATTTGTACCTTAAAGTTTGGGACTCTATTTGTAAACCTAAAGAGTTTGGGGGGATGGGGTTTAGGAAGTTTGGTGATTTTAATAGAGCTCTTCATTGCAAACTGGGTTGGGATATTATGGTTAATGAACATAAACCTTGGGTCAATCTGATTAAATCTAAATACCTTAGAAGCAAAAGTATCTTGGACCAAGAGTCTTTCCCTTCTGGTGCTTCTTGGGGTTTGGAAAAGGATTTGGGAAGGTAGGAATTTGTTGGACCAAGGTCTTTGCTATCGTATAGGTAATGGTCATAATATCAAAGTTTGGGATGACCATTGGATCCCCGGTCTTGATTTATTTAAACCTCCATTACATTTCAAGAATGATGGATCTCCAGAGCATGTTTCAGATCTTATTGATAATGATTTACTTATTCGGAAGTCTAACTTGCTCAATAATATCTTATCTTTCCTCCTACAGTGTCTAAGGAAGTTATGAAGATTAAATTACCTCATTTCGAGGAACCAGGCAAGCTGATTTGGGCTCCCTCCTTGACAGGGAACTTTTCAGTCAAGTCAGTTTACTTAATAATCGGAACAAATTTGTTGGTCCAAACATGCACAACCAAGTGTGGAAACATTTATGGAAATCAAATTTGCATGGAAGGCATAAGCAGCTTATTTGGAAATGTCTCAACAATCTTTTACCAACCAGCAAAAGACTTCAGCCGATTTTTAAAAGAGAGTTTCCTTGTAATTTCTGCAATTTAAATACGGAGTCAATTGAACACATCTTTTTAGATTGCCCTTTGGCAAAGTATATCTGGTTTTGCTCTAAATGGAATTTTAAAATTGAACCCTTTAATAATTGCTCAATATTTGAATGGATTTTCAGATTTTTATTGAGTCCTACTAATGGGTTTCATATTTTGCAGAAGGAAAGAGAGCGATTCTTGAACTTTGCAGTGGTTATGATGGAGACATTATGGATGTTGCGGAACAACTTGATGCATGGGCAGGACATTCCAGATTGGCAGTGTAAGCCCTAAGGGCGAACGAACTCTGTTTTTGATATTGGACAAACATTTGATGTTGTGTCTAATGATCTTAATCTTTGTGATAGAATATTGGAAATCTTGTAGGAAGCTCTAAGTACTTCAATCAAGCCATGTTCAAGATTCAAAGTCATACTATTCAAGGCTCATCTATGAAGATTGAAGACTTAGTTTGGTTAGTTTAGCTTTGTCGTCATTAGTCGTATTCTTTAAAGCTCTAACCAAAGCTCTTATGAACATAAGCTTCTCACTCTAGTCTTGCATACATGATTTCATAAACACGTTTTCAAAAGGCAAAAGTTTCAAATGTGTTCTTATCCAAAAGCCTTTGATTTCAAGTATAAGTCTTTTAGAAAAGTTTTCCAAGTGTTCTTATGTGTTACCTTTTGGGAAAACCTTTTAGACTTCAAATGATTTGAAAACAAGTGTTTAATCAACTTCTCCGAAAGCCCGGAAAGTCGGGACGACCGAGATTTTCTCGGATCAACCCAGAACAAAGTCTCGAGAGTTGAGATGTGTCTTGGTTCGGTCGACCAAGATCTGGTTCGGTCGACCGAGATGACCAAGGTCGGTCGACCGAGGTCCCAATCGGTCGACCGAATTTCCCTCGGTCCACTGAGGCTGTGTTCGGTCAACAGAGGTGCTATTATTACTAGCCGTTATTTGGCCAGTTCCAGTCGTTTTTAGTGAGATTTCAAATAGTATAAATACTCCAAAGCTTTAGAATGACTCTAACACTTATATAGACTTGTTCATACAATAGAGATTGATTTCTTATCAAGTCTAAACACTTTCAAAGTAAAATGCACTTCATTGCAAAATCTATATGATTCAAAAGTGCATTTCATAATAGCAAGACAAAGAGTGTGCTTCCTATGTTCAAAGAGCCAACAATTGATGAGCTTCAAATGTATGTATCTTTCACTTAGAAGAGTGAACAACTTTGTACTCTAAACCTTTCATCTTATCCCCTTTCTTAGTGATAGGGTTATTGTTGTATAAGTCCTACTTAGTGTGGGCAATTGTTTATAGTGGTTGTTTGTAAAACTCTTGGTGAGTTAGCCACTAGTGTAAAGTCCTACTTTGTGTGGGCACATTCTTCTTAGTGAAGTTGGTGAAATCCTTGGGTGCGGCTCAAGGTAGTGGATGTAGATTCTCAGTGAATCGAACCACTCTAAATCTCTTGTCTTGTGATTTGCTTTGGGTTTTGCTTTAGCTTTTGTTAAACTTGCACTATCATTGTTTAAATTGGAAATAGTTTGCAAGACTTATTAGAAACCCAATTCACCCCCCCCCCCTCTTGGGTTCCTTCAGGCAGTCCATCACAACACCAATTGAGGATAAGGCAACTTTATATTGGAATACTACTCTGCTCAAGAAGAAGAGTTTTAACTTAAATTGTAATTTTTGGAATGCCCTCTCTTCGGGGCTTTGTAAATTAAATTTTGATGCTACTTGGGACTGTAATAGTCCCTCATTTTGTGCATGCATATTGACAAATGATGAGGGAAAAACTCTAGGAGTCTGGACTACAAAATTCGAGGAGTCCTCACCATTTGCGGCTGAAACTGAAGCAACCAATTTTTTCTTTGCAATAGGTGAAGACATACAGTGCCTTAATTTGATCATTGAGGGTGATGCTCTATTTGCAATCCAAGCTCTTCTGGGTGTTAAGGACATGGAAAACTAGCAGAGCAGGGCAGCAACTCTGAAGGGGAGAGAATATCTCAAGAAGTATGGTACTTGGAAGATGGCTTTTGTGCCTAGAAGCAGGGCCGGCCCTGGGGGGTGGCCGCCCAGGGCCCCGGAATTTTGGGGGCCCCCAAATGTTGAATTTTTTAATATATATATATATATATATATATATATATATATATATATATATATATACGTATAAAATTAAAAACAAGAAATAGCTTCAGCGCAATGGTAAAATACATAATAAGCATCAAAGAGGTCCTGGGATCAAATCTCGGTGTGTGTGTATTTTTAGTGAATTTACTTAATGTCCTTTGCTGAGTTGGCGCCTTAATTTACTCAAATTAATTAGCAATCAGTTTTTTCCCATCCGCTTCACTTGCTTGGAATATGGAGAGTCTATTTTTTGATTAGTAAATTTAACAATCACATTTAATGTATTGTCTATTTTTGTTAACGTTGGACAACCTTCTCTATATATTTTAGAATGCAGAGGCAGTAGAGCAAATTACTTCCAGCAATCATTCTTGGCACTTGGCAGATTAAATAAATTTTATTATCTATCAATTTACTCAAAGAGTCAAAGTAACCATTCTTCAAGACTTCAACTTGGGCAGTTGGGCATTGACATATTGTCATACTTTTGAAAATCAGGTGATATTTTTCCTTTTATTTATTATTTTGTAAGTTATTTTATTTCAAATTTCACATCTTTAGTTATATAATTTTATATTTTTGTTATTTTTAATTATTTGTTTATTTCATAAAATGTCACCGCGTAAATATTTATCTGGAAGTGAAAAAAGAAAAAAGATGGAAAAACTAGTTGAATCACAAAAAAGAGCTATTGATAAATATTTCACAAAAACTTCAACTGTTCAAGTAGTTAGTGAAGAACCAAACACAATTTTAAGTGATGAAAATATTGTGAGTGAATTTGATAATGAAAATATTATGTCAAGTCAATTTAATAATGAAAAGTCGGCTAATGATAGTCAATCTTTACCACGTTTTGATATCTATGACCCTAGAACTTGGGAAAATCTTGATAATAAATCAAGAGACATTTTAGTTGAGAAGGGGTTTGAAAGAGAATTGAATATTGACTTTCTTTTAGATGAAAAACGTAGGCATTTTTCATATAGTCATTATTCTAGAAAATTGAGTAACGGAGAAATTAGTGATCGAAAATGGTTGGTTTACTCTATACATGTCGATAAAGTATTTTGTTTTTGTTGTAAGTTGTTCAAATCTAATATCAATACAAGATTATTAGCAAATGAAGGATTGAGGGATTGGCAATATATTTGTGAAAGATTATCTGATCATGAAAATAGTATTGAACATATTAACATGAACTTGTGGAATGAGCTAAGATTAAGGTTGAGTAAAAATCAAACCATTGATAAGGAATTGCAACAAGAAATTATGAAGGAAAAAGAATGATGGCGACAAGTTTTAATTAGAATAGTAGCAGTCATAAAATGTCTTGCAAGTGAGAAACTTTATCAAGATAATAATGGTAATTTTTTGGGAATTATTGAGATGATTGTAGAATTTGATGCAATAATGCAAGATCATGTTAGGCGTGTTCAAGATCATGAAATTCATTATCATTCTCTTAGTCACAAAATACAAAATGAGTTATTTTATTAACTGTGCCTGTTTCTGTAGCATTAGAGGAGATAAGTTTTTCAAAATTGAAGTTGGTCAAAACTTACCTGAGTTCGACAATGTCACAAGAAAGATTGAACAATTTGTCAATTTTATGCATCGAAAAAGAGAAGTTAGGAGACATAGATATCGATTCTATTATTAATGATTTTGCAGCAAGCAATGCTCGGAGAAGTCGTTTTTTGTAATTTATAATGGTATGTATAATTTCTTTTTAATAAAACTGTAGTTGACGTAAATAAAATTTTATTGTTTATATTAGGGAGCGCCATTTTCAATTTTCGCCTCGGGCCCTAAAAATGTCAGGACCGGCCCTGCCCTGCCTAGAAGGTGTAATGTTTTTGCACATAATCTTGCCAAGTGGCAAAATGTAATAATCATATAGGATATATTCCCTTCCCGTATAGCCACAATTGTAATGGATTAGGTTCGGATTAAGGTTCAAGTTCATTAGGGGTTTTGCTAAGTTTTGATGTCAATTCTTCAATTATTAATGGAAGCCAAGGCATTATTCAGAGCTCATCTAGTACTGTATGCAAACGCAACGGGTAAAGAAAGTGAAAAAATTAGATGCTATAACAATTTTAATATGACTGGTCCCAACTCCATTACATAAATTAATTTACCATTGTCCTGCTGATATATATATCGTATCTAAAAAATTGAAAATTCTAATATGAAACATATGTTTCAGAATCATGCATATCCGGAAAAAACTAGTTCTCCATAATATAAATGAATCTAATTAATATGGTCCATTAATCATAGTTCATATTAGAATTAACCCTGAAAATTAAGGTATGCATTTGAAAATGTTCTTAAAAGTGGGACCAATTTCATTGGGATGATTTCTAGCGCTTAGTTTCCCACTCAAGAAAATGGAAAAATTCAATGACATGACGGTCTTAAAAATTGGGCGGAACCTACCAACAAATGTGGGCCATGTTTAATTTATCTGAGTGACTGTGGTGCGGTAGAATTGAGTTTTCTTGAGATGATTATGATGATGAGATAATAGACCTTTGGATGAGGCGCGCCAAAACCTCCACAACTACCCTCGACCACTTCACCCTTCTTCTATTCTATGGCTTTCAATCTATTATGCTCTTCTTCTTATTCTATGATCTCTCACAAGCTCTTCTTCATCAATGTCTCTTCTTCCCCTCCAAAGCATCATTTTCTTACAACAACCCATTTTATATCATCCCCTTCCACCAACAACCATCATCTCAGGAGGCAATTTCCATTAATTAGGCCACCACTTCATCCCAAACTCACCCGGGCTTTGGCAAGAAGTGGCCCTTCTGTGGTTGGTTTATTTCTCTTATATCTTTTTTTTTCTCCTAACAATTCAGCTTCAAGAATGTTTCTTTTCTGCAAAATAAAGTGCTTTCTTGAAATGGGTTATGTTCATATGAGAACTTTAGTGATCATAGTCTTTTATCGTATACCTCATTGTAAAGATTGTTTCTTGATTAGTCCGGATTCTGCTTTCACTTTTATTATTTGTACGTCAGCATAAGTATTTGGATTAGTTTTTTTATTTGAGCATCTTTGCCTAGGAAATTGTAAAAGTGAATTGTTTGTACGAGGAAGAGATGTACTGTCCAAAGTAAGATTTTTGTATTGCAGATTGTGAGGGAATTGTGTAAGTTTGAAGATTTGGTGGGCCCATTTAATTTTTTTGGAAATGGTTCAGTGATATTCTTGAAACTAAACATTTTCAAGACTAATCTCAGAGCAGATACCAAAAGAAGGCAGTTTGAAGTTTTTGAAAAGCCTGGTTAGGATGTGGATTAAAGATTTAGTCTTTCTGAAAAAAGTAGATGATATGGTATGTTAAGAGATTTTGACTCCGCTGCTTGATTTGCTTTGAATTTATTGTTAGCTATTCTACAAATGCAAAAAATTTAATACTAGGAGGTTGATATTTGATAATGTTCTTAGTTCTTTTGCTCATTCTTGTTTAATTGGTTGCCTTATGCTAAGTCAATTACATATTTTAAAATTTTACCACTTCCTCAAATGGAACTTATATTAATGCAGGAATTGACACATCAATATAGTACTCTTGCCAAAACGTTAAAGTTCTTGGAGCACACGGTAAAGAGATGCGATAGTGCATTTGTTGCGGTTTTTATTTTTCTTCAACTCACATGTCCAATACCTTTGGATGGTTGGGCATCATGGTCGATTTCGCCAGCTGAAGCGGTGCTGTATTCCCCAGAAACAAAAATTCCTAGAACAGGAGAACTAGCTCTAAGAAGAGCTATTCCAGCAAACACTGACATGAAAACCATACAGGTGCGCATTTTTGTTGCTTAAAGAATCCTATTTGTCCAACGACATGACTAACGTGTTTTTATTGTTTGCTTGTCTTATAGGATTCCCTAGAGGATATCTCATACTTGCTGAGAATTCCTCAGAGAAAGCCATACGGAACGATGGAGGGAAATGTGAAGAAAGCTCTAAAGGTAACATTATCTGTTTTTTTAATCCATTTAGAATAGAATCATATGCTTTATAGGCTATTCATAAATAAAAAAAATGCTTTATAGGGACATAGAAACCAAGTCAGGCTTGCTCTCACTAATATCTCTGTGACCACAATCTTGCCCATTGGCTCTTAAAATATGAGTATTTATTTTCTTGGGAGTCGGGTTCCTAAATGTCATGATAGTAGCTTATAGAATGTATTCAAATCAACTGATAAATACATGACACGTGCTTTTAATGATTTCATCAGTAAATAGATTCTATCAGCCTTATGATGAAAGAAGAGTATGGAAAAGATGTTTTGCAACCTATCTTCATGTATTTGTGTATTATTCCCCAAAATCCGGCTTAGATACCATATTCACATTATAGTGCTGAAGAGAGATATGAAAGGAAATTAAGTTAATCGTAGGTCTTCTAATAATCTATATCAGATATACCATAACTTTAGTTTGAGTACTGCGCTTGTCAGAAATGGGGCTTTCAGACCTCACGTTATATGTAGAGTTGATTGAAGTCTCTGAATGATTTTCACCATTCAACTAGATTGACATGTCTATATCTGGTGGACATTTACTGTCTCATAAAATGGTAAAAGATAATAATAAAGACATGAAGGGGGAAATATTTGAAAGCTCTTTCCCACCGCAACATAGATGGTTTATTATAAAGATCTGATTCAACAAGTTTCATAGTTTCTGAAGTGATATGCCTATATCAACCTCGTTTACTTTATTAACTCAATCCTACAGTTTCTTTGTCATGATTTATGTTCTTGGTTTGGTCCTTGATGCCTTTCATGTTTTCCTACTTATTTCAGATTGCCAAGGATGACAAAGAATCCATATTGTCCAGCATACCAGCTGAATTGAGAGAAAAGGGTTCTGTCTTATATACATCTCTAGTAGACGGGAAGGTACTAGGGTTAAAAAAAGCTAGTTGCTTAAATATTACCACAGTATTTTTACATTGCTTTTATTTAACTTCAATAGTGATACTTTAGGGAAAAAGATTTACAGAAGTATTTTGCCTTTTCACTTGCATGGAGAAGCCATCTTCTTCAAACAAAGTTGAATTTTTTATTCTTCGACTATTTTCGTGTTTTCTAATTTCAAAGCAGCGATGTCCAATATTATCCCAAAATATTTCCACTTTCTTCACATTATTTGACCATTTTTTTCTTGATCTTGGCCACATCTGGATGCCACTTGCCTGAGTATTATCAGTGTCGTACGTTTTCTTTATCTCCCCAACATGCTGGATCCTTACGCCAGAGAAGTACTACTTAGCTTGTGTAGTCATGTATTTTAACAAATTTCATAAACTCTGGAAAGAAATTAAAGATAAATCCAAAAGGGGCATCTTGATGATAAAGAAAATATAAGAGTTGGGTGACTATTGTTTTTCTATTTTGTCTTTAATTGATCAGGGTGGTCTGCAGAGCCTTCTCGGAAGTATAAAAGATAAGGATGCAGATAAAGTATCGGTTGATCTTGCATCGACACTAGATACTGTTGCAGAATTGGAGTTATTACAGGTATAGTTACTGAAGTAATTACTTCACACTGTCCTGCAAGTGCTAGTATTTTAAATTACCGAATGAGTTTTCTGTACTATACAAACAACAGTTTTAGTAAAGTTTTCCCTCATTTAGAAGCCTAGTTATAATACTGAAAAATGGAACTTCGTTCGGAGAACATGATCGTTATCACTGCAAATTCTTATGTTGAATATACTTCTGGTTGGATTTGTGGGTTACATGTTTAGAAATGGACCGCTCATTTGATGTACTTTTCAACAGGCTCCAGGATTGTCATTTTTGTTGCCGCGGGAGTACTTAAAATATCCAAGGTAGAGTTGCAACTACCTAAGAATAATACCTCTTCTTTCAGTAGATGCGTCTGCTTAATTTATTTACATTCTTTGCTCGGAATTTGACATTGGAACTTAGCAGCAATAATTGGCACCAAGAGCAGTTTCTTGTGAAGTCAACAAAAATACAGTTATAGATGTATGTCGAGTGTCAATCGCGATGGGCATGTGCTGAAATATATTATAACTGGAGCATTGATATCAAGTCAAATGTTAAAAATGAAATTCCATCAACATTTCTACGAGTCTATTTTAATGTATTGAGAGTTCTTGACAGTTTGTAGCAAAATATATATTTATGGTTAGAAGATTTTTTTTTGGCTGATGTATCACTCAGGCTTACTGGAAGAGGCATTGTTGAATTCACTATCGAGAAAGGAGATGGTTCTGCGTTTTCTCCAGAATCTGCTGGTGAACCGAGAAGTACTGCAACACTACAGGTGTGTCAGGAGGGATTCCACTGTATTTCTATTAGATTCTACAAGTAATCATCTAGTATTCAAAATTCAATTGCTAATAATTTGTCTACAGGTAGTAATAGATGGCTATTCAGCACCGCTGACAGCAGGGAACTTTGCAAAGCTGGTAAGGTAGTGGAATCTCACTTCCTCCTTGTTGAACATTGTTAGTTTTATGCCATGCATAACCCGCCTCTGACGTAGTTAGTGAGACTAACCAAATGCTTATCTTGTTCATCGTTCTCACGTTCCTTTTACATGGTATCTCAAAACTTGCTTTCTTCAAGCATGAGCAAAGTAGCCATGTAGGCTTTGTAACTCTATTTATGCTGAACTATTGATTTTCCTTTTGTTAAGGTTTGCCCCGGATCTAAATCTTCCATTTGGCAGCTTCTCTCTCTCTGATTCTTTAATATAAAAAATGGATTGATGGATTGCTCGATTACAATATAGGTGGTGGATGGGGTATATGATGGGATGAAACTCAACTGCGCAAACCAAGCAATTCTTTCTGATGGTGGAATCGGAAATGGTATTGGCTATAGCGTTCCCCTAGAAATAAAGCCATCTGGGCAATTCGAGCCACTTTATAAAACATTCTTAAGTGTTCAGGTTGGTACACATGTAAAACTTATTACGATGTCAATTACCATAAGCAACTATGTTTAACAACGCTTCATATTTTTTCCGAATAAAAGGATGGGGAACTGCCTGTGCTTCCATTGTCAGTTTACGGAGCAGTTTCCATGGCTCATAGTGATGTCTCTGAAGAATACTCATCCCCGAATCAGTTTTTCTTTTATCTCTATGATAAACGAAATGTAAGTCTACGACTTACAAGAATCGACAAATTTATGTACTAATATTTATGTACTAATGCATCATATATATATATATATAATTGGATCAGGCTGGCTTAGGAGGATTGTCATTTGATGAGGGTCAATTTTCAGTCTTCGGGTAAGTCTTTCGAATTTCAACCACAATGTTCGTTTACTTTGCATCTGTACTTCTAAATGAATCGTCTTCATATTTCTAGGTACACAGTAGGGGGAAGAGACATTCTTTCACAGATTAAAACTGGCGATGTTATTCGATCTGCAAAACTAGTTGAAGGCCAGGAGCGCCTTGTACTACCTAAGGATACTTAACCTGCTTTTCCGATTCTTCCAATTTTCTATTCCTTCCTAAATTCATCTATGCAGGTTATGATTCTTTATTTTTCTTCCACAAATCTCCATTTTTCTATTTTTCTATTTTTCTTGTTTGTATTGTGTCCCATAAATCAATAGGTTCTTCTTTGTAACGGTGTTTTTTTTGTATCGAGACAGACAGGAGTGTCGACCCAGAATGAAAGTCTTAAAATGAGTGACATAGTAATGAAAAGCTCATTTTGAGTAATGTCATTATAAAGTGTGAGTGCTTATGTTAATGGAACATATTGATAAGTAAGAGAACATGAATTCTTTTAATATTGTCAGGGGCAGGGAGTCGAATTTGGGAATCTATTATTCTGATTCAGAAGTGATGTGTCAATTCCACTAGTCTTTCCTTGATAAAAATTAACAATTTAACAAACATTCAGAAATTTTAGCAATTTAACACTAACTATACTATATGTGGTACGTATTGACAATTTGATATGTAATTTTTCCATATTTATTTCAAAACTCAATATAATTTTTTTTCATTGTGGATCTCACAGCTTTTTTCACAAACAAAACCTCCTTATTATTCGCGCACAAGATTACGCTCAAGATCATTAGATAGGAATCCAAGATGAAGAGAGAAAACGACTAGATCTAATCTCTTGGTCCTTGCGGAAAGAAAAAGAATTTCAAGCTCTTCCTTTTGGGAAGGCAGGATTAGATAATTGTTCTATTTTCAAGTTTCACCTTCAATAAGTGTAGATTTTTTTTATTTTTTTTGAAAAAAAATTAAGTACTTCATCCGATTCTTATAATTAACGAGTTTTTATTTCTCGAATACTCAACTGGCCAATTAAGTCTTATAGTATTGTTCGGGGGAGTCGATAAGCTAATTCCTGTGGATGTCTATTTGTCGGGTTCTCCACCTAAACCGGAAGCAGTTATTGGATGTCTATTTGTCAGGCTCTCCACAAAAATAAAACAACTTATTCTTACATTTTTTTGCAAGACAAAAAATCTCAAACAAAACTTAAGTATATTGTAATAAATTTCGCCAGAAAAAAATAAATTATATTGGCTCTATTTCCTGATCTACTTCAACCTCTGATATCTTCTACATCTTTCTCTGATCCAAAATGAGTAGCAGAATCTATGGATTCGAAAATCTTGATTCATTTTTTCAAGTTTGACTAATAATAACAAAATCAAAGTTTTGGAAACCATTTTTTTTATTATTATTTTCCTTGACCACAGGAAATAAAGAAATTCCAGAACCTCGTTTAGATTCTAAAGTACAAACAAAAGAGAATGGAAGAATCTAATGTGACCTATCAAATTTGAATGGCTCAGAATATGATTATCTTGCAAAGAAAATCACCACATAAATTGCCCTCCATCATATATTTTTCATTTATTTATCTTTCTTTCTTGCCCACATATAATGTTAAATTATTTATTCTTGTAGGCTCCACAAGTTATGCAACATGTGGACTGCCCATGCTGCCAAGTCATAGTTTGCTGTCCACTTCTGTTTTAGTCTAACCTAGAGTTGCATTTTCTTTTAATTTATTTTGACAACCAAGGGAAAATACTCTTTTGATCCTAAAATAATAATTCTTCAATATTAATAATACAAGATGTTGTGAGAACAAATTAACTTTTGAAAAAGCAAATATGAGTAATACTCCCTCCATTCCCATTTAATTGTCTTTTAAGAGATTTATAGGTATCCAAATTAATTGTCATTTAAGACTCTTTTATTAGTTGTCAACAATTTATTCCAATTATACCCTCGCCATTTCTTTTATTTGCCGCATCTATCATTCCTATTTTTTCCTTTCTTTTCTTATGCTATAGAAGTCAGAGAGGGGTAATATTGAAACTTTCGGTGAAAATGACAAGTTCCTTAATTTTCTAAAATTGTCTAAAGAGTCTTAAATTTAGGAATGGAGGGAGTAAGATTTAATTTTTTGAGTTGAAATGTAAATTTGTTCATTGTCTGTTAAAATTGTAACAATAATAATAAGATAATTTATATGCATCAAATGTCATTTGAAGAGTGTAAATCAAGATTATATTAAGTAAATTATGAGTAAAAATATTACCTATAACCTATACGCCAAACAAATGTGAAGCAATTAATTCTTATTATTAGGCTATGAATTATTCTCTTCCTCGTAGAAATAACATCTTTCTTTTGTGGCATTTTTCTGTGAATTCCTCTGTTCACCAATTTTTTTATTTGGATTTTATTTTAGGACAGTATTAGGTGGAATAAAAAACTTTGAGCAAATGTGATGCAGCCAATCACAATTCACCCTGTGATTGGCTGGGGAAAAGAATGGGGACAGAGGACTTTTTACCCATAAAATTGTAAAATGACATGACTGATATGGTGCCAAATTTTCTTTCTCCTTTTTAAAATTACATTTCTCTTTTAAAACAATTTTTCCTTTTAATTCCTCTTTGTTCCAAAAATTATTTTCCTTTATTTTATTCCTGGAAAGAACATTCATCAAACATATGCACTACTCTTTTATTTTTTATTTTTTATGAATAACATATGCACCAGTCCACCATAATAACCTGAAGCCAAACAATCCCAGCCATTCCTAGAGTAAAGATCGAGCCACATCAACCATTGAAAAAAATCTTAAAAACTCTCCCCAATAATCGGACGTTCACCGTAATCTCGTCCACTAAGTAACACCAAACTTTTATACACCCAACCGCAGCGAATAATCCAGAAAATCAACCACCACAGATATAAAAGCTCAGCCATTCTCCTACCTCACTAGTTTGATTCGGCAGAGAAACAAACTCAATACTCAGAACTCAGCTCCACCACCATCAATGGCTTCCATAAATAGCCTGGGCACACCGCAGACTTTCCTTTCTCTCCCAAAACTCAAATCATCATCTCCATCTTCTCTTCCAAAACCCATCACAAAGATTCCATCTTTTTCACAACCCAGTATGTATTTTTCAAGAACTAATAATAAACAGCAAAAAGACTCCATTTTTATTGTGGCTTCAGTGGCTAAAGATCTTGATGTAATCCCAGTACAGAGTAATGATTATAATGATCAACAAGATGGTGCTGTTGTTGGTGGAGGATTTGTTGTTCAAATGGAAACAGAAAGTGGAATTGGGGATGATTTTTTAGTGAATCCAGTGGTGAATGGGTTTGGAAATGAAGGGGCTAGATTATCTTTTGAGGCTTCTACTAGTTCTGGATATGCTTCTTCTAGTAGTGGTGGTGGTGGAGGTCAAGAGGGAGCAGAGGAGGAGATGGATAAGCTGATTGATAGAGCAATTAATGCTACTATTGTATTGGCTTCTGGGACTTTTGCTATTACTAAGTTGCTTACTATTGATCATGATTATTGGCAGGTGGGTAAATATTTTCAGTATTTTGATTGAATCTTGCATATATGGATGTGAATATAGATTAGTACAAAGAATTACTTGACTTGTGGTCTTATTTTGTTGTTTTTGTAATTATTTATGGCTTCCTCAGTCCAAAAGAAACTAAATTTAGGTAAAAGCAGAAGAAGGAAAAAAAAAGGGATAAAAGGAGAAGGGCATCTTTCTTTGTTTATCATGAAGGGATTATTTTTTGTGGCAAGTAGTTTAGTCTTATTTGACCACATAAAGGATTGTTCAACTGACTGCTTATTTGTAATTTTTCAAAGAGTTTCATTTAGCTTAGTAGAATGAATAGATTACTGTTTGGGTTTCAAGTCAGTGAATTTTTATTTTCTAGTGAAAGTGGTCCTGTTGTTTGATCTAATGTGATAACTAACTCATTGGTAGTACCATTTTGAGATATGCAACTTTTGGACGTTGTGAATTTAACATTCCGACGTTTTTTTCCCGCTTGGGTTTGTGGTTGAGAAAGAAAGTTTAAGTGTTCCTTACTTCATCATCACATATGTGTAATGTTAATATACACTGCAGATGTGCTGAAGAAATTATTCTTTCTTTTTTTAGGGATGGACTCTTTTCGAGATTTTGAGATATGCACCACAACATAGCTGGATTGCATACGAGGAAGCTCTAAGAACAAATCCAGTTTTAGCGAAAATGATGATAAGTGGAGTGGTTTATTCTCTTGGGGATTGGATTGCACAGGTTAGCTACTTTCTTGCCGAAGGCTTTTTTCAGAAGAAAAAAAAAACTAAAATAATTTTACTAATGTTTCTTAAAGGTCTGTGTAGATATTGATGGGTTTGCCCTTCTATTTCTTCTCAGTGCTACGAAGGAAAACCACTTTTTGAGTTTGATCGTGCACGCATGTTCAGATCAGGTCTCGTGGGCTTTACACTTCATGGGTCGCTATCTCATTATTACTATCAATTCTGTGAGGTACTCATTTTGTGGCAAGATCTTGAAATTAGCTTTGTGGATTCATTACTGTTATTCTCCCATTATTTATAGAACAGCATTTCCGACTTTCCAGGCGCTCTTTCCTTTTGAAGATTGGTGGGTGGTTCCTGCGAAAGTAGCATTTGATCAAACCCTATGGGCGGTAACTTGGAATAGCATATATTATGTAGGTCTGGGAGTCTTGCGTTTTGAATCCCCTATCAGTATATTTAAGGAATTGAAGGCAACCTTCTGGCCCTTGTTAACTGTAAGGACACCAACCATTGTTTTGTTATTCTGTTTCTTATTTCTTCATGCTGTTGATTTTAAATTTTACTACTTTACTCTATGCTTTTGCGTATGTCAGCATGAAATTGTTATCAGCAGATAATGCGTATCAGGGTCAGGGAAAAGAAAATATTTTGCTTTTAAATTTAGTGGTGCTTTTGGATATTGTTTCTATTTGTTTACTTTAAATCTGCTGATCATTTTATGCTTATGCAAGATAGTGTGATCTTTGTGTGAAGCAGTTAGAGGAATATCTAGGTTGTCTTTTGTTGTTCTAAAAATTGCCTTTTATATAATAGTTTGGTTTGAGGTTATTATAAAAAAAAAACGGATGTTTGGGTCGATTATTGTTAGTATCTATTTGTCTAATCAAATGTTATATCAGACTTGTAATTGCGCCATGCACTTGTTATTCATCCTAATTTATCTCGTTTATTTGGCTCAATTTCCAGGCAGGATGGAAGCTTTGGCCATTTGCTCACCTTATTACATATGGTATGATCCCTGTTGAGCAGAGGCTTCTTTGGGTGGACTGTGTGGAACTCATTTGGGTGACAATACTTTCAACGTAAGGATTCTGACTGTTTAAACACACCCCCTTCCCCCCTCCCCCTTCCTTTCCCGTTTAGATTTTGAACTCATTCTTAATTTTGTATATAGAGATTGGCCTTTTCTCTGGTTTTCCGCTTTTGTCAAACAATTAAAATCTCCATGTTGCCTTGTGAAGGATATCCCAACCTTTTTAGGATACCCTTATCATATGCTTGTTGAGAATCTAAAGTTTCTGAGAAACAAATGATTCTAATGGTTCTTTTTCGGAAATATGAAATCATGAAAGATGTGTATCAGACCGCTCAGGCATCAAATGACGCTATTCATCCCATGTAAAACTGTATATGTGTAATATCGCTGCATGCACATACTTTAACTATTATACTATCAGTACTCAATTAGATTTTGCAGAAACATGGTTTCTGATTCTGTTCGAGTCCCATTTCAGCTATTCAAATGAGAAATCCGAAGCAAGAAATTCTGAGGTTCTAGCAGAGGCAACTGCAAACCCTTCATCAATAAGCTCTCCAGAGGTATATACCGAGATAACAATGTAATTAGTTGTCGATGCTCTCTTTGCTCTTTTGGCTCGAATCTGAGACATTGCTTTTCTTTTATGGTTATCTTAATAGGAGTAGAACTAAATTCGGAAACAGAGGTCCAGAAGTAGATATAGAGATCGTCGTTCTATTCCTTGGTAGACTGTCGGACGCAATGCTCTTCGTTCAAGCATTATTACTCCGAATGGGTAAATAAAGTGGCAGGATGATATTGGTATATATTTAAAACTCGGTTATATTTCCGTGCTGAGATCGCTTCTCTTGTGTATGTAAAATCACCAATTAGTGTCAACCTTCAAATGTAATTAGCAGAGGATGAATAGAAACATCCATACACGCGTATTATGTATGTATATTTAAACAAAGGCATGGGGTGAATTCTGAGTGGTTGGGAAAATGTACTGAGGATATATGATTCTTTTGCCTATATTGATACCTTGAGAAGCCGGTTTAACTATATTTCTTTTTTTGAGTTAATAATTAAGTTGGTTAACTTTAGGCTTAGTCCTGACTCGGATATGGCCTAACCAATGATGTACAGCCACATTAACCGTCAGAAAACAATCTTAGAGCTTCCTCCCCTAATCTGACGGTCCACATAATCTCGTACACTAACTAACACAAAAGCTTCATAAACCCAACCGCACTAAATCTTCCAGAAAATTACCAACTCTTTATCTTCTTCTCTTTCAAAACCCATCACAAAGATAACCATATTTTTTACAACCCAGTATTTCGTTTTCAAGAAATACTAATAAGGGAAATTGGCTTGCTTGGTTCTCAAACTATTTCTCAAATAATCGAGTGGTATTCAATTCTTTTTTTACTTCTCATTTGGTCATGGATGATATTTTGTGCTTTTTAATCGGTCCCAGCACCACCACCCACGGTTCTTTTTTTACTTCTCATTTGGTTATAGATGATATTTTGTGTTTTCTAATTGGTCCCAGCACCACCGCCCACGGTGTTTTCCGGCCAAATTCCTCTCTATGTAGTATTTATACTTTCTGAATGATTCCTGAAGTATTTTCAAGCTTCCAAGATGGTCTTATCATCATCTTCTTCATCCTCCAAGATTAATCATCGACCACCAACCATTTTTTTTCCAAATCCGACCACTAACGTCGTCCACTCACCATTTTGGACGACGATGGATTTTAGAAGATGAAAAAATGATGATAAGACCATTTTGAAAGCTCGCAAATACTTTTGAGATCATCTAAAAAGTAAAAATAATAGGGAATTTGGCCGAAAAGAATAAAGACCACTCAATTATTTGAAAAATAGTTTAAGGACTAAACATGTCAATTTCCCTACTAATAAAGAGCAAAAAAAACTTGATCTTCAAGATTAGGAAAATCTTCTTTCATTCCAAAAATCTCATTTTTTAGCTGTGTTCAATTATTTTTTACTCGCTGAGTTTTGTAAACTCGGCAATTCGAACCGAGTTTGAAAACGAAATTTTTTTTAGACCAATAAGATGGTGAGTAGTGAATGGGTTTGGAGGAAATGAAGGACGACTTTTGTATAACGCCCATGAACAAAACAAGATTTATATGATCGCAAAATCCTCTGTAGTCTGTACCCAATAACCAAATTTCATAGAAAACCAAATTAAGATAACTATAAAATCACGTATTCACAGAAGAAAATATACAAACTCGTCTCTTTAATCCAAACTCAAATTCTAAAAATAAAAAAAAATTAATAAAAATCAGGCCAAGGACATATTACAAAGACGGCTAGGAGTTGGCCTGAAATCCAAC
The DNA here is from genome assembly GCA_026122235.1 of Vinca minor. Classification (NCBI taxonomy): domain Eukaryota; kingdom Viridiplantae; phylum Streptophyta; class Magnoliopsida; order Gentianales; family Apocynaceae; genus Vinca; species Vinca minor. Next base: position 337,149 of record JAOCZM010000284.1, on the reverse strand, counting down.
CACCTTAAAGTTAATCTTTTAGCCGGAGGAGTCAAAGCTCTCTTCAATATTTCTTTCTTCGCTTCCCTTCTTCTAAACCTATCATTATTATTATGATTAATCGCCGACATCTCATGTCGGAAACCTCTAGCCGACGACCTCGTACCCTGTCGGGAAAACCCACCAATTCCTCCCCTACTCCTCGGAGATGACGCCGCCAGAGCTCCTCTCCCACCACCATCGGAATTCAATCTACCAATATTTGAAGGCCTTTGATCTATTGCAACTGATCCTTCCATTAATTAATTCTCTTTTGAACTTTGTAATGAATTTTCTAATTGGGTTTTGAAATATATTTTTTTTGATTGTGATGGGGTTTTTGTGATGGGGTATTTATATGTAGATAAAGTTTGAATATTGACGATGGGGTTTGGTGAGGGCTTCGAGATGGAGTTTGAATGAATTTTTACGTGTTCAACGAAAAGTATAGGGAAGGATAGAACTTGTGAAAGACGCTGTTAATGTTTGACTTTCTTCTTAACTATGTTTATCGGTCAGTTCAGAGTCCTACTCCTAATGGTAAAATGGTTCGTTTGTTGAACAACGACTATAATAGTTTAGTTGAATTGACCAATAAACCATGAACCAGGTCAGACTCCCACCATCTTTGCTATGTCAAAATAGTGGAAGGTGACCTTGAGATTTAGTCAATTCCACTTGTCATAAATGTAAAAATAAATTGTCACACCCCGTCTCCAAGTAATAACATGGCAGTATCCAAGTCAATGAAATACCGAACCCGAATTACTAAATTTTTTTTTAACAATCTTTATTACTTAAAGGGAAACATAAACTATATGTTCTATTACATCATTCATCATCTATTACATAAAAGGAAACTGAGGTTCACTAAAGAAAATACTAAAGCAATTAAAGTTCATATGTTCGTCTATTACATCAATAACAGTTCACACATCATCATCATAAAACTCCTTCTCATAAGTTTCGTCTATGGCACCATCAACAAACTCATCTGCAAAACATTCAACAAATAAGGGTGAGCTAAAACTCAGTAAACATCGATCACTCTCGAGATGAAGTATCAAATAGACTCAAAAATATTTTCCCGATACCCCAAAGCATTTGAATTATATAATGGAAATGGAATAACTTGAAAAGCAATACTAAAACTAAATGGAATCGAAATCAGAACTGAAAACGGAACAAAACAAAAAACAGTCCAAACACAGACTTGCGGACGATTCTGCAAAATCTTGCCAGAACTTGTGGACGAATGAATCGTCCGAGGTTTCGTCCGCAAAAAGTTTGCTCCCAGTAGTTGCGCGGACGAATGCTAGAAAAAAGTCAAAAATCATGTACAAATTTGTACACAAAATCCCAGTTTCTGCACAAGTTTTTCCCAACCCAAAAAATGTAGATTTTAGAATTCCAAAACACATACTAAACCAAAAACATCTAAACAATTAACATGCTTCAATCATATCCACGAATCAAACACATCAAATCGGAAATCGTGCTACGAGCACCATGACTACTCATACACTTCAAACGGATTATTCGTGTCGGATTAACGAATACAAATCAAAGCAATACGAACATATAGAATTCACACAATTGAGCTCAACATCTGGTAATGACTCTACATCCCCGTTAACAGCCATTAACTATTAAGTTACCCGTTAAGATGGGCCTGAAACTTAACATGGATTCGGATATTACTACCCTCCGAACGACAGGACATGATATTTAGGGACGTGTCTGTTATGTCACCGCTCACCCTTGTGAGCTCCACAACGACTGTTAATGGTCCTAGTTTTTATTCTCGTTAGGAACTGAGTCTGAACTGAACTAACTGATAGTGCTCTCGAGCACTTTAACTGAACAATATCGATGATGTCCTGGATTAGGATCATCAACAGATACGAGCTCTAATTGGGGAATATAAACACAAAGAGACTCCAACAAAACAATCAATCAAGAACAATTACCAAGCGCGCAAATCCAACAATCAATCATACCACAATTAGACAAATTCATTAACACTTCATCCAAATTTTATGCAGTAAATGATGAATGCGAAAACCAATATTTGGCAAACAGTAATTTTAGTAAAGTAGACAATTCATGAAGTTTATAGACTGAAAAAGTAAGGGTGAAGGATCCTTACATTTTCAACTTAAGTAAATACTCCAAAAATCGTCAAAGTCTAGAAATCTCGAAAGATGGCAGAAATTATTCCACTATTTCTGCAATTACTCCCACTCCAGAACTTGAAACTCTAATCCGTTGAATCCTATGCGTAGCCTCGTCAGTTAGCTTGAATCACTCAATCCTGACTCCAGTAGCTATGTCAATTAGTCAGAAAACCTCACAGCACTCATAAAATCTGCAATGTCTCTCTTCTTCTCTCTTTCTTACCAACCGTTACTTCCTTTATTTCTTTCAAAAACTCCAGCCAAAACTTCCATCCTAGAGACCCCTCAACTTCCATACAAAAAAACCTCTCAAGTTCAACACTTAAGTCCCTCAACTTACGAACACGACCAAAATGCCCATCATACTAATCGTACCAAAATTAGCACATAAACAACTTGTAACAATTAATTAAGCACTTAGCACATTACATGTCACATGTAATCATGTTATAACAAATAAATAACACGTACATGCAAAATTTAAAGTAAGACATGTAAAATAATTTTTTAAAAGTTCCCGGGTATCACATAAATGTTTTAAAGTGACTATAAGATTTAAACTAATGCTTGTAAATGGGTTCTAATGACGATTCGTATAACACAAATGTAACACTTAGTTTTCATACGTCTGATCATTACACTCTAATATGATAATATCACACATTGCCAAAGTCAGGATTCTGCGACGGGTGGAGGCACCGTTTAAATAATAAAAATTGAGAGATTAAAATACAATTAAAATAATTAGAGAACAACCAATTAATATTTGGAGGGTAGATTAAGGTTGTGTGATGCGTCCTTGTCTTGAGGATTTTTGTTCACCTCTGAATCCTTTTACGGCAATAGTTAGATATCAGGGGGTTGACCACATCATGTCTCTGATGTTAAAGCCAGTAAATGATGAGACATAAAAATGAAAGAATTTAAGGAGTAAACATAAAAATGTATTTATGTGGGTATTTCAAGAGAATCCTTGAACTTACTTTGCAGCGTCTAGGGCATCGTTCATAATTGCGATAAATTTGTTTTTTTCTCAAGTAGGATTTGAGACGGCTGGTTCAGCTCGACCTATTGACCGTTGGATTTGATTGTGTTCTCTCTATGACCTCGTTTGTCGTCGGCTCAGCGCATTCTTTATTGCGTTGTGCTCGTACTCATCATAAGCACTTCCAAATAACAAGTCTCTTAAAGTATATAAAAGCTTGTTATTTTTTTTTATAATGAACTGACATAAATCCTAAGAATTTATAACGAGAATTTTCTGATATGGAGCAGGTCCACATGAACCTTGTGGTTCAGAATTAACCACGTCATTATAGAATTGTCTCTCTCCTCATTATGTAGTGATATGGTCAATTCTGAATTACATAGCTCAATCGATCTAATCCATATCAAAACTATCATTTGTAACGTCATCTGGTGCGCCCTTTCTTGGAAGACTTAAAGTACACGTTCGCGGCTCATATGCGGAACAGCTTTTTGTTTCGCACTGCGGGACACGATCTCAGCCGTCAGATGAGATTTTTTAACGTTCCAGATCTGGAGAGAGAAATTTTTTAATTTTATTTTTTAAGTCCAGTCGCAACTTTTCTCTTTCCAGATCTGGTCCGTTCAAAAACTCATCTGACGGTTGGGATTGTTCCGCACGTGCGGAAAAAATGTTGTTCCGCATAGGAGCCGGACTGAAAGTACACCACTTCAACCTCCTCTCGTAGCTTGGGGATCACCTTTCTATATTTAGTTAGATCAACTGAATAAGACCTAACGAAATTTGTATTCTAGAGTGTCACTAATAGTGGCCTTTTCAGTTGTATGGGCTACCCTTGGATGTTTTTTATTTTGTTAATTTTTTGAAATTATCTCGTAGCATGTGGATAGTTCATGCATGGGGAGAGAGAACACCTCGCAAGAGGAGAAGAGAAGCCATAGAAAGGGGAGACAATTAAAGACTTATCCCATGTATGAGGGAGGGTATCGAAACCAGCGATATCAGTAGTGCGTAAAGCGACACTTACCCGCATTAAAGTTAAGGAATCTTTGATTTGAAATTATCTTTTTAGTATGAGAAAATTGTCTTGTACTTATTAAATAAATTCCTTTTTTACTTTTTGTTTTAAAAAAAAATTCCTAGTTGTGGCCCTAAACAAGCTATCCATTCATAGGCCAGATATGTAGCCCAATCTCTGTGCCCTTAGTCTTCAAGTACTATACATGGACCGTAGAGGCCTATATGGTCTTCTTTTTCTTTTTCTTTTTCTTTTTTCTTTTTTTGATGAAAAGAGGCCTGTAGTCTTCGGACACTTTCCTTTCAGTCCATTGTGGGCCTTTCTGATCTTGATGTTAAGAATTAAAATGAAACATCCAGATCATGTTGGCCCAATACACCATATTCCGGCCCAAATAATATTCCCATTGTTGGGCCTTTTCTTTTGTCTTGTGCACGACGACGATGGTAAAATCTCAGGAAAAAACACAGAAAACGACTTTCTTTTTTAATTTTTTTTTTCAGGTTCCGTTTGGATTGACTGAACATGCAAAGAGAAAATACACCCCAGATGAACTTTTTGATTGCCGTCTTTTTGGTAGAATATTTCCCTTGATTTCATGTTCTCTTGTATTTTCCCTCGTTTTTATCACTTTTATACCAAAACTCCAAACACTGCCTCTTTGTTTCATTCTTTTAATTAGAGTTTCTTCAACCTCAAGATTCGATTTTTGAACACATTTTTTTTTAGGGTGGGTGGCTGATGTCGATTATTTTACTTGGCTTATTCAGTTAGAATTGAATAGATATTATAATTTACTAGATAGCACGTACGTAAATCCTTGATTTAAAAATAAATGTTGATCCAAAACTTATACGTTTGAAGACAAAACTAATAAATTTCAAAAAATGTAATGGGGAACGAGAAACAGTTTTTTATAAGATACTTTAAAAGAAAATAAAAACTTTCAAACAAAAATACGACGTTTTAAAAAATGTTGGAGGCGACCGCTATCCCACCTCTAAAATCTGGCATTGAGTGTTTTGAACCTACAATTTTATCTTGTGCAACTTTAGAAGTCGCGAGCTAGTTATACTAAGATCACTTTACCCTGAAAACATTTTCTTTCAAACAAACTTAACAAGAAAATGCACCCACATTATATCTACTTACATGGCATTTCTGTTTCTTTTGCATTTAAGTTAAAACTGAGAAGAAAATAACACAAGTCAGTGTGAGTTACAACTGAACAATTAATAAACGTTTTCCTTTTTTTTTTCCCTCTTTACCGAATCAAGAGGTAATACAAAGAAAACATAAATAGGGTTTTCTACTATTGCGGTTGGTGTGGTCCTAAATTCCCAGTCCGGCTCCTATGCGGAACAATCAAAGTTTCGCACGTGCGGAACAATCTCAGCCGTCGGATGGGATTTTGAACGGTCCAGATCTAGAGAGAGAAAAGTTGCGGCTGACTTAAAAATCAATAAAAAAAAAAATTCTCTCTCCAAATCTGGACCGTCAAAAAATCTCATCCAACGACTGGGAGCGTGTCCCGCACTGTACGGAACAAAAGGTGTCCCGCATAGGTGCCGGGAGCCTAAATTCCTAATTAATTAACAAATCACATTGTCAAATCAAACTAGTTATGATGTCGAATTTGATGGATTATCAACTTACATGAGCTAATTAATTTACCAGTCTAATCAATGAGTATGTTATATAAATGCATATAAACATTTATATAGCAGTCCGGCTCCTATGCGGAACATGGAGGAACAATCCCAACCGTCGGATGAAATTTTGAACGGCCTAGATCTAGAGAGAGAAAAGTTGTGGATGGACTTAAAATATTAAAAAAAATTTCTCTCTCCAGATCTGGACCGTTAAAAAATCTCATCCGACGGCTGGTAGCTAGTCCCGCATAGGAACCGGGAGCTTTATATAGGAGTTACTTATCTTTGAGAATAGGATTAATTTTGTACTTATATAAAAGAGTGGCTCCTCTTTTACAATTCTGTTCATCTCAATTGGACTCACCTTCTATCTTCAAAGACATGTTATGGTAGTCTCTCAAGTCGCGACTTCCTGTTGCATTATCAAATTTATCTGGTATATATTCAACCAGATCACACGGTTTACAAAAAAAAAAGAGCGGGCCCTTTATTAAGGAGATTTTTAGGCTGTTTACTAACTATCATTTCAATTATTTATCCAAAATTTGGAAAGATTCTCAGTTGGTGGGACGTTTAGTCACTAATCAAATAGACTCTTTAGGCAGCAGAACAGTTAATCATCTTCCCAGCTGTGGCCTAAGCATAGAGACCCTATTTATGATTTGTCCCCAATTATATTAAGAGCAAAAATAGAAGTCTAAAGAAAAACAACCCTCATTATTTCATTTAATAACGTTGAGTGGGCCCTCTTTAGTCTTTCCTTTGATATATTATGATCTGTCATTTTATTAAATCCCAACTCCATTTTTTCCTCTAGGACAAAGAACAAGATTATGTGTGACATATGTAATGATTTTTCTTGTTTCATTATTTTGTGAATGCATACATATACAATTTCGTCAATATGTTGAAGACGATGAGAAGAAAATAGAATTCTTAATCTTGACCCACCATTAGTTCAGTATACATCGTTGTTATCATGATATTCGTTTTCTTTCCTATGATCACTAACTATAGCTCTCTCTTTTTCCTGAAAAATTGGTATGTTGAAACATATTTTCTATTTGAGTATTGCAGTTATTCTTTCGGGGGCGACTCTCCCAAAAAGGTACTTTTCATTTTTAAGATTCGAACCCACTAACCATAGCTCTCTATATATGAACTTAACTCTATAAAAATTGTAGTTCAAAAAATTAGACATAGTGAATTAATCTAGAACACGGAAAGAAAAACTGTTCTTTCGAACTTACTAGGCAGATTGGTGTAGGGGGGGGTCCGATTTGTAAAATCTTGTTCCACAAGAGAAGAGAAGATAATTATTATTTTTTTTAATTTTTAGTGCAAATCCATTACAGCATTATCTATTCCTAAATTAAGCACTATGAAGTTGAAATATTTAAAAAGTTATTTGTACTCTTTCCTTAGAAGGGTAAATGCAATTAATTAAGAAGATAATTAAATTGTGTGGTTTTAATATAACGATTCCTTCTAATGACAGCGAGATTGGTCCCAAAGTCAGCAATCAATAAAGCCATTTGTGGATATCATCTTCTTCGTGTCAACATGTGAAAACCTATTTCTCTCTCTATAATGTCTTTTCAATTTTCCCATAGCAAAAAATGACACCCACAATTACATAATTATCGTAATTTTTTGTGATATATTCAAGAAAATTTGGACATAATAAAAATAATTAAGAACCTTAATTAAACTATTATTTTTCCGGAATTAATATTTTCCGTCACAATCAGAATGCATTTGGATTAGGTCTAACCTGAATATGATTCCAAGCTAAATTCAAACTTTCAGTACATGTGGGACTCATAAATCCAGACTCAATTAACTTACATCCTTAATTTTATTTTTATTTTTTTCGTAGGAGTTAGAATGTAAATAAATGTCCATGCAGTTCATAGAAATATTCTCTCTTCTTGGTAGAAAGCACTTTTCAAAAGGATTTATTTAGCAAGGATCAATTAGATCACATGGGAAAATACTTTGTCATGAATTAAAGAAGAAAATAAATTCAACGGCCTACTTAATTATTAGTGAATTGGAAACAAATTATTTAAATAATTACCATATTTTACCAACTCCAAAAATAATTTGTTTTTGTTAAAGTAAGCTAATTTTGTCACTAAACACTAATCTCCAACTGAAACATAATTATATTTTTTGGACCCGGCAGGAGTTCCACGTTGTCAAACCCACAGATATATCTTCAATAGTTATAAATCAATATAAAAATTGAAATGATTCATTAATTTTTTTTGTCAAAAGCGCGATTAGTTTATTAATTAATCATAATCTGTTAAAATAAATTAGATTACACCGTCCAGATATCTAATTAAGTATGTAGCTGATTAACTTTTAGGGTTTTGACTATGGCTTCAATCACAAAAACAAACAGAAAAAAATCATAAACCACACAAATATTTTCATCATATATATATGGAAAATTTATATATACAAATATATTAAGCAGAAACTGTAATATTGCTACTATATATATATATATATATATATATATATATATATATATATATATATATATATATATATATATATGTTTCATTTTCTATAAATCAAGAGTAGAAATTTCCTTTTGCATACCTAAAATAACCAAAACTATATACTATAGTAAATATGCTTTAATATATATATATATATATATATATATATATATATATATATATGTTTCATTTTCTATAAATCAAGAGTAGAAATTTCCTTTTGCATACCTAAAATAACCAAAACTATATACTATAGTAAATATGCTTTAATCTATATTCAACTCCAGGCAGGTAAAAATATACAATATGGCCTCACCTAAAATTGGCTAATAGTGACTTATAGCAAGAATTAGAAAATCTTCATCGTACTCAATCTTATCATAAACTGTGGGCGCGCGATCTATGTTTTAGCACATAGAATTCACCATAAATAATGTTGTAATAATATTTTTTTTTAGCATCTTAATCAAAATCATTTTGTTTATTCAAGTGTACCAATTCATCCCAGAGACTTGATAAGGTTGACGAAAGACGCTGTCACCAAGTGTTTGAGGAAGTTGACTAAGAAGACTAGCAATAGAATTAGTGTTCTGATCATCTGATCTTGTTGTCATACTTCCTCCTCCATCACTACTATGATCAGCAAGAAATCTCTTAGTCGACGGGGAATTCGCTTTCCCTATTCCCTCGTCGTTCCAATACAGGGCAGGAAGTGATCTTTTAGCCGATGGGAGAATACTCGAAACACCGCCGCCAGAAACTAAAGAGAGTTGTTGTTGTTTAGAAGTTAACATTGATCCATCAGTGCTGAGCATTCCATCAAACATAATGTTGTGTTCATTTTGATGATCAAGTAATGCACCATAGTTTATAGACTTTGGTTGACCAAGTGATATTATTGAAGGTGGATTAATTGAGTTCATCAAATTACTCATTTCATTATCCCTATCATGATCCATTGGTCTTGGTGTATTGTTCTTCTTGTAGATCCGACATAACACCCAATCATCAAGCTGTTACACATTTAAGACAAAATATTATCGTACCATTCGAGTATTAAATGTTTTTTGAATGTCAATTCTGCATAAAATAGTATTTATTTCGATATAACATTTTATTTACCCACACAAAAAAAATAATAATAAAGAATTCAAGCTAGATGAAAGAATTTGGAGGAGTTGATTTTTCTTATGAATAACGTTGGAACTTATCGCGGCCTAACTTTTTACTCAGACAAAAAAAAGGAGAGAGAAATTCAAGGTTGATGAAAGAATTTGGAGTAGTTAAGTTTTCTTAGATAACGCTGGGACTTATTTTGACCTAACATGAAAAATAATAAAGAAGTAGGCAAAAATTTACCTTGAGAGAGCATTTCTTGTTACCGATATGAATTATGAATTATGCATAACACCAAGACTTATTCTGACATAACATTATTCTCAGGAAAAAAAAAAGAAATAGGCGAAAATTTACCCTGAGAGAGCCTTTCTTGTTAGCGATATCGCATCCGGGAGGCTTCGAGTTGGTTTTATTATCAGCAAGTCTATATTCATGCATGATCCAATTGGTTTTAATTCCTTTAGGAGGTTTTCCACCATAGAAAACCAGAGCTTTCTTAACACCAACTTTTTGAGTCCCACCACAAGTAAGAACCGGTTTATCAGTTCCAGTAGCTTTCCAATAGCCAGAAGTCGCCGCCCGGTTCGGCCTAGCTCCATTAGGGTACTTCCTGTCTCTTGGACTAAAGAAATACCATTCTTGTTCACCAAACGTAGCCTTAGCTGAAAAACAAAAAACAACAACAAAAACAACAAAAAAAAATTATTCCAAAAACCCACAAAAAACATATATTAAAGTCAGATTTCGTAAAAACATATACGAGGACACACTGTCACATCTGTCCCTAATTCCCTAGGTGAAAATTGTCTGTTCTCTTTTATTTTCATATTTCTTTACTCAATCAATCAGAATTTGTTATGTGAAAATTTCTTGGTGAATTGTGATTGGTTGGATATATGAATAAATAAGAATAGATGATTTTTTTGCCTAGTTTTACCTGGAAGTTCCCATGGATCAAACTTGTAGAGATCAATTTCAGCTATGATCGAAACCGGAAGTGGGGCAGAGGCAATCTTCTTTTTTAGGTAATGAACAACCAGTTCTTCATCGGTGGGGTGGAAACGGAAGCCCGGAGGAAGATGAGGCTGCTGCTGAGAAGGACAGCCGCCGCCGCCTCCAGTAGACGAATCAGTACTCTCCATGAACGGCACGATCGATGGATCCAATATTAAAAATTATAAGAAATATTGATCAAACTAGAAATGATTCTTGGATTTTTTAAGAGAAGGAAAATAGAGAGCATAGTACAAAATAAAAAAAAATAAAAAAAATCAAACCGAATTTTGTTACAAAGAGTGGGCTATAGGCCTTTCTTTTATATCGGTACGGAACGTGGCGGCACATATTATAAAGTACGATGCGATTTTTTTATTACAATATCTGATTAACCTATGAGAATTTTCCACGTCAACAGTTGATTAATTTAATTCGATATTTTTTTTTTTGATAATATTGAGGTTGTTTTGGTACTGAGAAAAAATAATGTATCTTCTATTATAGTTTCTAATACACTTTCAAGTAGAATAATAATGTTATTACATGTTATATGATGTAATTAGTTCAAGTTTTTAAATTTAATTTGAAAAAAATGATGTTTATACACATAAATAATGATGTTAGTGTACTAAAGAATCTAATAGAAGATTTAGAATCATGCGGAAAATGCAGTCCAACTCTAATGTGAAATATGATTTATTTTACACTATACAAATATCTATTAGTCGTCAAATTAAATATTTGATAGTTGACAAACACTTGTTAAAAAAAATTCAATAAATATTAAAAACAAATATTTTTAATCGTTAAATTTTTAATTTGACAATTTACATATATTTTTACATGGTACGAAATTAAATATGTTCAGTATTAAGGTCGTGGTTGAGGAAATCAGGGGATTATAGCTCCACATGACGTGTTAAGAGGTTTTTTTTTTATGAGAACTGAATATTAGGCAAATGGATAACCGACACGCGTGAGTCTGGCATGGGTGTAAGATGCTGACACGTGGCTGGAGAAAGTGTTTGGGGGCTACGCCGCAACAATGAAAAGCTTGATTAGAACGAAGAAAAGAAGTCAAGCCAGTGGGATCATACTTTACGCTTTCAGATGCTTTCAGATGTCACACATTTCTTATTGTGATTACAACAAAAATAAAAAAAATATATAAATTTGCCCCTTAATTATGGACTAATTTGAACGGTCACAACCCCTACCTCAATCATGTGACATACATGCAATCCGATTCTGGTGCTGAAAACTTGCACTAAATTACTATAAATTATTAAATTGTTTTATTTGATGTTTAAGATGTTTGCAATTCATCAATCATAAAGATTTTTCAAAATAATAATACTTTAATCGTCAAAATTACTATAGATTATTAAATTGTTTTATTTGATGTTTGAGATGTTTGCAATTCATCAATCACAAATTTTTTTCAAAATAATAATATTTTAATCGTCAACTTGTTTGGTTTAAAAATTAAAAGGATGATAAGGAAATAGTAGTTAACGTTTGAATCAAATTAACACCATTTTACATGACTCCCTCTCCTTGGATGGGTTTTATCTCCAAACTAAATCTTAAATTTCATATAGGGGTGATAAATTATTTGTACACTTATAAACAATTTAATTTTAATGGACTCAAGGTTGTACAATTCCGACTAAACTATATTCAGTTTCAGCTTAATTCAGGAGACATTAATCCAATTTGTTTAACTTCAAAATAAATTATAGAAAGGTATCTCTATTTTTCGTATAAAATGTTTATAGTATAGTTGTTGCACATAAATTAGAGAGTCATTCAACAGATTGTAAACTAAAGTATGTCCAACGAGCTGGTTCAGTGGGCGCTCAACATCCCGACTTGGGAGATATTTTGAGTTCGAGACACTAAACCCTACCCGCATATATATACACTAATGACCCGTGTTATTCGAGAGTAAACTTTTTTAATTAAAATAAAGTCCACATTTTTTATTTAAAGTTATGGAGCATTCCAAAAAAATTCACTTATAACATAGGAAAAGGGTACCCACCCTTAGTAGTCAAAAATTTATTTGTACAAATAATGAAACAAAATTGACAATTATTTTAAAGCCGAGGAAATATTTATATTGTATATTAGTAGGGTGGAAATCGCATGTATTCGTACATGGTCCATACATGTACTCCACCGTTCACAATTTGTATTCTTTGCCGAAACTAGTAGATATCTATATTTTTTTAGTTAAAATTTGTTATCTTACTATTAATAAACATTGAAGATACACGGAGAGGGTATTGTTGGCCCTCAAATAAAAGGTGAAAACAGATCCACTACTACATAGAGAGAATCAGTCATAATAATTTATAAATGCTAGTAGTTGTAAAACTAACGTGTTTTAAAAGGTTTGTACATAATCTCTATATGGTGTTTAGTAAGGGCTTTTATTCCCTTTTTACCCTTGCGGGAATGAACATGAGTAAAGTCTTCATAATTTTCATTCAGTTGAGGATCAGTCAATGTTTCGAAAGGCGTGTCCGAAACTTAAGTATTTGCAGGCGCGAGAGTCTCGCTCTCGTTTTGCGCAATGATATCAACATGACTCAGGGCAGTTGACCCCTTGAGTTTATTGTTTAGGTCCCGAAAGCTTGCAAATAATTTATGTCTATCTTCGAAACTAGCGTTCAAAATATTCGGATTCTTTTGCTCCGACAACAAGTGCACCGGACTAAAGTCAAGTTGTTGACGGACCGGTGCTGTTTGGGTCCTGCGCAGGCCCAGTGAAGTCAGCAACTGAGTCGGTGTCCTCTGGGTCGCGGGTCGGGTCACCCGCACCCGTTGGCATCTCAACAACAGGCGAGATTTCTGGGATTTCCTCCCCAATCTCTGGCGGAATTATGGTATCCTCCACAATCTCTGGTGGGATTACGGGATCTCCCACAATCTCCGGCTGGAGATAGGCCCCCTGTTCCGACTGCTCAATCCTAGCCGCCGCCTCAGTCCCACTCATCTCCGGCAGATCTGGTTCCGCCACCGCCGACACCGCTGCTTCAACCTCCATATGCATTGCCGGAAGGTTTGTCGTCGCCCCGCTGTCCTCCACCTCCACCACTGGGAGAGATGGGGTCGTTGATTCCGGCGTTATGACCTCTTACTGGTCGCCTTCCATTGTTCCAGCGGCAGAACCGACCAGTAGATATATCTGTATCTTTATTACTAATGGGTGAAAATCGTCCGTACCCATATATGTTTCCATTGCTATGTCTAACCATTAAGAATTCGTCATATGTACGTTTTTTCTAATTATATTCACTATAATTATATATACACATAGTGAATTGTAAGTGATTGAATAAAGAATGAATACATAGACTGGTACAGTCGCCATTACTAATTTTAATTCTAACTTTGGCATTCAATTATGTGTTTTAACGTTATCTTCTTCTTCTTCTTTTTTTTTCTTTTAAGTCCGATTGAGCTGATTCTACTCATGTAGGTAAGAGAGATGCCTTACAGGCATGGGTGAAGACGAGGGCGTCTCCCAAGATTTGAAAAAATTTAGAAAATTTTATCAATTTCGCCTCAAGAATTTCCTTTTACCTTTTTTATTTCCCACCAATAATTTTATCAGTTTCGCCTTCTAACACCAAATTTCTAGTTTCGTCCCTGCTCACAGGAGGAGAATGGTATCTCTAGAAAGGGAAATTTTAAAACTTGCCTCAGGTCCTAAAAGTACTTCAAATCATGAAATTAAGTTGTATACAATGTATTTTCATTTTGATATTTTCCTTTTCCCAAGGCTAATTTTGCAGCATAAATGTAATTAAGTGGTGGCGATGGAGAATTTGCATCTGGACTATTCATTTCTTGTCTTGTTCTTATTTACCTAATCTATATTATAGAATCATCATTTTCTAAATAAACAGTAATCACTTATCGTTCAATAAACGTAACTGTTCTGAATAACTACATTTTATAACAATCAGGTTAAAATTTTATCATTACATATCTTGTCATGTTTTAACTTTTGTTCTTTTGATGATTTTGACAATTTATTGAAATTTTTTTTTTGACAATTTATTGAAATTTGAGTGTTCATAAATCACACTCACGAGTGGGTGAGTTAGAAATAATAGGTTTTTTTTAGTTCATATATATTTTAACAATGATATATAATATATATGAAACTGGGGTGGGGTATATTTTGCTACTTGGTGATCTAGCAGGGTGTCTCAATTGCGTCAATTCGTGTAGTCCATTTCTTATCATGAGAAACAAACACGATCCACATCTCGTATGAGCTGCTTATATATGATTCTACCCCACCATGTTTATTAATTTATCATTTATTTTATTTTTCATAACCCCTCCCCCAGATTTGGGTGGAAATCGTCTGTATTCGTGTGTACTCGTATATGTATTCACTACTCACAATTTATCATGTGTATTTTTTTTCAATTATATATATACACATGACGAATTATCTTTGCCCCCAAATCTCTCTTACCTACAATCTAAAAGACAAACATCTACAGAGAAATGAAGATAAATAAAGTCATTTATGTCGCTGCCAAAATATTTATATTTGACTATTATCCGAAAACGACTAGGAGAAATTCTGGTATATTCAATATTAATTACTGTTATGTTCGATAAAATTTTACACATACATATTTGTTCACTGTTAGGTCGCAGTACTAAATGAAGTCGTGCAATTCTTTGTGATTGGTTTAGCTTAACACAATCCATGGTAATTAGTGAAGTGAACCCACATGAGCCCTTGAGTGAGTGAATTCTTTCATTTCAGGTATATTTTAACAATAGAAAAATAATTTTTTTTTCAGTTTATCAAAAGGGGGGAGGGGCTAGTAATCTCCGTTCCCTATTCACACTAATAAGAATTTGACATGTTTTAATTTTTTAATTAAAAAAAATTGAGACCTAAAAAAAATATCTATTCGTTGATGAGGAACGGGACACAGAATAAGAACATATGTTTCTTTTGCCGGAGGGGGTGGCCCAAGTAGTTCACCCTGTGATGAAGCATGTGGTACCGTAGGAAGAACTATATTTGTAGTAGACATGACATGTGTACTCTAAATTTCCAAAAACATGACCAAAAGGAGATGCTTGTTCGTTTCCTTTTTAACGTTTTCTTGGCTTGGATGGAGATGGTGGGTGGTGGTTGACCGTTCCGACCGGCAGCAGGCTCGTCTCAAATACCGGGAAAGTTCAATCCTATTACTGCCATTGTGGAACTGGTCTCACAGTTTCTCACATGAATAAGGCGAGGTCTACCTACATATGTGAGGACTGTGAGCAAGGACGAAGCCATAAAACTTGTAGGTTGGGGCAAAAAACTAACAGTATGCCACACAAAATGTTTGGGGACGAATTTGATCAAATATTTCGAACTACATATAAAATTTATCATATCTAGTAGTATTCTTAAAAATATCAGAGGCGAATGCCCTACCCGCCCCTGTCTTATGAGCATCACTAATTGTGAGACCGGTCCCATAAAGACGATTTTAAAATTGAGTGACTAAATGTTTACTTTCTTAATTTTTTCAATAAATAAATAAATATTTAGTTTGGAGCGGAGGTATATGATTTATAATTTTAACTAGCTAGAAATATCCAAGCAATTTTACCTTGTTTCTCCCGTGATCATTGATGAAGTAGATAAAAGTAATATAATCACATGAACATGAGAGGTTTTATATTATATGATTTTTGTCCAGCATGTGGGTTGTATAAGCTTTGAGTCAAAGTATTGAATTAATTGTTTGATGAAAATAAGGTACATATCGGTTTCTTATTCATAGCAATTTATGTTTTTTAACGTTGAAAGATTAAATATATGCATGTGCACATAGTACTTCTTCTACCAATGGCCTCGTGACTTTTTATGCTTCACAAATGTAAATTTTAGTCGTTTTATTCATAAATGAAGTTTCAAACATTTTCTACACAATACAAAATTACAAACCCCACTCATAATTTCTTGCATATACTTGGCAACTACAAGAGAGAACTCCTTCAACAACTTAGCATGGTTAAATTCAGGATCGTCTCAATCATTTTGGAGGCTCTATACTAAATTTTAAAATGAGACCCTACATAATTAGAAAAAGTGACTTTCATGTAAATATAACAAAAAATCATTACAACTTTATCATATTTTTTTCTCTAAAATGTACAAAAAAATTTGTTTGAACATAATTTTAAATAGAGAAATACGCTATCTGTGTACACCAACTTTTTTTGCTTTACTTTAATTTAGAGCACTTGTAACCAAATTAATTTACGGATATGCTCCGTTTGTCAAAATAAAGAATTCGGTCAAAAAATGCCAAAATTGTCACGTGACTTGCACATGTGACCGATTTTAAGGGTATAATTGTCCGACTCTTCATTTCCCTCTAGCCCGATAAAAGATCCGCCCAAACCCGTCGGCGCAAAAATCTGCTTAAGTAATTACAGTTTTTATTATTCTTCAACAAAATACAAACACAAACACCCTAAACTATATATATATATACAACTAACAAAAAAGTGGAGCCCCCAATTTTTGGAGGCCTTGTGCGGTCGATCACCTCAAACACCCTCTTAGCCACTTCCTGGTCAAATCCAAGTATGCAACCGAATTTTTTACGGGTGAAAATTGCTGTGTACTCATTCCCGTGTCCAACTAATAAGAATTCGTCATGTGATCATTTTTTTTTAATTATATATACACATAGTGAGTTGTGATTGATTGAGCAGAAAAATGAGTATACAGATGAGTACATACAATAATTTATCATTTTTTACTATACTTCAGAGCTAATATTTTTAATAACGACATATTTACAGTTTTATAATACGCGCAAACTTAAATACTTAAATAAGAGGGTGTTGAAACGAGGGTAGGAGAGTAGTTGAAATATGGGTTTTGGTTGGCAAAGTGAGCTTTCTACGTTGTATTATTAATATTATTATCAGGTACTATGCCAAAGAAGTTTATAAGAAAGGTCCAGGAATTACGCCACAAGAAAAGAAGAAAAGAAACAATATTTGTAACAGATTCAGACAAGTCACAATTGCATGACCCTTTGAACATGTGATTGAAACCTCAAATAAAATCAGTTGTACATTATTTTCCACGTATCAAAACATACGACATCATTAGTTTGGTATGCTACAACAATTTTTTTTCTTCTTAATATTACGCTTCCATCACACACACACTATATATATATATATATATATATATATATATATATATATATATATATATATATATATATATATACTCATCATGTGCTCAAAACCTAACCCTAGTTTCACATTATACTTAAAAATCCGATAACGACCTTCTTTTTTTAGATACCAGGGTGTGATCCTTAGTCACCTGAAAAATAACGACCTTTTTACCTCACCAGAGGAGGGAGCCCATGTAAGGCAGAAATGATATATAGAAGAGCCTCACAAAAGAGGTAAATTAGAAGACCGGCAGGCCGGTTGCCCCATAAGGGGGAATATAAGTGCCTCACAAAGGAGGTAGATTTAAAAGACCCATGTAGGAAAATATAAGTGCCTCACACAAGAGAGAACCCAAGAAAAGGAAATTAAAACATGCCCCTTGTGTGAGGAGCGTATCGAACCCACGACCGTAGCCCCACTAGGCTACGGACCTTGTGATAAACGACCTTCTTAATTTTTCTTTTAAAAAAACAAGAAAAGAAAAAGAGATCAGGAACGAAGCTAAAAATTGTTTGTTGATGGCGAAAAACTGCAACAATATACCGAACTACATATAAAATCTGCAAAAAAATTTATGGGGCGAACTTGATCAAATATTCAAAACTACATACAAAATTTACTATATCTAATAGTATTTTTAAAAATATCGGATGCGACTGCCACCCCTCCCTTGAATGAGACCTTCATAATTTTCCCTCATCTCTATTCTATCCTTATATATACTGTATACAGCTTTTCAGAATTAATTGCCATTTTGGTCATCAACATAGTTTCGTGCAGCCAATTTCATCATTTTTCTTTTTTTTTCTTTTAATTTTTTTGGTCATCAATTTATTTTCAAACAGCCACTTTCATCTCCCAATCGTTTCTGAGCGACCATTTTGTCATCAAATTATTTTCTAGCAGCCTACTTTCATCATTAAATAAGTATTTTTAAAAAAGGATGAAAGTGGTTTGCTAGAAAATAATTTGATGACTAAAATGGCTACTCGAAACAATTGAGATGAAAGTAGTTTAAAAAAGTTAAAAGGGATGAAAGTGGCTGTTTGAAAATAAATTGATGACTAAAAAAGTTTAAAAAAAAGGATGAAATTGGCTGCGCGAAAGTATGTTGATGACCAAAATGACAATTAATTCCAGCTTTTCACCTCCTAATTTCTTTGCTTCAAAGACCCAGGGTCTAGGTGAACAGTATTCTGAATATAAAACGTTAAATTTCAGGTCTGGAACGCAAATCTCTTTAAACTGTCAATTCATAGAAAATTTAAGACTTTTTTTTTTGTCTCAAAACCAAATGATTACTATCCAACTAGACTGAATTCAAGAATAAAAAACTTTACCGCACCCTGAAAAAAAAAAAAGGCATTAGATAAATCTTGAAAGTCCGGGGGTGTTTATCCATTTTGAGTGCGTTCCAAATGAAATTTGATTCTTAATGGTCAAAAAGTAGGTCTATTCTGTCATGGATCAAGTCCATTGGACCATGCGGTTCAGATTTGGCCACATCACTGCATTTCCTTCTTTCTCCTCATTCTCGCAAAGGATGTGCCAAATCTGACTACATAGTACATACGTGACTCGGTCCCATATCAGATATTTCCCAAAAAAGTATATGATTTTGCATGGCTTATGTATGTGTGATGTAATGGAATTTACAGTGAGTTGTGGTTGACAGATCATTAAATTAATATCTTAAAGCTCTTATCGTCACGTGTTTTTTGAGGCTAAATAAAATTGGATCAATTTCTATTTGTTAAGACAACGAAATGAAAATTGCAGATGTCATCAAAGTTGTATGAATCTATCTATACATGTCCAGGAGTAGTTTACGTGATCCTTTTTGAGCGCCCGAGGCGATTGCTCTGAAGTGAAGAGCTGGAGAGTATCCTAAATAAGGGGAAGATTGAAGCATTCTCATGCCCTGAGGAGGAAGATAAGCTCTCATAAAGAGGAGAATTATTTGCCCCATTATGGAGAGATATAGGAATCGAACACGGGACTTCCGCCCCGTGTTCGGGTAGCCTTACCACTTGGGCTATCCGATTCCCATGTTTACGTGATCCTTCAGACAACTTTTTCTCTAATATTTTCAGGTTTTTTTTTTTCAAATTTTCATTTGTTTTATTATTGGTTATGCTAATTTGTTGCGCGTGATGTCTAAAAGAGATGGGTTATCCAGGGAATGGGACGTGCCTTTTTGGGAGTTGCCCACAAAAAAAATCACTACAGTATTCGAATAGGAATGTAATATGATAGAGAAAAAAGATATCAGTGGATACATGTAATATTTAGAGCTAAGAAATTAAAATGGCAGTTTTTAAGTCATCTTGAACCAGTGGCGAAGTCAGGATATTATCTTTGGGGGCAAATTTCTTACTGAAAATTTTTAGGGGACGGGAGGGGCTCCGCCACTGCTCATCCATCATAGTAATACAGTTGTTGTTGAGTAACAGAGAATTGAGGCTTGATTGCTTGAGCTGCTTAAAAATATCGTCATTGTGGACTTTTGCTACTGGTAGAATAACCCTATGACTACTACTACTAGACTTGTAGTCTATAATATAGACTAGAATTTTTTTTGATGAAATCTTATAGATTAGAGTTATACACACTTTTGTTCACCCTTCTCTAGTAGTAATTTTATTTATTTATTTATTAAATAAATATTATAGTCTCTTACACACTTAAGGTTGTTACAATCTTAACCAAAATTGTTAAGATATAAGTGGTGTCATTCCTATAATTCACGAACTAAATAATCTAATTTTAAATAGTAAAGTGATTCAAAATGGATACAATAAACAATGTTCACGGAACGAGGTGTTACAAAAATAAAACTTAAACTATATATATATATATATATATATATATATATATATATATATATATATATATATATATATATATATATATTTGGAAAAAAACTGGTGGGACAACTGTAAATCCGCCAGTGTCTTGAACAGATTCTTCTGCAAAATACCATTGAAGTTTCATGCATAAGATTTCAAGTGAAGATTTTCATTTTTTTTTCTTCTTGTTGAATGTTGCCAAATTTTGTTTCTGAACTATGAGTGAAGTACTCAAGTTTTGAAATATTGGACTATTACATAAAAGTACAACCGTGTGATATTTTTTTTTTTTGTTGGTTCTATCCTGTTTTTTTATAATTCAAGAATCCACTTATATTATTTTAAACGTTACTAGTGATGCGCTAGACGATGTTACATATATTATACCTTGCGGTACAATCAGAGATCTTGTACATATTCAGTTACTAATGAAATTCATTAAGATTTCTAAGTGAATGTTGCTATCTTCCACTAACATTAATTCAAACTATACGATTCGAGCAAGAAGTTTGAGTTTGAATTTCAATTTACTCTTATATAACGAATTTGAATTTCAATTTACGATTAAAGAAGTTTTAGGTTATATAGTCGACGTTTAAAGATTTATTTTTTTTTGAAGCTCGGCTGGGCAATTGCCCCATAAAAAAATACTATACTAATATGATCAATCAATTAAACGCTGCCACGATGATGAAGAGGTAATGTATTTCTTAAGAAAATGTTCAGTTTTAGGATTACTTGTAATACCAAAGAAAAGATGATAGTTTTTCTAATTATGTCAATAATTGACTATATATATAGTCTACATATATAATCCGTCTATATACCGTAGAATCTATGGAAATAATTAGCGATTAGGATTTATGCTAAGATCAGAATCAAATTCCGTATTTTCGCGAAAAAGCAAGGCAGAATTCATGCTAGATACAATGAAAATGGATTTCATTTTCTCAGAAGAAAACAAAAAATAAATTGAAATTAAAAAAAAAAAGAAAAAGAAAAAAGAGGAGAGATCATATTCTGATATTGATCATCAATGAGATGGAGAGGGTTTTCAAGTGGCTAACAATTGTTTTTCCAGAAATAGAAACTCAAGATATATAATGGTCTAAAAATTGCTTATATAAATTTAATTTCAAATACGGTATTGCTTAGTACCATTTAATTTTCCATTTCTATATATGTAGACAAAGGCTTGGTCATTTGTCTTTATACAAGCAGTTAGCAGCTAAAGAAATTGTCCATTAGAGCTGCTTTCAACTTGAGACATTTTACCATAGTCAAATTACCACCTTAGCCCTATTCATTTAAGAGTTCAACGGTAGGAAATAAATGTGAGAAATTCATGTTCCTTATTTAAGGAGGTCAAGCTACACGCCTCAAGAAGGACTTGCATTGAACTTATAGTTAGATCGCCCACTAAGAGAGATTATTGACAGTGAATTGAAATTCGAATCGAAACATTACGAACGAAGTTAAACGAACTTTATTTATTCAACCAATTTTCCTTGTCGAAATATGAATGTTATAATGAGAAAATAGTAGTTTATTAATATTACTAGTATAAATATGAATATACTTAAGTTAACTATTTACCCATGCTTAAATAGGAATTAAGTAGTAATCTAAGGTTCTTTAACCCAGTGGGGTAAGGGCCTGCCCACAACCTTGAGGTTGTGAGTTCGATACCCACCTCACACAAAGGGGAATGATTTAATTGTCATTTCTTTGGGTTCCCTTGTGTGGGTCTTATACTCCCCCTCATAGGGCACCGCTCAACGGGCTTCTACGACACCCGCTCAACGGGACTTCTACTACTCCCCTCACGGGGCACCCGCTCAATGGGTTTCTACGACACCCACTCAACGGGACTTACTCCGCTCAACGGGCTTCTATGACACCCGCTCAACGGGCTTCTACTACTCCCCTCACGGGGCACCCGCTCAACCGGGCTTCTACTACTCCTCCTCTGGTGAGGTCCAATAAATAATTGTAATAGAATTAAGTAGTAACCTAGTGGTTGAGGTTCCCCTCTCCCTACCCCCCTACCAAAATATATATATATATATATATATATATATATATATATATATATACACGTTATTCCTCACCTCCAGATAAGTAAAAAACAAAATTGTGTAGCTTGATTTAACCTTTGAGATTACTAAAGGACTAAATTGTGAAGCAAAGTGGACCTTTATTATAAGATGCTTTTGGTTTGATGAATTTAATTTGATTGCTTTCATGCACCTTGGATGCCTATGGATATCATTGCTTATCCCAATTTAGAAATATTAAACATCAACTTTTTTTCTGTCCATTCATAAATACATTGACATAATATGGAAAGATGCTCTCTTTGTGTGAAAATGATACTAAGTTTTTTTCTTTAAAAAAAAAAAATTATCCTTTTCTATTTGGTTGATTTTTTATAAGGTACTGTGGTATGATTCTCTCCTAACCGGTTGGATTATATTTATAGAATCAAAGATTTGCTTCACAGTCAAGACCCTTACTTCAAGTCTAATATGACTTATAAGATGCACCACAAAAAGAAAAAAGAAATAAAATAGAAGAACTATCTAACTACTACTACTACACACACATATATATAATTCTTCCCCACCCCTCACAGAAAAATTAATAGTAGTTCTCCACTTTTCTTCTCTCAATTTACTGGTTGAAAGTAAAGTGTTTTACCACTCGAGCTACTCTCTATTTTCTATGTATGCATACTTCACCGTGATATAAACCTTTTTTTTCTTCTTTTGATAAGTGAAGAATATAAACATGGTTGACGGAATAGTTTAATAAATACTGTTTTATATATATAAGCAAAATAGGAAACAAAGGCCGAAAGACCTAAGACAAAGCATGCCAAACGGCTATAAGAGACTAAGGCCTTTTAAAGGCCTTATATCTAGTAGACATGTGATGCTCTATAAGTGTCCTTTTAGCATTTTTTTTTACTTTTTTGCGAGCGGATAGGAATAAAATCATCTTCTTCGACTAGATCTTCGTATATTCATATTCCGAAAAGTCGTCGCTCAAAGCGTCCGGAACAAGCTTATTGGTGGTGGGTACCTTTGGACTTGAGAGTGATGTGATCTCAGCCGCATCCTTCGGTGGCTCTATCTCTGGAATGTCTTCATTAAACATATTAAACATATCGTAGGATGATAAATCAATTTCTAAGGCAACCACTTCTTTGCGCGCAATAATTTTAGCCTCATCTGCTTGTTCCTTAGCCTCGTGTGGCGATTTCAAATTCATCCATGTCTATGTCTATGTCATAAGACGTTGCGAACTCGTTCAAGGCCATACACTTGCTCAAATCATAAATAGTAACATAAGGGAGGCTTATATCATCCTTACTGGACCCAAAATTCATCAAACTCCTATCCTGCATGCGAGACGGTCGAACTGAGATATCATCCATAATCTACAATGTTGAAGGAAAAGTTGCTGTATCGTCTGAGGCGTCCGAGACATCTAATACCTCTAGTCGGCGTTCCGTCTTTAGGGTTGGCCAGTTGATAAATTTTTAGTTCGGCCCCTTTTATCAGAATCCTAGCTCCACCCCTGAGTTGAAGGATACAAAAAGTTTAAAATAAATTTGAAGAATATTTTGAGAAATTTGAAAATAGTTGATGGGACATTTATCTTCGATTTTCCTTTAAAAAAGAGTTTGTTATCGAAAATGAGTATAAAAAATGAAAACGAAATATAAGTTTCCAAGTAAAAAATACTAATCCAACATGCTAACTTTCTGGTAGTTCTTATTTTATGTTTAAAACGATGTTCAAGGGCTTATTAAATAATGAGATGCAATCGAAGGTGCTCTAGCCCAGTGGGGCGGACGCCTGCCCAAGGACCGAGGGTTCGATACCCGTCTTCTACGTGGAGTTTAATAAATTTGCCCTTTTTGGACCCCCTGTGGGGCCGCCTCCCCCTGTGAGGTAAAAAAATAAAAAATAAAAAATAATGAGATGCAGAGATGGTTATAGTTGGGTAACATAGGCATGATTAGTACATCATCTTTCCCCACTGTGAGGAGTCTTCCTTAGGCAGCTAGCTACCTCATTCATTTCTTTTTCCAACACTAGTCAGGAAACTGGTATGTTTTATTTGTCCAATACAGTCAACCAATAATGTCAACCAACAACAGTTACCTCAGAAAAGCTTTTGATTAGGAGAGCATAAGAATATGATGATCTTTGGCTCAAGTTGAGCCCAAATTTCCTGTGGATCAAAGTGGGTAGAACTGTCCAAAAAGAGTAAAATAACTTGTTGCCTCAATTTGTAGAAGACTTTTCAGCACTGAATTACCCTTTTACCCCGTGTTGAGCCACAACTCTTGGCTTGACTTCAGCAAAATAGCATTATTCTTCGATTATATGCTTACGTCTACACGTAAATGAGTGTGGGAGGGAGAGCAAATGAGCGATAGGGAAAATCGCAGTATGGCCATCATGTCATCTCTTAAGCTTACAAATGCATGTAGCTGAGGTCCTTTTTCTTTTGAGTCGAATTTAAGACCTTAATCGCAATAAGAGTCGAGAACTGAACCATGGGGAAAGCTCCTTGCTCATGTGTAGACACATACATAATACATAGATGTATGATAAGAGTGTATATTTAGAGATAGTAGTATTTTAGTAGAGGCGTGGATAGTTTAATAAATGACATCATATGATTGTTATTATACTATACAAAGCGAAAATTATTAGGAACTAAATAGGATGAGTTTAAAATATGGAGATTAAATCGACAAAGAGAAAATTCAAGGGGGGACTAAATAAGAAAAAAAATACGCACTAAATCGGATGAAAACTAAAATATTGTGACTAAATCGGCGTATGAAAAATGTCGGGATTAAATTGGATGAAAATTAAAATGTAGAGATTAAATCTGCAGAGGGAAAATTTTGGGGAAAAAATCGGATAAAATTAAAATGTTGTGACTAAATCGAATGAAAACTAAAATGGTGTGACTAAATCAGGGAAAAGAAAATGTCAGGGACTAAATAGTATGAAAACAAACATTTTGGTGACTCAATCTACAAAGAGGAAAACTCCGGTGATTAAATTGGATGAAAATTAAAATATTGTGACTAAATCAACTAAGGGAAAATTTTGGGGACTAAATCGGATGAAAACTAAATTATATTGACTAAATCGGTGAAGGAAAAATGTCGGGAACTAAATTGGATGAAAACTAAAATGTTTTGACTAAATCGGCCAAGGAAATTTCTGGGGATTAAATTGGATGAAAATTAAAATATTGTGACTAAATCAACAAAGGGAAAATGCAATGAACGAAATACGATGAAACATTAAATAAAGTGACTAAATCGGCGAAGGGAAAATACCGGGGACTAAATAGGATGAAATCTAAAATATGATGCCTAAATCAGCCATGAGGAAACCCTATGGACTTAATATGATGAAATATAAAATAAAGTAACTAAATCAGATAAAAACTAAAATGCGCGGAGTAAATCCTCCATGAGGAAAACTCTAGGGACTAAATGCGATGAAACATAAAATGGGGTGACTAAATCGGCAAAGGTAAAATACCGGGGACTAAATATGATGAAATTTAAGATTTGGTGACTAAATCGGCCATGAGGAAACTCTAGGGACTAAATATAATGAAACATAAAATGAGGTGACTAAATCGGCAAAGAGAAAAGACCAAGGACTAAATAGGATGAAATCTAAAATTTGATGACTAAATATGAGAAACTCTAGGGACTTATTAAGATGAAACATAAAATAAAGTGACTAAATCGGAAAAAAGAAAACTCCAAGGACTTAATATGATAAAAACTAAACTATGGTGACTAAATCGTCCTTGAGGAAAATTATAAGGACTAAATATGATAAAACATAAAATGGGGTGACTAAATCGGCAAAGGTAAAATACCGGGGACTAAATTGAACGAATTCTAAAATTTGGTAACTAAATTGGCTATGAGGAAAACTATAGGGCCTAAATATGCTGAAACATCCTAAAATATTGTGACTAAATTGTTGAAGGGAAAATATCGGGGACTAAATTGAATGCAATTTAAAATATAGTGACTAAATCGGAAAAGGGAAATCTCCGGGGGACTTAATAGGATGAAAAATAATATGTTGTGCATAAATCTGCAAAGTGGAAAATTCCGAGAACTAAATAGGGTAAAAACTGAAATGTTGTGACTAAATCGGCAAAGACAAAAACTCTGCGTACTAAATAGGATGAAAACTTAAATGTTGTGACAAAATCGGAGAAAGGAAATATTCGGGGACTAAATTGGATATAAATTAAAATCTGGTCACTAAATCGGCAAAGAGGAAAATGATGGGGACTAAATAGTATGCAAATTAAACTGGGGTGACAAAATCGGATTAAAACTAAAATGTTGTGACTAAATCAGACAAAATTAAAAATGTAGGGACTAAATAGGAGCAAAAATAAATGTTTGTCACTAAAATAGGCGAAGGGAAAATGTCGGAGACTAAATATGATGAAACTAAAACTGGGGTGACTAAATTGGCAAATGGAAAACTACGGGGACTAATTTGGAGGACAATTAAAAGTGTATGACTAAAACGGCAAAGGTAAAACGTAGGGGAGTAAATTGGATTAATTTGAAAATATTGTGACTAAATCGGCAAAGGGAAAACTCTGGGATTTAATAGGATGAAAAACTCAAATGTGGTGACTAAATTGGAGAAGGGAAAGTTTCGAGGACTAAATAAGATGAAAATTAAACTAGGGTAATTAAGCTACTGGGAAGGCTTGAAGAAGCAGGCAGACTAGGCTCAAGGAGCGGGCTGCTGGTGAATCATGGTGGGCTGGATGCGCTAGGCCCAGGTTGAGATTGCGCGGGGTTCGAGGGTCGGGCATTCAGGGCTTGGCTCGGGTTGCGGGGGGTTTGGGTTTTGGTTGTCGCAGGTCTCGGCATGATCTGGGCTAGGATGAGGTATTGGGCTGGGCAGTGGAGTTTGGAAGCTATTTTCTGGGCTGGGCGGACCTGCTAATGCACCGAGCTGGAATGTTTCTGGGCTGGTCCAATCCTGGTCGGGATTTGCATGGGCTTGGCCCACTTTTTCCATTTCAGTCATGACATGGCACCCGAAAAAGTGGGACAAACATTTTTGTCCATAACGGAAGTCCCACTTCCGTCCCGGGACCATAACGGAAGTGAGACTTCCGTTTCAGGGCCGACGTGGCAGCTTTTCCCACGCGCGTTGCCACGTCAGTCGAGAAAGCGAAGTCCCACTTCCGTTCTGTGACGAGAACGGAAGTGGACGTGAATTTTTTTTTTTGGATGAATTTTTGATACATTCTTGTGTTGTGCCACTTTTTCTCTTTTTCTTTTGTTTTCGTTTTTCTTAAGGTTTAATATATATATATATATATATATATATATATATATATTTGATTAACGTTTTGTTGATGGGCGTTTCACTGGCGTATCGTAATCGGGGGTGTAGTTGTAAATCACGTAGATTAATAAGTTAATTAGATGTGGGATTGGTATTAGAATTAATTAGGAATTTTATTTGGATTAGAAAAGTTAGTATAATATAAATAATATATATAGAAAATCACATCAATTTAATAAGGAATTAAATAGGAGTTACTTAATAAAATAATATAAGAAATAAAGTAGAAAATTAAAAAGGAAATGAACCGTGGATATGACTCAATTTTTTCTTCTTTAAAATGTCAATCTTATTTTAGTGTATACTAGAATACATTATCTAATATATTACTAAAATTATTGTATATGTAGTAGTGCTATTGGAGTAAAATCAATTAATGTGTTTAAAATAATCATATTACTACATTAAATAATGTCTAAATGATTTAGAGTTTTTTCGACTCGCAATTGTAGAAAACTAATATATATATATATATATATATATATATATATATATATATATATATATATATATATATTAAACCTTAAGAAAAACGAAAACAAAAGAAAAAGAGAAAAAGTGGCACAACACAAGAATGTATCAAAAATTCATCAAAAAAAAATTCACGTTGAGAACGGAAGCCGGCTGACGTGGCAACGCGCGTGGGAAAAGCTGCCACGTCAGCCAGAACGGAAGTCTCACTTCCGTTATGGTCCCAGGACGGAAGTGGGACTTACGTTATGGACAAAAAATGTTTGTTCACACTTTTTTCGGGTATAGTATCATGATCTGAAATGGAAAAAGTGGGCCAAGCCCATGAAATCCCCCAAAATGAAGTGTCTCTGGCTCAATATCTTGGGACTTATCAAGAGAATTTGTTTCTGGGACCTTTACTGACTATGAAGAAATATTTTTTAACAACGGGCGAACGAAAAAATATCCTCATAGAAGTGAATATCTTGAGTGACCAATAATTTTATAGAATAAAGGCCATAAGTGTTCCAACACTTTTGTCCTATAGGATATACTACAAAAATGCATTTGGTGAACCGCTCGTCGAATTTATCTATTGAAGGATTTATTCTGTGGACATAAAAAATGGATCCAAAAACGTGACGGTGATAAAATTTAAGTGGTCTACCAAATAAAATTTCATAAGGAGTTTTATTATTTAGCAACTTACTAGGAGGGTGATGGACAAGATACCCGACTGTTAAAATGCACTCTCAAAAAATGGATTTGGTAGATGGATCTCAAAGTGAAGTGCTCGGGCGACATTTAAAATGTGCCTATTTTTTATTTATTAAATCATGGCTGGTTCTGGAGTGATACGATAACCAAGACTTGGTTGGATGCTTTGTTGAACCGCAAAGCGAGATGAGGAAAGTCCATTGACTGGCAATGTTTGCTCTAGGGACTAAATATGATGAAGAATAAAATGAAGTGACTGTCAAAAGCAGAGAATAGCGATTGCTCGAGCTATGTTGAAAAACCCGAAAATCCTCCTGCTGGATGAAGCAACTAGTGCCCTCGATGCAGGTTCAGAGAGCATTGTTCAAGATGATGAAGGGAAATTCGCAGAAAAATTGATGAAGGGAGGAACGTGATGATGTTAATTAGGGTTTTAAAATAGGGGAGGCTTTAAAAAATAAATTAATAGACAAATTTGCCCTTTACACCGGCTCACGTGACAAATTTTAGCTGAAAAGTTTCCGGATTCGTTAATTTGACAATTATAGCAATCCGTAAATTGTTAGCGCTAAAAATAGCCTAATAAAAAATTATTTCTATTTATGCTAGTTAGCTAAATAGTTGATGTTAAATATAGGGGATTTCTCATAAACATATTAGCCAAATTGGAGTATCTTTTAGAATTTTGAGAGAGAGGAGACAAAAGTCAAATTGGTTTGTTCAATGCATAAGAAATACTTATTAGTTCTTCCCGACCTTCAAAATGACAGTAATTAAGCAGTAGAACTGTTATATAGAAATCACAAGTCATTGGGATTTTCCCTCTCTTCTTCACTCACCTTTTGCTTCCTGTAGATAAAAGTTGCAGTCTCTACTAGGGATGGCAATTTGACCCGTGACCCGTCGACCCGCCCTGTCCCGACCTTTTTTGGGGCAGCCCCGCCCCGCCCCGTAGAGAGAACGGGGCAGATCGGGGCATGGTATTTGTGTCCGCCCCGCCCCGCCCCGCATATTATATATAATATTAACCCAGCCCAGTTCATCCCACCCAGTCCGGCCCATCCTATCATATATACTAAATACTAACCCAGTCCATCCCACCCAGCCCAGTCCATCCTATCATATATACTAAATACTAACCCTAAAATACTAAATCATACCCCGCCTCGCCCCCTCATTCTCTTTTCTTCTTCTCTTTCTCTCAAACTGAAGCTTCTTCTTCTCTTTTCAAGAGAATTCTTCTTCATTTTTCTTTTCCCCCTCTCTTCTTCTTCTTCTTTTCTTTTTTTTTAAACAGAAGGAACACCCCAACCGCAGAAAAAGGTTTGATTTTTTTTTTGAATCTTTGATAAAAAGAAGTAGAAAAAGGTTTGATTTTTTTTTGAATCTTTGAAAAAAAAAGAAGAAAAATATTTGATTTTTGTTTCAATCTTTGATAAACAAGAAGAAAAATGGAAAAAAGTGGTAATATTAGTGATCTTTGTTTGAAACTTTGAAAAATAAGAAGAAAAAATGGAAGGTTAAGGTTAATTTACCATGAATTTCTTATGAGAATTCCATTAAAACCCATAAAGATCAAAGCAGAAGAGAACAAAGGCAAAAAAAGAAAAAAAATGAATGGGGCGGGGCGGGTCAAATCTGCCCCGCGCGGGGCGGGGCGGGGCGCGGGTCAAAAAAATCTGATCCGCGACGGATCACGGGGCGGGGCGGGGTTTCATAGTCGCGGGGCAGGTATGGTATTTGAGATACCCTCCCCGATCTGCCCCATTGCCATTCCTAGTCTCTACCAGGGCGATGATGACTGAGAGAACCACCGGACGAAATATGCAGTTTAAATTTATCTTATTTAATTTAAAAAATACAAATAAAAGTTTTCATAATTAATTGTCTACCGAAACATCGCATAGTCATGACAGACGGACGCATACTTGATATTTTTTTATGGCTTTACCATTGACTAGGGAGTCAATTATAATTTTTTTTAAGGTTACATAGTAATCAATAAGCTAGTCAACACGGGAGGAAAAAAGACTGAGGCCCCAGGCTGGCCAAGAAAAAAGTGCTCGGACGAACAACCTTACTGTATAGTTGAATAGGGCCCCGACCTCCGGGCAACGACAGAGTTAACGGCCTTGATGCGGCTGGTGTCCCTTTCTGTTTTCAGCCCCAAGCACTTGGCTTTCCCATCGGATATGAAGTTTTAGGTTGCTCATGTATCAACAAGGGCCTATGTCCGTTCCTCCCCCATTGTGTTGCGACGTGACAGCTCTTCAAATCATATTCAGTCTAATTTATGTCAATGAAAGAAAATGATCAAAGTGAAAAGAAATAGCACCTAAAGAAAAGACATAGCCGTGCGATTATCTCCACTATAGAAAGAAAAAAGGGACTGTCGGTTAGGTTCGTTCATATTCAACTGGTTACGAATGTGATAGCACGAGAGATAAAGTTGACGGAGCAACCCATTCTTGACCACGAACCCTGATCCTAACCATTTCTTCAGGTAGTGGATTACTAAATAGTCGCGAACTTGTTGTAGTCGGTCCTAAAGGGAGAACCATATAAGGAAGAACGGGGACTTTTACATGCTTTTAGGCCCGCCCACTACCAACCTCTTAATGTCGGGATTGGTTCTATCTTTCTTTCGTTAGTTAATCCCTATTTTTCTAAAAATATACAACGCGCAAAACCTTTACTAGCCCTTGTTGATTTGTTTTAAATCTTTTAGAATTTGCCGTAATTATTTTAGTTACATACTAATAAGATGAAAGTTGGAAATGAGGTGTTGGTGTTCGAAATAATAGGCATGTATCACTAGAGCTGTCAAAATGGGCATATGCCCATATGCATGCCAAACCCGTGAGATTAATAGGCGGGTATGAGGTTATGAATTCCATACTCATTTAAATGTGGGTATCAACGGGCATACCTGTGCGGGTAAACGACTATACATGTATGGGCGGGTTCCAACCGGGTATGCCTTCTTTGTTTTGTTTTTTTGTTAATTTTGGATATGCATAAATAAGGCTCTTCAGTATTTTCCAAACTGAACAAGAGTCCTATATCTCCACTATATTTTTGCACGTATTCTTATCAAATATAGTAGTCATCTTCTTCCTAGAAATGTACAAACTCAAATATCTGTATGCAATTGGATTCACGGTTTCATCTCTCAAGGTAACTAAATTATGTTCTAACTTATCATTTATCATTTACCATTTATAATGTTTTAACTTTTGAAGGTGTGTGTTTTATATGTTAAGATGCTGAGAAGGAATCAACATGATCTAAAATGGATTCAAATAATACTTCTACTGTTCATGATCTAGATCAATAGATGTAGGATATTAAAAAAAACAATATCTATTTTTTGTTGTTTTGACTTCAACAATATGTTTGTTAATTTTGGACAGTTGATCTTGAATTATTCTTGAAATTGTGGACTTTGATTTGGTTGTTCTTGAACTATTTTGCATTTTTATTTCCCCTCTATAGGAATGTAAATTGTAAGTGAATGAGAAAGAATTGCATTTGGTAATTTTTTTCGGATTTGATCTAATTTTTTCAAAAAAAAAGAAAAGAAATTAATAATAAGAATCGCGGGCATACCCTTTGCCCATGTGCATTCGGAAGGGGGGTACGGGCATCCCTTTTGATGGCCCTTTAAGGCATGCACATGACGAGGTGGGGCGGGGCGAGTAGGCATATCCATTTTGACAGTACTATATATCACGCAAATTCAACAGAATTTAATACGTACCTATTCCCAATAAAGACATCTAACAGACAACAATTATAATCTGTAACAAATATATTGACAAATCTAAATAATCCATAACAGTAAATCAATCAGAAACAGAAAATAAATTTGTATCAATATATATTTCAAAAATAGTAAATCCAAAAAGTACATGTATTAGTTAGGCGTATATTAAAAAAATATCTTATTACGATATTGAATTTAGCCACGATCATGGTGGCAGGATCACAAAGGCTGTCCATAAAATGTTTGTAGATTCTATTCAGACCCCTAAAGTTTGTGGAAATTTTTAATAGGCTAGTTTTCCAAAACATACACAAAATGTTTGTAGATCTTCAGAAATCTCAAAGCTAATAAAATTAAAATAATCATTTAACATAATCTTACATTAAATACTTGTAATTGGAACAATGAAACGAGAATCATTAATTCCTACAATTTGGACTCGTGGCTATAATCTTAAAAAAGGTTAGTATGAGGAATTTTTTGGGCCGAATTTAAACTGATATAACTGTAAATGTTTTTAATTTTTTAATTTATGTAAAATATTTAAAAGAACCTCTATTATGAATTAGTGACTAATTTGGATCGACCTTATAATGAAATTCACTAATAAATCTTTTGTTGTAAAAAAATATAATTAATAATTCATGTTAGGACACTGTCGCAAAGTGAACTGGCATGGTTTGGACAAAGGCCAAACTAGTTTTGAACAACGTGGCACATCACGTGCCCGTTATACGTGTGCATATCGTTGATCCACATTATCATAAAGGTTTATTATGACCGACGACATTATATTATACTCGTCATAGAACCGCCTAATCATTTTGAGAATTGTCTTAAATTTTAAAATAAAATAATATATAATAAAGACTTTCATTTAAATATATAACAAAATTTAAAAAAAAATATTATATAAAAAGTGACTATTGATCCCTTAATGCACAAATTAAAATATATATATAAAAAAAATTACATTCTTTTAGTGGATATATATCAAAAAAATTGAGGTCCGCTAATCAAGCATTGACTAAATGGTAAGAGTAGTGACTATTGAACCCTTAATGCTCAAATTAAAATATAAAAAAAAGATTACATTCTTTTAGTGGATATATGTATATATAAAAAAAATTTGAGGTCCGCCAATCATGCATTGACTAAATGGTAAGAGTAGAGGTCTCTCAACTAAAACTTTAGAGTTCGAATCCCGCCTAGTGCAGAAAAACGAAAATATGTCGCAACTTTACGGTAATGCATGCTGGATGAGTCAAAGTGTTAATAAAATTCTAACCGAATTAGTCGTGCCAAATGCATAGATACAGATATCACAATAATAAATAATAATTTGATGCTCTAAAAAATTGGAGGCTCTGTATCGTCGACCACTTCGCAAATAGCCATAGTTGGCCCTGGTGCATGACTTCATTATTATCCCTTTTTCATTTCTATTTTTATTTTTCTAAATTATCGGTATCTATGTTGCAATGATTGTGTAGGAATACTAAAAAATTTAGTCTTGAGAAATGGAATAATTCGAGATAATATAGCAGTGATACATATTAAAGATAAAATTAAATAAATCATTTGTGTTGGTTTGGACATGTAAAAAGATTAGTGACGCTTCGATTCAAAAATTTGAAGAGTGAATGCATTATGGTGTAAGAGGTAGAGAGAGGTCGATGAAAGTTTGCGCTGAAGTTATAAGGAGCGATATGAATTTGTTAGATTTGGATGAGAGTATGATGTTAAATAGAAATAAATAGAGTGAAAGTATTCGTATTAAAGACCTCACGGAATTCTAACGTTAATTCATATAGTGTGCCCAAATTACTTAGAATTAACGTTTTGTTATTGTTGCACGATATCTATGTGTTATTGGACTAAATAACTCAGTTAATATCTCCAGACTATTATAAGTTTATAACTGACATGACAAGAATCCTTTTATATATATATATATATATATATATATATATATATATATATATATATATAAAATACGTTATCTGTCTTTATGAACTAGAACACAAGTCAAACTTCCAACATTTTATTAGAAAATTTCAACTCTTCCCACTGGGACGAGATCTCATTAGCATTTTCACCAAGTTGATGAACAAAATTTAAAATACTTTTATAGTTAAAATTCTTTGGAAATTTGCTAGTTGCATTAGTGGAAAAGATTTTTCAAACATCAAAATGCAAGATTTTACTTTCTTATTGTCAAGTTATTGAGATTTGAGTTTTCCTTTGAAAAGTAAAAGGGAAAAGGAGAGAGGGTTTAGAAAACATCCCTTAAAAAGCTAGAAATGTATTTTTTTTAGTCAATAGAATGACCATTCATATTCCAGTTTGTGAAAAGTTTGTTAATTAGTTTGAATATTCTTAGATAATCATTAGACTTGTCACCGTTTTTGTTTAGCAGATAAGATCGCCAAGTACAAAATAAAATTATCAGAAGATATATTGTCAATCAATTGACTATTGTGATGAGGATAGTTATTACATTCTTATTTGCTCTCAAACTTCTTTTTGTAGTTGACATTCATATATTTTATCGATTAATTAATTCGATTAAAATTGAATGGACGCTGTTTGGAGGGTCATTAGTAAATCAATTGAGCTATGATCACTCACTATTCATTCTTATTTTATGTGCATTTGAGTTTTTTTTGTCGTTGTAAAAGTAAATTATTTATGTATAAACTATAAGATTGAAAGTGAATTTTGTATTAAAATTTGTGTGAGAAAACAAATTATGGATCCTTTTTACATTGTAGAAACTTGGAATGAGTTTTGGGAATTTATTTGGATAATCAAAATCGTTTGGTTAGTAGGTGTACAAATATTGACATTCACCTGACTAATTGAATTTAAATATGAATATAATAACCTTAACCCTAAATTTGTTATTAAATTATTAATTAGTGTACATATTTATTGAAATATGTACACTAATTAATAATTTAATAACAAATTTAGGGGTAGTAACTAAATCGTTTTTTTATCAAATTGACCAATATACCCCCAACAAATGTTTCATGATTCCTGAATTCTTTTTCTTTTCCTTGCAAAATTATAGGCAAAATGTCGGCCCAAAAGAATTCAAATATTTACACACAGCCCCAAATAAATTTTTTTTTTTTGTTTTCTTTTTCCTACCAACATAAACAAAAAGCCCCCCCTCTACTTTTCAACTTTTATTATTACTGCCTATACCCCACATTTCCCATTTGGGTCTGGTACCGAATTCCAAATGGATCAACTGAGTTCTGATGAAATCTCTGAGTCGTCATCATCAAGCTTGAACTCGGCTGCAAGAAACCCGAGTTATCAACCCGGTTAGCCCTAAGCCCACTTTGTACTTCCTCATCCACGTAGCGCATTTGTGGAAATGAAGATGAAGAAGGAACATACATTTCGTTACTAACAACGTTGTTGTTGTTGTTGTTGTTGTTGTTGTTGTTAACGGCGTTAACATTTCCTTGTGTCTGAATTGTTTGGGCTTGTTGGGCCTGGGTATGCGGGACCAAGCTGAGTCCAGCTAGAGTGGCCCAATCAAAACTCCCGGAACCCAAGTTCTGAAGATTTATTTTCTGATCGTCGTCTTGTCCGAAAGGTTTTAGTGAGTTCATTCTTTGTAAAGAAGATAAATAGCGTTCATCAATCTCTGGTAACGACTCCAAAACGTCGTCGAATTGAGACGAAGACGACTCTGAGGAACCATGGCTGTGCTCTTTGCTATTAACACCACACATTAGTTGCTGCCTTGCTGCTCCACCTCCTGAATTCTTCTTGTAAATTCTACACAGCACCCATTCATCCAACTGCAAAATTACCAAAACACCCATCAATTTTTTAATAGCATTGAAAAAATAGAACTTAGTCATCTAAAATAATATTACTTAATTATATATCTTAAATAGTATCATCAAATTAATTGAACTAAATTCTGTATCACAAGGTCCGTCGTATGTGAGACACGATGAATTGAATTATGTATCACAAAGGTTCATCAAATGGGACATGAACTAGGTCCATACATGTGACAATTGAATTTATAAAAAAAAATAGAAGATGGTAATTACCCTTGAGCTGCCATTTTTTCTAGGAGATTCAAAAAGTCTGTACTCATGCATGATCCAATTAGTCTTGGTTCCTTTAGGTGCTTTACCAACGTAAAAAACCAGTGCTTTCTTTATTCCAACTTTGCGTCCTTCAGTAGTGATCACCTTATCTGTTCCAGTTGCTTTCCAGTAACCCGACCCAGCTACTCGATTCGGCCTCGACCCATTTGGATACTTTCTCTCTCGTGGACTGAAAAAATACCATTCCTTTTCACCAAATATCGCCTTCCCTAAATATCACAAATTCAAAATCCCCCATTAAAGATTAATTAATTTCAAAGCTCAAAACATACACCAAACATACCAGG
The DNA here is from genome assembly GCA_026122235.1 of Vinca minor. NCBI lineage: Eukaryota > Viridiplantae > Streptophyta > Magnoliopsida > Gentianales > Apocynaceae > Vinca > Vinca minor. The sequence continues at coordinate 299,776 of JAOCZM010000284.1, read as the reverse complement.
AAGAACCCATGGGTCAAACTTGTAAAGATCAATTTCTCCAATAATTTCAAGATTAAAATGATGCCCAGCAACTTTTCTACATAAATATTTTACCAAAAGCTCCTCATCAGTTGGATAAAATCTAAACCCAGGAGGTAAACTCAGCTGTGAAAGCGGGTCAGTTTCTTGAATACCCATTTTTTTTTGTTTAATAAAATAATAATTTTCTCTGCAACTCCCCAAATCTTCCAAATATTATTTTCTTTTTTCCTTCGGAAATGAGAGATGTGGCGGTTACTTATATAGGCGGCGCAGAGGAGAGAGAGAGAGAGAGAGATAAGTACAGTTGTCTTTTTCTTTGCTTTGTTCAAAAGTGGGTCCCATTTGAAGTTTATCGTCCGTTCATAGAGTGCCACGTATGAAAGGTTCGGCATTATCAATCGGCCGACCTTATCCAAGTGGTAAAGCTTCCGCGCCAGATGCATGAACCCATAGAACCAAAAACAAATTATAAATTAAATAATAAAAACAAATTCAATTATTTAGTATGGGTTCTCACCAGGTTACTTTAGTCCAGTGACACGTGCCACCTCACGTGTTTTCTAGAAGAATATTATTTTTCTCTTTTTAATTGGCTCTATTTTGGGTAAAGAATAATCCCAATTAGGAAGTAAAACAAAGAACGAATCTAAATACACCCACTATTCACCCAAAAAAAAAGAATCTAAATACACCCACCATTGTTTATTGTGTTAGATTGTGTACTTTTAGGTTACATATATAATAAATGTTAGTACCAGTAAACTCATGGTGTAGAGTTATTCAAGTTAAATTTGTGGTCAAATATATGTCTCGTAATTTATGAAATCAGGGATTAATTATTTACAATGTAAAAAGAAAAAAAACTCATGCCGTCGACAAAGATTTAAAAATAAATGGTAGATATATGAATTTTATCATATACAGTGAATTGTGGGTAGATTAAATTCAGTGACTCTTTAAATATAATGATGTCAGGCAATACGTAAAAAAATAAAATAAAAGAGGATAAATATAAAATATTAGCGGTTCAATTTTCAATCAGATGACATGTATGTGGATTGTCTGAATAGATAAATGTGAAATTATCTATATATTATATATAGTGATCATAGAGCGTTAAAGCTTACTCTAATTTTATTTGGAAGTATACACGTTAATTTTATGTTACACGCTGAACTTGAGTAGATTTATAAAATGTCTTGATGTCATTTAACACGTGAGAAAATAAATAGAACATGATAAGTTTGAAATGACAATGGTTGACTTTCTGATCAGTTAATTTTCATTATATTATCCGGATCATATAAATCAATGTGAAACTATTTATACGTATGTTCAAGAAAATTCAAACCGCACCAAACTGCACTACACCGCACTATATCGCATTAATTATGTAGTTTTTAAATTGGGTTGGTTGCGATTTGTGAAATTTTCAAATCACAATTTTTCTGTAGTTTGATTTATTTTTTTAAAACCAAACAAAATCAAACCAAACCGCATATATATTATATATTTAGTTTAGTGTAATATTTAGTCTAAAGAAGATTCATTTAGAAGTAATTCGAATGTGAGACTAAACAAAATTGTTAAAGTCAAGTACTCTATATGTCTATATCTTCGCTCTCCATAAAACGTGCTCTTTTCGACACTTCAATGATCTACTTATCAAAAAACACTATGTGGTATCTCTATATGGTAATGCATCATAGAATTTCAACTAATAGTTTATTGGTTTGTCATGACTACCAATATACTAATATACTTAATGAATTTTTTGGAAACAAATAATGTTCACACCCCAAAATTCCACTGAACCGCATCAAACAGCAGAATACATTTTAAAATTTCAAGTAATTTGGTGCAGTTTCAAAACTTCTCAAATCACAAATTATAGTGCTAATTGAAAATTCAGTAAAACCGCTGCAAACCGTATCGTACTCTCTAGTGATCATAGAGAGTAAAAGCTCATTCTACCTCATAATTGGATATAAATTTAAGATGTACACTCAATTGAGTAGACATATTCCAATAGTCGTTCTAACAGTCATATTCACAATATGAAGTCGTTCAACATGTAAGAACAATAAATTGAAAAGGTAAGTGCAAAATGTTAAATGTTTATTTTCTACAATATGCGACTTTCATATTACATTATATTATATGAATTGGATTACCTGAATAGATCAATATAAATCTATTTATACATTATAATGATCAAAGAGCGCACATGCTCACTCTACTTCATAATTTAATAAGCTTTAAACATGTAAATTTTAAGATGTACATTAAACTGAACAGAGGCATCTCAATAATCATTCTAATATTCAAAGTACGTTCTCATTCAATAGCTAAAAAAAGAAACAGAAAATGATAAGTGTGAGATGTTAACTGCACACTTTCCAACTAGATGACTAGCATATTACATTATATGAAGTGGATTGCCTTAACAGATCAAATGTGAAACTATATTTCATAATTCAATATATGCTACATTCTAATAGAAATCGAATTTTTGGTCTCATGGTTAAGGAGGCGATGTGACATGTACACTGAATTATAAATAGACTAAATTCAATGATTCTTTTAATAGTATGACGTCAGTCCATGCGTAAGAAATAAAAGAGAATAAGTATAAAATATTAGCGATTCAATTTTCAATCAGATGACCCGTATGTGGATTGACTGAGTAGATTAATGTGAAATTAGCTATATATTATAGTGATCACAAAACGTTAAATCTCACTCTACTTTTATTTGACATTATACACATGAATTATAGGATATACTCTAAACTTGAGTAGATTTCTAAAGTTTTGTGATGTTATTCAACACATTAAAAAAGAAATAAAACAGGATAAGTGTCAAATGGTAACAGTTAACTTTTCGATCAAATGACTGACATTATATGAACTGAATCATATAGATCAATGTGAAACTATTTATAAGTTATAGTGATCATTATGAGTGTTGAAAAAAATCAAACCGCACCAAACTGCACTACACTGCACCATACCACACTAATTATGCGGTTTTTTAAGTTGGTTTTGCTGCAATTTGAAAAATTTACAAACCACAAATTTGACATACCGCACCGCATCGCACATATACTATATAGTTAATTTAGTGCAATATTTAGTCTAAGAAGATTCATTTAAAAGTAATTCAAATGTGAGACTAGAAAAAATTGATAAGATTAAGTGCTCTATATGTCTATATATTCACTCTCCATTTTGGTGGTTGATTTATAACACTATTTCTTTGTAACTGCATTCAAATCATTAACTTTGTTATAACCTAACGAGAAAATGCAATAAAACATGCTCGTTTCGAGTTTTCTAACGGTCTACTTATAAAAACAACTATGCACTATATCTATATAGTAATGCATTATACATAAAATTTCAACTAATAACTTATTGATTTGTTATGACTACCAATATAATTATATATTATGCTACTTAAAATGATAATTTGAAAGAAAAAAGAATTGTCACATCACAAAATCGCACCGAACCGCAAAGTGCGAGATTTTAATTGATTTGATGCGATTTCAAAACTTCCCAAACCATAAATTTCGCACCCCGACTCCTATGCTGAACAGACTTTGTTCAGTATGTGCAGACCGCTCTGTGAACCGTTGGATCTAGCTGCTGGATCAAAAGTAGTGATATTAAAAGATATAATAGTTTGGTCTGTCATTTACGCGGGAAAAATGAAATTTGAATCCCTTATTTTCTCTCTTTTACTTTTGAATGGTAAAAGATAATTTCAGATTCCTAAAATCTATCCCTTCTCATATCTTTCCTTCTCTCACTGGTTATCTTTCTTCTTCTCTTTTTCGTTTTATTTATTTATTTTGTTAGAGAACTGATTTATTCAATGAAAAATTATAAAGTAACAGTGGTAGAAAATGCAAATAACGATGAATAGAAAAGATTCAGATATTTTCTTGACAAGAACGGTGTCCCTTACGATGGCCACACAAGTTCGCTTAAATATAATTGTTTATTTGGAGACCTGGGCAAAAGGAAATGCCCAACCGATGTGATTTCAGTAAGTAGTTCTTACCTTAATTTGGACATTTGTTACTAATATTGTTACTGATATCAGCAATTGATTCACCATTTATCCATTATGACAGTCATCAGAGCAATAATGATGATACTAGGACGGCTAAAATATCGAAGCAAACTGTTGTTTTTTGTGATGAATCAGAAAATAGTGAGTCGTTTTATAAATGACACTGTTATTTATGTTGTTTTTCGTGTTATTTATTCATATTATCTAAAGTTTCATGAGATTGGGAAATGAACACGACGAGCAGATTGATAATACATCTGACAGAATATGTGTTCATAATGCAAGAACAAGTGTTCTATGACAGAAAATCTATTACGTATGTCAGAACGCCTGTTATTTTGGAAAAAATACATGTTATGTGTTAAAAGAACATGTCTCAATCTTGATAGGGGTTATATTAATGTGGTTATATTATCAGTTTACTTTACCTTTTTATCTATTTTGAATTTAGATATTACACCCTCGATGGTGAAAATTTAGTTCCACCACCCCTATCAGAGCTGAACAAGATGAGCGATTCAAACAGATTGAGAGGAAGAGGTTAAAGATGGTGGTTGAGTTAAAAAGGCAGCAGGCAAGGGCCAAGCGTAAAAAGAGGCAGAAGATCTTAAATTTGAACCTTGGTGGTGTTGAACACCTTAAACATTAGACTAGTTATTTTTTGGGCAAATTCAGTATGCACTTGTTCTATGATATTGAACACCTATTTTTTTTGTGAACACTGCTGTTTTTTTAGTGTGAACACCTGTTCTATTGGTTACGAACGCCTTTTGTATGGGTTAGGAACACCTTTTGTATTGATTTTTTAAGTCTAGGAACACCTGTTCTGTCCAAACACCTTGTTCTTTGATATTGAACACCTGTTTTCTCGTGTCCAAACACCTTAATTTTATATATATATATATATATATATATATATATATATATATTGTATTCAGATATTATACCTCTGATGGTGAAAATGGAGTTCCACTACCCGACTAGAGCTGAAAAGGAGGAGCGATAAAAAGAAGTCAAGGAAGAGATTAAAGAGAGTTGTTGAGTTAAAAATGCAGCAGACAAGGGTCAAGCATATTAGGCAGCGAGTAAAGGAGGCAGAATACACTTCCTACCTAGATGAAGAAAACATTCATCTCAGACTTTGAGCATTATATATCTTAAATATGTAGTTTGTTGGTGTGGAACACCTTAAGCATTAGATTAATTATTTTTTGGGGCAAATTCTGTTGTTCAATTCACATGTTCTATGATATTAAAAGCTGTTCCGCATAGGAGCCGGACTGTAAATTCCAGTGCGGTTTGAAAAGTCATTACATCTGCACCAAACCGTACCGCGGACATTCTAGTGATCATAGAGCGTAGAGGCTCACTTACCTCATAATTGGATAAGCAATAAACATGTAAATTTAAAATGTACACTAAAATGAGTAGACATATTCCAATAGTCGTTCTAATCGTTAAAGTATGACGTCGTTCAACATGTAAAAAAAAAAATGAAAAAGTGAGTATGAAATGTTAAAAGTTTACCTTCTACCAAACAACTTTTCACATTACTTAATATGAATGTATTATCTGAATAGATCAATATGAAACTATTTATATGTTATAGTTATCATAGAGCGCAAATGTTCACTCTACTTCATAATTGAATACGTGTAAATTTAATATGTCCCGTTTGATTGTATGATGTCATTCAACAGGTAAGAAAAGAAACGAAAGAGTATAAATTTGAAATAGAGTAGTGTTAGATAGTTAAAATTTAGTCAATTAATTGGCTAAATCAGTGAAAAAATAATAAATAAGTAGGTGAATCTCTTATACTAATAGAAGAATAAATAATGTTTAATTTGAATTTTTAGCAATTTTAACCAATTTCCCCTTAGCCGAAAATCATTTCCCCTTTAAAATATCACCAGGTTCATTTTTGATTACCTAAATAAACCAATGTAAAACTACGTATACGTTAATCGTGATTATCCATATAAAAAAAAAAAAAATACGTTAATCGTGATTATTGTGCACGAAATTTTATGTGACTCTCTCATATAACCATCTCTAATTATAAGTAGTATTACTTACCCATATAGTTTATCAACTTACTTTTAAAATTTACCTATTTTAATTTAAGGTATATTTTCTTCGTTCTAATTTATATGTCAATATTTTTTTTTAATATGTATAAAATTAATTGTTTCATTAATGATGTTTTTTCAAATAATACTCCTTAAATTTAATGTTTGAGAGAGAAGAAGAGAGAAAAAAAAGAAAATAGAATCAAATTAAATATGAACATATTTAACATTTTATCCTATTTTACAATAAAATTTGATTATACCTTAATTTCTGTACAAAAGATAAAATAGAGAAGTGTCACCGGGATCCGAACTGGTGGTATGTCATCATAGAGACCAGAAGCTCAATACTATGGGTGTGCTTGGACAAGGTTTGGCTTGAGACTGGTTTGGTTTGGTTTCACTTTTGGAGGGAAATGCCCAAAATTTGACCACTTAAAATAGGCGGGAAACATTCAAATTCAAATTTTTTTCTTCAAATAATCGTTCAATTCCAAATTTTTTTCTCTAAAATTGTCAGGAGATGTTCAAATTCCAAATTTTTGAGGCCAAAATTTGGATTTGGACGATTATTTGAAAAAAAAAATTTGAATTTGAATGTTTCGCTATTTTAAGTGGTCAAATTTTGGGCATTTCTCCAAAAAGTGAGACTAAACCAAACCAGCCTCTAGCCCAAACTCGTCCAAGTACACATGTTCCATCTTTTCTTGATTTAAATATATTAAAGAATCTTGAAAAAATATTTTAAAAATGTTAAATTCAAATGGAAAAATGAGTCATGACTCAGAAAGGGAAAAAAAACAAAAACGAGTCAGTAAAGAGAGACACGTGCGAACACGTGGACAAAAAGGCAAGAGAAGCGTTTAGAGTTAGGCGGAAACTTTAAAATATATTCAAATATATAACCAAACTAATCCAATTAATATTTTACAAAAACAAGTATATAAAATATAACAAATTAAATGTGCATCCTAAATAACTTAAAACCACAACTTTATTGTAGAGATGTTACAAAAAGTAAAAAAAATAAAAAAAACAAATTTTACCAACTTCGCTACTAAATTTTGTCTGGACGATTTTTTCCCCAAAAGAAATAATAGTAAAAGGAAGTGTAGAGAAAGTTGCTATACTTGGAAGTGGCGTTTACTGCCACGTTATCACCTTATACTATTTGGAAAATGCTTAACGACTAAGTAAAATTGACTAAAATCTCAAATTAAACAATATTCATCCACTATTTTTTTTTATGCCACGATGGACGATTGCCCCACATTGGGGAGAGAGAGCAGCCCCATATTGGGGAGAGAGAACACCCTAGATAAGGTAGAATAAAGTCTTACCGCACGCAGGCGTAGGGTATCGAACCCGGGATCTCTCGGTCACGGGCCGGCCAATGCCCCACTGGGCTATTGGCCTCTTCAATTATTCATCCACTGTTAGTATAAGGAATTCACCCAATTATTTACTATTTTGATAGTTATCTAACCATGTCCATTATATTTTCGTTCCTTTTGTTCTGTGTGTATTTTTCTTTGCCTTTTTGGGGTTTCTTTCACTCCACATCCATTTCTCTTGGACACGCGTCACTCAGTCTTTATTTTAGCCCCCCCTCTTTTTATTTATTCTTTTTCCATAACAATTTTGTACGTTTTGTCCTTTTTGTACCTTTACGTAAATGAAAAATATTAAGCTGACTATGAACATAGTAATACAATAATTTAGTATAGTTTGATACTTTTTTTTTTGTTAAGGAAAAAATATAAAGAAAAAAATATACATAAAGTGGAATGTTAATTTGCAAAAAATGTTAGGTAAAGAAAAGAGAAATTCATTTATAGGAACGTCTTTATGAGACTGACCTCACATAAAAGTTAATTGGCGATATGATTTTACTCAATTCATATGATGATGCTGTGGAGACAGCTAAAGGACTATCTTTAAAATTGAGTTATCCCAAAAAAATTATTGAATGTCTCTATAAATGAGATGAATTGAATGCAATTATAAAGTAAAATTGGATGGTACTATTTCAATTCGAAATAATACCATACCAGAAATTTACAAGGAATAATTAATATTTGAAACTAGTATTTTTATAAATACAATAGCTTAATTATATAAAATTTAAGGCAGACTTTTTAATCTCACCTCAAACATGAAAATAAGGTCAAAGATTGAAATATGATGTTGGGGTTGTCAAGTCGAAAAGTGCACGTGGTCATTGTTGAGATCATGGGATGAGGATGTAATGGAATCTGGAACTTTGAAATGTTTGGTAGGTCAAATGGAGACACGTGTAACGATTTCGGAGTTAGCAGGATTTAAGATATTATTTATGAGGTCCTAATTCTTACAGGTCTTTCAATGTTTATTGAAGATGGCATTATCCAATAGTCTCCAATTAAAACAGCTCGGTAGATGTTGACTTAATTTAAGTAAGAAGCTGAATAAAGCAATACTTGTACTCAAAATAGCAAGGAAATTTCAATCTTCCACTATGGAAGTTCCACATGTCACGTATGTATTTTTTAATAATTATTTTATTTAGTAGGTTATAAACGTTATATTATTTAACGCCACAATGATAATATAATTACTAATCAGTTGGCATAGTTAGAATTATATTATATTAATTTTTATACTCTAATTGATATTCTAACGGTCTCTTGTCAGTCTGCTGCTTTAGCCGATTTAGAGTAATAAAATTTATTTTTTTGCAAAATAAAAGAAATGTAATGACATTCTTATGTACAAAAATATAAAATTAGATTTTTTTATGGCATGAAATACGTATTTAATTTCAACCTAAAATGTAATAGGATAAAATTTCTTGACTTTGCTTAGGGTATATCTTCAACTTTGACGCCTAAGTTACAATTTGCTAATGCAAATTGATTGTTTGTGAATGTTTAGCATTGAAAATGGGTTAGGCCTGATTAATGACGTTTACCGATTAATACAATTACTAATAGCTTGATACTAGAATTGTTTTTTTTTAATCCAAATCAAACTAAGCAAATTCCCAAGGCTCAGGTCCAATTACATACATGATACATCCAACACCAGTCTGACTACAATTTGCGCCAAAATTTTTGGAGTTTATATTAGACTGACACTGATTTAGCAGAAAAGACAAAACATGACAGCCAAAAAAAATGGGACAACATACATGACTTCCGTCCCCAACTGGCAGAAATAAATCCCCCTTTTCCTCTTCCCCTTCCCTTCTCGCGAACCCCAAACTCCCAAAGGAAACAACCCCCCTCACTCCCCTGCCGGCGGCGGCGGCGGACTCCCAATCGAGTTCTGCCAAGTCAGATAGGACGAAAGTTCCACTTCCGTCTTCACCCCGGGACGGGTCCCGGACAAAAATGTTGTCCTATTTTTTTTTGGTTGCCATGTTTTGTCATTTCTGCTAAATTAGTGTCAGTCTAATGCAAACCCCAAATTTTTGTATGTCGAAACAATTGACAGCCGTCAAATCAAAGATTTGATGACTGATATTACTTTTTTTATAACACTCGCAAAATAAATGATTTCGACTCATCTTACGACTGACATGTGTCTACATGTATGAAATACTTGTTATTACGTATTATAATCGAGAATCATACACATACTATCTATATTCTTTTTTTTTGGGGGGGGATTCATTTATATTCACTTCAACATGACATATTCTATAAGAAAATCAATTTTATACCTTTTAAGAGGTCCAAATATCGAGCCCACCAAACCAACGCAAGAAAATATACATTAGTGATGAAACAAAAAATGTCAATTACATGTATTCATACTTTAGTTATGCATTTTTTCAAAAGCAAAAAAGGACAAAAAAAATTAAATAAATAAAAATATTTTTAGCGATTGAAGAAAGTTTGGACCGAAGTCATTAAGAATGATATGAATTTGTTAGACATAGAGGAGAGTATGATGTTTGATAGAAAGAAATGAAAAGAAAATATTTATGTGAATGGTCATACATAAATTTTATATTGATTAATGTAGCCTACCCTAATTAATTGGGACGAAAACTTTGTTGTTGTTGTTGTATTAACTTAGTCTTTGGTAGCGAGTAGTTGACAAGTTGGTTAGATGAGTTTTCCTGCGGCTATTGTAACATGTGCATGGTTTGATACAACCAACATACTAATTAAGAGAACGTCATAGAATGTTGTAACTCATATTTTAGGGGTGGAAATCGTCTAACTCCGTACATGTATTCTGTACATATTCTCATACATGTATTCAATATTTATAATTTATTATGTAAATATTTTTTTAATTATATATATACACGCAACGAATTATTAGTAGTTAGGTACCGAAATGATAACATATACCTGAACAGTTTTTTGCCATATTTTAGGAGGATATGCTGTGAATTTGCAGGAAAAAATATTTTAGATTAGTGATCTTTTTGTATGTATCCGGACTACCGTTTAATAGACTTGACTTTTCTGATGTTTAATATATGATAAATGTTATTATTTTTTATAAATAAATAAAAAAAGAATATCGTGGACTCATGGTTATCGACATGAATTGATTTAAGTGAAAGGAGTTTTTTTTTTTTTTTTTTAAACCTCACATAAAGGAGGTAGAAATTATTTAGTCCATGTAAGGGGAGGATGTCGAAGCCGCAAAAATAAAAAATAGAAAGGAGTTTGAGTTGGAAACTTGTAAATAGAAAATTTCTTATGGAAACTCTATCTTCGAAAAGAGTTTAATAGGAAGAGCGCATCATATTAGTTGTAAATTGTACAACAAGCACGAATAAATTAAAAAAAAACTAAGGTAGTGCTTAACGTGCACACTTAAACCTCCACTAAAACGAATAAGAAATTCAAGATTTATGAACAAAAAATAGAAAGAATTTTGAATTCAAAGATCTGTAGTTAGAAAGTAAGGTTCCATTTTGAATTATTATTTTATTTTTAAAATTTGGTTGGTAGAAAATTTTATTAAGAAATAGGACGACTTGGGATAAGAAATTGTAAAATAATATATTTTACAATTTCTTATCCCAAGTCGTCCTATTTCTTAATAAAGCGATTGTTATGTGGATGAAGTTGTAAAGATATTCTAAGTGAGCCAAACCAGTCAAGAGGTCCATAATTTAGTGGAGTTATGATCTGCTTACGACCGTGAGGTTGAGGATTCGACACATCTCCTCTACATGGGACAAATAAATAATTCATTCCTAGGGCGGTCCTCTTCCTTTGGTGGGGCTAGAAAAAAAAAGAAGAAGTGAGCCAAACCAACACAAATTGGCTCACTTGGTAAAGATTTAACAAATTCTTATAAATGTCAAGTGTTCAATTCCTACTACCGACGTGATGGCTGTGTTGGTGGGTGATATGTAAGTACCCTCGTAAACGACGTATGATTCCTAGGGTCTGCCCTAACCCATGATGGTAACCGGAGTCGAACCCATCCAAACTTTTTCTTAAAAAAAAAAAAATTCTAAGTGATCATTACATATGCCTAATAAAATTCGTGTATATCACTAAAAAAGTGGTTGTACCTTTTCTTTTCTTCTTTTTACTATTAAATTTATTTTCACTTCAAAAGGAGAGATTGATGCATGACAAGTCAATTTTTTTGTTTTTATATAAATAGGAATTGAATACGAATTAGATATTTAACCACTAAATTAGTCAGACACACGGCTATTAAACTATTATTTAAGTGGGAATCGGGTAGCCCAAGTGGTAAGGCTACCCGAACACGGGACGGAGGTCCCGTGTTCGATTCTTATATCTCCCCATAATGGGATAAATAATTCTCCTCCTTATGAGGCTTATCTTCCCTCCCCTGGGGCGTAGGGGCATGCTTCAATCTTCCCTATCCAGGGATGCTCTCCGCTCTTCCCTTCGGGGCAATCGCTTTCAGCGCTCAAAAACTATTATTTAAGTAAAATGCATGACATGATATTATATAAAAATTGATGATATTTTTAAAATTTTTTTTTATCAAAATGATAATAAAGATATATTACTCGAAAAGATGTGGTAGATGAAGAACTATTCTTCGAAGAATGTTTTTTAAAAGTCCGTAAATCGGAAATTACCATCAATAGTAAATACATACTCCATGACAATGATTACTTTCATGAGTAATTAATCTTTGTCAGAATTCAAATTAGATTCACTGTAAAAGAAGATAACCGATACTCTAAAGAACTAAGGATGTATTTGTAGTTAATTTAGTCGGTAAGATGAATGTAAGATTTAAATTTTTTTGTTTACAAATTTTGTATATATTTTAGATAACAACTGCAAATTAAAAAATAATTAAAAAAGAAAACAATAAGGATGTATTTAGTTTCAATTCTTAAAAGAATTGAAGGGAAAATATATATTTCTCACTTGCAAAACAAATAAAAAACAAGTACATGGGTATTTATACATGTATTCCTACACTACATTAGCTAACTACCAAATACGCTTTTTAGGTAATTACTATACATTGAGTAGAGACCAATTATGTAAACATCCTAATTAATCAACTATTAATTAGATACTTCCTAATTAATTAGGTAACACAAAGTTAGCAACTTCCAATACTCCCCCTCAAGTTGGAGTGTGAATATCAAGAACACCCAACTTGTTAACCAGATAATTAAATTGCCCTTGACTCAAAGCTTTGGTTAGCACATCGGCGAGTTGTTCCTTTGTTCCCACATGACAAGTAACAAGTGTTCCGTCTTGAACCTTTTCTCGAACAAAATGACAATCAATCTCAATATGCTTAGTTCTTTCATGAAAGACTGGATTGGCCGCGATGTGTAACGCTGATTGACTGTCACAATATAATTTAGCGGGCCCTAAAGTGACTCCAAGAGATCTGAACAATTCTCTTAACCAAACTAACTCACTCGTTGCATTGGCCATAGCTCTGTATTCGGCTTCAGCTGAAGATCGAGAGACAACTTGTTGCTTCTTGGATCGCCAAGAAATAGGAGCGTTTCCTAATTGAATAAAGTACCCCGTAACAGACCTCCTAGTTGTTGGACAAACAGCCCAATCAGAATCACAATAAGCCACTAATCCTGCATTGGGATTGTTTCGAGGTAGAAAGATTCCTCTTCCAGGATTGCTCTTTATATAACGTACAACTCGAATTGCAGCATCCAAATGCCTTTCCCTTGGATTTTGCATGAATTGACTAAGATTATGAACTGCATAAGTGATGTCAGGCCTTGTTATGGTGAGATAGAGTAATCGTCCCACTAATCGCCTATATTGTCCTGAATCTCTGATTAACTTTCCACTATCATCCTCTGTTGTCAACTTGAGTTGTGTCTCCATTGGTGTAGAACATGGTCGTGAACCAGATAAACCACATTCTGTTAGAATATCAATTGCATATTTTCTTTGACAAAGAAACAAACCTTTGGGTGAATGTGCTACTTCTATGCCCAAGAAATACTTGAGAACTCCAAGGTCTTTAATTGTAAATTTAAAGTCCAAGTACCCTTTTACTTCTTGGCATGTTTTGGTGTCGTTTCCTGTGAGAATGATGTCATCAACATAAACTAGGATCACAATGAAAATATTACCTCTTCGATAGATGAATAAAGTAGGTTCTGTCACAGCCTGCCTAAAGCCAAATTTGGAAAGCTCTGTGGTGAGCTTACCAAACCAATTCCTTCCCGCTTGTTTCAAACCGTATATGGACTTTTTGAGCTTGCAATAAAGATTTGGCCTAGGTGGCGGAAATCCAAGTGGTGGTTCCATATAAATATCCTCTGCAAGATCACCATGAAGAAAGGCATTGTTGACATCTAATTGGAAGATACTCCAATTTTCTGAAAAGCCGCAAAGCCAAAAGACATCGAACAGGTGGTCATTTTGGCAACCGTGCAAAAGTCTCGGTGAAATCCTCCCCTCGACTCGAGAGTAACCTTTAGCCACCACGCGAGATTTTGGGCGTTCTAGAGAACCATCACTCGAAACTTCAATTTATAAACCCAACGATTGGAAACAGGGCTTCTTTCCAGGAGGTAAGGGAGCATAGACCCAAGTGTTGTTACTCTCAAGGGCGCGTATTTCGGGCTGCCATAGAGGCCCGCCACATAGGTGAGCGAGCTGCTTCTACATAGCTGCGAGGCTCAGTATAACGGGACAAAGAAGCCAAGTAACATTTATGGGAAGCGGAAAAATTCTCATAAGATAAATAATTATGAAGTGGATAGACCATACCTGAAGAAGCCGATTGAGAAGGATGAGCCGAGGGAGCAACGGTGTTGCAAACATAATCACGAAGTCGTACAGATGGTTGAGTGTCACGTGTGGACCGTCGAAGAGGAATTTCCGAAAAAGGGACAGGGCTTAAAGGGAAAGTAGAAGCTCCCCCTGGAGTGGGTGAAACAATAGACGGCTGGGAGGGGTTACTGGGCTCGGGAAAGGAAGGTGGGCCGCTAGGCTGGGCAGCAGGGGCCGCATGGGCAGATGGCGGGCTGCGTGGCTGGGTGGGCTCGGAGTAGACTGGGCCGGTGGGCTCTGAGTTGTCAAAAAAAGCTGGCGGGCTGCGTGGCTGGGTGGGCTCGGAATGGTCAACAAGAGCTGGGCCATTTATGAGTGGACTAGGCTGGCTGGGGCCTATTGCTGGGCCGGCTGGGCTTGGTTCTGGATGTAGCTCGCATATGGATGGGCTGGTCCAATCAGGACATGGCTGGGCAGAATGAGATGCATCCAGGGGAATTTCTTCGGGGACTTTTGTAGAGTTTGGTGAAAGATTTTTAGACAATGGTGCAAACGGATAAATGTCCTCATAAAAATTAACATCTCGAGAGACAAATAATTTTCTAGAGTCAAGATCATAAACTTTCCAACCCTTTTGTCCCATAGGATACCCGACAAAAATACATTTGGTGGATCGCTCGGTAAATTTATCTCTAGAGGGATTTGTGTTATGGGCATAGCAAAGCGATCCAAAAACTCTAAGGTGGTCAAAGTATGGTGGTCTTCCAAATAGAATTTCATAAGGAGTTTTATTATTGAGGATTTTGCTAGGAGTGTGATTGACAAGATATCCTGCGGTTAAAATGCACTCCCCCCAAAAACGAATAGGTAAATGTGCTTCAAAACGAAGGGCTCGTGCGACATTTAGAATGTGCCTATTTTTTCTCTCTACCCGCCCGTTTTGTTGAGGAGTATAGACACATGAAGTTTCGTGAAGGATGCCAGTTTGAGAAAAAAAATCTTTAAGGCTTAAAAATTCTGTTCCATTATCACTCCTAACCCGTTTAATGACTCCTTGAAATTGTGTGGCGACCATGTTGCGAAAATTAATAAATATTTTTTTTGTTTCGCTTTTTTCTTTAAGGAGATAAATCCAAACAGACCTAGAAAAATCATCCACCAAACAGAAAAAATAATGTGCCCCAGTTAAGGAAGGAGTTTGATATTTACCCCATAAATCACAATGTATAAGTTCAAAAGGGCGTTCTGCCTTATTATTACTTAGAGGAAAAGGTAACCTAGAGTCTTTCGCACGATGGCAAACATCACAAGGTATGGATTTATTATTGGCAGATTCTAATAAAACAGGAATATGAGGTAAAGTATTAAAAGAGGGATGTCCGAGTCTTCGGTGCCACAATTGACAATCTTTCTCTGAACGGACCGCCGCTATTATTTTGCTTTGGTGAGTAACACCTTTGAGATGGTAGATACCCCCACTTAGCTCACCTTCCCCAATCAGCGTCTTCTGTATTAGGTCCCCTGCACAACACAATATTTATCAAAGTAAGTGACACAACATTGCAATTCTCGTGTTAAATGATGAATGGAGATTAAGTTACACAAGAATTGAGGCATATATAAGACTTTGTCAAGCCGAATTCTAGAGTTGAGAGTCACTGTGCCAAACTGTCTTGCCCAAATACGCTTCCCATCTGGTAGGCTCATGCTAATAGGTATAATAAGATTTTGCAAATTTTCCAATTTATTTTTTTTCACACGTAATATGATGAGAGGCACCGCTATCAAGTATCCAAGGTAAAGAATAAAATGCAACATTTTTACCAGTGGTGTGAAAAACGGATGTTTTTTTTTCTTGAAGTATTCCGGCCAATTCAAGAGCTAATTCCCTTAATTGCTCTTTATCCAAAGATGTCGTAGCACTTGGATGAACCGAGTAAGCCGAACCTGGAAAATTTGCAACTGGAGCTGAATTGTCCGCGTATTGCGCGGCTGAAGAGGATTGACCATTGGCGCATTGCGCGGAAGGCTGCTGCGTGAGTGATTCTGAATATCCCGCGCAATGAGCGGCCAGCTGATGCTGTCTTGGGCTTCTTTCACTTCTCTGGATGTAATTTGGGCCTGGACTTTCCATGGTGACTTGATGGGCTGATCGTCCAATTCGACCACCACGCCCTCGATTTCTATTACTTCGGCCTCCCCCTGCCTCGGGATCCGCTATTTGGCCTTCCATGAAGGCTCCAACAATCTTTTTTTTCGTGTCCGGTCTTTCCACAATGTTCACAAATAACATGATTAAATTCGGAATTAAAAAAAAGTGTTAAAAAGTCGAACCTTCTATGGTTGACCCATCGGTTTCGACACGAGAAAAAATGGTTTTCCTCGCGAATCGCCGCATTAAACACTTTGTCTACCGGTGGCAATGGATCGGTATTCAATTGTTGACTCCGTATTGTACCAAAAACGTGAATTGAGTCCAAGGAGGAATTGATGGACACGCTCATCCCGACGTTGTCGTGTAAGCACCGTAACAGCTTTCTTCGCAACCACAACTAGGGAGGGGCACATACCGCTCCAACTCGCTCCGAGAGTCTCAAGCCTTCCATAGTATTCTGTTACACTCATGGTACCTTGACGCAAAGCAATTGAATCTTCCCGACGTAGTCGGGTAGATTCGGGGTCCATTGTCTTGTGCGTATCTTGTTTTGAGAATCGCAAACATGTCCTTCGAGGTCTTGGCTTGTATCGAGCATGCCTCGGAATCTTGTTTCGACTGAAGCCATAATCCATCCTTTGATGTATGAACTACAACGATCCCAATGTCCCGCCATAACAGGATCGGTTGGTCTAGCAAATGACCCATTGACAAAACCTAGCTTGCCCTCGGCTTGTAATGAATTCTCTAATCCCTGAAACCCAATCCCCGTAGTTGTTCCCATCAAAGCAGATTGGGGTGATAGCAATGCTAGGGTTATCCGATGTTGAGATGTAGTACGGAGAGCTTGGATCGCTGATCGGAACGATATATTTTGTTTCGCCCGAGGTAGTAGAATGATCCTTGCTCATGGTGTTTTGTTTTTGTTTTTTTTTTTATGATCGTTGTGGCTCTGATACCATAAAAGAATTGAAGGGAAAATATATATTTCTCACTTGCAAAACAAATAAAAAACAAGTACATGGGTATTTATACATGTATTCCTACACTACATTAGCTAACTACCAAATACGCTTTTTAGGTAATTACTATACATTGAGTAGAGACCAATTATGTAAACATCCTAATTAATCAACTATTAATTAGATACTTCCTAATTAATTAGGTAACACAAAGTTAGCAACTTCCAATAATTCTTAAACAGAAACTTTTCAATTCTTGGCTTACCCGTTCAGATACTCAGTCAAATGTGGTGATTAATTCATACTGGTCTTCCCGCCCGCAATGAACCGCAAAATGGGAAAGAGTTTGACATATACTGCTCCTTACGTGGGGTTCACCAACTACGGATCTAACTATCTGTGACTGGGGTCAAATGATTCCAGTGAATTTTTTTTCTTTTAATTATATATGATATATTTTACTCCATTTAGATAATAAATGTATAAATGACCCCACTGAATTGTTGTGTATATCAAATGACCCCAATGAATTATAATTCTGGATCCGTCACTAGGGTCCACAACTACGGAAAAACTCACGAGATTTTATGTCCACCGAGAAATTCAAAAACTCGAAAAAACCCACGAGATTTTCGTCAACAGTGATACGTTTTACAACTCTAACTTAGCTGTCCAGAGCTTGGAGTTGGAAATTTTCAATTCCCTCATCACATTTCTATCCTAAACAATAGAATTTTAAACATTTTTAAATAAAAATCCCAGATAAAATATCAATTCAAACGCGCCCAGTCCAATTTCAATTCAATTAAGTTCACATCTCCATTACTAGGAGTACTAAATCTATGTTCTCACTGGGGTACATGGACCAAATGTCCATTTAATTGGGAACAAAAGTATTTGAAATATAATAAAATTCAATGTATCAATGTGAGTACATGAATTTCTTATTGAAGCACGTTCGTGAATATGGAATATTAAACACTACATTCCTTATCGAAGAGGGCAATTGCCCAGTGGAGCATTGGCCGGTCCGTGACAGAGAGAAGGTTCGATACCCTCCGTCTGCGTGCGGTAAACTTTATTCTATCTTATGCAGGGTGTTCCCTCTCCCCAATGTGGGGCAATCACCCATCGTGGCGTCAAAAAAAAAAAAAAACTACATTCCTTTATTTTATGCATTTTGTACTTAATTATTCAGCGAAAAAGTGTTAATTATATAATTTTCATAGTAGTTAAATAATATATTTAAATTGGGAGTGTATGAAATCTCTCTTCAAGCTCGAGATGTTCAGCTCTGTGTATAATGGGGATTATGTTGAAAACAGCGGGCGTCGGACCCAAGCTGTGACTTGCCAACTATGGTTGTCAAACTCAGGCAAACAGTCTCACATTGGAGTATGCCTCTTAGACTCTGACTGTGTGCCTTAATAATATTATGCAGAATTTTTTCTTTTGAAAAAAGAAAAGAACTACAAAATTCTTCTTATTAAGTGTCCCTACCACTTGATTGCTTCATTGGAAGTTATATTAGAAAATATGACTTGATCCAATTAATCTTGTATGAGTAGAGATATATGTAAAATTAGAAGAGGATTGAGGAAACAAAAATGGCAAACCCTAATGAAACTTTAGCTCTATTTAGGCTGTAACATACTAAAATATGGACTTTATGTTTGTATACATTTTGCCAGCCCAGAACTTGTGATAAACAGCCTATTTATTTCTTTAACTTTATTGCACCAAAGACTGATTCCCAACTTTGGTTCACATGATTTCTAAGTTTTTGGACAGTTCCTAACTTTTATGCTTCAAAATTTCTAGACAACTTTTTCATGTTCTGTGGTATTTGATAATTCACTAGTCCAATGGCTCAAGATAGTTGTTAAGCAAAGTGTTAATGCAAAAACAAGATAGTTCTTTGGAGTAACAGTTAATTTATTGAGGCCTAAACAATTAGTTTCATCATTATCAAGATATAAACATTGAGTACTCTAAAAAAAAGGCCGTACCCATGCACAAAGCACAAATCTCCCGCATCAACATAGTTTTTGAAAGGTTTCAATATACGCAGACTTACCCTTATTTTTCATCATAAAGAAGTACTCTAAGTAGGAAAAAAAGAAACCTGCAGAAGTTTGGGACCGTACTTATGGGACTGACCCCACAATCCCTCACATGAATTGGGCGGCCCTATTATCATATGTGGGCTCTGCTCAATTCATGTAAGAAAGTTGTGAGACCAGTCCCACAAGACGGTTCTAATATTGAGTGACCCCTTTCTATCTAGTGATGAAACTCCTATTTCCTAGCAACTCCAATCTTCATAAGAGCAAGATAGGCAATAAGCCTATACAAAACAAGCATTATACCCAAAGCAACCACAGATGAGACTTGACCATCTAATCCAACGCTCTTAATAGAAGGAAAATCACCAACTAAGCAAGTGTTGTTACCACAACGATAGACGTCGTTCGGCTTGTACTGAGCTATCAAGAGAAGCTTGTAAGTGTGCTGACCAATGGATACATATTTGATCCAAGAAACGAATTTCGGGACATTTTGCACATAATATCCACCAGCTAGAAGGAAAGAAAGCATGATCACTGATCCTAGTACTGTTGCAGATTTCTGATCCATAACTAAAGCCCCAATCGCGAATCCCATTCCTTGAGTAACTAATATGCTGTATAATAGAACGAATAAGGTTGCGAAAAAACTCCCTGCTGAATGTTTTAGCCCTGTCATCCAGTACGTTATGATAACAAAGATAGACGGAAGGACTAATTCCATGGGAACGTCGCCAACTGTTAGTGCCATAAAGTATGATGAGAGCTTGTACATTCCTGATGACCGTTCCTTCTCTAGCATTTTACGCTCTTGGGGGAACGTAAAAATCGCTTGAAGTAGAGGGTAGAAACCCCATATTTCAATGTAGACGTATTGAAGTCCAATCTGTAAGTTCATAATTGCAAGAAAAACACTTCATTCAATCTTTATGCTAAATGCTAATAAATTGGATTAAATGAGAAAAATTCTTGCCTGATCTTGTATGTGACTAGTATCAGATTGCCACCACAATAATCCACAGAGGAAAGCGACTACCAAAACCTGCGATATGTTGAGGGCGGAAAAGGAATCATGAAATCTTGCTTTCAAACCTCTTTTGAACAAAACTGAGAATTGTTGCCACCAAGTTGTTGGCCAATGTGCGTATTCCTTGTCACTCGCGACATCTTGATTCGTACTAGGTTGTCGTAGCTCTACCTCCAACTTCTCGGCTAAATTGTTCTTAAATGCCGAAACCAATGCCTGCTTCACTGAAACATCATGTGAATCATGACATGATACACCTACAACACATTCATAACCAATCATAAGTCACATTAATCGAAACAATTTACTCGATTTCCATCATGTAAACAACTCACGCGATTTACATTATGTACTTACCATTTGCAAGATCCAAAAGGAAATCCGCGGGATTCATGGAAACCAACGGGGCAAATCCGATACTTGCAAAATAGTCCATGGCATCAGCACCCTTCCCAAAGTACAGGGGATTACCTTCTGATAACAACAAAACCTTATGAAACATGTAATAAATCCTGCTAGAAGGTTGATGAATGGTCATAACAATAGTCCTCCCACCATTTGTTAATTCCAGCAACGTCGATACAATCCTTTGAGCAGTCGTAGAATCTAAGCCTGATGTCGGTTCATCCAACAATATCAAACTGGGATTTATAAGCATTTCTTGTCCAATACTAACTCTTTTTCGCTCTCCCCCTGAAATTCCTCTCACAAAATGATCTCCAATTATGCTGTCTTTGCATTTTACTAATCCCAATTGATTGATTACGCCTTCTGCTTGATTAACCTTTTCGGCTTTGGTTAGGGAATTAGGCAAGCGAAGAAGGGCAGTATAAACTAGAGTTTCCATCACCGTTAAATGAGGATAGAGAACATCATCTTGTGTAACAAAGCCAGTGTTGCGTTTCAACGCGTTCGAGAAAGGTTTGCCATTGTAAGTGATGCTACCTCCAAGTGTTCCATTACCACCACCTCGTCCTCCTAATGCCGTTAACATTGTTGTTTTCCCACTCCCAGATGGTCCTAACATGGCCAACATTTCCCCCGGGAAAACGACTCCGGAAATGCCATTCAAGATCCTTTTGGCCTTCGTTTCCTTCTTCATATTAAAAATCCCTTCATCTTTTACTTTGATGTCATACAGAATATCCACAAACTGCACCAATTCGAGTGAAAAATAGTTAATGTAAATAACATAGACGTAACAAAGGGAAGCAGGGGCGTGACGCATTTTTAAAATATTTTATATGTATTTATTTTCTACGCTTTTAATTACGTTTCCTATAAATTCTTTCCAATAATTTTCCAAAAATTCATTTGTAGATTCATAGGCTCCAAATTCAATATTCTATTCCAGGTCCGTCCACAAGCATAACCTCAGAACCATAGACTGAACCTTCAAAATTTTAAAAATGCTGTATTTTTTCTCTTTTAAATTATCAAATGTTTTAGAGATTTCATTAAAAAAAATAGCTTTCGCCCTTTAATAATATAAGTTCACACCAAACTTGAAGTTTCCGGTTGTCTGTGTGTTTAGAACATCATATTAGTGTTATCTGAAATTACTTACTCATTTCATTCAATAATATAAGTAGTTTAGTACCTATATCGAAAATCAAGGAAGAAACAAAAGGTGTTTTTAATCAAAATATCAATATAATTTTCATAGTAATTATTCAGCAAAAAAAAGTGTTAATTATATAATTTTCATAGTAGTTAAATAATATATTTAAATGGGGAGTATCGAGAATTTCACGCTCGAGATGTTCAGCTCTGAACTTTAAGGGGAATGTGTTAAAAAATAAAAATTTCACATTGACTAATTTGTAAGTATATTTACAATATGTAAGGTTAACTGCTGCAACTATGGGTGTCCAACTCAGACACACTGCCCGGGCAGACTTTTTTTTTAAAAAAGAAAAAGAAAAAAAAAAGAACTACAAAATTCTTCTTTTTAAGTGTCCCTACCATATGTCCCCATGTATATCTCTACTCCTGTACCCAACCAATCATAATTCACCATGTGTATATATAATTAGAAGAAATGTATACATAGCGAATTATGATGGCTACAGGAATGAGGACATACACGGGGACATACGGTTTTCACCCCCACTTGATTGCTTCATTGGAAGTTATATTAGAAATATGAATTGATCCAATTAATCATGTATGAGTATATATACATGTGTGTGTAAAAGTAGAAGAGGATTGAGGAAACAAAAATGGCAAACCGAAATGTACAAGTATGTTTGTATACATTTTGCCAGCCCAGAACTTGTGATAAAGGAACTATGAGATGTGTCATTATTCGGAGTAACAGTCAATTTCTAAAGACCTAAACTCAAAAAATACAATAAACCTTTATCTTAATAAAAATACAATGTACAACTGGAAAACGAATATAAAAAAATTTTAAAAAAAAATATTGAACAAGCAAATGGTATGCAAAATCTAAAATTCTTGAAAGAAAAATTACAAAACCCCAAAAAAGAAAATTACCTTCAATGTAACGGGACGGTTTGCTTTCTTGAAGATGGCATGCCCATCTTGGGGTAATTTATTATTCTGGGCTTGAATTTCCATAATTTCTTTTTTGCATGCCCTGTAAATACCTCTAATATATGCGTAAGTGCGTGTCTGTATGAGTTTAGTTATAGCTTAGCCGTATGGACATGTCAAAAAAGGTTTACACTAGATTTTTATGGAGTTTTTTTTTTTTGGGTTCTAAAAATCATTTGGTTCAAAAACTCTTTATTTCCTGCTCTGAAAAGTGGAAAGGAAATGTTTTTATTTATGTTTAAACATTTATGCCTTTGTTTTAACGAAAATTATATTTTTTTCCTTTTTTTGGTCCAAAAGAATTTAACATGAAATAACCCTATATATGTAAATTCTTTTGGTATTTATTAGGAAATATACAGTTCCGTTATTCTGGAAGAAAAAAAAAACAAAGAACAAAAGAAATCGATCTAGTAAAAATGTAGCTTCAATTACTTTCCTCCTCAACAAGATTTTTTTTTTTTTTTTTTTTACAGAGAAGGAGATCGAACACGCGGGTCGATGCCAAAATTTGGTATCCTAGCGGTTAGCGACGCTGATTTTACTAGACTCCTTAATAAGATTTTTAAAAAACGAAAATGTATCAATTAAAATTATTTTATTTTTTTAAATGTAAAAAACAGATGTCACGAACAAAAACTACTCGTGAAGCAAAACATAGTAGTAGATCCTAGTGAAACTATACAATGTTGATAGGGATGAAAACAAAAATTACATTCGATAAAAGATTTATTACCTTCTTCCAATTGTTGTCGGAATTTGTTTGTAAAAGCCTAGGTGCACTTGAATGAATGCTTATTTATTATGTTCTTTTTTTTTCTTTGGAGGCTGAATTATGAATTAACAGAGGTTGATTGGCAGCTATTTATAAGAAAACATTTGGAAAAAAAAATATTGTTAATTTGGACATAAAAGGTAACATGGAGGAATAACATTCCATTTTTTTATTTGGCAAATTTATGGCATTTATTACATTTCAAATTACCTTTTGTTTACCATATTTAGACCTACCTTATTATTGCAATTCCATGCTAATAAGTAAGCCCAAATTCATGTCCAGGTAGGAAAAAGATATTTGTAGAGTTGCTTCTAGAATATTATATTAGAAAAAATAAAAAGAAGAAATACTGTTGCAAAAGTATTGTGTTTTAAGGAAAGTATTGTGTTTTAAGGGTGAGATTTCCTTTGTTTTATTTTTCACCTTGAAAAGAAGGAAAATATAATATTAACGCATACTTACGTTGCGTATGGTACGTTGGAAAAAAATAAAATAGCATAGAAAGACATTCCCACAACTTATATTTCTATCAATTGGTTTGTCAAATTATAGTAACAAAAACTTTTTAACAGAAAAATCATATTTTAAAATATACTGGAAAAGATCATTCCATATCAAAAGCTAATGACTCTCCCAAGAGAAATTAGAATCCTATATGACCAATAAGGGCAGAAGGGTCATTTGCGCTAATTTTGCTCTGGCAGGAGGATACAAGCTTTGGCAATATCCACACCCCATTTCTAAATCATAAATTTATGGCAAATTGGTCGTTTTTGTCCCTAAACAATTTATTACTCAGGTATAAGGTCCTTACCGAAATTTTCTGTACATTAAAATCCTCAAACAATTTACGATTGGTGTGTAAGGTCCTTCTGTCAAAAAAGTGATGGTCAACTTGATTTTCAAAAATAAAAATGGAATCAAAATAAAAACTTGAGGGGTAATATGGTACTTTGCACCCTTACCTCTTCTTCAACCTCCAACCCACCCTCCCGCTCCCCCCCTCCCCCACTCCCCACCCCCCAAATGATTTTCTTTTTCCATCATTTCCCCTTTCTTCTAAAACCCTATTTCCCACCTTAAATCATCATGGCCACCACCGTCTCCAACAACAACAACTTCCATACTCAAATCCTCACTGTTCACCAGTTCAGTTAAGCTCCCCAAGAGATTATTATCTGTTTATTGCAAGGCTACTTTCTCTCTATAATGTCTGCACACTACTTTCTCTCCCTTCTGGTACTCAGAAATGGAAGAAAAAACAGCAAGAAAATCATGAAATCTATTCTTTAGCAGAATTCTCTTACCCAATAATTTAGATTTTTTTCTGTTTCTACTTCCAATTTTCAATGCACCAAAAAAAAAAAAAAATGGATTCCATAACCACTGTACTGTTCAGCTTCCTCCTTCTCTTCCTTCCGGCAACCACCGTCTTCTCTGACCTTGCCTCGCACGAGAGCAGCCCTAATAGCCCTCCGTGATTCCGTTGGTGGGCGTGTTCGTTTATGGAATCTCACTGATGTTAACAAACCTTGTTCATGGGCTGGTGTCACTTGCTCCGCCGACAAATCCACCGTCGTCGAACTCCACCTCCCCGGCATTGTGATATACCAATTATACCCCTAATATTTCTCCGTTGACCCAGTAAAAAAATTAAATTAACAGTTGACTAACAATTTTTTTGACAGAAGGACCTTACACACCAATCGTAAATTGTTTGAGGATTTTAATGTACAGAAAAATTCGGTAAGGACCTTATACCTGAGTAATAAATTGTTTAGGGACAAAAACGACCAATTTGCCTAAATTTATTACCATTTACCTGCTTTGATTTATATTCATTTTAGCCTTGCTCTTTAAATTTAAAGTATTCATTCATGACTCGATTATTAATATACATTGACCTTCCTTCTTAAATTTTAAATCTTGAGATATCTAGTTAAGCATCACTTTATATCATGCAACTTAATTGAATTTTGATCGCTCTGAATCCTATAGCTTGATTTGTTTAGATGGAGCGACGAAGAAGATTTGGACATAAAAGAAACATCTATAAGAAATCCTTTTGATTCTTAATATTTGCCTCAGTCATAATCACCTTCAATGAGCTCTTATTCTTTCATCTACATAAATATTTTGATGAAAATAATTTATTCCTTTTGAGTCAGCACAATCTCTATTTCAAAGATTTGATGATCATTCATATCTTTTGAGAGTTTAATTGATATATATTAATATAATGTAAGCGGTATGATGCAATTTGAAGAAAAAAACCCCAGCTATAACAATTTATTTATTCCGTTCGTTTAATATAATAATTGTCATGCATAATAACCGTGAAATATTTTCTCAAAAAAAATAAAAAATAACCGTGAAATAATATAACATATTAGTAGGGGTATAATAATAGTGTTCTTTTAATAAAATATGTTTTGAGTTAACAAATAATAAAAAGAAGGCTTTAATTATAGCAAATTTGTAAGAAATTTCTATTGAGAAATCCGCTATATATTTACACCAATTATTTATACTTTTTTTTTTAAATAGTAAAAAGAAAAATTTAGGCTATTTTTAGCATCAATATTTTACGGGACCGCTGAAGTTGTCAGATTAGTGATTCCGGTCATTTTTCAGGCAAAAAATAGCATGTGCAATGCACATGTGCTCGTGAGTAAGGGCAAAATTATCCTTCTTCCCCTCTTCTTCCCAAGTTACATTTCGTGCAATTAAACCTTAATTTCTTCCACATTTTTAACCCCCCAATCAAACCCATTATCTAAGATTGAAGCACCATTACATACTTTTATCTAATTTAAAAGATTACTTTCTCAATTTCTGCAAAATATCAAGTTTAGCAACAATGTTTTCATTACTTTCCCATTTACTTGGTTTTGAAACCCATTTCTCTGATTTTGTTTGTCTTGAAAAACTAGTTTCTGGGTTTTCTTGGATTTCTCTCTAAATAATATTTTTTTTTCCTGATTTTGTTGTGTTCTTGGATGACCCATTTGCTTGATTTTAAGTCTCAACTATCTGATTTTTTCCTTCTCTTAAAAAAATAGATTATGGGTTTTCTTGTGATCTTGGATGACCCATTTGCTTGATTTTCAGGACAACTTGTTTTTTTTCCTACGTAAACATTAACTATATATATTAACCAAAATAGGATCCAAGTTATAAAGAGTGCCTCTCCTATCACACAAGATTGAGGGGGGAATATTGACCGGAGCAATGTAGCCAAATACATGATTTCCTTTTGCCCAAGAAGTTAGCTTATGGGCGTTAGTATTACAAGTACGATTACAAAGTTAACTTTCCAATTAACACCCAACCTAAATAACTCCTTACCACGGTTAATAAGGTCCATACACATCCACTCATCAACATAAGAATGACCATTAAGGCTTCTAATTACATTTAAGCAATCTCCTTCAATGATGACGTTACAAATTTTGCCGATTTGCAATTGTTTCAGACCCTCAATTGCAGTAACAGCTTCCGTTTCAAATGGCGAACTAGCACGTCCTCTATCAATCCAAGCTCCCATCAACTCTCCGGCTTCATTTCTGATAAGGGTAGCACTGATTGCCACACGTGTTTCCACCTGAAACGCAGAGTCAAAATTAACTTTAAACCAATTTTTAGGGGTAGGGATCCATACCTGAGAGTGTGGCTTCGACTTATTTTTGGTTATCCTCCTCACACACGAATTCCAGTACAACTTGTTTGGTTTTGACTTTTTCAATCCAAAACATCCTCACTAAATGCAGTACGATTAACTTTTATTTTAAACTTTTTATGTTCTTGCTAATTTTTTTTTTTTTTTTTTGTATATATTGAATGAGAGTTTTCATCACGTAATGGCGATTTAAATGTCACACTACATTATTAACTGTTTTGAGGTGTTTTAGCAAAGTTTATTTTTCTTAAAACATTATTTTTTCTCAAACAAAAGCGGTCTATTAAAAAAATTAATTAATTGTATTTTGAAAAAAAATTAAATTATTGCGCACAATCTTTAAATTAAAATTTCAATAACATGTGAATCTTGTTTTATATCAAAAAGCTAAATTTCACTATCAGAGACTTTAAAAAATACAGTAAAACATCCATTTCGAATCCATTCAATAAATTTTCCAACTAGCCCAGGGAAAAAAAATAAATAAAAAAAAACCTTTTCAACTGCAAAGCTATACTGATAAATAAAAATTGGGCATTATTTAAACAATTATATTACTAGCTGTCCACATTCACAAGGTAGATAGATATCTATTACATGTGTTCTAAATAATTTAGTTACCCTTTCAAAATAAAAAAAATAAGGGTAAAAAGTGTCCACACCCCCTGAACTATTTTATTTTTTGGTTTTTGACCCTTAATTAAAAAAAGGTCAAGTTTTACCCCCTAAACTGTTCAGACATATCAATCTTGCCCCTTCCGTCAATTTTCTTGGTTACATTGTGACGGAAGGTAAAAAAAAAAATGGAGATATTTTGGACAAATCATATCAAACATTTAAAAAATTCACAAAAATAATGGGAAGAAATTAAAAAAAAAAACCTAAAATTCCCCTCATTCCCTATCGTATTGTTGTTGATTATAAATAACTATTCCGGCGACCGATTCATCATTTGGCAATGACTGTGGTAATTTGACTGTCAACTTCATTGGAACGGGTGGGTCGAAATCGAGAACTCAAAAACGCAAAATCTTTACAAATAGGCAAATATCATCCTCAAAAAGTCCAGCCTTATTCAAGAACATTCAATTTGACGGTTACGTGTTAACCCTAGAACTATTTTCATCCACCATTGTTATAGTTGGAATAAAGAAGATGAAGTTTGAGGGGGAGGAGAATAATTTTTCCCGTTTTGCCCTTTGAAGATAGAGAAATTAAAAGTCCCGTTATGCCACATCATCAAGCTTGAAGGTTTCTAGGCATTTTTTAGACGGAAGGATGAAATTGGCGGTTAAAAAATTGTTTGGGATGCAAAAAGTTAAAAAAATGAAAAATGATGAAATCAGCTGGCCGAAACTATGTTGAGGACAAAAATGGCAATTAATTCTCTTCTTCCCTCACACCTAACATTGACATTGATATTGAACAGAGTTTGAGAATTTGAGTTAGATTTTTATTTTGATTTCACAGAAGTTGAATTGATTTCATAAAATGGAAAAATATCTATATATATTTGTAGCATTTTCTCGGACAACAAGAAATATGCTGACCAGTGACCACTCATTTACCAATAATGGAAGCAAAGACAAACCTCTCCCATTTCACTTCCTTCTTTCTTCTCAATATTTTGCTCATTTCTTCAAAAGCTTTGGTTCAAAGAAACAATGAAGAAGCAGATATTGTCACAAGATCACAGTTCCCAGATGGGTTTCTCTTTGGAGTTGCCACTTCTGCTTATCAAGTATGTATATTTCTTTTTTCTTTTTGTTTAACATTTTCTGTTCTGGTAAGATGATTTGGATAGAGTCTAGTCTGAATTTGGTCTAATTTGAATTTTAGACCGCAGTCTAAACTCTTTTTGGATTGAGTATGGATATGAATTTCTCGATATCATATAGAAAGACTGTTTTTAATTTGAGACTAGTGTGAGACTAAGATCGGAACCAATCCAACTCTTATTTTTTAAGTCCTTGTTTTAGGTTGAGGGTGCAATTCATGAGGATGGAAGGGGAAATAGTAATTGGGATGTTTTTGTCCAAATCAAAGGTAATAATCACATTTTCAAGATCCAAGAAAATGGTAGTAATTAATAGCATTTTAATCTTTTGTTCTTGCTCCTAAATTGTTTTTTAAGGTACTGTGGAAAATGGAGACACTGGAGAAATTGCAGATGATCATTATCATAGGTACCTGGTAAGTACTTGGGAATCCTACTCCTAATTTCTTTAATGGGATCTTGTTATTATTCAAGATAATAATTGATTTAATTATCAAAATATGAAATCTTGATTTCATATATAGGAGGACATTGATATAATTCATTCTCTTGGGGTTGATTCATACCGGTTCTCCATTGCATGGACAAGAATTCTTCCAAGTAAGACTTGCCTTTCTTTCTCACACTATGTTTAGTTAGCTTAAGGTTTCTTGGGCTATTGTTATATTTGTATTCTGGATTGACCAGGAGGGAGATTTGGTGTTGTTAACCCAGCTGGAATCATGTTCTACAATAAAATTATTGATAATCTCTTACTTGAAGGTAAATTATATCTTGATTTTTTGTTCCCTTTTTTTTGTGGGGGGGTGTGGGGGTGGTATGCGCCCGGCCGAGCATGAACCGAGACCTCTCGGTCCGAGA
This sequence comes from Vinca minor, assembly GCA_026122235.1. NCBI lineage: Eukaryota > Viridiplantae > Streptophyta > Magnoliopsida > Gentianales > Apocynaceae > Vinca > Vinca minor. The sequence goes on along the minus strand of JAOCZM010000284.1, from coordinate 269,529 downwards.
ATGAGTGCTTTACCATCTAAGTTACTATCTTTGCTTAGACGTACATGTCTTGAGTTCAATCCCCACCCTTTCTAATAAAAAAATTAAAAAAAAATGTTAACTAGATTTCAATTCTTGTTTCACCCTTAATCCTGCATTTTTTTCCCGTTCTGAAATTAAAGAGTATATAGATATTGTTTAATTGCAGGCATTAAGCCATTTGTGACAATTCACCATGAGGATTATCCTGAGGAACTTCTAGAGCAATATGGGGGCTGGCTCAGTCCTATGATGCAGTATGTTAAATTTATCTTGGAATATCAATTTCTTTTTTAAGAATTTTAGCTGTCTTCGTAGTTTAAAACACAATATCTATATGTGATTTTTCTAGAGAGGATTTTGTATATTTTGCTGAAGTATGTTTCAAGAATTTTGGTGATCGCGTCAAGTATTGGATTACTATTAATGAACCAAATTTGACTGCTGAAATGGCCTATATGAGGGGTGTATATTCACCAGGTCATTGTTCTCCGCCTTTTGGCAATTGTTCTGCTGGTAATTCTGATGTTGAGCCACTGATTGCAATGCACAACATGTTATTGGCACATGCCAAGGCTGTTAAAATGTATCGTGAACATTTTCAGGTGAAGTACAGTTCCCTTGGGGTGTAATTTCTGAGTTTCTTTGACTTTTTTTGAGGTCTTGAATCTTAGTTTAATTTTTGTGGTTTTGAAATAAAATTAATATATATGCAGCCAGAACAAGGTGGGATTATCGGGATTGTCATACATACATTTATGTACGAGCCATTGACGGATGACGAACATGACAAAGAAGCTGCAAGCAGGGCTATGGCTTATAACATGGGTTGGTAAGTTATTGAACTATTCAGGGGTATACATTTTGTACATTTCTAATTTGTATATCTAGTGAAACATGAAAATAGGAATAAGTGATTATTTTGGTTTTCCAAACCGAGGATGGACATAATTTACCACAGTTATAGCATTTACCAACTATTGCAATAAGAAAGGAAGCGTCAAAAGGCTGGATATACTACTCGATACTAATGGTAACCTAAAGCCTATAGATGTTTGGTTCTGGCAATGGCAGCATATCCGTATATTATAGTATTTGTCTACAAATTCTTACGTTATCCATCCATATGGAGCATAGAAGATGTATATGTCAAAGGGATATTTATTGTCTTGTTTTTTATTTTTGGTGGTGGTGTTTGGGGTGGGGTGGGGGGTTGTTTAAATGAACGCTTTATATGGCTTTTGTCGATAATTTGGTTGGATTAGGAGAAGACAGAGGCAAGTACAGGAATGCTGCCATTAGAAAGTAGGTATTTTCCAGTATGTGTTGTAAGCATCCTACTTCTCGTCTCCTTGATTTTCCTTTGGATGATTCACGTGGAACAGGACTTTTGATCCTCTTGTATATGGTGATTATCCTCCGGAAATGCGTCACTACCTGTCACGACCCGTAACCAGGGTCGATGACATGGCAGTGTCTTATTGGTCCAAAAGACACCAAAGCCTACAACAGAGCTTACTAAAAGGAAAAATCATTTATTATATTAATCCAAAAATAAGAGTTGAACAGCAGAATTACTATGCGTGAAATAATACTAAATGTTACAATGGGAAAATTGTTCAACATTGCTATAAACTAAATATTCTAAGTGAGAATGAAATAAAAGAATGATCTAAATCTATAATCCAAACCGATTATGAATCACTCTTCATAAGTCCCATCCCAAGAAGGCTCGACCTCTGTAACATCTGCAAAACAAACAAATAGAATGGACTGAGCTGCGAGGCCCAGTAAGAATCCCACACCCTTGGGATGAAGTAATGGATAAGACTCAAAATACGTTTCCCATTTCCCAAAAATACCCCTTTTGAAAAATACGCTTTTGACACGACACAAAACAAACCTCACGAGACTCGTAACGTATGAAAGGGCGATGACAATGCAGAGCGAAATGCAATGCAATGCAGATCCAAAGACAAACTGCACTATGACCTTCCGGTTGACCACACCCTCAGTCCCGGCCAACTTTCGTGACAACCCTGAAGCACACAAAAAGAAAACAGATGCTCCAATCGACTAGTACACAAACCGAACGACCGAAAAGATCGCGACTTGCGAAAATCAGAAAACAAGTGCAAAACTTGTACACAAATGTACTACTTTGCACCAAATCAGCCCCTACCTCAAAAATACAAGTTAAAAGGACTCAATACCAAGTATCAAATATGACCCAAACAAATGTTCGACTATACTTATCAAATCCGACACCCCATATCTAATTCATGCCATGAGCATCCCATACTACTCATGCACTACAACCCAATAGTTATGCCGGACAATCGAGCATAAAACGAACAAGACCAAACAAGTGAAAAGCAACAGTTAAGCTAAATAAATATACTCTTCACATCTAAGCATTTCATACAACCGAATCCACATCAAGCACGCCTCGCTGCACAATATCCTCAGTAACACAATTTGCTTAGACATTACGAACATAGTTATCGCTATGACACTACAATCCCACAATCAAGCTCAATTGTCTAATCAGACCTATAATCACCGCTAATGACTCCCCATGTATTAACCCACCGAGGAAGGGCCACACGTAATCCACACGTAAAACCGATCGAATCTTTCCCCTGGCTAGAGGCCAAAAATAAAGAATACGTCCCATTGTGTCATTGCCCACACATGAGCTCCACAATTTATCATGTAGCAGCCCCCAACTTGTTTCTCCCCGCTAGGGTCCGGGTCCACATTTCCACACGTAAATCCACTACGAAAATATCGCGAACACCGTGTTCTAGCGATATATAAATGGGGACGTATCCTCGCTACTGCATCTTTCATAAACAAGAGCTCGAATGGGGATGACGACTTGATCGACCAAAACCGAGATAAACGACAACAACTAACCCAAGCATCGGAAAGACTACAATCATAGTATAGCAATTTAACACATGAAACAATTTATAAGCAACATTATCTAAAGAACATATGCAATGCAACACATCTATAACTTCATCCAATTTTGTATAAAAACATGTAAAAACAATTTATAATTGACAACCAAAGTTAATGGTACTGAAATATGTAATTTAGAGTTTGAAAAGCAAGGGGGTAAGATCCTTACCTTGTTGAATTCATAAATTCAAGAAAAATAAAGCAGAAATTCGCAGCAGGAAGTCAGCCACGCTCAAACAGCAATATCTCTCGGCTCATAACTCGGAACACCTCCCCGTCAGCGCTCACTCGAAGGAAATTTCGATATCTTCGAATTGATATGCTGTGGGTCGAAAACGAAGGTCGATAGCCCTCTCAAACGTCATGTCGAAGTTCTGGACAGATTATATACAATCGCAGAAAAATCTGGTTCTCGCCCTCCACTTCGAGATACATTACGGAAGATCTAACGGTTAAAATTTCAATCCCTCTGGTCAAATTGTAGCCCTATCAGTCTAGTTTATAAATCAAAAAGAATTACTCCGTTTGGAGTTCAGTATGTTACCTGTACGGCGATTCTACCGTGACTGTGCAGAAAACAAAATTCAAGAAACCAGCCATGTTCCCGGCGCAATATCTTCCAACTCCGAATTCGAAAAGTAAATCCGACTTCACGCCCTCGCAGCCTGCTTCGTCGTGATCAATTTACATATAAGGTTTGTCGAAATCCGATAAGGATTGCTCACTCAAAAATCCTCACAAAGCTCTCAGAATTCTCACAAAACTCTCTAAATACTTTCTGTTTCTCACGGCAGAAGCCGTTCTTATTTTCTTTGATATCTGGCACGTTTCCCGAGGCTGATGATTGCCTACGCTTTTTTCTTCTTTTCCTGATCCCAAGCCAGGAAGAAGTCTTCCTTCTCCTTTCAAATTATATTTTCCTTTATTAAAAATTCCAATCTCCTGATGCCTTTTAGCCTTTAACCCACGATGCCCCTTCATTATCTATTTAATTTATATTTGTTTTTAATGCCCAGTAACCCACGAACCCCTCTAATTCTTTTTAATTAAATTCTATTTATTATTCAATTCATTTAATTCCTATTCCAATTATTTATTTAGGTGAATAACAATTAAATCCCCCAACTATGATACGTGGGCGAAACACCCCCTCAATAAAACGTACACAAAAATCACACGTAACATGTTATAAAAATAATTTTACACGTAGTCACATAATCACACGAAAAATATTATGCATACACAATTAATCGCGAAAAATAAATTACACGTCAAAATCACGTACGCAAAAGTTACGGTTATCACACTACCTCAAGAATGATTTACCAATCTTCACATCAGAGGAAAGAGAGCTCATCAAAGATAGCATTGACTTCCTTGGGATAAATCACTATGGAACTCTATATGCTAGAGATTGCCTCTATGCTAGTTGTGTCTGCTTAGATTCTTGGTGTACCCGGGGTTACGATCGTGCCATCCAAGGATATATTGATTCTACTCCACAGAAGAATGGTGTTTTCATTGGGGAACCAGTACGCAAATGTGCTTTTGTTCAAATTGATATCCCGCTCTTTTGAATATGTTCGTTCATTCCCAATAACATATACAGTTTCTTTCTGTTCTTGTAGACGGGAATGCCACGGTTTTTTGTTGTGCCAAGAGGAATTGAAAGGGTTTTGGACTATGCTAAGAAGAGATACAACAACAAGCCTATGTTTATTCTTGAGAACGGTAAAAACTAGTTTTTTCCATGATTGTCTTTTGTACACTTGATTGATAAATGTAATATATGTGCAGGTTATTCTTTTCCAGCGGAGCAAGTAGACTGTGATGACTTGCAACATGATGTCAACCGAATACAGTATCACAAACAATACCTGGCATTCTTGGCCCGAGCCATAAGGTGATTTTCCCTCTCATTTACTCGCAGAATATCTGCTTTCGCCATGATCAAAACGAGCTTTTCTATTGTCCAAATTCTTATTTTCTATATCTAGCATATTCATTTCCGGTTATGATTTCAAAATGAACGAGTATTGTTAGTATATGTGTTCCTTTCCGACTGCTTTCATTTGATGGGGGGGAAATTGTGAACATTAGGCATGCGTTTCTCATTTATGTTGGTGAAAATCTTGGCGTGCGAAATTTTGCTGAAGGAAATTGCATTTTGTTGATAGGAATGGAGCTGATGTGAGGGGCTATTTTATTTGGTCATTGATGGATAATTTTGAGTGGTCAAGTGGTTATAGCGTAAAATTCGGACTATATTCAATTGAGCCTGTAACACTGAATAGAGTTCCTCGGACATCTGCTAAATGGTATAGAGATTTCTTGAGGAACAAACATCTCAGCAACAATGTGGACACAAGAAATGCAACTTATGGAAGAGTAGGAATTTGATGATGATATTATTTTAAAGTAATTGAAAATTAAAACAGAAAGGAAAGAGTATGTGTGTACCATCAATTTTTCTTTTGTGGATTTCGGTGAATTTTGGACTTTTTTTTTTAGAATTTATATTTCAGTGATTGAAAAAATAAACTGTTTATGAGATAAAATGTAGGATTTAAAGTATAAAATTTGTATTGAAAACTGACATTAACATGAATTTCAAAAAAAAATAAAAAAATTACTATGGGTCTCACGTGAAATCCGCATATAAATGCATGAACCCGCAGTGATTTTATGAGAGAGTGATGCAATGGTATCGTTCTAGAAGATAAGTTTTCCGATGAGGGAGGGATAATTAAGTTCTAGAATCGTATCATTGTATTCCTCTATCACAAAATTACTATGGGTCCCACGTAGAATCAACATATAAATGCAGAAACCCACGTTGATTTTGTGAGAGAGTCATGCAATGGTATCGTTCTAGAATGCAAATTTTCCGATGAGGGAGGGATAATTAAGCTCTAGAATTATATCATTGTATTCCTCTCTCACAAAATTACTACTGGATCCCACGCAGAATCAATATATGAATGCAAAAGTTCACGTTGATTTTGTGAGAGAGTGATGCAATGGTACCGTTCTAGAAAAAGGTTTTCCGATGAGGGAGGAAAAAAGTAGACTAGATTGTGGCACCAAAGAAAAAAATAGAAGGTAGAATTGGTTTAATGTATCCGATCTCTCTTTTCACACTCACTAATCCAGTCTTTCCTTACTACCATAAACTCCACTTTTATGTGTATAAGAGATGAGATTGAATCTATTGGACCGGCTCCCAAGTACCCGATAGGGAAAAGTTGGGGTAAGATTGCCCTTCTCATTGCCGAAAAATTACGGTCCATTACAAATCAATGGGGCAAAACCGGACCACGGCCACAGACACAGGCATCTCCTACAAACCATCAACAATAGAACCCTGACCTTACTCAATCGTGGACTGTTAGTTCGGCTAAGGAAGTAGGAAAATAATGCATAATTATTGACAACTATGCAAAATTTCATTTTTCTTATACTTACTTTTGCATTTCACTTCATCAATTTTGAACATTTTTTTTTAATTTAGTTCCTATTTGCAAATGAGTTAACCAATTACTTTTTATTCTAAAGTTAATTTTTTTACAATAACATAAAAATAAAAATAAGTTATATAAAAAATATAAGTTAAAATTGTAGCAGCTCCATCAATGCTACCACCGCTAGAATAGAAATAGAAATAAGAGGGAAAAAAACAGACCATTGTATGATGGTGATAATAAAAATAAGTTAAAATTGTAGTGGCATTTTTTTAAGGCTTGAACCCTTTTTGAGGGAAAATTCTAATACACAAGGACCGGCCTACAACCATTTCACATGAGTCAAGGTGGAACGTACTTTACATAGTCCGAACTCCCAAGTTCAATTTTTAATAGGGTAGCTAAAATGACAAAATTTTCTATAATATTTTTTCCCTAGTCTTATTTTTTTTAAAGTTTAGTAGAATACATGTTTTAGTATAATTTGTTCCCCAACTCATATGAGAGAGTTGTGGAGTCAGTCCCACAAAAGTTCTGCTCCATGCCCATTTCTCTTCCTTATTATATTCTTTTGTCTGCCTTATATTTTAATTTTCCCTTAAAATTTCACAGTGTACTTTAAATTACAGACGACATGGCAACTTATTGATAAGGATAAGAAAGAATAAGAGATGAGACACAAAATTAATACAGGAAATTCAAACTCCTCTCTTTTGAGGTGGAGTTAGGCTCAACCGAACTCATGCAAAGACCAGTAAGTAATAGTTCATATAGCTTTGAAAGGTTGTTAGATTCAAAGGCATGGGATCTCGTCACATGAATCCCAACAACCAATTACATAAGTAAGTACTACAAGTACAAGTATTAATCTCATAAGCCCACATAACCATCCAAAAGAAAGAATAAGGGTTCCGCCTTCAAACCTTTTCTTCGTTTTATTAGAAGAAGAGGAAGAGTTCGAGATGCCCATAAGCTGTGGTGCGGCGGTTATGGTGGCCGTAATGGGAATGTGGGCTTTAAGTTTAAGGTCATCAATGTTCAGATTTGCCGGAGAAATGATGGAAGTTTTAGGATATGCATTTCAAAGAATGTGGATTAATCGAAGCTCTTCTTTGTCTCCTTTTTCTTATCTCCCTTATTCCACTAATTTCTTAGTTGGACATTTCTCCCCTTACTAACCAAACAATTTCTACTACGAATTTTGCATTGGAGAAAGAGGCTATTTTATTTTAATTTAGGAGGGGGAGAGAAATTACAATGTTCGAATTCAGGTACATGCAGAACTCGTGATGAAGAATAGATATTTTTAATGAAGAACGATTCTTTAGAAATCTTGAATAGTTATTCTCGAAGTTATTTGAAGAATAGTTGTTCATCACAGTTTCGCATAGGCTGAATCTAAAAAATATCGTCAATCTTCTTCTTCACCTCCTCCTCCTTTTTATTTTTTTTTCCTAGAATAATGTTTGTTGTTGATCTTCTTGTTCATGTAGTGGTGATATTTGAACTCAAAGAAAATAGATGAGGCACTAGTGCAGCTTCTTTATTGGTGGTTGAGATTAACTATTTTGGTCTAATACAATGCTATGATCCTTCTTAAGTCAATCATATTCTTCAGCCATTTAACTTTGTTCTTGATCTGCAGTGTAAGTTTTTTTACTACTGTAAAATTGAATTTTATTTTACCACAAAATGACTAATTAGTTTAAATATAGTATTTTACAACTATATCTCTCTGTTTCACAATATTGTATTATACCTTTACTTAGTCCCTGCAAGAATTTAATTAGTGTCAAAGGACAGAAAATTGGTAAGTAAAGATTACAAGTATCTGCCTCTCCATCTATTATTAATTATCAATTAATTTTGGGTTGGATATTACATTCTTATACAATAAGTTACACCCTCTTATATATTTACTAGCATTATTCAGGTATATCCACACGCAACAGAATTTTAACAAAGTAATTATTTATTTACGCATGTTATTTTACTGGGTCATTTATGGAAAGTGAACGAGAAAATTAAAAATCTTTTTGCACTTGTTAAGCATTATAAGAAATGCATATAGACCTTAGGTTTATTCTTATCAAGAATAGAATTAGATATAGTGGGTATAAGTATTTCAGATCTAACACTCCATGTAATATTTTTAATTATAATTTTAAAGACAGTTATTGACTCAGATCATAATGAGTCCTCAAAAAAAAATTAAAACTTTTATTGTTCCTAACTAAATGACAATTATACCCTTATTTTCAACCCGTTAATAAACATTATCCGTAATGGTATATGACAAATACATTTAGCAAGCATCATCCATTCTCCTTGAAAACCTTATTCTTCGTAAACCCGATGGCAACCCAAAACTCGGCACTCGGCATCAGGGTAGGGATTGCAATGGGCCGGGTGGGGCGGATACCATGATCTTCAATCCCATTCTCGCCTCTTCCAATGTATCTCCATCCCCGATCCAGTCCTATCACTGGGGATGGATGGTGATCCCATCTCCAACTCATGTGGAGGCCCACCCTCAACTCAACTGGGGAAAAGAGAGGAATTTTTCCCTCAAATTTTCACTTTCGTCCCAGTAGAGGTTCAACCTTAACTAGAAAAAATTAGTGAATTTTTAACAAAAATCCCCAAATAGAACCTTGACAAAATAATATAGAATTGTAAAATAAAATATTTAATACCCCTGTAAAACAAAATAGCATAATCTAAATTGATACTCGTTTGCTCAATAAACGATCCTAGTTTGTAGACACCGCTCATTCACTGCCCAACAAAATAATATATATCAAAGGCGCAAAATTTGTTGGTCTATTTGGTTGCTTCTCATTTTTTTGACTTGTACCCATTAAATAAATCAATGCAAGACTTTTAAACTTTCTTAATCCTAACAAAAAGGGTCATAGAATTGAGTGAATCCAGATCTAGTAATGGGGTTGGGGGTGCAAGGCTCCCAATATTTTTTAAAGCCATTCCTTTTCTAGGGTTTTCAAAGTAGTTTCTCCATATATTTTCACTTTGACCTTTCCAAAAAAATTTAATTTTTTTTATAGTGGCATAGATTATATAGTTTGACCCTTAAAACCTCTAACTCTGTATCAGGGAAAATTCTAATATAGGCCGGTCCTCGTGGGACTGGTCCCACAGCCATCTCACATTAGTTGAGGCGGGACCTACTTTGCAAGTAGTGTCCACCTCAACTCATTTGAGATGGTTGTGGGGTGAATCCCACAAATACCGCCCCATGCCAAACTGACCCCTATATCCGTCTCTGATTCAGACCGCTCTCGATTAAGTAACATACCCTTTATCAGAATCAAAATCAAGGCCTACAGTGAATTTGGCTTCCTCCAGTGCGGTTTTGAACCTTTGGAAACGCTCCATTATCAGGAACAACACAAAGCTCCGATGGCTTAACATCACAAAATATAGGAATAACCTTCTTCTTAGATTCCACCATTAGAGCTAACTCATGAAGACAAAAGTAAGAATCACAATAACGAGGTGAAAATCCGGCAACACCGATTTTGCGCACCTCATTATCGCATTATCAATTTTATCAAACAGTTTGTCACCTGCCCTTCATGTTCTTGTTGTCCAAAAATGGACGAATTCTTAGGCGAATAAGGCGTTCGTATAACAAAGAAGCTATGGTTTTTTTAGTATCTACACCTCTATGTTTTATGAACACGTCATAGGGTGGACGAGGACAATGATGTCTTTTTATAATTTGAGTTGAATTTGAACCTCCAGAACTAAGAACATGGCGTTGCACTGCGTTTATGGCTCTGAAAATGAAGAAGAAAAAGAGAGAGAGGAGATTGGATTTCTACTGATAATTAATTAAGATGGAAAAATATTACTGCTTTCTGTTGATTTGATTTGATTTGGGAAGTTAGAGATGGGATTATATATATAGGTATAAGTTGGAGTAGAAGAAAAAATCTTTGCATGTCTAAAATTTTGCGTCTAATTCAGTAATAAAACACTGCTCAAATACACCGTTAAGTAAATCAAATCATCTCGGGTTAGTTGACTAATTAAAGCATTTGTAGTATTCGTCTTTAAGGTTTGTATTCTTCTTATTAAACTCAAAAAGTCACAAAGTCTATATTAGGCCTGTCAATTGGACTCAAAGGCCCAGATTCAGATTCAGACTCAAAATTCAATTTTAGTCTAGATAGACTTTTCTATGCTCAGATTTATATTGGTTATGTACTCATATGGATAGGATCCAAATCAAATATGGGACTCAAGAGTTGTGGGTCTAAATTATAATTGTATAGACCCAAGAGACCCAATTAAGATTAATTTTTTATTTTGTTTTATAAGAACTCAATGATATGATGCTAATGTTAATGAAGGTGCATTTTTTTTTTCACAAAATATTTCGCTAATGATCGTTATTTATTTTATTTAAAAAAATATTCACATTTCGATCGATAAAATTGAGTATCAATAAAATTATAAGTAAAATTAATGAGTGGGCCCAAATTAGATCCAAAATCCAATGTGGTTGAGTCCGGACTCTAGTTGAAAATATTTATACTCAATCCAACAGAAATCCAACTTGGGTCTCAATTTAGTGGGTCTAAGCCTAGACCTAATATTTTAGATTGAATAGGCTCAATTAACAGGCCTAGTGTATATGCTTAATCCGTCCTATGTTCAAATCCCTTGTATAGAAATCAACTTTCATGAGTGTATATAATTATAGAGTACACCCAGAAAATAAAAAAAAAAAATGGACGAGGTGTGGCGTGGTGGGAGCTCGCCTCATCCCTTAACTATAAAGTCAGGAGTTCGATTCCTACCCATAAAAATGAAGCACATTTCATAGCTAATCATTTACCTTTTCGGAGAACTATCGTGGCGAGAGGATTAGTCATTGCTTCAGCAGTGGACACCCTCGCTAGCCCTGCTTGGGCTTTGAAGAGGAAGCGACTAATGTAGATTGAAAATTGAAACTAGTCTACTATCTTCCATAATAAATAATTCAGCTTACGGACTGAAAGGCTAATTTGTTGGGTTTTTTTTTTATTAATGAAAAGTTGGTCCTTTCGATTTGATATTCTGTATTTATTGTCAATAGCCAATTTAGTTAGGGCCCATAGGAAATTGCAGAACTAAGCAACCAAAGTTCTTCTGTGAAGGCTATAGTTCTTCTGTGAAGGGCCCAACCAAATATTTACTTATACAACATCTATTTAAAGATGCAAAGTCTTTAACAAATCAGTGTGCCAAACGGACAACAGCGACAAGCAGGACTATCTTATATAGCCCCGCCTCTGATTTCAATTCAAATCACCTATGAAACGACTCAATTGAATTAGTCGGTAAATCTTGAAAACCGATTTACTAAAAAGGACAACACCAACAAAATATTGTTTTTTTACTCATTTTTTTAGGCAAAGTCTCCCAGCTATATTTAAAAATGAATTAATTAAAAATAGTTTATGATAAACTCGTACTAAAATATTGTTTCGATTTAAATCATGCACCAACGGAAGTAGGACAATGGAATTAGGCTCAATCTTTTTTAGAAGTCATGGAAGAATCAAGGATAGAGTCTTGAGGTGTGGGGAAAACTGTCCTAAATTTTAAAAACATTGTTTTTCATCCTTATAAAATTTTCAAATTTGAAAAAATTATTAACAAAATAATTCTCCGCATTTATAAAAATTACACTTTGCCCCTAGATCATAAAGTTAAGTTTCATAACCCCGAACTATGAGGCAATTAGATGGAGTTGTCATATGTCTCACCATTGAAGAAGGTTCGATTCCCACTGTGAACATCGACTCTCCTAGGATTTTCTCGCGGTGATAAAATTCCGTATAAAAGAAAAGTATGGGTCAAACTCTCCCCGTTAACGATGACACTACGGATCAATTGCAGGTGGAGTCCAAATTAATTACCACGTTGATAGTGAACAAGGGGTGCCCCTCGAGGTTAACCAAAAATAAAGTTAAGTTTCGTCTTAAATAGAATTTAACAACCAAACTAAACCGAAGAGAGAGAGTTTGGTTGGATGTCAACCTCGGCCCACGTGTCTTCCAAATCATATCATATCCAATCTGTACCGCCGTCGCGGCTCCTATGCGGACCCTGAAAATTCCGTACGGTGCGGGCTACGATCTCAGCCGTTGAATTTTATACTTTTTTATCCAACGACTGTATCAAAATAGGGGGTATTTTAGGGATAAACTTTGCGCGTTACTTTTTGTTCCCGAGGAGAGAGAAAAGTTACGGCTGAACAAAAACACATGTTCTTCGTTAGAGAACACATGTTCTTGGTTAGAGAATGTGTTCTCTAACGAAGAATACGTGTTTTGTCACCCGCAACTTTTCTCTCTCCTCTGCAACCCAATCGATTTGACGGTTACGTGTTACTTTTTGTTCCCGAGGAAGAGAGAGAAAAGTTGCGGTTCTCTAACCAAAAAACATGTGTTCTCTAAAGAAGAACATGCGTTTTTGTTCAGCCGCAACTTTTCTCTCTCCTCATCGGTAACCCAATCATTTATTTGTAAAATTACATATGTACCCTTTCATTATATAACATTTGTTTTTTTTATTATTTTTTTATTGTCACTGCAATTTTTTCTCTCTCGAGATCCTGACCGCTCAAAATTCTATCCGACGGCTAGGATGGTTCCGCAGGTGCGGAACTTTGGGCGTTCCGCACAGGAGCCGGACTGCTGTACCGCTTGATCAGCTGCTTCCATCGCACCAGAATTTGCGCCACCGACACGCAGTTCAACAAATTTTCCTCTCATTCTCTCTCTCTTCTTATTTTCCTTTATTTTTTCTTATTTATTTCGTTCACGCTGAAAATTTCAGCATAAAATAAATATTTATTTCGCTCATACAAAATAAATTTTAGTTGTCAAATTTAAAATTTAACAGTTGAACTTTTTTATAAAGAATATTTTCAATTATCAAATAAAAATTTATTATTTATTCTACTATGTAAACAAACATTACCCCTCTCTTTCTTATGTAGAAGGTATCGGTCGCAATGCCTGTCAGATCGGATGATAGGGGCCATGAGAACGTGTATATCGCCTTTTGTGTACAAGGTATCGGCCGCAAAATACAGTTGTAAAATTATCACTCACCGTATACTGCCAACCAAATTCCACCTTCGACAACTTGTACTTCACATTCAAGAGTTTGTACTCTAGTCCATTTTGCTTTAAAAAAGGGCAAAAAAATCATTATATGATGTTAGGATTTTGGCCCTTTTCATTCTTGGTGCTTGCTGGTGAAAGTGTTAGGCTGTCACTAATATTATTAATTTTTTTAATTCTGAATTTTTTAATAAATCTTTTACACATAAAACTTTATATTGTCTCATGGGACACAACACAACTGATAAACTCATCGATGTATTGTTATGCTAGGCTTGTTTTAGCTCAGAATGTAAGAGTTTGATTCCTCTCAAATGTAGAATTTTTTTTTTTAAAAGTTATTGGTTAAATGCAGCGCTAGTTGAACCTTTTAAAATATATCTCACTATCTAATTTTTTCACTAGTCCTAAAAACTATTGATGTGGAGACCTGAAAGATTGAGTTTCAATCATTTCTAATCATTTCTTTTTTTTTGAAACGATGTGATTAGTCCATCTTCATAAATATATTTTTTTTTTTTACGCCCGAAGGCGATTGCTCTAGGGTGAAGAGCGAGTACTGCTGGATCGGGGAAATTAGTAGGCGTCTACGCCTGCGGGAAGGAGCTTAGCCTCCCCATCTTCATAAATATATTTTAGCATAATAATATTATTATATATAAAACAATACGATTAATGTAGTTGATAAATATATTAAATTAATGTAGTGTGACATTCGAACAGTATATATACCAAGAGTCTTATTTATTTTAGGTAGTAAATGTGATCTCATCTCTCTCTCTCTCTCTCTGGGTGTCTTTCTCCAAGTAAATTATTTTATTAGGTGCTCTGCTTATTCATTACTCTATTAACTTTTGTATATGTAGAGAGAGAGAGGAACTGTAGGGAAGAACTAGAAGCATTAAGAGGTGGAATTCAGATCTGGGATTTCTTGGCAATGGCTTCCAAATTGTTAATGATCACTGTCTTTGTAATTGATCTCATTGCTTTTGGTTTGGCTGTGGCTGCTGAACAGAGGAGAAGTACTGTGAGTTTTTTTCCCAATTTTTGAAATCAATTTTCCATACTGTAACTTTCTTTAGTTAAATCATTGATTATTGAAATCAATTTTACATAATGTAACTTGCTTTAGTTAATCATTCATATGTGTTTGTATTTGTGTATTCTTTTCTTTGAAATCTGCAAATGTGGGCATGAAAAGGTTTTTTAATTTTTTTTGATGAATTGCATGAAAAGATTTGAACTTTAGAATTGTGACTGTTGAAGATAAGGGCATTCATGAAAGAATCTTTCTTGTTTTTTTTTCCCTTTTTTATTTATTTTGGATCTGTTGGGTTGTTTGAAATTTGATGATCTCTTGGTGGAGAAAGTTGGGAATAGGAGGGGGAGGGGGTGGGTAGGGGGTAGATCTCAATGGTTATTTGCTTCTTGACATCATCTGGAATAGTTATAATACTAATTACTGTGTTATAGTTATCCATTCATGGTACTAAGATGAGATTATGTAACTGAACCGAGCAGAATAGTCTGACTCCGTATCTTCTAGTACACCAATGAAATTGGTCCACATCTGGTAATATCATTCATGAGATTTTGACAATTTCATTTGTGTACTAGAAGATTTAGAGTCGGGTAGCCCCTGTTAAGGTTGATTTTAGGTAGTCCAAGCAGAGACGGATGTAGGTGGTAATAAAAAAAAATTAATTATATATGATATATTTTACTCAATTTAGATAATAAATGTATAAATGACCCCAGTGAATTATATTTCTGGATACGTCACTGAGTCCAAGTATTACAATTTCTCATATATGCACCGTCTGTTGGTAAAATCTTCCTCCTGCTTCTTCATCTTGAATCCTTCAGCTTATTCTTGACTTGAACAAATGTACTTGAAATGCTTCTAGGGTGTAATCACTTTCCTTAAATAATATTTGCCCCCTATGGTGCAAGGTTGTAATGCAAATTCACTAAGGATACATAGAAGCCTAACTTGAATTTGAGTGCATTCTCAAATTCAATCTTAGAATGTTTGGTTGGTGTGTTAGGATTTCTATTGCGATTCTTGTTTTTCACTTCTTTGAGACTCTAGTCCTTTTATAGATAGGCTAGTACCTCTAGGTTGTGGGCATTACCCCTTATCTTACCCCTTAATAGTGCCTTTACATGAACAATCATACCTAGTATAGTATGTAAATTCATGTTCCTTCACCATTGGTTACTTTCATATGGTCATATCTTTCCAATTGTTCACACCTTTTCAATTGGAAATGTTTCCAACACCATCTCAATGGGGGCAGATTGTGCTTTCCCTTGAACTTTCTCTCAAGTCTCACGTGTTCTTTTTATATTATTGCGCGATTGGTGGAAATCCTGATACAGATCATGTATAGCTAATTCTGAGTCTTTCTAATTGTTACCAATAATATGATTGTTGACAGGCCACAATTAAACAGGATCCTGAGAAAGATTACAATTACTGCGTCTATGATTCGGACATTTCAACAGGTTTCGGCATTGGTGCATTTGTTTTGCTCTTGCTTAGTCAAGTAATCATAATGGTTGCAAGCAAATGTTTCTGCTGTGGAAAGGCTCTAAAACCTGGAGGTTCAAGGGCTTGTGCTGTTATGCTTTTCATAATTTGCTGGTAATGCGAATAACAAAGCTATTAGCGGCTTCTATAATTTGACCACATTTCTTATAAAAGATAAAACAAAATAATTTGATTATGTTGCATTAAGATCTAGAATTTTCTTTCAGGGTGTTCTTTCTGATAGCCGAGGCATGCTTGTTAGCCGGTTCAGTTAGAAACGCTTATCACACCAAATACCGTACAATTTTTGGCGGAGAAGATCCACCTTCCTGTGAGACAGTTAGGAAAGGAGTGTTTGCAGCAGGAGCAGCCTTTGTGTTCTTCACGGCCATAATCTCCGAGTTCTACTATGTTTCTTTCTCAAAGTCTAGGGGAAGCTTTGGACCGCATGGTGGCGAAGCTGGCGTGGGAATGGCATCCTACAAATGAGCTTGTTCTTGTAATAAACCAAATCTTATTGAGAGATAGAAATAGAGTAATATTGGTGAAAGAAACATGATTTTTCTCGTACTTTCTTGAACTATATGTGAATTCATGTGGAAATCTTTTGAGTTGTGCAGATCTTGTCTTACTATATACTTGTTTCATAACTTTTGATTCTTTCAAGCAGTTGCTAAATTGAATTTGAAATAAAAAATCAGGGTTTCAAAACAATCCTCTGGCCCTATTCGACTCCGGTCACCACCACAGGGGTCAGAGCAGACCCTAGGGACCATAGGTCGCTTACAAGGGTACTTACAGATCACTCACCAACACAGCTTTCACCTCGGCAGCGGGAATTGAACACTTGACCTTTGTAAGGACGTATCAAATTATTACCAACTGAGCTAACTTGTGTTGGTTATTTCGGTATTGTTTGGTTTACCAGTCCTACAGGTTTCCGGTTCTGTATTATCAAAAGTAAAGTCCAGATACAAAAGTCAGTGCTGGAACCGAACACGGACTTTGATGTCCCACTAATGACAGCAAGTAGATTTCAACATACGACGTAGTACCAACAGATAGATACTGTCAAAGATTACAAATTGTGAGAAGTAATTTTTTCAGGATTCTGTCACAATTGCCATTGAATTTTTCTTAGCGGTTCAATTTGTACATGTAGAACCTCGAGAAAAATATGAAAAGAGGTGAGGACACTGGACAAGCAAGGGTGGATTTATGTTCCCATTTCTGTGCCCAACCACTCAGAATTTGCTATGTGGACATTTTTTCTAATTATATATATACATGGTGAATTGTGAATGGTTGTGAATAGAAATGAGAACATACACGAGCAGGGACGAAGCCAGGAATTTGATGTTAGGGGGGCGAAACTGGTAAAAAAATTCCAAAATTCTTGGGGGCGATAAAAAAGGAAAAAAAAATTCTTGGGGGGCAATATTGATAAAATTTTCCAAAATACACATAAAATTTTAAAAATAGTACCCCCTCACTCGTAATCGTCTATGTACACGAGTATAGATGATTATTTGCTTAAAGAGTGCCGGTCGCAATGATAAAAGGTGACGGTCTGAACTTTCAAGTTAAAATTTTGATCTTTAGGGGCTTTATTTTTTTGGGAGATCTTTAATTTTCACTAAGCTCAATTTAGAATTGTAGAAATAATTTGACTACGTTTTTTTACTTCAAAAAAAGGTTTATATACTAGTTATTTTTTTACTCTAGACCATAAGTATCCCATCCCGACAGACATGACTAATCTATATCTGATATTGCATAGACTTAAAAAGAAAGCAACCCTCTCAACATTAATAAATACATACTAGTTATGATATTGACCTCAAAGCAAATAATAATATCATGGCCCCCTAACTTTTTATTCCAACCAAATGAAAGGAGTTCATTATATTTTTTATCTCCTAAAATATTTAATTTTGTGTCCGCCTCTGAGAACAAGAACAATAAATCACGTCTAGGTCTTAATTTCGTGAAGCAGAGAAATTCCTACAACCATTACCAAATCAATCTGAAAAGAGAAATCTAAAATAATTAAAATTAAAAAGAATAAGAAAGCAAGGTTTTACCGAGGATTATTGCTGATGACGTCAAATTTGCACGCCGAAAACTAGTATTATTTATAACTTTGCAATCATCATTTTCACACAGATTCGTTCTTAATTCAACATCATTATTAGTTTAGTTTATACCCAAGTATGATGCCCATGGGAATCGGGTAGCCCAAGTGGTGCAGGCAGAGATCCCGTGTTCGATTCATATATCTCCCCATAATGGGTCAAATAATTCTCCTTCTTATGAGTCTTATCTTCCCTCCTCAGACATGGGGCATGCTTCAATCTTCCCTATCTAGGGTACTCTCCGCTCTTCCCTTTCGGGGGCAATAGCCTTCGGGCGCTCAAAAAGTATGATGCCCTAAATTACTTCTTTTTTCCATATACATTTTTAGTTGTGTATTTGCAGTGACGGATGCAGGTGGGTGTTACTGGGGTCATTTGACCCGGTGGAATTTTTTTTTAAAATTATATATAATATATTTTACTTCATTTAGATAATAAATGTATAAATGACCACACATAAAAAAAAATTAATGACCCCACTAATAAAATAAACATTCTCAAAATTTTGATCAAACAGATAAGAATCCGTTCCGCACTGGAGCAGTGGTGTTAACCATTATTGTTGTTTCTAGAAGATATTTAACAAGTAGCTTTAAATATTGTAAAGATTTAAAAATACTTTTTATTTCTAGTCTTCTAGAAGATATTTAACAAGTTGTTCTCAATAAAAAATAGTCTTGTCTCTCAGCTCTCAAGTCTCAATTCCTTCCCGCTTCGCAGGATATTTAACAAGTTGCTCTCACTAAAAAATAGTCTTTGTCTCTCAGCTCTCAAGTCTCAATTCCTTCCCGCTTCGCGGGATATTTAACAGGTTGCTCTCAACTTGGAGAGGGCAGGTTGCTCTCAACTTGGAGAGGGGGGTGCGAACTTGATAAAATACTCCAAACTACATATAAAATTTACCATATTTAATAGTATTTTTAAAAATTTTTGGGCCCCCTAGAATCGTCCCTGACCCCACTGATCTCAAGTCCTGGATCCGTCACTGTGTATTTGTAATTACTTCAATGACATATATATATATATATATATATATATATACACACTGCATGATTTATTTCAACGTAACCATGCAAGGAAACCCCAAACAAACAGCAGAAGACGTCAATATTGACTAAATATTTGATGATCTTATGCTAAATCGAGAAGGCAAATATTAATTCTGGCTTTAAGATATCTCAGATTCAACTCTTTTTTAACATTTCTTTCATAAATTGCGTCAAGAAATGAACTATACAAAAATCAATGTCCCCAAATGTCAATACACTTCTTATAGCACGCTTGATGATTATTTACCAATTAGCATACTTCTTTCACGCATTCATTATTTTTTATTTTTTATATATATACAATTGATAAAAACTAATAAAATAGAATGAGTATCGTTCCGAGCTCACGTACACAGAGTATGACTTTAGCTAATTAACTGGTATTTTGGACAAAATGTTATTAGAGGAGACATTCTATTTTTTGTATTTGATGGCCAATAACAAATAATTATTTGTTGGGGGCAAAGTGAACTTTTGAAAAATTTAAGAATATCCTATAATTTTCCCCTTCTTTATCAAAGGAAACACTAATTGCTGCTCTAGTGTGCACTAGCTAATTTTATTTCCATGCAATAACTCATAAACAACATTGCATTAGACAAACCATGTGCAATGATTGGCCCCAGACATATGACGTAGTGGCAATGTGTGAGCCTATAGATAGTGATCACTCTGTGAAGTTACGAGTTTGATTTCTGATTCTACATTGCAAATTTCAGTCTACAATTTAACTTTTTCACAAAGTTCAAGGTAAAAGTAATGGAACGCTCGTGATGAAACGTTATTAAAAAAAAAAATCATGTGCAATGATATTATATTTTACTAGAAGTCTAATTCAGATCGAGGGAGAAAATTTTGCACATTCATGCCAACTTGTTTAACTACTACCCATGCTCACTTACATCAACCACCCTCATAAAAGAAGACTTCAAATCAAGAAGCAAATCATAATACTCCTTTCCATCCAATTTACCCTTTGCAAACTTTAAACAGTAGTATTGAACAAAAAAAGTTGTTGGCTCATATGGAAGTGAAAGAGTCATGATCTTGACATTAAATTCAGGGGGGAAATCGTCTTTCCTCAACTAATGTATTCGTGCCTATCTCAATCACTTACAATTTATCATGTAGATATACTCTCCAATTACACGTGCCTATCTCAATCACTTACAATTTACCATGTAGATATACTCTCCAATTACACTTCTTCAACAATCATTAGTAATATTCACGTGATAAATTGTAAGTAATTGGGCAAATATCGAAACACCAATTGGTACAGACGATTTTTTGCAACAAAAAAAATCACAATCTAGCCCCAAGTTGCAAAACAAGAGCCAGTTGCAACATGCCAACATCATACACACAAACTTCAATTGTCTCCCAAGTCAACTCATTATATAACCTCTCTAGCAAACCATCATAAGTTATATGCTCTCAATTAAATTCAGTAGATTAATTCTTGATGGACCAAAATCATAACAAAAGCATAGCAAAAAAGAAGCCATTGATGGTAGATCAAAATTTCATACCAGCAGTTCAATACAGACCTTTCAAGAAGATTCGAAGCTCAGACTACCAAAAATCCATTGAAAAGACAAATTCAATGCCCCTTTCTCCACCTCCTATTCCTGCAAGATTTGTTTTCCCTTTCGCTCTAGAAGAAACTGATCAAACAGCCACAAGTTCTTCTTGGCAGGCACCACCAGACATGATTCAAAGTCACGGTATTGGTCAACAGCCAGAAGCTCATATGATCTCGTTTAGAACTCGAAAAGAAGAAGCAAGAAATGAGCTTAATTATTTGAGCCCTTGTGGAAGATTAGTACATGATCATACTCCTAAATTATTCAGGGGTGTTAGACAAAGGCACTGGGGAAAATGGGTCGCTGAGATTCGCCTTCCTCGGAAAAGAAGTCGGCTTTGGTTGGGCACATTTGCGACCCCTGAAGAAGCTGCTATAGCTTATGATAAAGAGGCCTTTAGACTAAGAGGAGAAACGGCAAAGCTCAATTTTCCTCATCTCTTCATTGGTCGCCACAAGTCTCCAGTTGACCGAGGTGTATTTGAACAGGGTTCTGTTTCATTGGAAAACACGATGTCTGGTCTTACAAATAATTTAGCTTTTAAGAAATCCAATACAAAGTCGTTATTAAAACCAAACAGTATCCAATCCTGCTCTGAATCTTTTGTCTATGATCAAGTGGGAGATTGTGCATCATCAGGGAATAAAGTTCTTGATCATGGATTTTCAGAAACAATGTGGGAAAATATGATCATGACTGATGTTTTCAACAATGGGATCCATTCTATTAATCAGTTTCCAAGTAGTAGTAGTACACCATATTGGGACATTAATGTTAGTTGTTTGAGTGAATCTTTAAACTCCAATAGTAACGCGTTATAGAAAACTCATACCCTTTCGTTACAAATTGAACGTCCATTTAAGGTATTTTGCATGAGAATTTTTTTTTTTTTTTTTTGTGTTTCATTCTTCCAGAGTTCCAGCTCTGGTCAATTAAGCCATGTTGATACCTACCCATGTAACATCTTCACTAGTGTCTCTATGTAACATTCATATAGTGGATTTTAAAGTTTATAGTTTACATATTTATCTGATTTAGAATTTATCTTTTAGTAGAACTATAAATATATGAAAATTGGGATATAAAATATGTTTGAAATGTTTGTGTGCTATATAAGATGGGTCTAAGTATTCATGGTCACCTCGATATATCTATTGTGTCATATCGAGTTTGGTTTTCAAGTAGATAGTTGTGAGTATTGTACCATAACGCGTTCCGGACCCGTGACAAAAAATGTATGATAGAAAAGCTATAATAGATATTGCAGAAATTTGCCACAGGGATAGTTCCAGAATATTAAGCAAATCGAAGCATGCATGGGGTGGTTGGCAACGGTCCGTGGCCTCAATCTTATTGTATTGCAAGCATGCATGTACAAGTTGACGCCTTGATTGAGTTGTTTTTTTGGAGAGTCAGCTATGTTACTTGTCTACTTTTTCACTATCTTTATTTGTAATAAGTTTTGAGTTTACTTTCAGCACTAAAAAATATACTTTTAACTCTGTTAGTAAAAGTAGGCCCCACTTATGTAATTGTGATAAAAACAAAATGTATTGTTAAATATAGAAAGTGATACCGAACTCAATGT
Source organism: Vinca minor (assembly GCA_026122235.1). NCBI lineage: Eukaryota > Viridiplantae > Streptophyta > Magnoliopsida > Gentianales > Apocynaceae > Vinca > Vinca minor. Next base: position 247,050 of record JAOCZM010000284.1, on the reverse strand, counting down.
ACTGATTCCAACTAGTTATCGAGTCTTGAGTACCAAATATCTTGCAGAAAGGGACTTGGATGGTTGTACAATGAATGCAAGATACGCATGCATGTTGTGCTCATATAGAAGAGAAATCCTATGAGCTTGGTTTCAACGGTTTTTGTTTATATGCGACAAAATAGAATACTTGACATTTATTTACAAATTAAACAGAATATGAGATTGGAGAGGGATAAACCATAAACGTGTATGGTAGGCCAATGTTCTTCACAGCTTTAACAGAAAGAGGGGGAAAAAAACTATTTGAAGTTTTAGAATTATATTCTTGTTTCTTAAATTCAGACAAGGAAATCTTGTTTTGAAAGAAATGCCACATAGAATCAAATGTTACTCCATTTTCTCTATTCTTCTGAAAATTATTTTTTAAGAATTAAAAAATGGGTATTAAGAGAAAATGTGTATGGCTTATTTTTTTGTTTGAGAAATTATATTTCGAAAAAGATATGTGACAAAATTAAAAAAACAAAAAATATTATTCAAGGAAGTGAAAGCACCCCCGTAAAATTCAAAATAAAATGCACTCTTAAATATGATAACCTAAACTTTGCGACTTTAACTGGAACCGCTGGCTTACATGTCTTCTCCGTATTGGACCATGGGGTTATACTTATTGGAAACGAAGATATTTGGTGAAGCAAATTAGAGTAAATTAAGGATAAAATTGGGGAAAAAATCCTCTGTCCCCATTCTGTATCCCCTTCTCTGTCCCCATGTGTATATTTTTTTTATAGGTTCTACTATTTTTTTTAGGTTATAATTTTTTAGTTAAAAAATTAACACATTTAAATTTCTTATTGATAGAATAGGGAATGAGACTCCGAATGGGACAGATAATTCCTAACCATAAAATTGTTAGAAACATCTTACTTGCAGGAAATCAAGTTCTATAACTATTTCAATGTCATTGGTCCTATATCCAAAACACATTTTTTGACGGATCCCATTTTTTCAGACACGCGGCCATGTATTCTCGGAAAATCTGGGCAAATTAATATGTTTTGGATATGTTTGTACAACCCATTGCCTCTTCCCTCTCTTTTTCTCTCATTTCTTCTTCTTGAAGTTTCTTCATTTTTTTACTTTCATGGCGATTTAGCCATCTTTCTTCCAATTTTGGTGTGTTCACTCCCCTTCTTTTTCCGTAAATCTTGATGAAATTTTTTCAAAGTAGTATTATTCAAGATTCAAGACATATATGCAAGACCTATTTCAGATCCTTCCAGATCTGGAGTTTATCTCTAAACCCGGAATTTCTCTGGGCCCTTTCTCATTTTTCATCATCTTTCCGAGACAATCTATGGGACAGTTGATACGCCCATGGTCTCGTAGATTGTTGATTTCTAAGAAAGGTGATGAAACTGAGCTTGCTACTGCTGTTCCAGGATCTCGGAGAAGTTGTTGCGAAGAGTTTTATCATGTATTTATTTTTTTTACCTTTTTTTGTGTTGTTTACTCGGTTCGGTTGTGGACTTTTATCTGTTATCATGGTGTTTACACCATTGTATAACTTTTATTTTTCTTGTAATTGCGTTTTATCTTTTGATTGTAATGACTTTGGCTATTTTATGATTAATGGGTAAATCTTTATTTAGCAAATATATATATATATATATATATATATATATATATGTGTGTGTGTGTGTGTGTGTGTGTGTGTGTGTGTGAAAATCGTCTGTTCTCGTGTATGTCCATATTTCAGTACTCAAACAATCAGGATTTGTTATGTGGATATTTCTTCCAATTATATTTATATACACATGGTGAATTGTGATTGATTGGGTAGAGGAATAAAGACATACACGGGAACACATAATTTTTTGCCGTCTTGAAGATAGGACCAATCCTATTAGGTGATTCTAACATCTAATTTTCCCCTATTTGCATGTAGATCAATCTCCTTATGTTACATTTTTACGGGAGAAAATTGTCTGTCCCAAAATTATGTTCCTTTCCCTGTCCTACTAGTAGAAATGTGTCACATGTCCCACTTAGAGAATAAGAGTTATGAGGTGAGAGAAATTAGGAGCATGTTGCAATGCAGGAGGTGGTTGTGTTATGGATTACTAGACACGTGGCACATTTTTAGGGATAATTCTGATATGGATCAAGTTCATTGGACCTTGCGGTCCAAAACTAGCCACATCATCACAAAGTTGTCTCTCTCCTCAATATGTGGTTATGTGGCCAGTTCTGAACCACATGGTCCACATGAACCTTGTCCATATCATAATTTTCTCATTTTTAATGGTGAAAAAGGGAAGACAGACGATTTTATGCCTATTTTTACCTCTCAACTAATTAAAATAAATGGAGTAATTTACTCCCAAGCTGCGAAAAATTTGCACCAAAGGCATTAACTGGCAATCCATTACTTTCGGTCAGATATTAACTATAGTCCTTAACATTATGAAAATATCAGCCCAATCTTCTCAGCAAAAGCCCATATAAAACACACTAATGGCCCAAATATGGTATAATTGGGCCGAAACTTACTAAATCGCTTCGGTTGGCTTTACTCCTAAAAGGAATAAAAATGGAAAGGTATGCTTAGATTTTTGGAACCAGTTATGAGGATATTTTCCTTAACAACATACTGATAAATCAAAATCGTCGATCTATTTAATTTGGCGACTAAAAATTTATTAGTAAGTGCTTAAAAAACACTCATTAATATTTTTTAACTTTATTGATTTCTAAGAGAAAGAAAATGTAAGACTCTCGTAATAATTAAATATATATGGAAAGTGTAGGTATTTAATCAAAAAATGTATTTTGTGAATTTGACCATTCGTTTTTGAAGAAATTATATTCTATTACAAATGAGAGAAAGAAAAAATGATAAGCATAATGAGCTAATAAGTATCAAGTGGACACCTCTTAATCTCAATATTATTTCACATTTAGTTTATAAAAAAAAATTAAAAAAGAATATTTAACAGCACAAAATATCTTCTATATTTAACATTTTAATTAACCAACTAAATGAAAAAAGTCTCAACAAGAGAAGATCATTGGAAGGGATTCCTCTGGTCATTATGAATGTGCATTTGTTCCTTATAAGTTTGTTTTCATGCACTTGTAATTTAAATAATTAATAAACAGTACAAAAGCACATGCAAATTTCTAATCATGCTACAAAATGCTGTCAACTCTCTTCTTCTTTTCTTCTTGTTTTTAAAAAAAAAATGGGAAAGTAGAATTAGATCTCGCAACATGCGAATCAAATGTCACGCCCTATTATCAATTACTCCAGGTAGATATTAACAATTTCTTTGTGGTTTATGGTACTAAACTACTAATAACATGCTCTCTTCATTTCCTTGTTGTTTCATATACATGCATCTTCTTCTTCATATATTTATGCTCTCTATTATGTTGGATCTTGATGGAGATTCGGTGTTTTATTTAATTTATCAATAATTAATCCTCTTCTATGATTAAACTCGTGCACCTTCGACCGCTTTTATCTATTATTAGAAGTTGTTTCTTTTTAATTAAAGGTCCCCTAAAAGAAACTATTTATGCCATTGCACATTATAACTACTAATTCGTAATTTTCTTTTATGCATGTACATTAACGGAAAATGTCATATTAATTTTTATTTTTTTTTGAAGATGGACATCCGAATATTTAACCAAATTAATTCAGTGAAATCTATTTAGCACGTGACCTACTAATAAAAAATTTATAAATTTGCGACATATGTTGCTCCTAATAGGCCTCGAACTCGCAAACTTACCTTGAATAACGTCTAAAGAATCTCAACTAAGATAAAACCAGTTGGTAATATCTTATTCATAGAAAAATATGGAAGGATGAATATTTGAAGACAAGCAACTGATTCGATTTTTCATATATATATATATATATTTTACTGTAGTCAACATTTTAATTAAAAAGGTATTTTCTTCGTTGGGAAATGAATCTTCACTTTTTCTATTTTAGGAAAATAAACATTTCAAAAGAAGTGGGTGATTTCTAATTCTAACTTCTTGCGAGTTATGGGAATCGAGTAACCCAAGTGGTAAGGTTATCCGGCCACGGGACGGAGGTCCCGTGGTCGATTCCCGTATCTCCCCTTATGGGGCAATAAAATTCTCCTCCTTGTGAGGCTAAGTTCCCTCCCCGGATTGGAGCATGCTACATTCTCCCTATCTAGGATATTATCCGCTCTTCTCCTTCGGGGGCAATCGCCTTTGGGCCTCGGAAAAAAAAAAACTTCTTGCGAGTTTTATGAAGGAGAAAATGTTTTGATAGGTGCAATTTGCAAAGGCTGAAAAGCACTAATAATTATGGATTGGACCTCCGCTGCTTTAGGTACGAAGACTGTCCCTAAAGATTTTTTTTTGTTATATATAGTTCGACATACTTTTTTAGTTTCACCCTAACGCCAAATTGATTATTTCGTCCCTAACTACTTATGAAATAAAGAATATAAAAGTTAATTAAAACACCACTTGCAAAAATTGTGAATCAATAACCATTTGTTCATTCATAACGTACATTTTAATTTATTATGACCGATTTACAAAGAGTTATAACTTGAATTTCCTATTATTTTTGTCTTTTCGATATATTTATTAATAAATGCTTAAGGTTCAGACATTTTATAACTCAGTAATATTTCAATAATATAAAATTTTATTTATATAACTTTAATTTAACTAATAAACTATAAAACTTTACCAATGAGCATGGTAAAGTTTAACATGTTTCACAATTGAGAAATAATAGTCCTATTACGTCAAATCAAAAACTTCTTCCAATTCATTCATGCATGCTCGATCAACTATTGTCATTCAGCCAGAATCTGCAATTAATTCTTCAACTTAATTTTGAATAATATTATGTTATAGATCGATTTTTTTTCATTATAAATTTTAGTATATTATAGTTTCTTAATTTTATAAGCACAAAATTTTATCTCCTTGTATAACAAAGATAAACGATCCAACGGCTGTAAATTTTCAATTTTCTCGAGGAAGTAGTTTTTCAACATAAAATCCCTATGCTGAAATTTAAAAAAGTTCAATCTCCAATTCTTTTTCTCTTATAATTTTCATAATTAAATTTTACTTTTTTAATACAAGTCAGATAACATATTAATAAATTATTATCTAAACTATGTATGGGGGCACGAAATTGGTGACATTGACATAATTTTGAATGAATTTATATTAGAAGATATTAGATTTTCATTATGCATTTGGAAAAAGAAGGAAAAAAAAGCAATTATATTATGCGTCTTATCCAGCTAAACATTAGATGGGTAGAATGCAATGTTTTATTGTCTTCAATTTCACTATGAAACTATTTCAGATTTTTCTCCAGAATAAAACTATTTCAGCTAGGATTTTTATAATATGATCATAATATATGTGTTACATAAAAGACTAAGCCCATGTTCCAAATTATTTCAACGCCATTTCCTAACTCATCATGCATGCCACCTAAAAGTACTATTAACACGTTAGAATGACAACAATCAACTAGATATGCTTCTCCGCGCAATCCTCTTATGAGAAAAAAGGGAAATTTCTGAAATGCACGTGTATATGAAATCGGAAGAAATTACCACATGACAAATTTGTTGGAGAATTAATTAATAAAGTGGACTGATTTGATCAAATTTAATTGTGTGTTCCACCGCTTAGTTTTAAAGTGTTTTGAATTCATCGCGTAGTGGGTTGCGCAAGCTTCGCGATGATATATAACACGTGAGGAAACTAATTCTCGGTGTGAATGAAAATTTTGGTTAAAGTGGAGAGGTTATGGATGGAGGTGTGATGGTATATCCCACATCGGTTGTGAGAATCGATTAAAACTGGTTTATAAGCACTAGCTAGACTAGTGTTCTTAAACAAGTGAGTAAGGGGTACCCCTCGCGCGCCGTCCGTCCGTCCGTCTCGACTCGCCTCGCCTCGCCTCGCCTCGTCTCGTCTCGCGTGTCCCTGCCGGGAAGGCAGTAATATCTTTTTGGACAAAATTACCGTAATAGTCCCTAAAGTATTGAGTAACTGCAAATGAGTCACATAACCTTTGTGTAATTGCAGAATGGTCCTTCCACGGTTTCTCCCTTCTACATTTCTGCATTCCATACATACTAGTAAAGAGGGTTCTGACACTGAAAGGTTCGAAGTTCTGCTACTAAGCTTCTGGTAAGCAGAGTGTATGGACGTTGTACCTTGGGAACTCGTTGCTCTTGTAGGCATGAAGTAATTAGGCGAGCAAATAGAGTTTAAGGGCAAGTGGTGAACTACTGCCTCGTCCAGGATTAAATCCGAATTCATTTCTGTTTATGTTTTGCTTCTGTTTAATTTTATATTCAGTAATGTAAGATCTAACAATCTTAAACTCTAATTCTTTTTTCTTACGTTTACGATTTAATAAATTAAAACGAAACTTAAACAGATAAAGTACTTGAAAAATCGAGTATTTATTCATTTTATTTTCCTTTTCTGGTTTTTGTTTTATATTGCTACTAACTCGTTTGTTTTGCAATATATAGAGAAACAAAAATGGTCGCAAATGATTCAAACGCTACTAGTACTCGAACTCGAACTGCTCTTTCAATCGAGACTCCAGCAAACGGAGTTAATCGAATCGCTGGTCGACAAGCGGTATTGAGGCTGCTATGTCTAAGTTGCTCGCTTTTGTGCCTCCAATGGCTTCTCGTCCCTATTCAGTTTGGGATAGCTTTGCACAACCCGAGAAGTTTAAAGGGGTTGCAATTTCAAAATGTGGAAGGAAAAGATGATGTTCTATCTTACTACGCTCGAATTTAATTCGCTATGTAAAAGAGGACACTCTCGTGGAGGATAAATCGATCCTCAATCCGTAATAGCTTATAATGCTTGGATTAGTAATGCTTATATGTGTCGTCATACTATTCTTACTAGTTTAGATTATTCATTGTACCAAATTTACTATCAAAAGGATAGTGCAAAAGAATTGTGGGAATCACTAACTAAGAAATATACGATAGATGATGCGAGTGCTAAGAAGTTCATTCGTCGCTCGCTTCCACGACTTTAAAATGGTCGATGGAAAATCTGTCCTCGAGCAGAGTGAAGAGCTACGTAAGATTTATCACGATCTTGCCGGCGAGGGCATGGGAATCAACGACTCGACTGCAGTGGCGTTGATGATTGAGAAATTACCCCCCTTCGGGATGACTTCAAGCACTACCTTAAGCATAAAAAGAAGGAAATGACACTTGAGGATCTAATTTTGAAATTGAGAATTGAACAGGATGTGAGGAAGGCAACAAAGAGGCCTTATACTTCTGTTTCAAAGGCAAATGTTGTCGAAGCTGCTGGAAAGAGAAAGCGCCTGACTGATTCAAAGGCATCGAACTCCAACAAGAGGTTCACGGGAAGCTGCTTCGTATGTGGTAAACAAAACCACAAAGCAAAGGACTGTCGAAGTCGTGTAGACGGTCAAACTAATAACTATAACAAGAACAAGAGGTTCAATGGGAATGGGAACAAGAACAAGTACCAAAAGGATGGCCAAGCTCATATATCAGAGGCCGGTAAGCTGAACTCTGGAATGGAGGACATGCACATAGTTGCTGTTATTTCAGAGGTGAATATGATAGGGGAAATCCAAAGGAATGGTTTGTGGACACGGGGGCCACTCGCCATATTTGTATCAATAAATGGATGTTCAAAACGTATGAAACTGTTAAGGATGAAGTATGCTACATGGGGAACTCTACATTCTCCAAAGTTGAAGGAAAGGGCAGTATTGTCCTAAAGATGACTTCTGGGAAGGAGCTGACTCTCACTGAAGTGCTCCATGTGCCTGACATTCGAAGGAATCTCATTTCTGGGATTGTGCTAAACAATAAAGGATTCAGGCTTGTGTTTGAGGCAAACAAATTTATTATGACAAAGAATGGAATGTATGTAGGAAAGGGGTACTTAGCTGATAGTCTGTTTAAAGTTAATGTAATGACTGTACTCCTAGGAACTGAGCCTACGGGCGTGAATGTAACTGAGGCTTCTACTAGCTCAGCTGGAAAGAATGTTGCCCAAGAGGCTAATGAATTTAAACAAGTTGCTTATTTGGCTGAGTCTTTTAATTTATGGCATGATAGATTAGGTCATGTGAATATTAAAAGTATACAAAAATTAATTTCATTAAACCTATTGCCAAAATTTAATGTTGATAAAAACTACAAGTGTGAGACTTGTGTAGAAGCAAAGTTATCTAAGTCATCTTTCCGATCAATTGAGAGAAGTTCGGAACCTTTAGATTTAATACACACCGATGTATGTGATCTAAAGTATGTACAATCAAGAGGCGGTAAGAAGTATTTTATTACTTTTATCGATGATTGCACGAGATTTTGCTATGTCTACTTAATGGGAAGTAAAGATGAAGCAATAAACATGTTTGTTCATTATAAGAATGAAGTTGAAAACCAACATGGTAAGAAAATAAAAAAGGTTAAGGAGCTGACAGAGGTGGAGAATATGAATATCCATTCGCTCAATTGTGTGCGAAAGTGGCATTATACATGAAACAACCCGCTCCATATACTCCGTAACAAAATGGAATTACGGAGCGCAAAAACAGTAACATTAAAAGAAATGATGAATGCCATGTTAATTAGTTCTGGTTCACCCCTGCAAATTTGTGGGGGAAGCTTTGCTTTCCGCAAATCACATCTTAAACAGACTACCGCATAAAAGGCTAGACAAAACACCTTATGAATTGTGGAAAGGACACGTACCTTCTTATAAATTTATAAAGGTATGGGGATGTCTAGCAAAGGTTCCGATTCCTCCTCCTAAGCGGACTAGGATAGGTCCTAAAACGGTAGATTGCGTGTTTATAGGGTATGCTCAAGACAGTAGTGCATACAGATTCTTAGTGCACAAATCGATAACTCGAAGTGCATGAAAATACAATAATCGAGGCTAGTGGATGCTTCTTTCTTTGAGGGAATTTTTCCTTATATTGATCGCTCCGGATTAGACCCAAAAGTCAATCGGGATGTGAGAAATGTGGGGGAAGAAGATCTTGAAGAAGAAGTTGAAGAGCCTAGGCGTAGCAAGAGAGCTAGAATTGAAAAATCGTTTGGTCCAGATTTTCTAACTTATCTGGTAGAAGAAGACCCTTTGACTTATAAAGAAGCAATGTCTTGTTCTGATGCTGACCTCTGGAAAGAAGCTATTGATAGTGAAATAAATTCAATACTTCAAAATCATACATGGGAACTTGTGGAACTTCCAACAGGCTCAAAAGCGTTAGGCCACAAGTGGATTTTCAAAAGGAAAATTAGACCAGATGGTACGATAGATAGATACAAGGCAAGACTTGTAATAAAGGGTTTTAGACAAACTCATGGTGTGGATTATTTCGACACGTATGCTCCTGTGTCGAGGAAAACATCAATCAGGTTAATCATAGCTTTTGCAGCTTTGTTTGACTTGGAAATCCATCAAATGGATGTAAAAACAGCTTTTCTCAATGGAGAGCTGGAAGAGGAGATTTACATGGAACAACCTGAAGGGTATGTGGTTCCAGGTAAAGAGCACTTGGTGTGCAGACTTGTTAAATCCTTATATGGATTAAAGCAAGCCCCTAAACAATGGCATGAGAAATTCGATAGCATAATGCTTTTGAATGGATTTCAAATAAATCAGTGTGACAAGTGTGTCTACGTGAAAGGAAACAAAGATAACTACGTAATAGTCTGTCTATACGTGGATGACATGTTAATCATTGGTAATAAAGATAACATCAATACTACCAAGAAAATGTTGTCGCAAAACTTCGATATGAAGCGACACGGGACTCGCTGATTTAATTCTTGGGATGAAGGTATCCAAGACAAAGCAGATGGATATTCACTTTCTCAAAGACACTACGTTGAGAAGATTCTAGACAAATTTGATAAAGGAAGTGATGTAATTGCTGAACTCCTATGGAAGTGGTTTCAAATCTCTGCAAAAAATCGCGGAGAAGGTGTGCGACAAGCCGGAGTATTCTAGAATCATTGGGAGTATAATGTACCTCATGGATTGTACTAGACCAGACATCGCAAATTCAGTCAACAGACTGGCGAGGTATACAAGTAATCCCAGTCACGAGCACTGGAAAGCATTAGTTAGAGTGCTTAGATATCTACGATACACTGCTGACTATGGGTTACATTATACGAGATATCCAATTGTACTTGAGGGGTATGCTGATGCGAATTGAATTTCAGACTCCAAAAATATAAAGTCCACTAGTGGATACATTTTTGTGATGGGAGGTGCAGCGGTTTCTTGGAAATCATGCAAACAAACCTGCATTGCAAGATCAACTATGGAATCGGAGTTCATAGCTTTGGATATAGCAGCAACAGAGGCTGATTGGCTACGTAGTTTTTTGGAGGACGTTCCAATGTATTCAAAACCAATGCAATCAATAAGCTTACATTGTGATAGCTTATCAGCTATTGGAAGAGCAACAAACAACGTGTATAATGGGAAGTCTAGACATATACGTCGAAGACACAAATCCGTTAGAACTCTGTTAAAAACCAGCGTTATTGCTTTGGACTTTGTGAGATCCAAAGAAAACATAGCGGACCCATTTAACGAAAGGTCTAACAAGAGACTTAGTAGAGAGTTCATCGAGGGGAATGGGGTTGAAGCCCGTGAAATTGATTACCACTCATGATGGCAACTCAACCTGAATTGGAAAATCCAATTTGCAGGTTCAACGGGAAAACCGAATTGTGGGGGGAATCGAACAAAGCACTCGGGAAAACGTATTCCCAGCCCATTCTCGTGATGAAAGAGTGATAGACTCGTCCCATCGAAGGATAAGTGTTAAACTTTTAATGATCCTTATACGTAATACGTGGAGTATGTCAGGATACTTCTAATAAGAGATCACCTATATTGAATGTGAAGGGGCCACTTCTATGAGATTACTTGAGGGCTAAATCTCTAGAGCATTCAATGAATATTTCCAAGGCAGTCCAGGGCCGAAATGGACAACAACGATAGAACCGACTAATTGTGTAGAGAAAACGTTGTGTGAGTATCGTTGTCTTGGTACACATAGAAAGCTGAACAGTTCAAGGCATCGCGTCCACTGGTTAGCAAGTGTACCCGATGGTATTTCACTAGGGAAGGCTCAAGGTTCACAACCACCTATCCCGAAGCAGCGATTTCTCGTTGAACTCTCGAAATTGCATTTTAGGTTACACGTGCATCATTCCTACCAAATATCATTCATGTGGGGGATTGTTGGAGAATTAATTAATAAAGTGGACTGATTTGATCAAATTTAATTGTGTGTTCCACCGCTTAGTTTTAAAGTGTTTTGAATTCATCGCGTAGTGGGTTGTGCAAGCTTCGCGATGATATATAACACGTGAGGAAACTAATTCTCGGTGTGAATGAAAATTTTGGTTAAAGTGGAGAGGTTATGGATGGAGGTGTGATGGTATATCCCACATCGGTTGTGAGAATCGATTAAAACTGGTTTATAAGCACTAGCTAGACTAGTGATCTTAAACAAGTGAGTAAGGGGGTACCCCTCGCGCGCCGTCCGTCCGTCCGTCTCGTCTCGACTCGCCTCGCCTCGCCTCGTCTCGTCGCGTCGCGCGTGTCCCTGCCGGGAAGGCAGTAATATCTTTTTGGACAAAATTACCGTAATAGTCCCTAAAGTATTGAGTAACTGCAAATGAGTCACATAACCTTTGTGTAATTGCAGAATGGTCCTTCCACGGTTTCTCCAGCAGTTTTGAGAACTGCCACATTACCCCACTACGGGAAGTGGGAGTTACCCACGTTCTCCACTACGAGGTGAGGGAGTGAGGGCTACTCTAGCGATTTCCGATCGCTATAAAAGGCGCTCTCCCTCTCATAATTTGCTCATCGCGAAATTATTCTCCCTTCTACATTTCCCGCATTCCATACATACTAGTAAAGAGAGTTCTGACACTGAAAGGTTCGAAGTTCTGCTACTAAGCTTCTGGTAAGCAGAGTGTATGGACGTTGTACCTTGGGAACTCGTTGCTCTTGTAGGCCTGAAGTAATTAGGCGAGCAAATAGAGTTTAAGGGCAAGTGGTGAACTACTGCCTCGTCCAGGATTAAATCCGAATTCATTTCTGTTTATGTTTTGCTTCTGTTTAATTTTATATTCGTAACAGAAGATCTGTGAGAAATATATACAGTTAGTGGCGGAGCCATAAATTTATTATAGGGGGGCGAATTTCTTACCGAATTTTTTTTTGGGGGGGGTGGGGGCCAAATACAACATTTATAAGAAAATATCACAAAAAAAAATATTCCTATAAAAAATCCTCGTTTATAAAAATTTTAAGAGCACTCACTTGTACAGTATTGGAACAAATGATTTTCACCGTAAAATAGCTTGCAACCACACCCGATAATAGTTTGGAATCACCACTTCGATATCAGCTCTTGACGGGATCCAAGAGACATGGATTTTATCTTCTTGAACAACCTCTATAATTTACTCTTGTTTAAAGAAATTTAGATCGATTATATAAGTGATGCATGACATATAAAAAGTTTTAATCTAAATTGTGATTGTGAATTGTTAAATGCAAAAAAAAAAATAATAATAATAATACTTATGAAAATTAAATATATATATATATATATATATATATATATATTGATTTTTGTAACAAAACACAATAAAATACATATTTTTTGGGGGTGGGGAAGAGGGAAAGAGAAATAGGGAGCATCCTCCCGGTGAATATCGAATTCAAAACTTTTGAATCATATAAGGACTATTTTACTAACTAAATTAATGTATTCACAATTAAACAACTATAAATATACAAATACTATTTGACAAGAAAAACAATATATCGGACCAGAATGTCAACTCTAATTTCTGCGTCCACTTTTTTTTGGAGAGTATGAAATTTTTTCCTTTTCTTTCTTTTTGAGAGTGAATATGCAGTATGAAGTTAACTACTTATTATTTTCATTTTCAGTTAATATGGGGTCAAGAGATCATTATTTTAGTTTATAAAAGGCTTCTTATAATAGCCTTTCTGATTTCCGAGAAAAAAGGGAAATAATCGTTCAATGCACAAATAATTAAGTAAGAGTGCAGACAACTCAAGCGGTAATACTCTTCACTTTTAATTAACAAATTGAGAGTTCGAGTCATATTTAACGGAAAGTGGAAAACCACTATCAAGAAAAGAAAAAAAAAAGTACTAGTGAACTGTTCAAATGTTGTCTGTTGCTTTTCTGATTTGTTAGGGGCTCTGGTTTTCTCCTCTCTAGTGGGGTTTACAAGCTTTCTAGGGTTCCGCACATAAGCTTCGTTGTAATTGCCATCCCCTGTTTTTCAATTTCTCTTCTCCATTGGGATTTACAAGTCCGTTTCTCCCAATCCGTTTCTTTCTCTGGTTCAGCCTAGGGTTTCGGGTTTCTTTCTCCTCTCTAGTCATCATGGATAGGGAGAGCATTCAATCCTTACTTCAATCCTTGTCCATCTCTGATAATGAGACGGAACCTCTTAATGTTACTTCAGATGATCTTTTGAAGGGTGATGATGAGTGCCGAAACAGCTTGGTAGGGAAGTTCATCTCCCTTTCTGAAATTCCTCTCAAAGGCCTCAAGTTAGCCATGTTAAAATCATGGCAGTGCAAAAACAGTTTCGAAGTTGTCCGTCTCAGGCAAAATGTTCACCAGTTTTTCTTTGCGAATCATATTGATGCGGACTTTGTTCTTCAGGAGGGTCCTTGGTGTTTTGACAACTCACTCCTGGTGATTCAACGTTGGACACCACAAGCTAACGTTTCTGATGAATGTTTTCAATTCTCAGAGTTTTGGATTCAAGTTTGGGGATTTCATCGTAATTGTTATACTCTCCCCGTTGGTTCAAGAATTGGTCGTATGTTCCCGGACTGCCGGGAGGTTCAAATCCGTGAGAATAAAAGGTTGCACGAACGATTTTTCCGCTTGCGAGTTTCAGTTGATGTTTCGAAGCCTATTCGTCGTCGCGTTATTTTGGATACACCCTGCTATGGGAAAGTTTCAGGCCTAGTGGTTTATGAACGGCTCCCCCACATTTGCCGCCGCTGCGGTCAATTTGATCACACATTGAAATCGTGCTCCCTACAAGCCACTGAGTTAACTGAGGAGGAAATCAAACGCCTGCCTTATGGAGATTATTTGCTTCCCTCTCCTGAGAGGGGTTCGCTTTGTGAATCTTTGCCAATGCTACTGATAAGACTGGTTCCCCTCCCAGCAGCCCAGTTGCTCCTTGTGTCTCAACGTGCCAACCTACTAATTCCCCTCACAGTGTTCCTATGGAAGGTATAACTACTGCAACCTCATTGGCTATTGTCCCTATGCTGCTCACTTATGACATTGCAGGTCCCACATCTTGCTCGGCCATCCCGGCTTCTCAACGGGTCTTGCCTTCTTCATTCCAAGATGCTCCGGCTCAGATCACTCCGGGGAGGAAAATCGTCAAGCGGAGAGGTCGCCCTAAGAAGCCCATGGAAACTACTTCCAGTGTGGTTGTTGGTAAAAAAGAGATATTGTGGAGGCTTTTCCTGAGGTGGAGACCGATCATGGTGGTACGGTACATTGCTTTTCCTCTAAAAAAGCTAAAGATGTGGGTTTTTTTTGACTGTATTGTTTCGGCGGAGGCTGCCTTGGAGCAGTCCCGCCAATCCCAATGAGTATCCTTAGTTGGAATTGCCGGGGCCTAGGGCAGCCCCAGCGCAATTCAAGACTTAAAAAGCCTTGTCAAGGCTCATGAGCCTGTTTTACTTTTTCTTATGGAAACTAAAACTGCTAGTTCTGTTATGCATAATATTCGTACTAGTCTTGGTTTTTCGTCTGGTATTTTGGTTGACCGTTGTGGTCTTGGGGGCGGTTTAGCTTTGTTTTGGTCTGAGGACATTATTTCTGTCACCTTGTTAAGTTACTCGAGTGGTCATATTGACGTCCGTTTAGGGGACATTGGGTCTCCAAATTGGCGATTTACGGGGTTTTATGGTAATCCTTACCATGAACAACGTCATCATTCATGGACTTTACTTCGTCGCTTACACTCTCTATTTCAGTTACCTTGGCTGTGTGCAGGGGATTTCAATGAGATTCTGTCTCCATGTGAAAAAGATGGGCTGAATGATCATAATCCTAGGCTTATTGCGGCTTTTCGCGATGTGGTGTATGATTGCGAGTTGGTTGACCTTGGTTTTGTAGGTCCGCAGTATACTTGGCTTAATGGGAGGTGCCCGGGCTTGGTTCGGGAACGGTTGGATCGGGCCTTTGCTAACTCCGCTTGGCGCAGTCTTTTCCCTTCCACGGTGGTCAAACATCTTGCCTCATCGCACTCTGATCATATTCCCATTCTCATTTCCTCAACAAAATTTTGCAAGAAAAAATGGCATTTTTTGCCCAGGTATGATCCCTTTTGGATCCATGATGCAGATTGTTCTAATATTATTGCTAATGCTTGGCAGCGAACCTTTT
This sequence comes from Vinca minor, assembly GCA_026122235.1. NCBI lineage: Eukaryota > Viridiplantae > Streptophyta > Magnoliopsida > Gentianales > Apocynaceae > Vinca > Vinca minor. The sequence continues at coordinate 231,515 of JAOCZM010000284.1, read as the reverse complement.
TCCGTAATGGCACTGACCTACATGCTGAGATCACCCGGGTCAGAGAGCTCCTTCGCAGTTGGGCCTCAAAAAAATTCGAAAATCTTGAGGGAAACATTGCAGCGAAACGGAATGAATTGTTGGCACACTCGAGCTCTTCTACATTCTCTATCACGGATGATCAACGGTTGAAACGGGAATTAAATGTCCTTCTCTCCCATGAGGATGAATTTTGGAAGCAGCGGAGTCGAGCAGATTGGTTGATTCATGGGGATCGCAACACAACTTACTTCCACCATAAGGCATCCTCTCGCCGTTCTCGTAACTTTATTGAACGACTTCAGTCGCCCTCAGGTGAGGTAAAGGATGCTGAGTCTGATCTGGCTACTATTGCTTGTGATTATTTTGTTTCTATTTATACGAGCAATGGTACTGCTCCGCTCTCTCTTGAGGACCTCCCGGTCCGTGAATTGTCAGGGGATGCAGCTAACGCCCTAGCCACGCCTTTTACTAAGGCTGAAATCTCCATTGCTTTGAAGCAGCTCCCACTCAAAAAGGCTCCCGGGCCGGACGATATGCATACTGTGTTCCTTAAAAAACATTGGTCTGTCTTCGGCCCTCAAATTACCTCATTTATTCTTGGATTTCTTAATGGCGATAGGGATATTTCGGGGATCAATAATAGCTTTATTGTTCTGATCCCAAAAGTTAAATCACCTTTACATATGTCAGAATTTCGTCCCATTAGCTTGTGCAATTCTGTTTACAAATTGATTTCGCGTATCTTGGTTAACCGACTGAAGCATGCTCTTCCTTTTGTTATTGACTCTTCCCAAAGTGCTTTTCTTCAGGGCAGGCTTCTCACAGATAACTCAATTGCAGCTTTTGAGGCTTTCCATAGTATGCAAGCCGGTCTGCGAGGTGCGAATACCCATTGTGCCCTTAAACTGGATATGAGGAAGGCATTTGACAGAGTTGAGTGGCAATATCTGGAGCTTATGATGGAGTCTATGAAATTCCCGCAACGCTTTCGAAATTTGATTATGGCTTGTGTGCGCTCTGTCAGTTACAAGGTCTTGATTAACGGGAAGCCTTCGCGTAGGATTATACCTGCACGGGGGCTCCGCCAGGGGGACCCGTTATCACCCTTTCTCTTTATTCTTTGTGCAGAAGGCTTTTCGGCAATGATCAGGAGGGCGGAAAGTGCATCTCTACTGCATGGTCTCACATTCGGTCGTTCGGGACACACATTATCCCACCTATTGTTCGCCGATGATGCTCTCTTATTTCTGGAAGGTAATCTAGCTAATGCTCATGTCATAAAAAACATTCTGTTAGATTATGAACAATACTCAGGCCAATCAATAAATTTTGATAAATCCTCACTCTACTTTAGTCGCGACCTTGATGCGGCCTTATCTCAAGAGATTTGCCAAATTATGGGGGTGCAAGTTGGTCGAGGAGACGGGAAATATCTGGGGCTTCCTTTTATGATTGGTCGGAATCGGCGGGAAGTTTTCTCCTATATCAAAGATCGGGTATGGAAGAAACTACATGGGTGGAAGGAAAAATTCTTGTCTCCGGCAGGCAAGGAAGTTCTCATCAAGTCCGTTATTCAGGCTATACCGACTTATATAATGTAAAGTTTCTACATTACCCGTTCTATCCTTGATGAGATCATGATTATGATAAGAAAATTTATATGGAGTAAGGGAGGTGGCGAGAAGGGGATTCATTGGCTATCTTGGGACAAATTGTGTTTGCCTAAGGCAAAGGGCGGCTTGGGTCTTAGAGACATGCACCAATTTAATTTAGCATTGCTTGCGAAACAAGGTTGGAGGATCATTCAACACCCCGACAGTCTCTTATCTCGGATACTTAAGGCTAAATACTTCACCCGAGGCTCTTTCCTTGATGCGACTCGAAGGTCTCGTTCCTCTTGCATATGGCAAAGCCTACTCAAAGGCCGTGAGGTCCTGCGACTTGGTCTTCGTTGGCGAGTGGATAATGGTGCTGCTATAAACATTTGGCGTGAACCTTGGCTGCCACTTCCACATTCCTTTCGCCCATCCTGTTTCAATGAGTTGCACCTCCCTACCGGCAAGGTACATGATCTTATTCTATCCTCTCCGAGACGCTGGAATTTGGAACTTTTGGGATCCTTATTTTGTCCTCATGAAGTGGATGCAATACAATCAATCCCCTTGAGTGAGCAACCTGGTGTGGACTGCCTTGTTTGGCATTTCACAAATGATGGCAAGTACTCTGTCCGCTCTTGGTTACCAAACTGCTATGGCTGCCCAGGTACGGATCAGGAATGCTGCTGAAGCATCTTCCTCAGCCATGGAAGAACACTTTTGGAAAAATCTGTGGAGCCTCCCTGTCCCCCCGCGTGTCCTTCATTTCCTCTGGCGGGCTTCATTGGACTGCTTACCGACGGCTTTGAATCTGGCCATCCGTATTTCCATTCCTGAGGCTTGTAATTTTTGTGTTGAACGGCATGAGACCTCTACTCACTGCCTCCTTCAATGTCCCTGTGCTAAACTTATTTGGTCCTACTGGGATAAACACATTATTTGGTTAAGCATGGAGTTAGCTTCTTTCAAAGACTCCCTTTCTTTCATTATGCAACACGGCTCACAAGTTGAGTTAACCCATTTTGCGTTTTTGGCTTGGTTTATTTGGAAGGATCGGAACAGGGGCATTTTCGAATCGCAACGCAGGCCCCCGCCCTTGGTATTTAGTGATGCTGCTGCTGCGGCTGAAGAATACATCGTCCTGCTTGCGAATTCCACCATTCCCAACTGCTGCTCCTCGTCCTTTCCGGAGACTTGGTCGCCTCCTCCGGCACCGTTGCTAAAGATAAACACTGATGGTTCTTGGCGCCAGGGCTCTGCTACCTACGGCTGTATTGTTAGAGACCACCTGGGCAGCCCACTGATGGCGGCATGCGGACAGCTACTTCATTGCACAGGAGCAGATCACAGCGAGACATTGGCGCTCATCGAGGGCCTTAAACTTGCTTCGCTTCTGGGGGCTTCGTTCTTTCTACTTGGAGTGTGATAGTCTAAACTCTATCTCCCATTTAGTCTGCACTGATAGTGATTTCTCTAAGCTAGGCCCTCTTTTTGATTATGCGAAGTGTATCATCGCATCTTTTGATTGTGTTTTCCTGCTGTTTGTTAAACGCGATGGTAACAAAGTAGCCGATTGTGTGGCCCGTCGAGGTCATAGTGTTTCCTCCTTGTTATGGGATTCTTCTTTTCCATCCGATGTAATGTCGTCGATCTCTCGGGATCGTCGGAGCTTTTAATCCATTGTACCCTTACGGGTTTCAAAAAAAAAAAAAAGTTAAAAAGAAAAGTAAGAAAAAAAATTGAAAAAGAAAATTAAATGTAGCAAAACATATGGTCGGACTTCCACTTTTGGATGACAAGACCCTTAAAAGTTGGTCGGACGGTTGGTCACCGGATTATATATTTCATATTCAAGGCCAAGTCAACTAGTTGACCCGTTTGACTTGGCCTTTTTCCGTTTTCCCAAGTTTTATCCGTCGGAACACAAAAAATTCTCATGGTGTTGAAAATTTATAGTCGTCTGATTTAAATTGGTCCTGAAATCATTTGATCTCCCACGCTAATTAAACTTAAGATTGACGATTAAGATCATTTGGTTTCCCATACATATTAGAATTTTCTAAGAGTCGTCAAATATTTTCATTCAACGAATTACACTTGTTTCAAAAAAAATTTACCTAACGTTATTACTAATAGAAAACATATTTTTTATACATATATATATATATATATATATATATATATATATATATATATATATATATATATATATATATATATATATATATATACCGAACAAAATTGAAGAGGGGCTGCTATTTTACTTGCATAGAAATCCGCTACGGTATAGACCCACCGCAAATTTTATACTATAATTTCCACGTATGTGTATAGAGATTGAAGCACCTGCTTTTGAGTTGTGTATACAATGTGTAAAAACTTTATTTATCATGATAATAACTTGAAATCTTAAGGGGAATACAAGTGTTTTTCTTTTCATTTTCCTTTTATTTTTCTATATTCTGAAATAATTTGAGGTTGAAATAAACAAAAATTCAAAAATAATTTACATAATTAATATTCAAATGACATTGTAGCACTAGAGAGAGTACGTCAAAATATTGTACTTTATATTTCACCGTCATTTCCTTCACTTCAGACAATAACAATTAGTGAAACAAATCTAGAGGATAGAGTACGATGCTTGTATTAAAGATTTTGACAATTTAATATTTATTCTTTAGAAACAAAATGTTTTCCAAAAATTCTTTTACAATAAATATTTTGCTCTTAAATGTTTTTATCTGTATAACTTACTTCTCGACACAAAATTTCTGAATTAATAGCCAAATATGTCATCAGCCTATTTGCGTTTAACCACTTTCATCATATTTAGAAAAGTTTAACTTTTTTTGTCATCAAAATTTTTACGGACAGTTAATTTGATCATTCCGTCTAAAATTTTGAAAAAAAACCGTCAAGCTTGACAATATAACCAAAAGTTGACTCAATCCTTTGGTTGTCGATATGAAACTTTCTTTTTTCTTTCTTGAGTTTGTAATTCCATTACTCTTTCCACCATCGTATTCATCTGAAACATCACAAATTTCATCTTCTTATTCTTTGTAGGAAAGTTCCTTCTTCTTTCTTGAATTTGTAACTCCTACTCTTTCCACCTCTTCCCATTTATTCCGACACCTCCAGAAGCATCAAAACCAGTTTCTTCTTAATTAAAAAGAAATCATATATTACTAGTCCAGCAATAATTGATCCTCAATCAAATCAAAACAAATCAAGAAGGTCAATATGCATCTTAATAAAAGTTACTCCCTCCATTCCCTATTAATTGTCGTTTATGAAATATCTAGGTATCCAAATTAATTGTCGTTTAAGGTTCTTTTATTAGTTGTCAACAATTTATTTCAATTATACCCTCAACACTTTCCTTTCTTTTCTTTTTGATGTATTAGTGAGAGAGAGAGAAGGTGGGGTAATATTGGAAGTTTAGGTGAAAATGACAACTTCCTTAATTTTCTCAAATTGTCTAAAGAGTCTTATATTTAGGAATGGAGGGAGTACTTAACAAGAATTTTTTTTAAATAAACATCCTGATTCTTCAAACCAACCGTTTTTTTTTCAGCCTAACCCCTCCTAAATCATGATTTTTAAACCTTATTTATTGAAAAATTAAGAATCTTTAAGATTCTAATAAGGAAAAAGTAGATGACAATCTAAAAATTCCATCTTGGTAGCTGAAGAAATGAAATTTTCCTTCACCCACAAAACAAAAACCCTAGATTGAGATATTTAACTATCCTACAAACATTGTAGAAAAGCATAAAGAATAAGGATTAAATGGGAGAAAGAACTCCTTTTGTATTGAATGAATTAAACTCTATAATACATCACCTATATATACTAATCCTATTTATGTAATAAAGGAAAGAAATACACAACTAATCAATTACAATAAATTACAATCAATCACAATCAATTAATCGAGTGATTTTCTCCTGAGATTATTATCTTGATTGATTCCTTGATTTGCTCCATGATTAGTATCCGTAACACGCCCCCTCAAACTGGGCTTGGGAGAAAAGATGTCAATGAGACCAAGAGATTGGATGAGAAAGTTGAAACGAGGGGAAGCAAGATTTTTGGTGAAAATGTCAGCCAATTGAGAGTGGGTCGAAATGGGTAAAGGTTTAACAAGGCCAGTTTGCGTTTTTTCGCGGACTATGTGGCAATCAATTTCAATATGTTTGGTTCTTTCATGGAAGGCGGGATTGGTTGTGAGGTATAAAGCGCTTTGATTGTCGCAAAACAATGGTATGGCATGAGAATGTGGTATAAGTAAGTCATTGATGAGGTACTTCAGCCATTGTAACTCACAAGTGGTGGTGGCAAGAGCTCGATATTCCGCCTCGGAAGAGCTTCGAGAAACAGTGAGTTGCTTTTTAGACTTCCAAGAAACAAGAGAAGAACCAAGAAAAACACAATAACCCGTTGTAGAGCGTCTCGTGTCGGAGCAGCCTGCCCAATCAGAATCAGAGAAAGCACTAAGGTGTAATGATGATGAAGATGGAAAAAAAAGACCTTTGGCTGGAGAGCCTTTCAGATATCGTAGAATACGATGAGCAGCTTTGAGATGTAATTATGTGGGATGATCTAGAAACTGGGAAAGTTGTTGGACGGCGTGTGAAATATCCGGCCGTGTGTGAGTGAGATATAAAAGCTTGCCAATAAGACTTCGGTAGAGGGTGTTGTCGGGAAGGAGTGATGAATCATATTTGGAACAGTGGTAGGAAGAATCCATAGGAGTAATGGCAGGTTTGCAACCAAGAAAGCCATGTTGCTCAAGCAAGTCCAATGTATATTTTCGTTGGCAAATGTTTAGGCCGGCTTTAGAGCGAGCAATCTCCATACCGAGAAAATATTTGACAGGACCAAGGTCTTTGATTTTGAAAGTATTGTGCAAGAATTGCTTGACCGAGGAGATGTCATCATAATTGTTCCCAGTGAGGATAACATCATCAACATAAACGAGGAGAGCAGTGAATTGAGAACCTTTGCGGCGAGTGAAGAGACTAAGGTCACTTACGGCTTGAGAGAAACCTTGTGACACTAACTCTGTGGTCAATTTGTGATTCCATTGCCGGCCAGCCTGCTTGAGACCATATAAAGATTTTCTGAGTTTGCAGACGAGCCCAGGTTGAGGAGAAGAAAAACCAGGAGGTAGCCGCATATAAATATCCTCATTAAGATCACCATGAAGATATGCATTGTTGATATCAAGCTGCTCCAAAAACCATCCTTTGGCAGAGGCAATAGCAAGAAGAATTCGAACAGTGGTCATTTTTGCTACTGGGGAGAATGTCTCAATGTAATCTATGCCTGGTTGTTGTGTGAAACCTTGGACAACAAGACGAGACTTAGGTCTTTCAATAGAACCATCAGAATGAAATTTTAACCGGTAAACCCATTTGTTCCCGAGGGGCTTAACATTCGGGGAAAGGGGAACAAGTGTCCAAGTGTTGTTGGCCTCCAATGCATCAATTTCTGCTTGCATGGACTGCCTCCAATCTGCATGCTTGATGGCCTGATTGTAGCTCTTAGGTACAAAGTGAGTAGAAACTGATAATGCAAAAGATTTATGATCTGGAGATAGTGACTGATAATCATGAACCTTTTCTAAAGAGTGAGGAGTAGATGTTTTTGTGATAGAAAGAGTGGGAGTAGATGAAGCTTGGACAAGAGAACATTATAATTGTCCCAAAGTATGAAGGGGTATGTGAGATCCTAGTAGATTTCCGAGTAGGAGGAGGGAGGGAGAGGAGGAGGCGAGATAGTGGAATTAGGAGGAGGATTTTGAGCATTATTTAAAGGTGACGTATGAGGGGTTGGAGTGATTATGGGATTGGGAGTTGGATGTGATGATGGAGGTTCGAAAGGAAGATCATTAATGAAAGGAATTGGTAAAGGAATATTATTCGAATGAGGATTGAGTGGAGATTGTTGTGGATGAGGGAATATATTTTCTTGAAAGATGACATTTCGAGAGATGAAAATAGAGCGTGAGTGAAGGTCTAGGAGAGTGTATCCTTTTGTGTGTGCAGGATAGCCTAAGAAAATAGAGGGACGACTACGGGAGTCAAATTTTGTGCGATGAGCGAAAGGGGTTGAGGCATAGGCTAAGCAACCAAAAAACACGGAGATGAAAGTATGATGGTGGTTTATTATATAAAAGTGTGTGAGGAGTTTGGTTTTGTAGTAAAGGTGTAGGGGTAATGTTTATAAGGTAGACAGCGTGGGTGACAAAGTACCCCCAATAAGCGGAAGGCAGATGCGATTGGAATTTAAGTGAACGAGCAATATTTAGGATGTGACGATGTTTTCGTTCGACGATTCCGTTTTGTTGAGGAGTTTCTACACAAGAGGTTTGGTGAATGATACCTTTGGAAGTAAAAAAATCGGACATGTGAAATTCGGGTCCATTGTCTGAACGCACTACTTTAATGCTCTTTTGGAATTGGGTAAGCACATATTGGAAAAAGTGTTGGGTAAGGGATCGGGCCTCAGACTTTGTTTTCATCAAATAAATCCAAGTGAAACGGCTAAAATCATCTACAATGGTGAGGAAATATAGGTGGCCGTGAACGGTGTAGGTTTTATAAGGTCCCCAAATATCTACGTGTATTAAATCAAAGCACGCTTGAGAAGTGGATTTTCTAAGGGGGAATGGATGCTTGGATTGCTTAGCCATGGGGCAAATAGAGCAATGTTCATTGTGTGTAATTTTTATTTTGGAATCCAGATGTTGTGCCATTTTTAATCTGGGAAAGGAAAGATGACCTAAACGATAGTGCCATAAGGAGGTGTTAGAGAATTTCGCGACATGAGAGGAAGAGTTTGAGTCGAGTAAGAATGTTCGAAACAAAGGGGGACAGGAGAACAATATTTGGGGCTGCAATATATATAAACCATTAATGAATGTGGCTAATCCTATCATTTTTAGCTTAGTGCAATCCTCGAATAACACAAGAGTTAGATTTGAAATAGACAAGTAAATTGGGATTCTGAAGTAATTGCCCAATAGATAACAGATTAAATGAGAAGGAGGGAGCATACAACACGTTAGAAAGAATTAAACTATGATTTAGTTGGATAGAACCTATATGAGTTGCAGAAGTAGATGAACCATCAGGGAGACGAATCGGTGTATGCGATAAAGTACGATAAGAAGTAAATAACTGTAAGGAACATGAAATATGGTGACTAGCTCCAGAGTCAATAATCCAATTCATTATAGGTGATACACACTTATTACCTGAAAAAGAAGCAACATCCGGCGGCAGAGAAACAGCATTTATTGAAACTCGTGGCGACTCGGACAAATTCTTCTATAGCACGGTGACCACCACATCGGATTGTAGAACCAGTCATTGTTGCCTCTATCGAGTGATGGAATAGCGTAAGACATCACAACTCAAAATGTATATATATAAAAGAAATAGCTTTTGTAAGCCGCGAAATGAAAAAAGAATAAGAATAAAAGTGCGGAAAACCTCAAAAGGTTTGCTTTGATACCATGTAGAAAAGCATAAAGAATAAGGATTAAATGGGAGAAAGAACTCCTTTTGTATTGAATGAATTAAACTCTATAATACATCACCTATATATACTAATCATACTTATGTAATAAAGGAAAGAAATACACAACTAATCAATTACAATAAATTACAATCAATCACAATCAATTAATCGAATGATTTTCTCCTGAGATTATTATCTTGATTGATTCCTTGATTTGCTCCATTATTAGTATCCGTAACAAACATCAAGCTTCAGAAATTCCCTCAAACTTCAATCAGAACAAAATTCAAAATCAACAAAAAAAAAAATAGAATTGAAAAAAGACACAATCTTTCAGCAGCAAAATCAAACTTGAGAAAAACCCAGATGAATATGTAAACTAAATAGCATCAAAATAACTTTATATATCATAAAAATATACTTCAAAGCACTAAAAATTCAAAATCAATGGGGGAAGAGATATATGGATTCTAAAAATACCCCTCGAAGAGAGAAGAGAAAGGGGATTGAGTCAACTTTTGGTCAGATCTTTAAATTTGACTTTTTTTTGTAAGTTTTAGATGGAATGATCAAATTGCCTGCTCGTAAAAACTTTGATGAACAAAAAAAGTTAAAATTTTCTAAATATGATGAAAGTGCTAAGCGCAAATAGGTTGATGACCTATTTGGCTATTAATTCCAAATTTTTTGAATCTAGGACGAAATTGGCTGCCCGTAAAAACTTTGATGACCAAAAAAAGTTAAAATTTTCTAAATATGATGAAAGTGGCTAAGCGCAATTAGATTGATGATCTATTTGACTATTAATTCCAAAATTTTTGAATCCGCACTGTGTATGAGTAGTAAGCAATGATAGGATCCGCAAAGGTAACCCAGTTGGTTCGGGATGGCAGATTATGTATGAGGGCGCATGTTCGAATCTTAGCAGCCGCAGTATGAAAGTTTCAACTCTCCAATGTGGGGTGGCTTCTTGCGGTGGGATAAGACAAGGTATCTCACCAGTCGAGCAGTTGGGTCACCTTGATTAACATAAACTATAATTTATGTTGGATTGGGAGGTGAGGCCTGGGACGTGATAATTGCTTTTTGAGTATGAGTAAGCAATGGTTGGTGGCTGATTAGCATGCGTGATTTGGCACCATTTTTTTATTCCCACACGGACGAGCTCTCCACTGCGTGAGTTGTTCTCAGGCTTCCTTTCCTTTTTCGCTTTACACATTCAAATTATATTTTTTATTTTTTTATTTTAATAAGTCGCATTCAAATATAATTAGGAAAGAAGTTAGGAATTTATTATTGGGGTAAATTTTTTATTAAATAGTTTTAAAACGATGAGATACAATATTTATAAAGAAATCTAAACAAAAAAAATAAATATAAAAATGAATGTACTAAATAAAAGTTTGATGCAATTATTAATTTAATTATTTTTAATCATGTCAAAATTTATAAATTTGTTTTCCTCTTTGTCAATTATATGGTAACCCTATAATAAAAATTATAATATGTTACATTATATTAATTTATGATTATGTAATAAATTAATAAATTTAATTTTCTCTTTCTCAATTCTTATTAATACAAATTTTTTAGTTAGTATTATTTATTATTACTAATAAATTTAATTTATAATTATGATATATAAATAAATTCAGTTAAGAAATATATTAAAAGTACTTGTGGTGTGTTGGTTGGAGCCTTTGTCTCTGCATGGAGGGGCTTTGTGTTCAAATCCGTGAGATGTAGACAATATATGAATATGAATAATGGTTAAATGTCCTCCTCCTCCAATTGATATTTTTCTTTTTTAATAAAATAAATTTTATTTTATTTTAAAAACATTGAATTATTTTCCTGGCATTTTAAAATCTGAAACAAAATATATATTATATTTTCAATGTGTTTGTGACATTTAAATAACTTTTAATGGCATTGAAACGTCGATATTTCCACAGTGATATACTACACCAAAACAATTAGTGACCTCATACTCAAACAGTACCAAACGCAGAAGATAAGAACATTGTGATTCAATTCTCTAAAATGTCGTGTGAGTTCCAATCACTTTATTTATTAAATTTTCTCTTTATTTGAATTTTTTTTAATCTTTTTTTTCTAAAAGTATACTTCTCTCAAACATAATGTGACATTTTTTTTTAAATTCGTAAAAAAAAAATTACATTTGCTAACTATTTTCACCGGAGTTATAAGTATTTTTGTCTTTTCACTTCATTCCCTTCGCTATTAGAACAGAAACATTGATTGCTATATGTAGTTTTAGCCTAAAACCATCACGTTTTGTTAATTTGTCAAAACCTTCATATAAAAATCGTTAATTGATAAAAATAGTATGAATAAAAGTTTTACTCAAAATAGAAAATTGAGAGAAATCTCATAGGAAATCTGACGTTTTTTAAAATATTGTGAGAGCGGTCGCCCTCCAAACCTGTCCTTGTGGATGCCCTTCTAATCCCCAAACATTTTCAAAAAAGGTCAAATTTTTTATATGAAAATTTTAATTTATTTACTGGCTAAGGTATAGAAAATTCCTTATGACACTGGTAATACTGTTAATAATATGTATGTTTATGTTGACCCTTTAATTCTAATTATTCTTTATAAGTCACTTGAATGACTGGTGATATTGGAGTAAATGTGCACTGATAAAATACTTTTTGTATTTTACCAATCAGTTGGAAGAAAAACAATGAGAATGGAGAACTCGAGTGCAGTCAAAGTGTTAAGAATTGGACGCTTGGATTTGAAATTTATTTCAGGGTGCATTCTTTCTCTGCAAATGGTGCATCATGTTTCAACAATTCATAGGAATATTATTAGTGGCTTGTGTTTAGTAACAAAGGGTCATGAATTCAATTTTAAATGTAATAAAGTACCGATACTTCAGTATGATACATTTATTGGTAAATGCTACTTGTTTTACAATTTATTTAAATTAAGAGTTGGACATTATATCAATGAATTTTCTAATTTAAATAAAAAATTATTTAAATTTTCAGCAAATATTAATAGCTCTATAGAACAAAAATACTACCTTTTCAAAATTACCTTTTTATCAAAAACTTAAAAGTTCTAACCATAAAAATCAAACTCCTCACACAACAGTTCAATTCTCCAAACCAGCCTCCCAGCCCTTAAACTTATTCCCTAAACCCTCCAAATGGACCATCATTTATGATCTTATAACAAAATTATTATTAAAATATCTCCAATCACTTTTCCACCACAAGCAAACACCTACCATATCCCTGTTATGAAATTACCAAATAGAGAATCACTAACTATCATAAATTCTTCTATTTTTAGCAAACGAGAAAAAGAGCATTATTTTTTTAATTTTAAAAAGATATTCATTTTAAAATCTAATATTAATCTGGTCCACTCTCACAATCGAACTTCTTTATAAGACATAACTCTAACAAAAAAATTCCCTTGATAATATTCGACTCGAAACATTATTTAAGAAATACCAAACTCCTCCGCTTGAGTCAACTCTTGATGATAGAAAAAAATACATTCTTCTATACCTTAAAACTCACAATACGTGAATTAGAGGCTTTAACTAACCATATCGTTTCATTTATAATGATATCATTAGTTTACTAAAAAATGTATTAAAAGATTCAAAGTCATATCTTTTTTTTTTTTAAAAAGAAAGTAATATCATTAATAGATATTAGTAACTACACGCGGGAGGTGAAATTTCAATGGATCCCCTCCCCTTTGAAATGAAGCATCAAGCCTTAGAAATATTCCAACTAACCAATGAGCTAGAACAATACAAGACTCACTGTCATAGAAAAAACTAGAGAATAAGTGCCCTATAATACAAAAAATACCACCAAGCATCCACCACGCCTGTTCACCACCAATCATCTTGTTTAGCCGCAAGTCCCCATCCACCAATCATCACGTCATCATCAACTCGTTCCTTTTTATTATTTTCTTGATTCGTAATTTTTCTCATGTTTAAATTAATTGTCATGGTTGATTTATATATGATGATTGGCTAAATTTTCTAGTTGATTAGGCTTGTGAAAACTTTGTTGGAACAATGATTTAGTTTATTATTTTTTCCTTAATATTGTGTTCAATATTCCCTTAATCCATATTTTATTAATTATTTTTATGGTGTGTTTAATGCTTGTATGGATTTGATCACTCTATACATGATCTCATAATTTAATTGCGAAGGACCGGAAGGTGAAGTAATTAATTAGGAACTAAGTAATGATAACTCGTAGTAAAACTGACTAGGAATAGATTCGGTTTCTATTGAGCGGTTTTCAAAAGTAGATAACTACGGGGATTGAAATTGGGGAATTCCATAGATCGTTAATGCTGTCTCATTAATCAATTTCACATAGACATATGGTTTTTGTTAACTGGGATTAGGGGGTTTATTGCAAGGAATTGAATAAAACATAGATTAGGGAATTTGACACATTAAAAAGGGAATCTTTTAAACTAATCATTGGGAAAACAAGTTGGATCAATGTCCTAATCAACCTTTCTCTCATTATTTGATATCTTCTTTCTTCTTTGTTTCATTTAGTTGTTATTTAATTTTAAACATTAGTTAGTAAACTCTAAAAAAATATTTGTAGGTCTAAATTAGAATAATACACAATTTTGGTACTTAATTATAATCTCTGTGGGAACGACACTTGTCTTACTTATATACTCAACTGGACACTAGTTCACTTGCTAGGATTTTGTGCATCACCGATCGCCGCCCCAAATGCGAAGCCGGCAACCATAAATCATCAAAGCCACCTGGTCTCCGAACCCTTCTAACTGACAGCCACCCCCTAGCTAGCTAGCCAACCGAACCCCAACAGCTCCCCGAACCCGTTTGTTTCAGAGCTCAATTCATCATTTCCCGTCACCGGCGCCCTCAACTCAGATACCCCTTCCATCACTGAAATAGATCTAGTCCAACTCCCCCTATCACCATGTCGATAACTTGTTCTCAAAACAGTGGTGTTGTGAAGGCTTAATTCCTTAGAATTGATGTCAAAGTCCATATCTCTGTTGAGTAATGGCGACATCGAGAGATAAAGAACATCGTCGATGATAGAGATCATCGGTCGGCTCAGAGTTATTCACAGAGGTGGCATGAGAAACCCTATCAATTTAGGGTCCGACATAGTCGAAGTAGAAAACCTCACAGGGAGAGAAAAGCTCTCAGAGTCATATCTAACCTATAGAAATAATTTTAAAACGAAATCATATATACATTTTTTTAGATAGGGGGATGAGATCCTAGATTGAACCCAAATATTTATAGTTTCAATATATAACAATTAACATAATTTATGTAGTACTTTCAATTCGATATAATGAATTTGAGTTTGATAAAAAAAAAAATGAAAAAAAAATGAAAACTTTCTATAACCCATCATCTGAGCTGAGTTCCCAAAGTCGAAACCTTAAAAACCACCCCTTCTCCCCTCCCCTCTCCTCCCTTCCCCAGTCCGGTTCCTATGCAAAACAACTATTTTTTTGCACATGCAGAATAATTTTTAAGATAAATACAGGCGTTTTTTAACATAACCACTAGAGCCCCACCCCCTATTTTGTTTTTAACACCCCCTATTCCCCATTAATTTTTTTTCCACTCTCTCTCTTGTCTCTCTCATATTAAATTCCTCCCAAACTTCTCTCCCTCTTTAAAGATCCGCCGCCGCCGTCAGCCGTCCGCCACCGTCAACCGCCGCCTGCCGGAATTTTTTTTTTACTTCAACAGATTGTAAACGTCATCCTCGTCAACTTTGTCTCTACAATCAACGTCAAAATAGCATCACAACTAACACAATGTGAGTTTTAATTTTGAAAATTTTGAATTTTAACTTAAACTATATAGATCTACCAAAATAGAAGTTGATTTGTGATAAAAAGTACCAAATTTGCTTGAAAATACACTAAATTGTCAGTTTTTTGCCAAAAAACTGGACTGAAAATTGAATTTGGGGCTTGGGCCGTTGGCGCGTGTGGCACGTGAAGGGGATTTTGTGCCGGCGCGTGTGGCGCGTGAGAACGTGTGACGGAGACGCGGGGAGGCCGACTGCTGACGTCAGCAGGCGGTCAGCCAGTCAACCGCTTGCTGACGTGTCCGCGGGTGATCGGTCGATCACCACTGACGCCGCAGCAGCGTAATTTAATTTTTTTTTAATAGAGTATACCGCGTGTAGGGAAAGCGAGTGACAGTCTTAGCCACCGCGTGTAATTTTACACGCGTGAAGAATTAAATTTTTTTTTCATTTTTTTTTTTGCAGTATCGCATTTTTTTTTTTGAAATTTAATATTTTAATTTAATAGAGGCTTATTTAAATTAATTAATGTCTTTTAATAAATATTATTTTTGTCTTTTGTTTTTAAAATATTTTTGTCGAAATTATAATTATTACTTGTCGTTGAATTTGTAGATGGCGGATCGGAGAAGAGATACTCGATCGATTGGGCCCGATTAGGGACCGTGATGGTAGAGTAGTCGACGGGCTCGTGACTCGGTCCCCGCCGATTGAGTCGAGAGCATCGCAGACAACGAACTCCCCCGCGAGTAACATTCCCTCTACCATTCATGATCCTATACCCTACCCCCGCATATAACGACCCCTCAAAGAATGGATGGCGGGTAGTAGTTCACAACCACCTCATTCAATTTCCGATATTCCTATGCAATCACAGGGGGAGGGTTTATGGTTTTGAAGAGGATTATGTTGAAAATTCTTCTACCGAGGAGGAGGAGGAGGATTTCGTTGATGCTACCCCTCTCGTCCAACCCATAGTAGGTGAAGGTGAATCACACGAGAGTCCGGGAACATTGAAGAGAGTATTTGGGAGATTTCGGCCATCGTCTCAGCGTGATCGTCGTCTAGTAGACCTACCCCAATGGATGACCCAACTGAACCGGGTCGGGCTAAGAGATAGACCGTCGGTCTCCGGAGCTAGACCGTCAGTTTCCGGTGCTAGACCGTCAGTTTCCGGTGCTCGACCGTCAGTTTCTGGAGCTAGACATTCCTATCATGCCCCTACTGACGATGCAAGTGATGACCCACCATATGTATCACAGAGTACTACCCAGAGTACCCAAGCTCCGAGCCTTCCCATTCTTACTCAGGTGAAACCAAAGTGACGATAGATCGGGAGCAAAGAACTCCAAAGAAGTGGTGGACCGGGAGATTCCAGATGTGATTCCATCTTATTCTGGGGTCATGTAGTCATGTGATATCCGGAACGGGGTAGAGCGGGAATTTGTACAAATCACCACCCGGAAAGAAGCTGTAGCCCGGGAGTTGACAGGCCTAGACCAAGATGCAGAGGCGTCCTCTATTATTTTAGGCACTGGTTTAGCACACCTCCGTACAACCATGTTTGCGCATCACGATGATGCACTTATTTGTTCATTCGTAGAGCGGTGGCAACCCGATACTAACTCATTTCACATGCCTCGGGGTGAAATGACGATCACACTTCATGATGTATTTTATATACTTCATATTCCTATTTCCTAGAATGCAATCTTTGACCCTCACCATATCGTAAAGAATATTATTCTTGAGATCGCATGATGTGTTCAAGTTGATGTTCGTGCCCCGACTAAGGCTATTGCTGAAAAGTGGTATTCCGAATAAATATTTGGTTAACGTAATTAATGGTCCGCTTTTGACTTCTATTGTCCGTGCAAAGCGTGTGCTTACCGCATATGTCGGGTCGACCTCGCTTTGTCGATCGCTCTTGGGACAAGGTGAACTTCCCGGATATGGGGAGCCTTAATGGCACCGGGCCAAGTGAATTCGTATTCTCGGGGTAGTGCAAAGCATTGGCAGCTCAGATCGCTAATTGGGTCAAGCGCCTAGTACTTTACTGCAAGTCAATTGACGGATGTCTTACCTTACTAGAGGTAATTAATTAATTTTTAAAAATGTTAAATGTAGTTGTTTTTCATTTGTCACATGATTATTTATCTAATATTTCTATATTTTAATTCTTTGCAGGCATGGATATATTCATATTTCCCGGTATTTCTGAGTCAGGTTCGGTTGAACATTAATTGGAATGTTACACAACCATTTGCCTCGAGATTTTTGCCTGAGAAAGTTGATTTGAAGAGTATGAAGAGACTCAGAAGTTACCGGATGATGTTGGATGATATGAGTGTCGAAGAGGTATTAAATGTATTTTTATTTTTTAAATTGACAATCAAAATTATTCTCTAGAAATACTTATACTGACTTAATTGTGTAGGTTAATTTTACCCCGTTCGGTAGATTCCCGGGGCAAAATCCTCTTTGCTGGATTTCTACATTTCATGGCACCATTAGGTTTGGCCATATTGTAGAACCGTACATGCCAGATCGTTGTTCGAGACAGTTTGGCCATATGTACGTGAGAAGCTTTATAAATCGAATTTTGCCACTGAGAACATTATCGTCCCCTAAGGAGACTCAAGGTATAAGGGTCAGTGTATAGTTTTGTCGATGCATTTTGGCAAAGGGCGGAAGCACACTCGCTTTTTCCTTAGAATTATTGGGACGTGCAGCAGATCCTCCTTCAGCGGTGGCTTTGGGTTATCTTGAATGGTACAGGCCACGCACTCACTTGAGAATTCATCCATTTCGTCGGGTTCCTAAGGCAATAAGGAACCAACAGGTATTAATTATTACATTTGTAACAAAATTATTACAAACATATTTTTTTGCCCGTTTAACAATTTGTTTGTTTTTTTTTGTTTTTTCGACTCGTTGATTCCATTAAAGCATTGTATGAATCTTTACCGATTCACAACATGCGACATTTCCTAGGGATTATGATCATGTGTTTGCAGTAGCTAAAAGAAAATCTTCGTCAGTGCAATCGAATGATGATGAAGACGTTTAGTTGTGTAATATTCAGAAGATAAAATTTCTTTTATTTGTGCTAATGTGTTGCAATTAATTGTATAATGGCTTAGAGTATATTGAAATTTATGTATACTTCTTTTTTTTTTAATAAAATATGAAACATTTGTTCCGGGCACTCCTAAACCCTTACAACATTTATTTAAAACCCAAGAAATTACATTTTTTGTGAAATTTAACTAAAACCCAAAAAAAATTAATTAAAAACCCCTAAAAAACGCATTGAATATACCCGAAAAAAAATTTAATTTCTAGGCGCGTGCAAAATTACACGCGGGGCTAGAGTTTCACTCGCCGCGTGAACACGCGCTTTTTAAAAAAAAATTTAATTTCGCTGCGCCGACGCCGCAGACGGTGAGTGACGCCACCGTCTGCATGACCGCCAGACGCCAATACCGCGTATCGCGTCTGCCGATCGCATGCACGGTGACGCCACTCACCGCCTCGCCGACGCCGACGACGCTGAAATTAAATTTTTTTTTAAAAAGGCGCGTGTTCACACGCAGCGGGTGAAACTCCCTAGCCCGCGTGTAATTTTTGCACGCGCCCTAGGAAATTAATTTTTTTTTCGCATATATTCAATGCGTTTTTTTAGTGGTTTTTAATTAATTTTTTTTTGGGGTTTTAGTTAAATTTCACAAAAAATGTAATTTCTGGGGTTTTTAAATAAATGTTGTAAGGGGTTTAGAGTGCTCTGAACAAATGTATTAAATAGAGATTTTTAAATCCTTAGTAATTACAAAATTAATTGCAACACACAAGTGGCACCAACAAACATTTAATAATTTACTAAATAATATAAAATATAAAATACAAATTAACGACCATAAATTGCTTCCAAATTTTGCCACGCTGTAAATCTTACTTCCAAATGAAAAACCAACTTTTGTGCCATCGAACTTGAATAGTGTATCCAAGATGGATGCAATGGGGGCAATGGACAATTACGCTCCATCCGAACCTATAAATTAAAAAAAAATATTAGTGAATCAAAACATACATAATTTAGTACATGAAATGACTAATGTTTGAACAACTTACCGACACGAAGTGCCGCTTTTGTCGGGATATAAGCGATCGTTATTTCCAAAGATCGAGATGGCACGTTAGTATCTAGTGGTAAAAAAGGTGTGCGAATTTCCACGACAAAAAACATACAAAAATAGCTTTAAAATTCGACGCAATAATCCAACCCATATCCTGGAAGGTCCATCCAAGAATCAAAGCGTAGGGCGTGGGATTCCACCATGTAAGTTTATTAAGAATTCGTGCATAAACATCTACGCCACCCACCGCAAGTTCATATCTCAGATCTCAAATCAAAGCATCACATTCTACAAGATTGTTATGCATTAGCAATCTGACTGGATATGTATTGACTTTCATCATGCCATACTTGATGAGCTACTGCATCGATAACCACAAAGTGACCGCTGCCTTTTACGCTCACACATCCGCTCATGAAAGCGAAGGGCTAAAGGGGGGAAACTCTGATGGCCAAAGGAACTCGAAAACCATATTTGCTATCATCCGTTACATTCCCTGTGTCCCGACGAGCTATCAGTGTGCCACGACTCGACCCCCCGTCCCTCGGGAGCCACTAGAACTTCGCCGCCTCGCTTGAGATGTTTTCTTAAATGCTTTCTTCCCCTGCCTTAGATCTCGTACTCCCACCACGATGGATCCCGCCTAGTAGCCGATCCTTTCGATCCTTTCGCCTACCTTTGGGCAACAACTACTCGTGGCTCACCTAAGTCTCAGTATCGTACGGGTAGATTATTTCAAAGAAACTTTACTTTTTGTATTGTCTTATTTGTTCTGGATCCCTTTGTCGAAATTTCATTGTACATCTCCATAAGCCCCCTTTAAATGATCCTCTGAGGCTCTACATCACCAAACATATGATGTTTTGGGAGGAGTTTCAACCGAGAGAGAACTCCAAAAAGTGGGCGAAGATCCTTAACTCGTATTTTCCCACCCGACTTCCTCAAAATGGCTTGTAGTTGACATGAACATGGAATTCCATAAATTGATCTAGCAAAGATAATCACATATTTTACCAATGTTATTGTACTCCTTCATCAAGATATCTAAACCCCAAGAACTAACCCTACCTTTCAACTTCCTCGTAAATGTGTTGTCCATTAATTTCTTGTCCCAAATACGAGAGGATTCCATCTTCCCCTTAATCTCATCAATTTGATTTACAATCATACCGTGGATCCTCTCCCCAAACAAATACAAAACCCCCCAATGGAGGTTCTCAAATACCTCTTAAATGCGGAGTGTGAACTCTCAACCCGATTTGTGTATTTGTACCGAGTGAAGATACTTGTTTGTCCACGCCGAACAAACATTTCTTTGTAGTTATCCACCCGTGTTTTTCGAAGATATGTTAGCAAATTAGATCCCTTTTGGGATCTACAACCCTTCAAAATTTCAGACCACTTCTCATAATATTCAGCTTCAGTCTGAGCATACGCCAGTGCGCCCCAAGTGGTATTTGAGAATTCTTCACCTTTTTTCGTGTCCAAGTATTGATACAAAGATTCTTGTTCACACATTTCCCAACGTGTCTCCTACACAACATGTGTTTGGCTTCGTGAAATACCTCAATACTTGCCTTAACAATTTGCATATCTTTATCGGGCCATAACAACACCGGGACTCGCTTTGGGATCAAATAATCCCCTAATCATAGCAAGTGCCCACGCAAAATTTTCTTGTTTTTCTTGACGCAAGAATGCATATGCAATAGTGAAGTTTTGATTGGTGCAGTAAATCCAATTACAAATGAGTAGAGGCATTTTGTATCTCGCAATTATTTAAATCCCAGAAACTATATAAAGAATTCCAACACATCATAAAATCATTAACTATATAAACAATTCCAACACATCATAAATAAATTAAATAAAATAATACCCTGCTTTGTTTTGTAGGTGTCGCCCATAAGGATAACGTAGGGAAAAACTCGCAAGTCCGATGGAGTCGATGAGCAAATAATAAGTCGCCAACATATTGTTGAGATTCGCCTACACCCTGCTCTGGTCACTACCGCTATTTACATAACGACGACACTCTACAACATAGCCAGCTTCTGGTGAGACGATACATCAAATCTTGTAATTCGTCCCGGCCATTTTTTGTCAAGTTTCCCGATTCTTGCCCTCGCATTATATACCGTAGATCCGCCACCATAAAAGTTAGGATTTTCCATTTTCAATGTGTTATAAATTTCGCTTTCGCCCTCAACATCGCACTTCGTCAATCAGCTCAACCAACTTATTTTCGCTCGCCATCCAACTTCCGTGGCAAGAAGATGACCAAACCGATAGTTTCCCAAGAAATGGTTATGTTTGCCCTCGGCTAACCTTAAATCTCCATGAATCGGGCTTTTAGTCCTTTTCCCTACAATCTTGAATGGGCAATCTATCTTCTTAGTTCTCCTTGTTCGGCTAGCTTTCCTCCCTTCACCGCCCTTGCTAACCGGGTGCCCCCGACGTATATACCGTAACGCTCACATCTTAAATACACCTTTGGGCACACTATAATCTTGTCCCTCTCTTGACCGACAAATCATAATATACACTTTATGTTCTATCCCTTTTTGTTTAACCCAATGAACTAACTCATCCTTGGTTTGGAAATCATATTCTTCATAGGGACTAAAGAATTCGCCCGTATCATGCCAATTTTCCTCATTATCGTGAAATTCCTCTAGATCACTACTTGATCCGTCTCGAACTTTCAACCTACAATAAAATGCAAAATATAAAATTGTCACTAATACCAAAAAACGTATTTTGGTCACTCGCAAAACAAATGAAAATATATTAATTTTTTTTTGTCATCGAAAAAAAAATTAATAAAAAAAATCAAATTTAACCGCGTGTAAAATTACACGCGGTGGATCAAAGCCACCACTGCGTTGTGCCACGCGCCTTACCGAATTTAAAAAAAACTTTTATTCCGCTGCCGACGCCAAGAAAGCGGTCACTGGCCAACCGCTCGCCGACGTGTCCGCGGTTGATCGGGCTGACCGCTCACTGACATCAGCAGCGGCCCGCTTTCCAGATCCCATTTCCTGGGTCTGCTTTTCTCGGCCTCGGACAATTTTTATCGCATTTTATCAGCTTTAAACATGTATTTTTGCATCAAATTTTTTTTTCAACGAACAACAACAATATAATATTTATTATTTACCTCAAAATCAATGTCTTCTAAATAACCGCAATCTTCTGAGTCCATTATGCTTGAATCTTGTTGGAATTTTTTTTTGCTCCAAAATTTTTAAAATTGATATTTTGTGGTGGATCTACTCCAATAAGTTCAATTTTTTTTGCCGAAAACCGGTGACCGACCTCCGGTTGGTGTTTCGACGGTGGCTCCGGTGAACAGTGGATGTTTTTTCCCAGTATGTAAGTGGGAGAGAAAATTTTTGGGGAGAGAATTTTTTGGAAGGAGAGAAAAAAAATAATTATGAGTGAGGGGGTGTGTTGTACAAAATATAGGGGTGTTTTTTTTCTTTGACCCTTTTTTAATTAAAAAATAGATGTTCGCAAAATAACTGTTCTCAAAATCAGAATAAACATTTTTTTTAAATCAATCTCACCCTAAAATATTTAATCCAACGACTGAAAATTTATCTCGCACATGCGGAACAAATACCCATTCCGCATATGAAACGTGGGGAAAGTCTGCCCCTCCCCCACCTTCTATATTTGTCCGATCTCCCCATTTTCCTGAACACTCTCACTCTCTCTTCTTCTCCTCTCAAAACCCAGAAAGAAGCCACCCACTCCATGGTCAATCCAAAGGAAGAAAAGATCCGCCCCGACTATAATCGGGCCGGGTTGAACGTCGTCAATGTGAAGAAGTGGTTTCTGTAAATGGACCGAGGAGGAGGAGGAGGAGGATGATGAGTAAAACTGTTGAAGAAGAAAAAGACGAGTTTTTTCACGACTCATTAGATAGACTTCTTTCTTCATCAAACACTTCTTGTTCTTCTTCTTGTTGTAATTCAGAATCTGGAGAGCCGTTTTCCTCGAATCCGGGTTCTCCCGCCCCGAATTATGCGGTTGTTGGAGCCGCCAAATTCCCAAAAATGGCAGTTTCTAATAACTATGATGTATGGATCTCCGAGCCTGCTTCTATTCAAGAACGACGAATCCATCTATTGCGTCAAATGGGCCTCAGCCGTGACCCTTCCTTACTCCGCCACCCTGACCCCACTTCCTCCGATTTATTCGGTAGATCCGTGACGTCATCATCAGATGAAGGTTTTTCATCATCCCACACTAAGAATTATTTACATTATAATAATAATGCCACCACTGCAGATGAATATAATAGTAATAATAATAGTATTAGTAGTAGTGGTAATGTTTCGGTGGTTGTTCGATCGAAATCGGAGGGCAATAAGAGTCCGGATATTCTTTCAATTAATTCGACTACAATTGTAAATAGTAATAGTTGTAATGGTGTTATGGTTGTTGATAATTTGAAGTGTGGGGGTAATGGATCATTGCCGAATAAACCGCCTAAAGGGAAGATTAGAATGGATGCTTCTTGTAATGGGAGTTCGAATTTGTTGATGGTTTCTTCGGGTGATGGGAAGGAGAGGAATGAGGATGGTTTGGAGAGTAATAATAATAATAATAATACGGTTTGTTTGATTAAGAATCTTGATAATGGGAAAAGAGTTTGTGGTGAATGAAGTTGGGGAAGATGGGATGTGGAATAAGCTTAAGGAAGTTGGGACAGGGCGGCAGTTGACAATGGAGGAATTCGAGATGTGTGTTGTTGGCACTTCTCCGATTGTTCAAGAATTGATGAGGAGGCAGAATGTGGAGGATGGGCATGGGGATGGTGTGGATTTGAATGTTGATGCCAATGGTGGTAGCGGTGGTGGAGGATCTAATAAGTTTAAGAAGAAGAAGGGTAGTTGGTTGAAGAGTATCAGAAAGGTACTTAAAGAGAGGCGGAGTAGTGATGAGAGGGATACGTCATCTGAAAAGGGTGGAAGAAGGTCAAGCTCTGCCACGGATGATAGCCAAGAAGCGTCCTTCCATGGGCCGGGAAAGAGTTCGGGTCAGACAATATGGGAAATCTCATAAAGAACTTACTGCATTGTACAAGAGCCAAGAGATACTGGCACATAATGGGTCGGTTTGGAGTATTAAGTTTAGTTTGGATGGAAAATATCTCGCAAGTGCTGGGGAGGACTGCATCATTCATGTGTGGCAGGCTATTGAATCAGAGAGAAAGGGCGATTTACTGTTTGATAAACCAGAAGATGGAAATTTGAATCTTCTGTTTATGACCAATGGATCCCCAGAGCCAATCACTAAGTCACCGAGTTTAGATGGTCTATCAGAGAGGAGGAGAAGAGGAAGGTCATCGTTAAGCCGAAAATCTGTGAGCATGGAACCTGTCATGGTCCCAGAGACAGTTTTTGCACTTTCAGAAAAACCATTCTGTTCATTTCATGGACATCTGGATGATGTACTTGATCTGTCATGGTCCAAGTCTCAGGTTGGACTTTTCTCCTTTACGCTACTGTTTCATATTTTCTTAAAGTTAAACAAGCTGATTTATTTTGGGTTTGTTTATCGTGATGGATAGTTTTTCTTTATAAAAAAAAGTCGAGAATTTTGACTAATATCAGCAGTGCCTTTGAAAAGCAAAAAGGGTGATGTGTTCTGTGGCATGAAATGAAACCTAAGCAAATCAATGTAGGTGGTGCATCCAAGGGTGAAGTTGAATTTGTACTATTAAGCAGCTTATCTAATTTATTTTACGAGGCTGAGCAGTGAACATAAATAGCTAAGCTCAATCAATTACTAATTAGGAAAACCTTTCATACGGTAGGTGTAGAATTGTACTACGCCTACGCGTTTCTTGTCTCCTTTGGCTGTTGGTTCTATATCATCTTTCTGATAACTAAGACAGAGATTAATTATCTCCAAGTGGATAAGCCGAGTTAAGAGTTCTCTGAATTATTTGGGTCTTGCCCACTCTTCAAAGAGCTTTGTTGATTTTTGGTAATTTACGGAATTATACTGGATTTAGAATCCAAAATTTAGCATTTCTGGTTGTTGCATCTATATACCCTTTTCCTTCAGTTAGTTGAAGGTAATAGTAGCCAATGGGTTAATTGATCTTTTGTGGCTATGTTTTCTTTTAAATTAGTTTGCCTGTTTAACACTTCAAACTGTAAATATTACTTTTACGGTTTACCGTAAGAGATGGCTGAAATCTGTTTTACTCTGTTAACGTATTTCTATTTCTTGTTATTATCAGCTCATTTTCTTTTCGTTTCCCCTATAAATAGTTTCTCGATATCCATGTTTTCAAAATGTGGAGCTTGGATTTAACATGCTTCTGCCGGGGATGTCTTTTGGTAGGCATCTGTATCTGTGCTCGCCTGTCAATTAAGTAATAATGATGGAAATATTTTGTACCAAATATTCTTCAAATTACTTCATGTCAAAGTGAGGGCTGTGAGTAGCCAGTTTTGCAGATTCCATCATACATTTCTTTGTGAAAAAATGTTATTTGGGGCAGTCAAGCATGAAATTGTGCAATGATATAGCTACTTCCATTGCCAATTATGCTTATCATCTTGTTTGAGGTTAGCTGTATGAGGAGGACAATTTAATTGGAAACTGGATACTGTTAGAGCTGTATGAGGGGAACCTTAGTTCCATTCCCCCAAAAATAATGTCTAATAGAGTAAACATTTATTTCTGTTATGAAATTACTATAGTATATCAGCTATGTACCATAATAAAAGGAAAGAATCACCAAGTCGTCATTTTGAGAGCTCTTCTGGAAGTATGACTTGTCATTTGAGATCATTGTTCTGAATGTGAACATTAGTTGTCATGCACTATCATTGTCTTTAGAGTTTGAGCTACTAGGTGAATGATTAAATTCCCTGTTGGTCGAGTGCCTAACTCGTAGTTCAGGGGACCAGGGATCAATCATTGGCAACGTAAAAAATGAAAAAAAAAGGGTGAATGATTAAAGGTGATTTGCATTCTTTCGCGTCCAGGGTCTGAGGCTTTGCAAGTGTTGTCATCTATTTTTTTTTTGTATCAGACTCCTATTGGACTCTGCATTTTAGGGACTTCGCATCTGTAACCTTGGATAAGAGTTTTAATCTTCGTGGTTTTGTGGCAAGTTGGCTTACACTTTGCCCTGTGGAAATAAGTGTACAACTTTTCTGTTATTTTTTTTATGCAAGAAAAGACCATGAAAAAGGGAAGTTCATATGGTCATGCACCATCTATGTGTTACTTCGGAAGTTGAAATCTGCTTCCTTCTCGAGCAATAAAATCTTTATGATTCGAGTATTTTTAATTAAATTTCACTTTCACATTGTTTTTCTTTTTTATTGGTTAATTTCCTTTTGGTCAAATGTTGACAATAATCCTTTTTTTAGCATTTGCTTTCATCTTCAATGGACAAAACGGTGAGGTTATGGCACTTGTCTAGCCAGACTTGTTTGAAGATCTTTTCACACAGTGACTATGGTGAGTTCTTGGCTTCTGACGTGTCTTCCACGATAACAGCTTTCCTTATCCTGGGCTTTGGTTGGTGGGTTGTAGAGGTAGCATGGAACTTTGTTAGGCATTTTCTCATATATTTGTTGGCTTTCCTTGACACAGTAACCTGCATCCATTTTAACCCTGTTGATGATAGATACTTCATCAGTGGTTCCCTGGATGCTAAGGTTCGTATTTGGAGTATTCCCGAGCGTAAAGTTGTGGACTGGAATGATGTTCATGAGATGGTCACTGCTGCTTGCTACACACCTGATGGCCAGGTGGGGCTATCTTTTTGTCCGTAGTTATTTATTTGTCTGCTTTTGCACTGCTGGAAAGGGAAAAAGTATTTAGGTAATTTGTATATGCCATATTGAAATGGTACCTAAAGTATTCCTTTTTATTGATTTTGAAGGGTGCACTAGTTGGCTCCTACAAAGGAAGTTGCCATTTATACAACACTAGCGGTACAAACGTCATTCCTCTTTCATCTCTTTTACCTAAGAAAATCTAGAGCTGTTCCATTGATGATTTTATATTAATTTTGTGCATTGTAGACAATAAATTGCAACAAAGAAGTCAAATCAATCTGCAGAACAGAAAGAAGAAATCTCATCACAAGAAAATCACTGGTTTCCAGGTTACTAATATTTTTTTTTTTGGTTTCATATTGACGAGTGTATCATTTCTTGTTTCTTTGTATATATCTTCTGCATACAAGAAAATCACGGGATTTTAGGAGGAAAAATGGTGGTACATACATCTCAAAGAGGACTCTCTTTTGAGTTCCCTCTTACCTGTAGAAAAGTTCACGTGTTATAATAGGACCTTCTTGCAATGGTTTATATCTTCTATTTTAACAGTTTGCCCCAGGAAGTACATCAGAAGTGCTTATCTCATCTGCAGATTCACGTATTCGAGTTATAGATGGAGCTGATCTGGTGCATAAATTCAAAGGTATTAAAAAATGTTGATGTTAATATTACTTTGAATAATGAACAAATTGAATAGCTCTTTGAGATGTTATACTTAATGCTATTGGTGGTTATTTTGTAAAACTAAACCATTTCTTTCGTGACAGGATTTCACAACGCAAACAGTCAAATCTCTGGTTCTGTTACAGCTAATGGGAAATACGTAGTTTGTGCTAGTGAAGATTCTCACGTCTATGTGTGGAGACACGAAGGTGATTCCCGGCCAAGCAGAACTAAGGGTGTTACCGTTACTCGGTCTTATGAACATTTTCATTGTCGAGATGTATCAGTGGCTATTCCCTGGCCTGGCATGTCCGAGTCATGGGGATTTCAGGATAATAATAATACCTCTTCTAGAGAACAGAGCGGACCTATTGATCACCCGGACGAGGTTTCTACAGCCAATCATCCGCCTACACCTGCTGAAGAGACTAATGGAAGCGAGAATTCACCACTAACATCGGTTTGCAGTAATAGTCCTTTGCATGGAACCATATCCAGTGCTACCAAGAGTCACAGTCCTCGTCTCAGTGTGGACTTCTCCAATAGTTTGTATCAAAGCAGGACAGCTTGGGGTATGGTGATCGTAACTGCAGGCCTTCGAGGGGAAATCAGGACATTCCAGAATTTCGGATTGCCAGTCCGGTTATAGGGAGGTATCTCTGCAGCCCAGTATCAGAAATTTGTACAGATACGCGGTGAGATTATTTGTATTATTAGTTTTTTTTTATTCTTTCTTTGTTTCTTGTGCTTGTGTGCCACATTCGGATGAGAATATAATATACCTTCCGAATGAGGCATTTGGAAAAAAAGAAAATAGGTTTCTCAGAAAAGAGGGGGGGGGAAAAAAAAAAAAAAAAAAGGAAGAAGAGGAATTTGCATATTACTTTTAGTAACCTATTTATTTTGTGTAATCGGCAATTGTAGAGTAACGTTTATTGAATCTTTGGATAAAATTCTTTCACATTTAATTCCACTATATTTTATATGTTTCAAGTTTTGGCATAATTTATTCAAATGTACAATATAATTCTTTGTTACCCCCAGTTTTAACTTGGTTATTTTTTCTTCTATTGGTCCTATAAGAATTGAATGTCTTATTTTTTATAATAAAAAAAACGTGGCATTGGAAGTATTACATAATCTTTGATTTCTGTTATCAATCCATTTGGTAGTGTTTGGTTTTGTATAGTAATTTACCAGTTCAATTGTTAATATGGTCTTCTTTTTTCATGGAAAAGTTGCACAATAGAAGGTGTCTCTTGCAGCTTTTTGTTTTTACATGGGGTCCATGAACTAACTATTAAAAAATAATTTATACTTCTCAGCAAATAAAAAAGTACTTTTAAAATGGAATCTACATGAATTTCTTTCTCACGAACAATTCAGATTTTCCGCAAGCAATTGGTTAAAGATAAATCTGAATTCTATGAAGTAAACACTAACTTTCATATTGAGGACGATATAAAGAAAGGAATTGGAATGCCCTAGTTTTAGAAACTTGCGTGCGTTAGAAGGAATGTGGTACGTCGAAGTGTTACAGAGAATTCAATATCCAAGTTGATGCTCAAGAAAGGTGTTGAAGCTAGAACCCTCCTGCAGGTGCCTAAAAATGACAAAGAAATCATGAAGAGAAGACGGGAGTGTTATTTCTTTTTGTAGATTATCTATCCATGAACTTTAGTTGATAATATAAAATTACATTCATCCTACCAACTACGCTAACTCAAGTTGACAGCTTTAAATTTTTAAAGACTGAATCAAAATGATCATACTTTTTTTTTATCCCTTGTTATAGATGGGAGCCATGAAGCTGCTGAATGACCCCTCAGAAACCCCTTATCCCTCTAAATCCCACCCACCAGACAGACAGTGCCCATAACTGTGGAAGAGTATGGAACTCTTTTTTAACAATAATATCCCTTTTTTTAGGACCACTTACAACATTAAATTTTATAAACAATAATATCCCTTTAATAAAAAATCAAAGGAAATCATAAACTCAAATTCTGATTGGTTGGGCCTTTAATTGACATGGCATAAAAATCCAGATATAATTATCTTATCCACATGTCTCATTATAGACCAGCCTACCTATATATAAACCCCCCAAACAAGGGTTTACCCATCATAATCTCCTCCTACAATAACATAACAAAACACGCTCAATTTAGTGCCATTTCCATTAACAGTAACTATGGCTCTGCAAGCTGCTGCTGCTTCTTTTCTTCCATCCACATTCTCCATTTCAAAGGAGGTTTGTCAAACGTGTTACGTCAACTGCGCTATTCTTTTTTTGTTGTTGCTAATATTAGAAATTTAGGTTTTGTAATGATAATGCTTGGTGCTTTTTCTCTTGTTTTTGTTATCCCAAGCAGGGCAAAACTGGTGCATCATTGAAAGACTCAATCCTCTTTGGCATTTCACTCTCTGATCATCTCAAGTGTGAATTCAGCTCCTCCTCCTCTTTGAAAATCAAGGTACTTAATCTAATCTTTCTTCTCAACTATAATGGTGTTTAATTATGTCATATATTTATATATAAGCTTCCTGGATTTTAATTATTAGGTATATTAAGTCTCGCATTGGTTAGTTTGTGAATATGATCCTCCCTCTCTCGTGGTATTCTTGAGAAATGAAGTTAGATCCAAATCCAATCTTGCAATTGTCCACTTCTTCAAATTTCACACTTTAGAAGTAAGGGCTTGAGGGAGCTGTATAAAAGATTGGACAGTTTGGTTCCATGCTGACAAAGTTTTGGTCATCACTGTACTGACACTATCTCAGTCTTTGAATCGTTAATCCGACAGCCGAGAATAGTTGTCCAAGAAGAATTTCTTGAATAACTATTCGCGTATTTCACAAATATCGACATGGTATTGACAAAAAAAAACTTGTCAGCACCGGAACCAAAATGGCGCTTTAGGGGTGAAGTTAGATCCAAGTCGAGTTTTTCAACACGAATTTCATTAAAAAAATGTAGCTTGACTTATAAAAGGTTGAATCATTTTTTCAGAAGGGTGTAAGAGCTGAGGCAGTACTTACAACACCAGGTGTTACAAATTCAGCATCAGAAAGGAAGAAAACCTTGAGGAAAGGCACTGTTATCATCACTGGTGCTTCTTCAGGACTAGGTCTGGCCACAGCTAAAGCTTTGGCTGAAACTGGAAAATGGCATATAATTATGGCCTGCAGGGATTTCCTCAAGACAGAAAGGGCTGCAAAATCAGTCGGGATGTCGAAAGAGAACTATACTATAATGCATTTAGATCTTTCTTCCCTTGACAGTGTCCGCCAGTTTGTCGATAACTTCAAAAGATCTGAGAGACCCCTTGATGTTCTGGTTTGCAATGCAGCTGTTTACTTGCCAACTGCTAAAGAACCTACCTTTACAGCTGATGGATTTGAGCTCAGTGTTGGTACTAATCATCTTGGACATTTTCTCCTTTCAAGATTGCTGCTTGATGACATGAAGCAATCTGATTACCCTTCAAAGAGACTCATCATTGTTGGTTCAATCACAGGTATAAATAAAATGTTTGGTATATCGACATGAGCCTAAACATACAGTGTCGACTTGGGATATCTAGTAGTTGATCATAGGTGGTGTCAGACTCATAAGTTGCGCTCTTCAACCTGCGGGCATGGGGTCATATTTGAACTTCATAAAGTATTAAAAAACAGAGAATATTGTTGATCTGGCTAGTAACAAGATTTGTTTTTTACTTTGGAAAAATGAATCTCAGGGAACACAAACACTTTGGCTGGAAATGTACCTCCAAAGGCGAACCTAGGGGACTTGAGGGGTCTAGCAGGAGGGCTAAATGGGCTAAATAGCTCAGCAATGGTTGATGGAGCAGAATTTGATGGTGCAAAGGCTTATAAAGACAGCAAAGTCTGCAACATGCTCACTATGCAAGAATTCCATCGTCGTTATAACAAGGATACTGGAATTACATTTGCTTCCCTTTATCCAGGCTGCATTGCAACAACAGGTCTTTTTAGGGAGCACATTCCATTGTTCAGGACTCTCTTTCCACCATTCCAGAGGTTCATCACAAAGGGATTCGTCTCCGAAGAAGATGCTGGAAAAAGACTTGCACAGGTAAGTAAAACACAGTTCATCATATATCAGACATTAATTGTCCTATGTGTTTTGATAATATCATATGTTTTGTGTTGTTTTCACAGGTTGTAAGTGATCCAAGCTTGACAAAGTCAGGTGTTTACTGGAGTTGGAACAAGGACTCAGCTTCTTTTGAGAACCAATTGTCTGAAGAAGCTAGTGATATCGAAAAAGCCCGTAAAGTATGGGAAGTCAGTGAGAAACTTGTTGG
Source organism: Vinca minor (assembly GCA_026122235.1). NCBI lineage: Eukaryota > Viridiplantae > Streptophyta > Magnoliopsida > Gentianales > Apocynaceae > Vinca > Vinca minor. The sequence continues at coordinate 199,582 of JAOCZM010000284.1, read as the reverse complement.
TTTGGCCTAAATCAAATCCTGGATCATTTTTCATGCTTGAGAGTTAGAATTTTCAGGTGTTGGGTGGTTGTAATTTGGCTTTTCACTTGTAATAGTAAATTTTTCTTTAGAATGTTAATAAAAATGCAATACCCCATCTTTCTTTCATTGGATGATCTTGAGAAGCATATTCCACTCTCTTCTGATTTCACAATATACAGTCCGGTCACGATACTGATAGTGCTTTTTTATCAACGTTGTAAGACTAATTTTAGTTACCGGATCGTTTAATTAGACCACGGAGATTGAGGAACAGTTGTTCCTAGACAACTAATCTAGTAAGTATGATCAAACGAATCCGATAGAACTTTACATTAGTCTATTTTATGCGTACCGAACTAGAGTTCATAAGCTGAACTCAACAAAAAGGAGGAGTTGAACGAGTTTTGTGATCCATGTACACATAATAGTCATGGTTGAAAGTATCGGTCGAGTTACGAGTCAACCCTAAGGAACGGAAGGTTCCAAAAATAAAACGACACCCCGCTGGGGTGTTTCAAAGGGGAATGACTAATTCGGTATCAGTTCGGTGTAACTCGGTCCGACTCTCCCGAATTGTGTCACTAAGTAAAAAAATCGTCAAAACTCGGCCAAGTTAGACGAGTTTTATTGGGAAAATATGAAGAAAAAAAATTAGATCTCTCATTAATAGAAGAATTGGTTTTGGTAATTTCCGTTATAAGTTACCTTTTGTCTAAAACTTTGGTCTTAAATACATAAAAGGTGTTGATTATGATATTAAGTTAAAAAAATCAATGAGTAAGCTTCCTTTAGGGAGAAAATTAAGAAATAAATCTTTAAATCTGATTTATTTTTTAAACATATATTATAAAGATCATAAAATTTAAAGTTCAATTGTTAAGTTTTTAAGGAATTAACACATTAAATGTCGTTAGCTTTTAGATAAACACCTAACTTGGATACCTATTTGGTACATTTAAGAAATTGGATACCCAATTGAAACTTTTTGTAGACTTTAGACACTTTTTTGGTAACACTAAAAATAAGAATTAAACTACTTTTCGAAAATGAAAAAATACGACTCTCTCAGTGTAGGATACAATGGAAAACTTGTATTGAAATTTTAATTTAATTTAGAGATGAGACATTTAGTTTCGTACCTCCCAATAAAACAAATCGTATATATATAATAAAATTGGGGCGGAAGCCTATGACATCGACTCGTGGCATATTGTAGATAATCCTCCAATATGAAGCCTACACGTTGTATTTGGAGCATTGATTACTTCCTAGGACATTGTGCCCCATTAGCTAATGACATATATATATACAATACTTAGGTAACTATGGAGTTAAAATATTAAGCAAAATAATTCATGTTGTCTATAGCTATTGTAGAAGAGCTAATAGTAATAATTTACCTCTTTATATAGAGTTTTTGTCTTGCTCTCTAAGATTAAAACATTAAATTCTTTAATTACATTAAGTTCAATGTATTGATGTAGATAATTGAAAAGTCTCTTCTTCTTATGGTTATTATTCTACTAATGTTCATTATTTATATAAAATTATTATCCATATTTAATTAAGAGATTTTACACATTCCACACATATATGATTTGCTTTAGAAAACCTATTACTGATTACTATTTCTATAACAGATATTATAATTATTTTATGAATTCACTAATGCATAGAGTTAAAAACATGAGTAATAAATTATATATACAAGAATTTTTTTTATATAAATTATTTGTGGAAGAGAAGTTGGAAATGTTTGTTATCATGATTACACGCTAACATGGTTGTAGAAGAAAATGAAAAGAATGTAAAACAATATAATGATTATTGAATAAAAACGAGGAAGGAACAAAATAACATTATTGATGGAGAAAAAAATATGAAAAAGCTAAGAATTAGTATTTTAAATACATAAATAATTATAGTATATGTATTTAAGATAACAATTATAATTATATAAGCAATTAAAAGAAAATGAAACTTGAAAAGAAATTTTTGATTTGATAAAATAAAAAAGAAAAAGAAAATATCAGTTACCAATACTTGATTCTATAACAATAAACTCTAATAGATAATATAAAAAAAATAGTTTCAAGTACCAAGATAAAAGAATATCTGTCTCAATTTTCAGAACATGTTTTTGTTGATTGAAAATAAAGAGCTTGCCACCTAAAAAACATGGGGTAATGAAAAATCTTGAGACTTGATTCAATTCTTTGATTGCCTATTTTTTTGTTTTTTTTCCATGTAATTATTTCCTTGCTTTTTTTTTTGTGTAATTATTTTCTTACTTTTATTTGCTTGAGAATGAGGATGGAGAACATGTAATACGCTATGAAGGGTGCACATTTTTTTTTCTTTGTGCAGGTATAATGGCTCTTAAAGGTTCCCAAAATAAGGGCGCAAGGGAGTTGACGGGAAAAGGGTGCTAAGCAGCTCTTTAGTGGCAGAAGGGAAAAAAATGTAAGTTAAACTTCTTGGAGGATTTTTGTATTTTGTTATGTTTATTTTATTTGAATACATATTTTATATAATATGTAGAACAATTATAAAATATGAAGGCTATTTTGTTTTCTAGAAAAAATAATATTTATGATGGTTTTGTTCTTAGATAAAAGAATGAATTAATAAGTTTATAAATACAAAAGTATAATTATTATACTTTATCTAAATTTATTTTGAAACATATTATTATGAAATTATTGAATATAAAAATAAAATTTTAAAAAATTCGCGCAACGCGCGAGCAACGAAACTAGTTAGACATTTAAATCCAGATGAAAAAAGTACGTCTTAACTGATGTCGAAAGTTCGAATCTCGATTGTATCTAAATGGTTCAGATCCCCTTTAGCCGTCATTTTACCCCTTAAATGGTTCAGATCCGATTTGAAAACGGTTTTATGCCAGAAACGGGCAAAACCGGCCTCTTCATCAGACATGTCATAACATAATTATAAGAAGACCCGCCACCAAGCCTAAGCCCTAAAACCACCACACCTCTGCTCCTTCACATAGAGCGCCGGCGACGCATTTGGGAATTAATCGAAAGGTATATTTCAATCCCTTTTCTTCTCTCAATCCTCGATTTCACTGTTTGTTTGAGTTGGGGGGTTTTCTTTTTGAATTTAATTTCTGTATAAATATTGCATTTTTTTTCCCTAGTTTCTAAGGCTATAGTAGTAATCAGAATGAGAGCCAAAATTTCTTTTCAATTTATGGGGGGTTTTTCGAACTGGCTTTCAAGAATTAATTGTTTTTTATTGCAAAAGTTGGTTTAAATGCTTTTTTTAGCTATAAAAATTAGCGTTTTGGGATTAGTTGGTCAAGTTGAATATGTCAGTATATAATTTCTTGAGTTTTTGTGCTTTACCTGATGGGGTGTGGGGGTGGGGTGTGTGTGTGTGTGTGTGTGCTTGGATTTTGCCTTTAGGGATGCCCATAAGAACCCTGCTCTTCCATATAGCAATTAATTGGGAAGTTTAATCTGAGTGAAAAGGAAAAATGAGGATCAATTTTACAACTCTTAAGGAAAGATTAAAAAGCAACCTCAGAGTAAGTTAAGCGCCAAAAAAAAGGCTAAGATTACAAATTAAACTATGGTCCTAGATCTTGGTTAGATAGTGTTTGGATATGACTTCATCGCCACAGGGCTTCGTCGCAACAGCACCAACAGCATACCCACCTGCCTGCCTAGATATTAAAGTCACTCTCCTACAAATTGACAAGCAGGAAGAATTCCTAAGCTACATAATTCCTTAAATCATAGTGTGCTACGGAAGGATACGCTTAAAGATATGCATGATTAGTAGGATATTGATATCTCGTAAATAAATGAGTAAGTTCATGCTTTAGCTAAAGCAATTTAACCCCAATTCTCTGTCCTGGTAATACTCCTCGAAAACTGATTAGTAAATCTGAGAAACATGATACTGTGAATGATCATTGTTCCGTTTTTCTTTCTGAAGGTCTATCTTTTCTTTACAGTCAATAACAAATAACCATATTTAGGAACATAGTAACTAGAATATGACTTCTCTTTTCTTTTACCCTTTTCTTTATTGGGGAAGGGGAGGGTTGACAATCCCCAGCTCTGTTTCAATAAGCTGATGAATCTAACGAAATTAACTATGAACTTTTATGTGGAAAGCAGCAAGTAAAATGAAAGATAATGCCGCATCCCTCGGCTGCTTGTTTAATTACTATTTATATGCAGTTTCCATCTAATTTAAACTATCTGTAGTATGTTTAAGCTTATTTAAATAGCCACTTTTCAAAGTTCGTTTTTATGTATTTGTGTATGTTGTACTTGTTGTAATCATTCTGTTGGATGGTATATCATGTTGGGTTTTAGTTTTGAATTTAATTTCGGCCCAAAGTTTCATTTTCTATCTCTCAGGGATATTTTAAAATTAAAATGAGGGCTAAAGTTTCTTTTCATTTTCTGGTTTTTCGAGTTGGCTTCCAAGACTTGATTGGATAAGTGCAAAAATTTCTTAAACGAATTTTTTAGCTACAAAGTTAGCATTTTTAGATTAGTTGGACAAGCTGAATATGTGGTCATCTAATGGCTTGAGTTTCTCTGCTTTATTTTCTTAGGATTAGATGGGGAAGAAGCGAAAGCATAGTGAAGCTGAGGCTGCCAACCATGCAAAGAAAGAAGAAATTGTGGCGGAAAGGCCTAAAAGGACACTTTTAGGTTGGAAAGACAAGGTTGAAGAGAAACCAGAGACTGATTCTGTTGTTTTTAGAAATAAAGAGAAGGTCTTGGTCACATGTTCTCGACGCATCAATTTCAGGTAATTTTTGTTTTTCCGATTTTATTGTCTAATTTTTCTCATAGGAATTTACTACATTCTGTTTTCTGTTCACTAATATACTTTTTATTGGAAAATTATGGAAATTAAGGTATAGGCATTTGATGTTGAACCTGGTATCACTTTTGCCACACTGCAAGAAAGACAACAAAGTTGAGTCAAAGAGTAGTAAAGGAGCAACCTTGAATGAGCTAGTTGAACTGAAAGGCTGTTCATCTTCTTTATTTTTCGAGGTAAAGTAACATCATATGGATTCTAGATGGCCCGCTCCTCTTTTCTAACCGCTATTTGGATTATGCTAATGTCAATTTTTGTTCATCTGGAGCAAGGATTGTATTCAATCTTGTTTTATATTTTACTAGAAAAGTCTGAAACTTCCATCATAAGGGTCATTGCGAAGTTGGACCTATGCAACTTATCAGGAATGGGTTTAAATGCCCAAGAACTCTCCGTCTCACAAACTCTCTTCTCCACCAACTGTAAAATGTTTGAAAGGACTTTCTATCAATTACGAATCACCCAGTTTTTCCAGTACCATATTGAATAAATATTTTCATATGAAACAAGTTTATTTCTGATTCCTGCTTGGTGATTAAGGCGGTGAAATTCAGAATTACAACCATAAAGCTCGTTTAATTTGTCTGCTACCTTTTTTTTGGGATTAAATGTTCTTCATTTTTCTGATTGCAGTGCAGAAAAGGTAGGGACCTTTATCTTTGGATGTCCAAGTGCCCCAATGGTCCATCAGTGAAGTTCCTAGTTAATGCAGGTTAGTCGTAAGTGGTCAAGATGGTCGAAATGTGTAGCTTCTTTATTTCAACCCGCTTGTTATCTGGTCTTTTCTTGTTCATGCTTTAGAATCATAAGTGTTCTAACTTGCAGTTCCTTTTCTTATTGAAGTACATACCATGGAAGAATTGAAGCTTACAGGCAATCACCTGAAGGGTTCACGCCCCATCCTGACTTTCTCAACCAATTTTGATACAGACCCCCATTGGAAGCTTGTGAAAGAGCTGCTCATGCAGGTTTATAAACATTTTCAGCGTTGGATCATTTTGTCTACAGTTGTGAATTGGGTCTGGACTGTTAGCATTGACAGTATCGGTGTGCTTCTCTTTTTTCCTGTCCTTTCATCAGATATTTGGAACTCCCAAGGAACAAAGAAAATCTAAACCGTACCACGACCACGTGTTCGTTTTTTCCATTCTCGATGGTCATGTCTGGTTTAGGAATTACCAGGTCTGTGGTCGAATATATGAGAACTTTCAATCATTTTGTGATGTTTGGTTGATCTAATCAATTTGTATACGTATTCTGCACGTCCATGTATTGCATTCTGGTTAATGTGGCATCTCTGCTATTCTTGATTATATTTGAACGCCTATCTTTCACATGTAAATGTTCAGCATATAACTCTTTCAAGTACAAGAAAATATAAAGCATTTTTTTTATTGATCTCTGGTATCCAATTCCTCAAGTTTTGTCCATCGGTGAATGAATTCTTATACTCCCCCAATAAAGATCACACCTAAGATGTTTCTTTTTTTTTCATATGCAGATATCTTGCCCTCATGCTGCTGATACTCAGAAAATAAACCATGGTGACTTGGAGAAGATGACCCTTGTTGAGGTTTGTAGTCCTCGTGCAGAATACGTGATCGTTATGTTTCTGCAAGAAGCTAACCTTCTCTTTCATGAATAGGTTGGTCCAAGATTTTGTTTAAACCCTATAAAAGTTTTTGGAGGCAGTTTTGGAGGCCCGACATTGTACGAGAATCCTTTTTACATCTCACCAAACCAGGTTAGTCTTTCTTCCACTTGTTAGATCTTGACCTCACTCTTCCCATTCTTTTATTTTTGTTTTTCTTAATTATATAAAGTCTTAGCTTACAAGATCTACCTGTAATTGCATTTTTACTTGAGAAATTCTTTCTCATCATCATCAAGTACTGCTACTAGCCCAATTTGTATGGAGCAAAATGTTCTTTTAGTTCACAATATGACTATTGTACGTGCATTTTGTCCAGATTCGTACAATGGAGAAGAGAGAGAAGGCTGGGAAGTATGCTAAGAAAGTTAAAGCTAAAACTAGAAGGAAGATGCACGAAATGGAAAATCCCCTCGAGGTTGACCAACTTGCACACATGTGGGATGAATGATAAACGGCAAGAATTGTGTCGATTCATTTCGAAATTTTGTTCCAGAAATCGTTTTCCTTAATAGTTATTATTGTATCAAGAATCCAGATTGGGTTTACCTTAAAAACATTTCAGGTGTTTCTACCTTAAATTCCTTTCCCCTCTCTCCAGAACAGTTAATTAATTTCAGATATTGCATAAACGTGAAAACCAGTAAATATAACCTTTTTTAAAAGATAGGAAGACGGATATTCTTATTGCATAATTACAGTAGTTATCCACCTGGGAAGATGTCCCTCTGGAAAAACTTAACTAGAGTGCATTCCAATCTGTCCAATTAGTTTCACTTCCAACACGAGGGATGCTGTTAACCCTTGAATATATATCAACTTTGAAGTTAGATCCACACAACACGCCTTCGCTATCCACCCTCGGCATTGCCCTCATTCTGTTCATCGGATGCTCAAAGCTCATTAGCCCTCCCTCGCTGCGATACATACATCCTGCACATTCATCATTTAACATTACATCAATATTTATTTTCCATGACTAATCACACATCTTAAATCTACGCGACATCCTTTATAACATTCCATCACGAGCGTTACATCAGATGTCACATATCATTCAGACCAGGGGCAGCCCCAACAAATCACATTACATTTGTTTTCCCTTCTAAGACTTCATCCTTCGTCCACATCCTGACACCACAACATATACTAACTTGTAATGTAATTCTGCCACTAGTTACAGAGGATCTAGACCGTCCTAATCAAGAGACGTTCTTAAATTACCTTTAGGAAATGGGGCAAAAGATTTGGCGCAGCCCGCTTTGATGACGGCTAAGTCATCAGAAATCACCACAGAGCCATCAGCAGCAACGCCCCAGTACAGCTTCACTCCTCCATCAGACCCCTGAAATTACATCCAATCTTTTAGTTACTAAATATTTTTTTCTCTGTCACAAGTCTCGATTAATGGGACAGTCGCAACAACAAGCAGTCGCAGGCCACCCCAAGATTTTAAAAACTACATTTTTTACCCTCAAGAGTTGTTTAGAAAAATCTTTTGAAATTTCAAGTCTCGTCCCCTAAAACGTACAAACTTGTCCCCCTATAAGTTGCTAAATACTAGAGATATATATGTACCAGTGCAGCAAATACAGTTCCAGCCTTGCTATCATAGACCACAAAGGCAAAGCTTCCATCAAGATCCTTAATAACTTGGTCAGCTGGATATGGACCGCGGTCTCGAAGGGTTCGATAGGCTTCGATCACAAGCATGGCTTCATTGGTTCCTTTTGATAGACCATACTGTCTTATTTGAGAACACAGGTTGTTTAAGCTTCCCAGAAATAGGCAATATATATCATCATAACCACAGAATAACCTGCTGCAACAAACTCCCATTAGATTAAACCATTTTTCAAATTTAAGCAATATATAGGGAAATCAGCCTATTTAGTCCTCCAAATTTTTTTATTTCGTCCGTATAGTCCATAATGTTTAATTTCAGTATATTTAGTCCCCCAAAAATTTTCGTTTCACCTGTATAATCCCCAATTTTTAATTTCAGCATGTAAAGTCTCTTATCTATTTACGTGCTACATATAGAGGTTCCACCACCACTTCTGCGTCGGGATCAGGCAACCCCAAATTCATATCATCCACGTGCTTAATGAGCGGGGTATAATTGTCAGTTTCAATTTATAAAATTTACAAAATACAAAAAATCAGTATAAAAAATGATTATAAAAAGGAAACCCCAAATTATATTGCTCTAATTTAGAGGAACTCATTTGCCCCAAGTCCGCCGCATAAGAGGTGGTGGAACCTCTATGTGCATCATATAAATAGATAAGGGACTTTACAGGCTGAAATTAAATATTGGGGGCTATACAGGCGAAACAAAAAATTTTGGGGACCTAAATAGGCTGAAATTAAACATTAGGGACTATATAAGCCAAATGAAAATTTCTGGGGACTAAATAGGCTGATTTCCCCAATATATATCATCAAACCATTTTTCAAATTAGTTTGATTATTAACTTTCTTAATTCTTGTAAAACTTTCAAATACTGTCCTTTTAACACAATACTCAAACTAAATTATTAACTTTCTTAATTCTTGTAAAAAAACGCCACGGCTCCAGTGTGAAAATTTTCTCGTCCGCTGGATTAAAATTTTGACAGTTAAGATTGATTTAAAAAAAAAACACATGTTTTAGTACTCAGAACACATGTCCTTTTTTATAGCGATGAACACCTATTCTGAATCTCAAAACACCTGTTTTAAGCTCAAAACACGTCTTTTTGAATCTCAAAACACTTGTTTTTTAATCTCATAACACCTATTCTGAATTGTTCCCTATATACTGGGAAAAAAAAACATGTTCCGCATAGGATCCGGATTGGTAAAAAAATTTAAATACCTTTAGTCCTTTTAACACAATAATCAAACTAAATTGTTAACTTTCTTAATTGGTAAATTTTCCAAAAAGTAAATAGTAATCTAGAACGGATAAAAATACAATATGACAGAAAATGTTACAAAGCATAGGGTATACCTAGGAGTAGTGTGGAAGGAGGAAGAGAGAAGTGGTTGACCATAAGCAAGCACAGCAGAATGTCCAAAAGTCATGGAAAAAGTGTTGGAAGGATTAACAGATATGAACTCTTTAAGAGTTTCTTCTGGATGCTTAGGTGATCTCTTGGCACCACCATTAAGAGATGCTGGACTGTTAAGCTCATCTGGGGGATTAGCAAACGTTTTATGAAATATCGCCAACATCGATCGGAATAATTCTTCTTCTTCTTGCAAAATTTGAATTTTAGAAATTATAGTAACAAAGGAAATTAATTTTGATAATAATTTAAGGAACCGAGTTTACTAAGATTAATGGTTTTTTTTTGGGGGAAGATAACTGAGTGTTTTCAAGGGTGAAGGCCAGTACGGTACTTATAGTAGTGCGCAGTGGGGATGGGGCGGCGGGGGTGCTTTGGGTCGCCACTGCTTCCGTGTAGAAACGAGATTTATTTTGCACAATGTCAAACACTTATTATCTGTAGATTAGAAAAATAAATTAACAACTGATATTATATATTGTACAAATTAAGTAAAAATTATTTAATATATATTAAAATAATAAATAATTTTAGCTGTTAAATATTTAAATTTATAATATGATAACAGGAAATTGGCCGATTTGGCCCTCAAAGTATTTATAAAATTATCAACTCGTCATCAATATTTTTATACTTCTCAGATGGTCCTTTAAGTATTTGAACGCAGCCTTTATTGTCCCAGCAACACCAAACTGGCTGGTTTCGGCCACATCTGGTCACGCACAAGTCACGTGATGATTCTGGAGGGGTAAATTCTGGTCACGCACAAATCACAAACAAATTTGCCCCTCCATAATCACCACGTGACTTACGCATGATCAGATGTAGCTCGAAAACACCGAATTTGGTGTTGGTAGGACAATAAAGGATGCACGCAAATACTTAAATGATCATATGAGAAGTATAAAAACATTAAGGCCAAGTCGATAATTTCTTAAATATTTTTAAGGACCAAATCGGCCAATTTTCCTATGACAACAGTTACAGATGTCACCATAGCCGGACCGGATTTGGCCAGTTGAGTGATTATTATGGGAGTGGTGACGTGTAGATGAGGAGATTGATGGATAAGGATTCTCGTACTTCAATGTTTTTGTTTTTTGGGTCCAATTTTGTTCTTCTTGTTTCTGTTTTTCCAACCTTCTTTATCCACTTTTAAATTTAGCAACTTTATTTAAAAATTACTCCCCACCGAATGTATATCAAATACATAATTTATTGTTCGTTTAAAGGATAAGATATAGTATTTAATAAATATTTTTGTTAATTTAATTATCGAGTATTATTCTTATGAATATTTATTTTTTAAGAGGTTGTTTGTACTTAATTTTTAACATTTTTGCATTATTTCTCCTTTATTTTATTTTATTAGTAAAGGACTTTAATAATCAACTTAAAACTAATATTCCAAAACGAGTATAACAAATAAATATTAGATTCAATTCATTTATAAAATAAGATGAAAGGAACGCAAAAATTAAATTTAGAGTGCAAATTTCATTTCCTTTATCCTCCTTTGATTTTTTTTTTAGTAAGCCTTTTATCCTCTGTTTTTTCTCCATTAATACAAAAAATCATCTAGAACTTATACGAGTCACCTATTGTTATTGTTCAGTTCCTAGATAAGGTGAAAGACATGACTCAGCGTTCTGTTTCTTTCCTTTTGTTTTTTAGTTAATTTACTCTTTCCTTTATGAGTATTTTCATTTTTCTTTTTAATACATAAGATTGAATTAAATGTTACACCACATTATTAACTTACAGTGACTTCATGGAAAATAGAATAATATTAATGACTACCAAATGAGGGAAGTGAAAGGTACTCCGCTACCGGCCGCCATAGTTTTGGATGATAACCTTATCCAAAATCAGGTGAAAGTGACTCATTAACTGATCATTATTATTCTCAAACAGTCTAAGGTAAATTTTTATTTCTGTGGGCAAGTTATTACAACTACCTTATTGGATAAACCACACTGTGGATTATAAGATAATAAAAACACAAAGCTTAATCAAACTCCTCTATAGGAATCGGATAGCCCAAGTGGTAAAGCTACCCGAATACGGGGCGGAGGTCCCGTGTTCGATTCTTATATCTCCTCATAATGGGGCAAATAATTCTCCTCTTTATGAGGCTTATCTTCCCTCCCCAGGCATGGGGCATGCTTCAATCTTCCCTATCTAGGGTACTCTCCGCTCTTCCCCTTCGGAGACAATCGCATTCGGGCTCTCAAAAAAAAAAAAAAAAACTCCTCTACTACTTCTTAATAATGTTTTATAACAAATAAAAAAATTATTTTTGCAGTTTGGTTTTTTTTTTTTTTTTTATAACTATTTAGGTGCGATTTTATTAAGGAATTAAAGAGCGCTAATGGGAGATTGCTGCCAATCTAGGCGAGAGATAAAATATCGGGGATGTTTATTTGTAGAGATAAAATATGCGTTACACACGTGATCCAAAACGGCTTGAAGGCTAAAAAGCAGCCTACGATGGGCCCAAATATTAATTTTTTCTTTCGAGAAGATAAGATCCAGCAGACTATATATAACCATCATATGTGGGCCTACTCAAATTACAATTGGCCCATGGATGATAAAACCCTAAACACTCGCAGCCCACAGCTCTTTCTCTTTCTCTTTACCTTTGCATTTGCGAACCAAACAAATGCTGTAGTGAAACAGGAGTTTGCTGACAAGTGAGCTAAGTTTAATTTTTTTTTTTTTTATTAAGTTTGAGTTTAAATGACTTCACGTTTGATCTTAAGAGTGTGTGATCTTAAGAGTGTGCTTATAGTAATATCACAATTTCAACTTATGCACTAACTCTATATTGTATTTTTAAATTTTATTATTCGCATTATTCTATACATATCTCAATCAGATTAGTCAGACAACTAGAATCACCAATCTACCGAGAAATAGGAATTCGCTAACGAAGTGTAGCGTAATTGTATGGACTCAAGTCATTGGTGCATTTGAATTATGCAATATTCAAATTATGTTCTTTTTTAAAAAAGAATTTTTCTTATATAAGGAATGTAATATTCAAATTGAAATTATTATTTTACGAACAGAAAAGGTTAGACCAAATGCAGCTTATTTTTGTCAACAATATGTTTAGAGTTAACTCTTTGGTTTCAAATGAGTAATTCATTAAGCAAGAGCGAAGACAAGATCGAGAATTAAGAAGGTAAGGCTAAAATATATTGTTATTATTCATCATTTTTTTTAAACTGTTAGAGTTCGACATTTGGTATTTAAGAATAAGACATTTAATCATTAAACTCGCTTTATTAAGATGAATTTATTATTTCCTCCTTAAATAGATAGTATCGTGTTTGAGAGTGAATCAAACTCCATTCACAAACAAGTTAAACTTTGCAAAAAAAAATTTTAATTTTAATTTTATCGGTTGAGAAAACCAGGCATTCCATAGAGGTAACCAAAAGAATGTTCATAGTCAAGTTCTTTGACAACAACAAAAATAACATAACACATTAAGTTCTCAGAATTATTGTCCAATAGTCAAATTCTTTGACCAAAAAAAAAGTAAAGAGTTAACCCACCTGCCTAGAAATATATATATATAAAAAAAAGAAAATCCAATAGTCATGTGTGTTGTTAAATAAGTTAATCTAACAGTTGTTTATTCTTTATAAATAAAATTCAAATCGTTAAAATAACTCGTTCGACCATAAAAGAATATTACGTGTATACAAAAAAAAAATTGTTCCACAATAAATATTTAAATCAAGAGAAGCACATAAATACTAAAAGGAGAAGGTGAACGGTAGATAAGTGAATGCACATCTCATCCATCTTTGTCTACTCTGCACAAATCTAGGAAAAAAAAACAATAAGCAATGGGCATCACATGGTCCTCCGTCTGTCTCCCTTCCGTATTTAGTACAAACATTTTTTTTTGTCACATCCTGCAGAATATTTATACATATTAAGATTTCACAATTTTGAACACTTATTTTTTAAACACATTTTTTTCAATACAGATGTGTTGGGGCAGCGAAAGTAAACACGCGGATAATATGAAGAGAAAAAGAAGAATAAATAAATCAATAAAATAAGAACACTAATATTTTTAACGTGGTTCGGTCTCAATCCAGACCTACATTCACGACACCGAAGGGTAAAAACTTTCACTATGTAATTTTTGGACGGAACAAAATTACAAACCCTCTAGCAAACCAAACTCAGGAAATTCATCATCTGAGTTGGTGGCGCCCAACGCGGCACACACACAAATAATACTAAACTAGGAGATTTCTATTTATAAGGTTTTTCTTCCTCCTAATTTACTAATACAAACGATGTGGATATTGAGAGAATCCCAATAAGATGTTCAACGCTATTAGATATTTGATTCGACAATAAAGAATTATTTTGTACAATACAAATAAAAAAATTTCCGCATTGGATAAGAAGTCCCCTGTTCACACTTCACACTTCACACTCATTGATGATATGCTTTTCCTTTTGGAATATTAGGCGACGCCGAGATTCCTCCGAATTACTCAGCAAGAGGTTTGCTCAGAGGTCACCACCATATCTTTTTGCAAAATTTGCTATTATCTATCCGTAGCTAATCTTTACAGTGAAGTCCTAATCTGTATGGGATACACCACGGCTCCTATGTGGAAAGGCTTTTGTGCGGAACATGCGGGACAAAATCTCGTTCGATAGATTAAAGTTTTAACAGCTGAGATTGATTAAAAAAATAAAGCAAATTTGTTACCGAGCGCAAAAAAAAAGTGTTCAGTCATTAGCTCTGCATAAGAACCGGACTGGGATGGGATAGGGCGGATGGGCGAAACCAGCAATTTAATATTATAAAGGGAATTTATAAATTCAAGAAGTGAGACTTGATATTTCAAAAAAAAAACGTAATTTTCAAAAAAATTGAAATAGTTATTATTTTGCTTTTTTGGGTCGGCCACTGCAAAGGAGCGTCTATTAGTGGCAATTTTTACATTTTTTTTGTAAATATAAGATTTCTTTTTTAACTTTTGTGAATATTAAATTTAAATAATTACACTTATTAAATTTAAATAATTAAGATGTGATTCGTGTTAGGGCCGTCAATTAGATCTATTTGGGTTCAAAATTTTGGGTTTGGAACCAGGCTCACCAAATAAAGACCCAATTTGGATGCAATAATATGAGTCTTGACTCAATTACGTTGAGTCTCAAATCTTATATTAAAGTTATAAGTGGGTCTGTGAGTTTTTGAATTTTTTGAGTCTATACAATTATATATTAGACTCATTATTTTTGGATCTTATATTTATCTAGATCAAGACTCATCTGAATACTTACCCAATCTTAATCTAGATATAAAAAATCATATTTGAACTCAGATTAAGTTTAATGGGCATGAATCTAAATCTGAACTTTTAAATCTCATTTACGTGCCTAATTCATGTGATAGTCTGGTGATCGAAATGTCTCACTCTTAATTTAATAGACTAAGAACGAAACTTGTAAACTTAAAAAAAAAAAAAAAACTATCACCCATAAATATAGCTAAGGAATA
The DNA here is from genome assembly GCA_026122235.1 of Vinca minor. NCBI lineage: Eukaryota > Viridiplantae > Streptophyta > Magnoliopsida > Gentianales > Apocynaceae > Vinca > Vinca minor. Next base: position 184,437 of record JAOCZM010000284.1, on the reverse strand, counting down.
AAATAATTAACATTTGGCCTTAGAAACGAATCTATAGTAGTTTGGTTTAGATTTGTTTTCAATTATTATTTAATGTTATTTTCATTTGATTTGTTGAATATCTTATACTCCCTCCATTCCCTATTAATTGTCGTTTAGGAGATATCTAGGTATCCAAATTAATTGTCGTTTAAGGTTCTTTTATTAGTTGTCAACAATTTATTTCAATTATACCCTCAACATTTTCCTTTCTTTTCTTTATGATGTATTAGTGAGAGAGAGGAAGGTGGGGTAATATTGGAAATTTAAGTGAAAATGACAACTTCCTTAATTTTCTCAAATTGTCTAAAGAGTCTTATATTTAGGAATGGAGGGAGTACTTTATTTCTTTTTAAAACATGTGATAAGCTGTTTCCCATTTCACTTTATATCAACAACTTGGCAAGTTGCAAATCTTGATTTGATGGTTTGAAAGCTTTCACATGTAAAATAAAAAACAAAGAAGGAGAAAAGACAACTATTTTACTACTCAAGTTGAGCATAAAATAGGAATCGAGTATGCCAGTGGTAAGAGCTTATCCCTGGCTACTGAACGAAGGTCCCCAGTAGTCGATTCTCGTATCTCCCCCATGAGCACAATAAATTCTCCTCCTTGTGAGGCCAAGTTCCCTCCCCGGCTTGGGACATACTACAATCTCCCGATCTAGGGTATTCTCCACTCTTCCCCTTCGGGCCTCAAAAAAAAAAAAAAAAAAAAAGTTGAGCATAAGAATGCCAGAAGAAATCATTTGCAGCAATCACCTTCATCATATACTCTTTATTCTTATTTAATCAAACAATAATTTCACGAAAAAATAACATGCCAGTGTAAAAGTAAAATAAAATTTTAGATTTAAAACTTATTTTTTTCCTCTCTCAAATAATAAACGATTCACCTTTTACGAACTCTGGACGAAATTCTCAGACAAATGTTTTACCCATATATGCCAAATATATCAGACTATTAATTCTTGATAATTACTCCAAAGTACATTTAGAATCAATACTTATTGTTGCTTATATGTCTATTTTATTTGACGTTCCATTGTGTGATAAGTCATTAAAAATTATATATTGGTGAGAAGTTGAGATGTCTTATTCTTAGGTCTAACAAATTGGTGAGAAGAGTGTTATAGTCCAGCTGGGGTTGGCATCTGCCTATGACCGTGAGATTTGTGGGTTCGACACCCTCCCCTTACGTGGGGTTAAATAATTTCCACCTCCTTCCTGTGAAGTATAAAAAAAGAAAAAACTATGATTTTTTTAAAATGTATACAAAAAAATTATGAGTTCAAAACATTTTGAATTGCGACTAATATCGCAAATTTACATGACTTCATAATAGTGTAAGATTTCGTTGTCTTATTGCGAGAGATTTGCCCATCAAAAGTCAAGTTTCCAACTCCATTATTATGTAATGTCTTCGCTAAAAAGTTGATAATTACTCAAATTGACAGGTTAGGTCTATGTAACCTAATCAAGGCTTTCCCAACTCACAAAGATTTGTAGCCGTAAATTTATTGTGATTGGAAGAATAACACTTTTGGTACTATGGTTACGGGCGGTGGCTTCAGTGCGGAACGAGGTAATTCTACACGTGCAAAACTTTTTTTATTTGTTGTATTAAAATTTTGACGGTTAAAATTGATTTAAAACTGACACATTTCTGAACCTCAAACACCGATCGTGTTTTTAAGCCTCAAAACACATGTCCTAAAGCGTTACGTACGTACTTAAAAAAGTTGTTCCAAATAGAATCCGGACTGCTGGGTTACTTGTTGATTTAAAGGAAGAATTCAATGAACTGTCACAAAGGTAACTATGATGGAGTACTGGTGTAGAACGCGTTTCTTTCCAGTAAATAATGAATAATTTTGACTGTTCTGGACCGTTGGATAAAAAATTCAACGATTCAATATTTTTTTAAGAACACCTATTTTAATTTTCAGACACATGTTATTTAAGACAAATATTAAATGCCTACGGATAGATATCTATAATTGTATATCATTTCTAAAATTTCAAAATTTTCTAAGGAAAAACTGGGGCGGTTCAAAGAAACCAACAGCATCTTATTGGTGCCATTCGCCTGGCAGTCACACTTCATGCCAAGAAAGGTCTCCCGATGATTTGGTATGTATTACATGATTCTTTACAATGGGAGCTTTGTTTTACCATTATACGCATAAAGTTTGAATGGGTCAGTGCTGAGTCATAATGACGGAGAGGTCATGAGTTTGAATCCTCTCCCCGCTTATTGAATTCTTTTATTTATTGTAATAGATATGTCACTTCTCCTAATAAAAAAAAGTTTGAATGTTGCATTTTGGTAACTAGGACTTTGCACCAAGGATGGGCTCACGCCTCCTATGCGGAACAGTACGGATTCCGCACATGCGGGACAAAAGGTCGTCCGTTAGATTAAAGTTTTGGCGGCTGAGATTGATTAAAAAAATGAACAATTTGCTTCATTTTTTCTGAAACAATTGTTCAATGAACAACTGTTCTTAGCTAAGAAACAGCTTGTTCTCAAGCAAAAAAAATATTCCGTACGTGCGAAATCCGTCCTGTTCCGCACAGGAACCGGACTACAAGGATGGGGAGTTCCACATTGCTTTTATACTATTCCTATGTAACTTCACCTTAACAGAACTTTAGGTACACTTGGTTCAATGTTGAATTTTGAGAATACTTTATTGTCCAAGTTCATTCCTAAAGTTTCTAACCTAACCTACAAAAGTAGTTGAATCAATACTTGAAACATTGAGTATTTAACTTAGGGAAAAGATTGTATTTTTATATGTTTATTAGATTACAATTACTAGTATATTTATTAGTAAAATTTCATATTCTATGTGAGTTATTATTTATTTTACCTTCTTAAATTTTATTTTGTTGTTGTTGGGTTATCTATTGTCACGTCCCGTATCTACGGGCCCGTAACGCAACACATGGGCCCCTTATATACTAGTTATAATTTTTATTCTTATCCAATATGAGACATTTCTCCCATATGGACTGAGGTTTCACATTCGTATTCCTCAGGTACCCCTAATCAATAATTAAAAAATAAAATTTTAAATCGATTATTAACATATTTACCTCTTGGGGCCCCCTCCCCATTCCAAGGATTGTGGAATTTTTTTCGTTCGCCTCTCTTTACACACCATGGCTCCTATGCGGACCCTGAAAATTCCGCACGGTGCGGGCCACGATCTCAGCCGTTGGATTTTATACTGTTTGATCCAACGATTGTATCAAAATAGGGGGTATTTTAGGGATAAACTTTGCTTGTTACTTTTTGTTCCCGAGGAGAGAGAAAAATTGCGGCTGAACAAAAACGCATGTTCTTCGTTAGAGAACACATGTTCTTGGTTAAAGAACATGTGTTCTTGGTTAAAGAACATGTGTTCTCTAACGAAGAACATGTTTTTTTGTTCAGCCGCAACTTTTCTCTCTCCTCCTCGGGAACCCAATCGATGTGACGGTTGCGTGTTACTTTTTGTTCCCGAGGAGGAGAGAGAAAAGTTGCGGCTGAACAAAAACGCATGTTCTTCTTTAGAGAACACATGTTTTGGTTAGAGAATGTTCTCTAACCAAAAACATGTGTTCTCTAAAGAAGAACATGCGTTTTTGTTCAGCCGCAACTTTTCTCTCTCCTCCTCGGTAATCCAAACATTTATTTGTAAAATTACATATGTACCCTTTTATTATATAACATTTATTTTTTTATTATTTTTTATTGTCAGCCGCAACTTTTCTCTCTCCAGGATTTGGGACTAGTTTCAAAATTTCATCCGACGGCTAGGAGGGTTCCGTAGGTGCGGAATTTTGGGGGTTCAGCACTGGAGCCGGACTGCTCTTTACAAAGTTTTTAACTTCTCCTTACTACTTACTAATCAAATCAAAGAGCTTTCTTGTCACAGTTATCAATTCACCAACTCCCAATTTGCAGTATAATAAATAAATATAAGAAAAAAGGATATAGCGCAGGCGTAAAACATGCAGAAATCTTGGGGGACCACAAATGGGTGATCACAATAATATTGGGTTCTTAAATTAAAAGCCAGAAAATTCAGTATTGCCAAATTGAATTATGGGTATTCGCCAAATTGAATTATGGGAGAAAAAAAGGAAGCGTCTGTTTAGAATTATTAACACGAACCGTTCGATTAATACAATGCGGAACGACTAAAATTTCATACGTATATAATGACTAATAAGTATTTTACATGTACGAAATATATGTTATTTCGCATTGTTGTTGAGAAGCAGGGGTATGTGTTTGTATTTTTTTAGAGTGTATGTATTTGTATTTTTTTGAAGAATAATAGAAATTGTAATTACTTGGGATTTTTTATGTTGAAAACTACCAGTAAAATATTGTTAGTTTTAGTTGACAAACTAACTTACTCTATTTATAGGTAAAAGCCAAAAAACGTGAAATATGTTATCTTTCTTCTTGATATCGATGGAAATAATTTGAATGTGGAGTTTAAGTTGCTTAGAAAATTCTTGCCTAATGAAAAGATGGGTCCTATTGATATTTTTATGTTCTTGAAGCGTGTACATTGTTTTTCCTAACGCAATATTGCATATAGAATTTTGTTGACAATTCCGGTTACTGTTGCATCTGTAGAAAGGAACTTTTCAAAATTGAAGTTGTTGAAGTTATACATGCGTTCTACAATGTCTCAGGAAAGACTCAATAAATTAACGATGATAGCAATTGAGAATGATCTTTTGGAGCAAATCAAATATGAAGATTTAGTTGATGATTTTACTTCAAAGAAAGCTAGAAGGATCGCTATTTTCAAGTGAATTGTCAGCATTTATATTTTTAAAATTATGTTTAAATTTTTTTTTTTGTACATTTTGGAGAACAAAAATTATGATACAGTGTAATGATTTTTTTTTGTTATATTTATATGAAAGTCAAATTTCTCCAATTATTTAGGGCCTCATTTTAAAATTTAGCACAGAACCTACAAAATGATTGAGACGGACATGCTGACAAGTTACACGAAATGTCTAGCTTCGTCCTGATTAAAGACATTCCTGTACTTGGTTGAGCATAATATATAGACGGAGTTTCTCTTTGTAATGGTGATAATGTAGTGAGTTTGATTTCAACAAGCGTGGAAGTGGGAGCCATTAATTTACTTGGTATTGGAAGATCGAATAGTTTCTTGGTTTGATTTTCATTTTACAAATTGTTTTTTTTTAATTATTTTTCGAGTTTTTGTAAAATTAGTTATTTGTTAGAAAAGATGTAAGGTGTAGAACAATATATAATTTTTTTTTGCAAAAGTAATTTTAAAAAATATGGTTAACCAACCCAAAGAGATAAAACATGTGCATTTTGATTGTTATATGTTTTAAAATTTTTATTTTGACAAAGAAAAAATAAAATATTTGTAAAAATATAAAATAAAGAAAATTTCATTTTAGTCCTTAAATATTTGTATTTATTATGCTAGTCCTTTAACTATTTTTTAGTTGTCAAATCATTTTTAATTATTATTCTCTCCGTTCCAAATTGAATGTTCACGTTTGATTATTTACATAAGAATTAAGAAGTGTAGTTGACCAAGAATAAATTATAACAATATTCTTAAATATAAAATTACTCTAACATGTGGGCAAAAAATTATTTGTCTCCATCTCTGTCCCCCAATCAATCACAATTCACATTATGTATATATAATTGAAAAAAATATTTATATAGTAAATTTTAATTAGTTGTGGATAGGGATGAGGACAATGAGGGATAGCCAATTTTTTTTTGCCTATTTTCAGAAGACACACTTGGTCTATTAAACAAGTTTTCTGAAAACACATCTTCAGCCGTTAAATTTCTCATTGAACAGCTGGCATTTATTCTACATTTAAAGACAAACATATTCTACACCCGGTACTGTATATTTTTATTTTGTGGTAAGTTCCCTCAATTACAAATTAGTAGTACACCTTTTGGTACCGTACCTCCTCTCAAATCAATTAATCCCAACATCAGAGCCCACCATTCCTGCTTATAAATACACACATAATACCTCAATCTCCCTTGGAACTTCTTCCTCCTCAAAATTTCTTCAATTTTAAAGGGCTGTTCCAATTCCCAAAATTAATCACAAATCCCACCGTTTAAGTTTGCATGGCAGCAGCTCGTTTGTTAGCTCATTCGGTAGCAGACCTCTGTTTAGGGAAGCCGCCATTAAAATCTCTCTCTGTTTCAGCCTCCGTCGGCGATGCTTTGGCTTCTCTAAGAACTTCTCAAGATATTAATTTCATAAGTGTTTGGAGCTGTGACCATTTCAAGAACCCCTTAAATCAAAATCAAAATCAAAATCAAGATCAAGATAATGATAATAATAATTGCTTTTGTATTGGAAAGATTTGCATGGTTGATATTATCTGTTATCTATGCAGAGAAGAGAATCTTTCTTCTCATTCTTTAGCTCTCAAATCCTCTGTTTCTGTTTTGCTGTCAAATTGTCCAGTTCTTGTTAGCCACGTGGATCCTTCTTCGAGGTACTGGATTTTGGATAATTACTAGTACTCCCTCTTTTGTTGTTTTCTTGGTGTTGGATTATTTGGGAACATCTGTTCAGTCTGCACGTGTAGAACTGTTGTCTGCTGCATTGTTATAGATATTCTTGAGTAAATAACTATTCATTCAAGAACACTTGTTAGCGGTCGGATCTGTATGTACAATTATTCTGCATGTACAAACTAAACAGTTGTTACGCATATGTGTTTTCTTTTGTCTCTTGAATTTAGTGTTTTTTATTATCAGTTTCTGGAATTTTCCTTTGTCCTCTTCTTTTGAAGAAAGTATCAAGATTTCATTAATTGTAATGTTGTTAAGTACTAGTACTAATTTGATTTAGGGGTTACTAAATTGAACTTTTATGTCTTACTTAAAACAGACTAATTTTTACAATTCTTGAATTCAATTTGTGATCCTGAAATGTAACATCAATATTTTAGTCCTCTGTTTTTTCTTCTTTCTAATTGAGCTGATCGGTCTTCTGTCACACTGTAATTATAGTAATTTTTATTCATATAACTTAATCTAAGCAAGTAAACCTAGTTATGAACAAAACTATAATTAAAAATTTGTTACACGAGTGTTACAGAGGATCTGGTGTGCTAATTCAGATTTTTTTTTTTTGCAGCATAGTGGAAGCCATTGATCTTATCCTTGAAGGTGCTCAAAATCTTGTGGTCCCAATAAAGAGCAGCATTTCTGGTTCCTCAAAAAGGAAACTACTTCAGAAATCATCATCATCAATCTGTCCTACCATTCATAATGGAAGGGAATTTTGTTGGTTGACTCAAGAAGATGTGATCAGATTCTTGCTCAATTCAGTTGGCCTTTTCTTACCAATGCCTACTCTCTCCATTGATAAACTTGGCCTTATCAGCTCTGAGTTCTTAGCTATAAGGTACCATTCCCCTGCTTCGTCCGCGATTGGGGCCATTACCGAGTCCCTTATCAATCAAACCTCGGTAGCTGTGGTGGATGATGAGGGGATTTTGATCGGCGAGATTTCTCCCTTTACTCTCGCCTGCTGCGACGAGTCTACAGCGGCTGCAATCACAACCCTGTCAGCTGGTGACCTCATGTCCTATATAGATTGTGGAGGTCCACCAGAGGACATTGTAAGGGTTGTGATTGCAAGGTTGAATGAGAGAAATCTCCCCGGAATGATAGAGGAATTCATGATTGATGATTCCTTTATCATTCCCTCCAATTCCTCATCATCTGATGAGGAATTGCCATCCCCGAAAACAACATTATCAAGATCGGGGAAATACAGCAGGTCCAGTAGCTACTCAGCCAGAATGGTGAGAAGGTCCGAGGCCATAGTTTGCCATCCTCGAAGCTCTCTAGTCGCTGTGATGATTCAGGCTATTGCACATCGTGTTAGTTACGTTTGGGTGATCGAAGACGACGGAACTGTCGTTGGAATTGTCACGTTTACGAACATTCTGGAAGCTTTTCGCAAACATTTGGAATCCATGTTTTAAGAAGTTCTGAGTTTTGATTTAAAAAATAAATAAACACTAGTAATTAGGAAGGAGGAACATGTGAATATGAGCCTGTTTTTGTTCTCTCTGTTTTTTCCCCCTTTGATCTGAAATGACTGAGGAGTCTTCTTGTTATGTTGATGCCCTTTATTCTATAAATTTCTGTCATGGAATGAAAACAGTAGTAACTTTGTTGGTAAAACAGTTTATCGAGACCAAAAAATTTCGAGTTAAATGCTCATTAGATGCATTGCGAGTCCCTTTTTATATTCACTTTATAATATTATAAGATAAAGTTACAACAGGAAAAAGTTTATTGTTTGTAGCAACTTGTTAGATTGTTGATGCAATCCTCTGGGAAAAAAAAATTATAAAGTTTAATAGATGCAAGAACGCAACTTGCTTTTTGTTGTTAATGTTATCTAAGTACGAAGAGTAATTATTTATCAAATTCTACATGTACAAATAAAAAATTATTTTCCCTCGGAATCCAAATCCGGAATTGGAGTCCATTTTGGCGATTTTGTTCTTTTTATTTTGATGTAAAGAAGTAGGGACCGTAACAATGGGTGTCTATACCAACCTGGCCTATTCTGACTACGAACTGCAGCCCATTGTAATTCACGCCATTCGCAGATTTCTGCCACATCACTGCATTTTCAACATTAATAAGAAAGCACAAAATGAAGTTCACTTTAGAACTAATTAACATTTCCAGAAAACTTTGAATTTTTAGTGATTTCTTTTTGTGACGATAATCGAACAAAATTATTCAATTTGTAAAGACAAAATCACATGATTTGATTGCGTGAACAAGATATGTTGTTTCTTGTTGGCATAAAATATTAGTTATTTAACTTAGGAAATATAATATTATGTGAATTTTAATTTGGTCCTTAAAAATTGACAGGGTTTTCAATTTCATTCTTTAAGTGACATCCAATCAATTTAGTCCATGAAATTGGCTTAAACGTGCCAATTTAGTTCTTAAAGCTAATGTATATTCAACAAGTTAATGGAGGACTATTTTTAATTTAGACCCTATAATTTAATTTATTTTCAATTAGGTCACTTTAATTGGCAAAAAATGTATCAATTTTGTCCATGAGATAATGACTGTAAAAAATTTAAGCTTTAAATTCTAGACCCCAATTATAGACTAGTATGGGTACGAGGTTGACTTGATGAGCTGATGAGGATTTGATCTATAGGTCGATGCTAAAACTTCATTAAGTAGATGTTTATAGTTCATATTCTCGTCTATGTATCTCGTTCTTAAGTCAACCCTATACTCATACTTTTCGTTAGTGTGTAGGGTTTAGGGTGTTTGGTTTAGGATTTAAAATATTTGACTGGTGATTATCTCATAGATGTGTGCATTATTCGGTATTAATAGACAATCGAGCGAAGCGAACTGAATTGAATTTAAATTTGGTATTTGATTCGGTATTTGGTTATTATAGTTTGGTTAATATGGATATTAGAATAAAATTTAATGTTTTGGTTACGGTTTGAGTGTGAAGAATCTCTAACCAAACCAAACTGAAACGCGAAACAATATTTTTCTTATTATTCTTAAACTTTATTTAAGATACTATACTACAATTTTAATTTTTTTTAAAAAAAATTATACTATGTACGGACTTTCGTTTATCGTTTATTAAAGAATACAAATTTTATATTTTAGTTTAGGACAAAACACCTAAACTATTCATTTTCTACCGTCTCTCATTCTCAAGTGTTGACTTAGAACTCTTTTGTTCGCGGTTGTGAATCCTTAACTCTGCCAAACGCGTTTTATAATTCTCTTGAAATATTTACATTGGTTACCACATAACAGAATTTATCCAAACCAAAATAATTTCGGTTTTGATAAATTTGATTTTAGTGTTGAAATTGTTTGGTTCCAGGTTTAAATAAAATATATAAAAAGTCGAATAAAAATCGAAATAATTAACCGATTTTAACCAAACCGCTCAAATGCACATCCCTACTTAGAGACTAAATTGACACATTTAAAACTTTAGGTAGTAAATTAAGGACCTAATTGAAAAAAAATAAAACTTTAGGGGACTAAATTAAAATTAATGCCTCGTTAGCCTTTTGGATGTCTGTTAGCTTAAGGACCAAATCGATCCGTTTAAACCAAAATCCAAGGACTAGATTGACTAGATGTCACTTCCAAGAACGAAATTGAAAATCCCACCTATTTTTAGGGACCAAATTAAAATTCACCTTAATTTATAAATGGATTTTAATGCTAGTCCTTAATAACTTGTACTTTTCAATATGATTATTATATCAACAGAGAAAAAAATTAGGCATAAGTAGATTTGACATTCTGTCTTTGATTTGTAGTAAAGATTATCGTCGAAAACGTGGGTGACGGTATTTACAGGGGAAGGTTTTTGAAAGGCCATTTTTAATTTGAAATCAAATGTAAGAATAATAAGTAAATCTAAAATGTATGCCTAAAAAAAATAGTAAATCTAAAATTTATTCTTAGCAGAAAATAAATGCAACCAATTCTATGTTATAATTATAGTTAAAAAAAATGTCAAATATTTTCATCAAAATAGTAAAGAAAAATGATTTACTCCTAAATTTTGGGGATAGAAACCCTAAATCCCCAAATTGAGGGTGTTAAATGACTATCTTACTCCCTGCTGGTATAAGGGATTCACCCAACTATAAGGGCAAAAAGGTCCAAAAAATTATTTTAGTCAATCTTTCAGCCAATAATTCTAGTAGGCAGGTAAGTTATAATGAGAGGGAGGAGTAACAAAATTGGGCCTTCCGCCCAAAATTCCAACCAGCAAAGCGAAACTAGGTGGACTGGCGGCATTCGTAAAGCCCAACTTAATTCGCCTGGAGCCCATTTTAATATTCCCCCTTTCGCCATTCTCCGCCTCTTCGTCGTCCAAGCCACCGCTTCTCCCGAGCACAAGGTATTCCGTTTCCCGCCAGATTAACAGGGTAAGTGATTCTTTTCCTCTTCTTGAAAAAAAAAAGAAAAAAAATAAAAAAGACTGCATAGGAAATCATAAGAAGAGGAAAGCTCTCTATATGTAAATTTTTATTTTAAATATTGTTGTACATAACTATTGCTGCTTTTGTCAAATTAATGTTACCTACCATTTTTTATCAGGTGTTCTGCCCATCTCGTCGTCTTTAAGAGCATTTCTGTCGATTTAAATCCATAATGCTGGACACATGTGCAGAACACTTGAGGGAAAGTGGCCGAAAATCATTAAATTTATACTAATTTGACAAAAGCAGCCGCCCGAAAAAAGTACAAGTTTAGTGAAAGAAAGAGAAAAGTATTGTCAGAACAAAGTTATAAGACATGTGGGTAAAGTGATTTTGACAACTATAGTAATATTTTCTGAGTTTAATTTTTATGTTTATAGAGATACTAATGTTGTTGAATTTACAGGTCCAAGATTTTTTTTTCCCTTCAAAAAAATCTGATTATGGTTATATGTTGTTATTTTCAGCATTTGAAATTGCATATGATGATGGAAGAAAGTACATTTTCTCATAGTAATAATGAAGAAGAGAGTGTAGAACAAGAAGAGTATGTTTTGATTGATTTGGATGGTGTGTTGGACCAAGTTTTCATTCCTCCTAATGCTCCTTATGTTCTCTCTGTAAGTATATCTTCACATGTTTCTCTTTTAAGACTTGTTTTTTGTGCCTCTACCAGCTTTAAAAATTGTTAAATTGTACTCTCTACGTGCCAAAAATGAATAGGAAAGTAGACATTCGATCTGGATTGGAGGGAAACAGGGAGTATAAGATATATTCCCAAAAAATTGATCTTGTAACAATTTGATCTTTGTCAAGGAAGGCTAGCGCAGGTAGTGCAAGCGCTTTTGACTCGTGACAAAAAGGTCACGGGTTCGACACTCTTTGCTCCGATATTAACAAAAAAGAATTGCTTAGTCTATCGACCTTTAACTTAAAGGCGCTAATGTCAAACTGGGGAAGCTGGGGTGGACCAAATGGTCATGGCCTCACGCCCAAGACACAGCAGCGTTAGAAAAGCAGCTCAGCGGCCTTACATTGCTGGGAATTGTGAGGGGATGTCGAACCAGGACCATTATGCCCGGTCCAGCCCCCATTTTCCGTCAAATTGTCTTGCTTCATCCCAGGCTTTCTTGATGCTGCATATTCTATTTCTTACTAGGTTTTCTAGTAGTTTCTTTTACCATTCTTTGCCAGTGGCAAAGATGTTGAGTTGCTTAACTGGGTTATTGTGAGTGCGTTTGTTTAAATTGTTAGTTATGATTCGCTGTTCGAAATCTTTTTTTTGCAACTTAAATGTGGTTTGATTATTGTACAGGGTCTGGACACGCTAAATCCAATTTTGATCATTGACGACAAAATCAAGCTGGTTAGTAACGTATATCTTGAACTCTAATTGATTTAGGGGGTGAATGCAACTTGCATCTCTATCTTTTATTCAGGGCTTATTTGTCTGTGCTGTTTTTATAGATTTATCTTTCTCTCTTTTGTTATGGAAGTTCTATGTTTTCTCTTGTTAGGCTTTGCTGCTGCTGCTGTTGTTGTTGTTGTATCTATGTTAATACCAAACCCTGCTCCACAACCAATACACAGTGTCTCCTTTTCTCGGCAAAGTGAGGAAAGCTAGGAGTGATTGTAAGGAGAGTGGAGAGGTGAGCAGATGAGAGGATAAGGTGTTTATTGCATTTGATGATTAATAGGAGAAAATGAAGTGATAAACTACTAATTATACATATTTATCCGTGTTCTTTAGGCAAGTATTAACATCTTACAATAATAGCATTTTAGTCGATATTAAAAAGACCATAAAGCTGTTTTCCTTCCCCCTTGCTTCCTTCTACTTTTAGATGGAAATCATGTTGATCATTTGTAACCAAATCCATTCCTCTATCCTTCTCATTTTCCTTTCCTTCCTCACCATAAACTGAACCCCAAATGTCTAAATCGATTTCCTCTTGTTTCCTATTCTCCAAACTTCTTCTCTGTGCAGTATAAGTATTCATCTCTGTGATATTCTTCTTAGATGCTTCTTTGGTTGTTCTAGAAAAGTTCCATAAAGGAAATATAAAAAACGAGAAACTGCCTCTATGCTTCTGAGACTGTTTGTGTAGGCATCACTGTGTTTCTGCTGCTTCTAATAGTAACTAGAGAGGTACTCGTTTTAGTGAGTTTGAGGTGTCGCTCTGTGTCTGTGAATCTATTTAGTTACTATTGACCATCATGCAATTGTGACTGTTCATTTCTGGGTTCTGGGAGGGGTGGGGGGTTAGACACATGCTTGATTGCTTGTGTGTGTTTTTATCATTTGATCAGATTTCATCTGCTTAAACTGTGCTATTCCTATACTTCGCAGATTGGAGAATATGCAGAAACGATTGGGACATGCCTTGTTTTCAGTGAAACTGGTGAGTTTCTTTTCTTTCAACGCATATCTTCCTGAAAGAATTATGATTTTAATATATTTGCCGCTGAAAGCTACTGTATGCTTATTCAGAGAAAGGCTTGTATATTTCTCAGGCTCCATTCTTTGTTATGTGGTCTACTTTTTGTACTCAACAATAAAATGGTAGCAGTATCAAGAGACCCAAGTATGGTTGTCCGAGATCGTGTTCTAATTTAAACGCATAAAAAGAGAAAATAGTGAGGTGAATGTGATTACTGGATACTAAACCCTAATCTCTAGGGGAGAGAATAGTATGATATAGAGTATAGCTGTAAAAGAAATTATCATCAGTACATAAGGTAAAGTGGTTTATCTACGCTACAATCTCATGTTTTCTTTAGATTTTGGGATTTTGTTTTTAGCGCTCTGAAACGACCCTAGTTATTTTCCTGCCATATCTGCATTCTGATAAGCGCACAACTTCTTTAGCTGCAATTTTTGGAAACTCTTGGAACAAAGTGTTTTCTTTTATCTGCAATCTTGTACATTCTCCATTTTGAAGTTCGATCTAGACATTTTCTGAATTGCCTAACATTCCTGATGTTTTATCATATTATATACGCAGCAGATGAAACTCCTGTTGTCCATGAAGAAACAGAGCCATCTGAAGCAAATCTTTTTCAAGGAAGATGTATAGTAGAAGATAGGCAGAATGATGCCAAGCAAGTCAAACCTATAACTAGCCTTCATAAGATTCTCAAGTTTAGGTTGTTTTCAGAATCTGATAGTCAAGATTCCTTGGACAAACAAACAGATCATGCCAATACATAAATCTGACAAAAAGGCAAATTTACCACAACTCAGGATGTTAATGAGAAATTTTTGTTATAGAGTTTTTTTAATTTTTTTTTTTTTATAATCTGTATAAAATTTCTTAAATATGCTTGAAGGTGGTGCTGGTCTTTTGACTTTCATCTTTAACTTTGTAAATATAATGGTAATTCATTATGTTCCACCTGGATTAGTCGAGTCGAGCCCAAATGCAAAGGGTATGCTGTCCAATACTCTCAAGAGATACATTCATGCGAAAAATCCATGTTTGGCAACAAACAAGTTTAGCATGGGAGCCAATATAAATTATATAGTACAAAACAATCAAGATCTTTGTAACAAAAAAAACATGAAAACAAAGTAAAGATCTGCAACTGGTTTGATCAAATGTAAGATATAAGAACTTGGGACAGTTTGAAGCCATGGAAATCGAGCACGACTCAAGCTCACAAATCAGCCCTCAATTTTCTCCTTCAAGTATTGCAGAATAGCTTTTGTTCCTCTATTTAGGATCGGCCTCCTAATGCTGCAAAACATGACAGTTTGATTACTTGCATCGAATTTCTGTAAACAAATTAAGACGAGGAAATACGAAAATGTCATATATACCTCCTCAATGGGTTTCCATCAAGTTTTAATACTTGTAGGCTGGATTCAAGCAAACCCTGAAAAAAAAATAAGTTTTTTTCAGCTAAAATTGGTTCATAGTAACAACTAACAATGATGCATATGATTCTTGATTAACTTTGGATCAAATTGAAAATCTCCCAGTTCTAACTTTGCTAAACCATTTTATTTAGGATATTCGAATGATTCCCTAATTAGATAAGGAATTTTACGAAGAAACATAATTTTTCTACAAGAAGATGGAGGATGTTTACCAGTTCTGGTGGAAGTGTAGAGATGTTGTTGTCTGAAAGGTCAAGTTCTTTAAGAGTTGTCAGGTCTTTTATACCCTGCAAGAAAGTTTTTTACAGAAAAATAAAGTAAGGACCACGACACGAGCCTATCAAGAGTTGATTGCAACATTCAACATTCTAAAGGTCAAATTCTGTCTAGTACATAAAAAACGACAATATGTCGCAAGTGTGCAGGAATTTCTGCTAGGTGGGGCCAAAGTACTATTAAGATCCCAACCGGATTAGTCGGGTCATCAGAACAAGTATGTTCACCCAAAGAATAAGGATGCGAGGAATTACCTGTGGGATAGACTGGAGAGCATTTAGGCTTAAATCAAGATTCCTTAAATGCTTTAAGCTCAGAATCTCCGATGGGAAAACGGATAGCTGCATCCTTCTGTTCATTTGAATCCAGAATTTAAAATAAGAAGCTTACAATTGGAGAAGCTGCCAAAATGAACTAGTACTAGGAGATAAAAGCTTGCCACCAATAATTACCTTAGGTAAAGCTCGATCAACTCAGGTAAGCCGGAAAATGCTGGCTGTTCTGGCAAAGAACCAGCATTAGCACTTAGATCCAGAATCTGGAGCTTGGGAGCAGCTTCGAAGGCATCAGGTGGAATCTACAAACCAAGGCGACGACTTGAAATGAATCAATAGAAAAAGCACTACATGTACATTATGATAGGAAACTCATTGCATGGAATCGAACCCAATCAAAAGAATGTATCTTCTATTGAATTATCGTATTCATTTTTTTTTTTTTTGGAAACTCGATAATAGATTTAACCCTAAAACTATGAAATCAGCTTTATAGGGAAAGGTCGGCTTGCCATAATAAATTAAAA
Organism: Vinca minor; assembly: GCA_026122235.1. Lineage (NCBI taxonomy): Eukaryota > Viridiplantae > Streptophyta > Magnoliopsida > Gentianales > Apocynaceae > Vinca > Vinca minor. The sequence continues at coordinate 168,397 of JAOCZM010000284.1, read as the reverse complement.
CTTCATATAATCCGCTTCACATTTCTTGTCATCATCATGTATGTATTTTTCTAATGAGAGTTAGAAAAAATTGGTATCAAAATTACTAAGCATATCAAGATAGATGTCAAAAAAATACATACCTTTTCAAGAGGATTGTTGTCTAGCTTTAAACATGAAAGTTTGTGAAGACTCTTTAATATTGCACCAGGCCACACTTTCATTTTGTTCTTTGATAAAATCAGTTCCTGCACGTAGATCAAGCTTATTCAGCTAGTTCCAAGAGTACTATAGTAAAGCTAGAGGTCAATTTGTTCTGAATTTGCCAGTGTAAGTTAAAAGCGTATTACGTGATGTTTCCTATAATCCAATTCAATATCTCTCTCTTTTTTTTTCTTTTTTTTTTATAAATAAAAGTGGAATGCAGGCAATACGTGTTACCTCTAGGTTCACGCAAGAAGAAAGTTCAACAGGTAGTTCTTCAATAGTATTCCTTGAGAGATCAAGTTTTGTTACGTCGCTTGATTTCCATGCTTCCGGAGGTACAACACTTAAACTCAATCCAGTTAAAGCAAGTTCCTGAGAAGTAATATGAGAACAGATCATACAGCAAAGAAATGAAAGTGTAAGTAAATAGTACAGCAGAACATTGAAACGATGATATACCATATATACTTGCACAAAGTATTACAATGTTCATGATTTTGTTTCGTGTTGCTATTCATTTTAGGCTCCAATTGAAGGAGACTCTATCCAATTTTGTAAAGAAGAGAAGTTAATCCAGAGGAATGACACAGTAATGTTTTCCATGCACTGACCCACTAATGGAAAAGGATGCAAATACTGATATTAAAAAATCAAAAGAGGTGTTACCCTGGAATGAAGTGATAGCCGAGATGCCATAGAAACTACGTCTTCTTTTGCTGATGTAGAAGCTTCAGCATCTACAAAAATATTTATTTATGACAAGACAAAAAAGACGAGATAACATACTAAAAAAATCTTAAAACTTAACTTGTCAGCTTGAAAATTTCGAAAACTTAAACAGCAATGCTAGTTTTATGTAACTCAATAGAATGATAAGTAACTGAAAACTAAAAGCAACATGATGCCCAAACAAAAATGAAAAACCACAATACCTTCATCAACTGGAAGTCTGCTTCGAAGGTACCTTAGTAGAGCAGGTGTAGGTCCAGTTACCAGGGAGCTAAATAAGAACAAAGATCAGCCAAATAAACAGTGGCAAAAAAAAAGCTTCGGTGCATAAGCTATAATAGATCCAAACCTTCGAAGTGTTCGCATAGGGTTACCATTAAGCAGAAGTTTCCGTAAAGTTGACATTAAACCTAAGCAATAACAGGTTTCAACATTTTCAACATAGAAACCATACGAGGATAACTAAATTCCCAAAAATAAAACTAGTAAACATGAAGAATTATTTTGCAGAAGCTGTTTACAAAGATGATCATTCTCATATTATATGCTTTGGAAATGAATAATTCTTGCCTAGTTATTCCAGAACAGAAGTGCTAACCTTACCGATCTCAGCAGGCAAACCAGAGAGTGAATTATTTGATAGATCTAGAACTGAAAGTTGCAATCTGCATGCCTCAGCAGGGTATTCCTTCAACTGCAAGCAGCACGAAACATACGAGTTTCATATTATTATTTTTGTGAAAAAAAACTGACAGACATTAACCGTTAGCATAGGGGAAATTATGGCATATATCAATCTCAAATCATTTCTAAAAAGGCATCATTTCTATCACCAATCTCAAAAGAATTTTCAGCAAATAATATACAAAATGGTGGATATCAACCTGATTTGAGTGGAGATCAAATGTTCCCAACTTTGTAAGTGCACCTAGCTCAGCTGGTAACGAAGTCAGTGCATTATCCCTTTAAAATGGGGGAAAATCAGCTTAGGGCCAGAGGAATAGACAAGCTCCTTAAAAATTTATCGTAACTTCAAAATCTTGTATTATTTGAAAATATTCGGAAAGAACTTACCCCATATAGAATTCCATAAGTGATGAACAACCCTTGATTGAGGCGGGGATTGATGAAATTCCTGCAGAAATCACAGGGACAAGCAACACATAGTGTGAGATGAAAATGGACTTTGTTAATAAGAAAGTGAGAATATACTGATGGATGATCACTACAACTTTTGAAATGGATCTTGAAAGAGCGTGTATTAAGACATGAATATCAAGACTCAGAATATTTGTTTTACTCACTGTTCCTGTGGAGGTCAAGGCGAATCAGACGTGACAAATTGCCAATATTTTCTGGCATGTTAGTCAACATATTTTTGGCTGCAAATTATTACATGTTAAAGCAATGCCTTCATATATCGTTAAAGCACACAAATTCAATAGAGGGTTTAAGCGAAGATTTTTATTATTATTACATGCATTAAGCTCTGTAAGCATTTTGCAGGATGCCATCATCTTCTCAGGTATCTTCGTTAGTTTGTTCCCCTGACAGAATGGACATTGAAACATGATAAAAGCCCACCAAGAATGAATTGAAGGAAAATGAAACATGTTTCTGAGGTAATACGATAGCAATCTGTTAATTACCTCCACATCCAACTTCATTAATTTTGAGCAATTGGCTAATTCTTCCGGTAAGCTAGACATGTTGTTATTTGATGCCTGAGGAAAATTTATCACAATCAGACCACAACAAACTATAGCCCTTTGTCCAATTTCCGTCAAGGATGCTCAGAATATTAAACATAAGCAGCTTACTGACTTTGGTGAAATTTACCCAATAAATTTAATAACGGGTCCCCAAAATCAAAATCTATATCATTCAGTCAACCAAATAGAAAAATGTTGCATCTTGAACAACAAGAATCCCCACAGAAACAAAAAGAGTTATGCAGTACCACATTATGCATAATAACCTACATAACAAAGCATTACCTTAAAATCTGATAAATCCACACATCCTCCAACGGAGCCAGGAAGATCCTTCAGTCTGTTGTTCGAACAATCAAACCTAGGTGATCACATAGAAACAAGAATATCCAGCATAGCCCAACATTAGATTCGCAGCATTGATGCTGCAAAAGAAGAGGGGAGGGGGGGAAGGAACAATTTTACTTAAAAAAAACTAAAGTAGGGAAACTGCTAATGAAGCTTACTTGACCAGAGAAGTCACTGATCCTATTTCTTCAGGAATATTTTCTATTAAATTAAACGACACATCTAACGATTTCAGCATGTGCAACCTGTCAAAGATCAACCACACAGAAAAGCCAGCATGCTCAATTCACTTTTCTATATAACGAAGAAACCAGCTTTTAGAAATCTTGATAGTCAAAGGTATCATGAAAACTTACTCTCCAATAGCTGCTGGAAGACTGGATAGCTTATTGTGACTGACATTGAGCACGGACAGCAAAGGTAAATTTCTTAGGTCTTCCCTTAGAGATTCAATGTCATTATGAGCTAAAATTAACTTCTGTAGATCCACGGCCTACAAATGAGCAATCAAAGAACGCCATTATCTCATTACATCAAACCCAAACAGCAATATTCTCCATTCAATCAACTCTACCTAGAGAACAAAACATTTCAAAAGTAACCAGAATAAGCAAGAACTATTACCTCCCACCAATTCTCACCCTCACCAACTGCTTCCAAACTTTTATACACATCATCTGGCACTTCCCTGTCACAAAAACACATACTTTGTAAGAAACATACTCCCTCCGTTTGAAATTAACTATCACATGAGGACAATGCACCCATATGAAGGAAATTATTGGATTGTCCACATTCAATTATAAATGGACAATATTACCCTTCGCTTGGTAACTCCAAATTTAGCTCTCAGCATTCACTCCTACTACTAGAATATGGGTAAATTTATTAAAAGGGCATTCAACACACTCTTGAATTTCTAAAGATTTCCTAAAGCAACCGATAATTAGAAATAAAGAAAGTATGTTCAGAATCTATTCTTTCTTGCTTGTGCCTATATATATGACCCCAAAGCAATCAACTTTCAGCCCAAGAATGCATCTCAAATCATTAAAATAGCCAAATACTCAATAAATTAACAATTATCTTTATACCCACCAATATACTATTTCTCCCCAAGAAGTTAACTTTCTGCCATAAATCAATACTCCCTCCGTTTCATAATAGAGGTATTTCCAGGTACTTTAGCACACATTAAGAAATGGGGAGACAAGGGGATATTTTACTATTACACCCTTAAGTCCTAAGCACCCAAACTATCTTTCTCCATCTAGTCCTTAATATGTGTAAGAGCAATTTTAGAAAAAACGTCATTAAAAGTTGGAAAATGAAAATAGCTCTATTATGAAACGGATGGAGTATTATTTGAGCATTTTATTTCGTTAAATGAAACAATAGTTTACATCTAAAGTAGCTAAATGAGGAAAAGTTCATCTGGGGCATTTATTTACTAAAATCAAACAAAAAATGAATATACCATTCACCCCCAAGAACTTAACTTTCTGCCATAACTCAATGGCTTTTAGCTTTTTCTTTGTTAAAATGAAGCAATTCTTTACATCTAAAGTAGCTAAATGAAGAAAATTCCATCTGGGACATTTACTTATAAAAAATCAAACAAGAAAATGAATCAAGCAAACCCCAATAGAATGAAGATGGATACAAGAATTGATTATTGATTATATGTACATATTAAATATAAAAAATAAAAAAAAACAGACCTGAGGGAGCGATTGGAAAGATTAAGAGAACCTGAAGCTCTTGCATCTTTAAGAACTCTCTCCATTTTATTTTTTTTAGATTAAAAGATGGAGATTTTGCTCTTGAAGCTACATAAAATCATTGTGATTTTGAGGTCAGTTCAGATCTGATCAACAGTTTCAGACATGTTTGTTTGTAAACTAATCAAAGTTGAAACAACAACCTCCGGATTTTCTGGTCTAATGAAATTCTTCCACGTTCTACTTTTAGTTTTTTTTTAAATTAGTTTTTTAAAAATTAGTTGCCAACGTAAATCTTGCTGTTTTAAGAAAGATTATAAATTCTTCAAGGGAAATCAGCCTATTTAGTCCCCAGAAATTTTTGTTATTTAGTCACCCAAAAATATTCATTTCGCCTGTATAGTCTCCAATGTTTAATTCAACTCTGTAAAGTCCCTTATCTATTTATGGGATGCATATAGAGGTTCCACCACCTCTTCTGCGGCGGATTTAGGGTATCCTCCAAATTAGGAAAATAGAATTTAAGGTTTCCTTTTTATAACCATTTTTATACTGACTTTTTGTATTTTGTAAATTTTATAGATTGAAACTGACCATTATGCCCACGATCATTAAGCACGTGGATGACATGAATTTGGGACTGCCCTGAATCTGCCGCAGAGGAGGTGGTGGAACCTCTATATGCATCCTGTAAATAGATAAGGGACTTTACATGCTAAAATTAAATATTAAGGACTATTCGGGCTAAACAAAAAATTTTGGGGGACGAAATAGGCTGATTTCTCATTCTTCGAGTATGAAATTGTTTTTTATAAGTAAAAATATTTTTCATAATAGAATGAAGGGTAAAAAGTGTGCACGCCCCCTAAACTATATCAGATTTTGATTTTTAACCCTCAACTAAAAAACCGAAGTGCTTGACCCTAAACTTTTTTGAAGTATCAATGGTGCCCCTTCCATCCAATTTCTCAATTAAAAATAACGGAATGTGTCCATGTGACATTCACACGATAAAAAATGGGGGCAAATTTGGAAAAAATAAATTAATATTTAAAAAGATAAATTAGTAAATAGTATTTTCAATTTATGGCAAAAAAATTATGGAAGGTATGATTAGATTGTTATGGGATATGATAAAGACATTGGATATCTTCTTTGCTCAAAACTAAGTTAAAAAACTTCGGTATAATTAGTTACAACTTTCATAGAGTTTAACATAATTTCATGGAAGTCACGTTTAAGTTATTTAGCAAAAAAATAATAATAAGTTATTCCTGGGGAATTTGCAAGATTTTCATTTCAGAAAGAAGTGGGATTTCACTAGACATGAAATAAAGAAGAAAATAGGGAAAGATTAATGCGAACTTCGATTTTCTAATTCATTTTTTTTAAAGGTTAATTTATTTTTTCCCAATTTGCCCCCATTTTTTATCATGTGAGTGTCACATGGACACATTCCGTTATTATTTAACGGAGAAATTGGATGGAAGGGGCACCATTGATACTTCAAAAAAGTTTAAGGTCAAGCACTTGCCGTTTTTTAGTTGAGGGTCAAAAACTAAAATCTGAGATAGTTTAGGGGGCGTGTTCTATGTGATATTCTAATGCGGGTTCAGATTCCATCTCCAACTCAAAAGAAATATATGTATATTAAATTATGAATTTATAAATAATAATAATTTATTTATAATCTATTAAAAACATAAATAAAATTTTAAGTAGACATGTAGATTGGCAAAATAATTAGTTGGGTAAAATTACACTTAAGTATGTACAAAGATATTACATATATTTTTTCATTGAGTAGGAGAATAGAAATTTTATTGAATAGGTGTTCACCCAACGTGGTGACTAATCTAATTGGCGTTTAATGTAATGGGGAAATTAGCCTGTTTAGTCCCCCAAAAAATTTTGGTTAGCCTGTATAGTCCCTAATATTTAATTTCAGCCTGTAAAGTCCCCCATGAATTTTCGTTCAGCCCGTAAAGTCCCCCAGGAATTTTCGTTCAGCCTGTAAAGTCCCTTACCTAGTCCCAAATTTTTTGTATTTTGTAAATTTTATATGCAACCTGTAAATAGATAAGGGACTTTACAGGCTGAACGAAAATTCCTGGGGGACTTTACAGGCTGAAATTAAACATTGGGGACTTTACAGGCTAACAGAAAATTCCTGGGGGACTAAATAGGCTGATTTCCCTAATGTAAATAACCAATTTGTAAGTTTTTTAAAGAAATAAATGGAGAGCTCAAATAAGTACCACAAACGACTAACAGTTTAACCCTCTTAAAAACCCTAGCCTGAGGTTGCATCCTCTGCTGTGGGTAGTTGTACCTCACCACCGCCTCCCCAACTCCTCCATTCAATTACTGCAGATTTTCTCTGCAAAATCTAGTGCTTCCAAGATTCGATTTCTCTTTTTTTGATAAAAATGGCGAAGAAGAAAGAGAAATCAGTGAATGTATCAGGAAAGCCGAAGCATTCATTGGATGTTAACAGAGATAATGGAGGTAGTAGTAGTAAGACCAAAGGTGGCCGTACCGCCGCCACTGTGCGGCGGCTCAAGATGTACAATACACGTCCAAAGCGTAACAGTAAAGGTGATATTTTGAAACACGATTTGCAGTCTAAAGAGTTGCCTTCTACCCGAATTCAACCCGATCGCCGCTGGTTTGGTACGTATTACAGCAACTACTATTAGTATTTTTTATTAACAGTCTTTTATCGTTTGTATAATTGTATTGAAATTGATAATCTGATGGTGTTTTCGTGTGATTTTTTGGAATTTCTGTCTAATTTGATAAGGAATAGTACTGGATAATTTGTACTGAAAATCGATTATGTGATGGTGTTTTGGTGTGTTTGTTTGGAATTTCTGTCTAATTTGATAGGGAATACTAGGGCAGTGAATCAGAAAGAGCTTGAATTTTGGTAATTTGTACCGAAAATGAATTTCTGTCGAATAACGTACATCAAGTCATCAATTATTAATTTTGATAATAGTCTTTGCTCATTTGGGTAATTGTATTGGAAATAAATGATTTGATGTTGTTTTGGGGGGTTTTGTGGTTTCTCTGTAATTTGATAGGGAATACTAGAGTAGTGAATCAGAAATTTGGATTGGAAATGGATAATCTAATGGAGTTTTGGTGTTTTTTTTGTGATTTCTATCTAATTTGATAGGGAATACCAGAGTAGTGAATCAGAAGCAGCTTGAATTTTTCCGGGAAGAAATGCAGAGTAGGCTTTCAAGTAATTACAATGTTATTTTGAAGGAAAGAAAGCTTCCTTTATCTCTTCTAAATGATCACCAGAAGGTAAAGTTTGGAAATTTAATCTGAGCATTTTTTTTAATGTTTCCTGGAATTTATTTTCTTATCTTTGTTTGCTGATGCTATTTCTCATTCGAACATTGTAAAGCAATCTAGAGTTCATCTGCTAGACACGGAGCCATTTGCTGATGCCTTTGGACCTAAGGGGAAGAGGAAACGTCCAAAGCTAGTCGCTTCAGATTATGAATCATTAGCAAAAAAGGCCGGTGGATCTCAAGGTAAAAAAGAAGCTATAATGGTATTGTATCTCATTGGTATACGATTGTCGATCAGTTAGTTTTTATTTATTTTTAGTTTATTGATTTAACAGATGCCTTTGAAGAGAAATATGGTGCTGGTACATCATTAGAAGGAAATGAAGATGGATTCAGAGACCTTGTCCGCCATACAATGTTTGAGAAAGGTCAAAGTAAAAGAATATGGGGTGAACTGTACAAAGTGATTGACTCTTCAGATGTTGTTATTCAGGTTGGTTCTGGCAATCACCTACCTTTTATAGAGATCAAGAGTGGCATTGCAATAATTTTACCAGTGTTGTAAAAGTCGGCCTAGTCGGCCTCCAAACGACTAGAAAATTCAAAAATCGGGTATAAAAATCGGTTTGGGAAAAAATCGGGAAAAAATCGGTCTAGTCGGTCAAAAAATCGGAGTAATCAGTCAAAATCGGTTGACTTTTTTTAAAAAATCGTTTTTTTTTTACAGAATTTTTTTTTATATAGATTTTTTTTTACTATACAGATTCTTGCCTGCTGCCTTTGCTTTCTACTTGGCAATTTTTTCCAACTCTAATTTACAGATTTATTTTTTTATACAGATTATTATGCTTCCTTGTGGTCAGATTTTATACTGTTCACAGTTTCATGGATCATTTCATTTTGCTTTTGATAATCATGGATCAATCAAATTCAATAGAACAGTTTCATGGATCATTTCGTTTAGCTTTTGATAATCATGGATCAATCAAATTCAATAGATTTTAATCTGTAAGCTGCTTTAAGTTTTAGTTAACATAGATGTCATTGTATATTGATAATTGTTCGAACTTTTCTTGTTTGATAGTGTTGTAAATGGGATCTTCAAGTGCCGCATCCGCTAGTGTTTCTAAGTCTATTGACTCTTCTGCCTTTTCTGAACTTAAACGGAAATCAAAAGATGTGGGTTGGGACTATGCAATTTTGGTCGATCCAAATAGAATGGATAGGGTCAAATGCATTTGAACTTGTTAATTTGTTATTACTTATTATGGTGTTGAATTTAATTATTATGAAATATGAATGGATTTTGTATTTTTATTTGACTAGCATTTGATTGTTAATTTATTCTGAAATTTTGTTTGACTAATATATTACATATGATAACAGAATTATAAAAAATACATTGAGATTTAGGGTCGCCGACTAGTCCCCGACTAGGCCGACTAGTCGCTAGTCCCATGTTTGCCGACCGACTAGCGACTAGTGACTTCTGCAACACTGAATTTTACGCAGTTCTTATTTGGTTCACTTTTTGTTTGTGATGGGTTTTTTTCCAATCACAAAGTATGCACGAATTCCACCCTGACAACCTATGGGATTATTCGAAAATGATTGAGCTTGGTCTCAAGCTACAATAATTTTTTATTCTTTCTTATACAAGTTTCTTTCAGTTAAAATTTTCAACATTCTATTGCATTTAAAAGAAAAAGGAGACCAGCAACAAGTATTTGGCTAGTGTATTTTCCTGTAAAATGATATTATGTTCCTATAACTTAAGGCCACGTGCTTCAGTTCTGTTCTAGCTCTAAAGTCTGTTTATTTATCATTCTTTCAGTATGTTCCCTTTGCTGTAGAAGTAATGTGTGCAAAAGGTCTGGCTGTTATAACCTATGTCTTGACATTCAGGTACTGGATGCTAGAGATCCACAAGGTACAAGATGTTATCATCTGGAGAGGCACTTGAGAGAGCATTGCAAGCATAAACACATGGTTCTTTTGCTAAATAAGGTCTCATACTATATAATCCTATCTCAGATTCCGTTTACCTAAATTTCTGTCTTCTGTGCTTTACGCATCAAACTTGAAATTTGTACAGTGTGATTTGGTCCCTAATTGGGCAATTAAAGGATGGCTTCGTGTGCTTTCCAAGGAATATCCAACTTTAGCTTTCCATGCAAGCGTCAATAAGTCCTTTGGCAAGGTATGCAACCAACTTCATGTTGCTTTCCAGCTATGTCCATAAGGTTCTTGCTGATCATTCTTCCACATGAACTTATCTTGTGTATTAACCTGCAAATATTCTCTTTTGAAAGTGAAAAAAAGTATTTAATTTTGTAGTTTTCAAGTTTCATTTGTTGCAGTTAGTCCATAATAATGTGCATTTTTTTTTCTTTTTTTTGGTTTAGGGTTCTCTTCTCTCAGTGTTAAGACAATTCGCCCGTTTGAAGAGTGACAAGCAAGCAATATCTGTGGGGTTTATTGGATATCCCAATGTTGGGAAGTCATCTGTTATCAACACATTACGTACAAAGAATGTAAGTATCTTTCTAAGTTTTTTCCATAGTCACATAATTCGGTCAATCTGCTATCGAATCCCGAACTCCGTTCGGCGTACCGAATCGCCGGATGATTCGCTCCGGGAACGGCCAAAAAAGTCGTTCCGGGCGAATTGAAATTGTTATGTTGCCGAAGGAGTGCGGTAGGAAGTATAATTGAAATGATATAAAAAGGGAAAAGAATAATGAAATGGAAGAGAAGAAATTGGTAGGAGGAAGAAGAGAGGCTGACAGGAAGGAGGAGAGAAAGGTAGAAGAAAGAGAAGGGACTAGGGTTTTACATCTTTGTCTATGTTTCAGTGGGTTGGGATAGTGGGTTGGGCCAGTACACTTTCATGTTATCTTTATCACAATAATCTTTTGCCAATAACCTATCATAAATTATAATAATATGACTTGGACTTATGATAACCACTACCTAATATAATGAAAAAAGACATGTTTTTTATGGTACCAGGTAACATCACTTACATGAAAATATATATAATTATTCTATTGAAATTCTAAATCATCTTTCTAAATACATGAGTATACCTCCACCGTACCTGGTTCATCTAAATTAAGCGAATTCCGTACCGGAGCGTACCCCGTATTCCGAATCGTATTCCGTACCATGTAACTATGGTTTTTTCACATGCTATCTGCTGGTAAATGGTGAACTAGTTGTGTTTTCCGATTGATATCTTATGGCTGTGCAATTCCACTAACAGAATCAGTAAGCGAGCCATATTTTCAATGCAATATTCCGTTTAAAACCATCCATGCTCTTTTTTATCCAAGTTAGGAATTCAATATAATATTGATGAATAATGTAATTGTAATTTATTTTTCTAGGGGTGTGTGCAACATCACCAATAAATGAATTCATTATTCAGGGGGTCATGTGTTCCATATGTTGATGAAAATATGACAGCGTAGCGTTGTATTTATACCATATAGTGGCCGTCTTAGCTGACAGGTTTTCTTCTTCCTGCTGACCCTAGGTTTGCAAGGTGGCTCCCATTCCCGGAGAGACTAAAGTGTGGCAATACATAACTCTCACAAAGAGGATCTTCTTGATTGACTGCCCTGGGGTTGTTTATCAGAGTAACGACTCTGAAACAGATATTGTCTTGAAGGGTGTGGTAAGCAATATTTCACCTATTCTTTCCTTTTTAGTTATGATGCTTGGCTTGTTCTTGGAGATTCATTTTCACAATATTGTGGCATTAAGCCTGCAGTAGTATAAATTTTCCTATTAGTCCCATCCTTGCGTCCTCTTCTCTCCGCCCTCCCGGCGTCTCTGTTCTTTTCTTCTCCTCTTTCCTTGCTTGAGAATGGTCCTACTGGTCCATTGAAAGGTCTTAATTCAGTGCGGTAAATGAAACCATCAAGTCAAATTATTTTCTTTTGGCACTTCCAAGTACCAAATGAGCTTTCATGTTTTGAAAGAGGTCCAAGTATAGGCTATCTGTCCAGGAGATACTTCTAGTTGATGTTTGTTAGTATGTTGAATCATTTGGTGGTGTTCTTTTTTACTCTTCCACAAGTTTGTTACATTCAGCTAATTGTTTTTGCTCTATTATTTGACTGTTGTTATACAGGTTCGTGTTACAAATCTGGAGGATGCTTCCGAACATATAGGTGAAGTTTTGAAACGTGTGAAGAAGCAGCATCTTGAGAGAGCATACAAAATAAGCAGCTGGTATTCTCTCTGTTTTTCTAATATATTTGTGCAAAAATATTAAAGACAAACACCTTAACATGATCTGAACTTCAATCATCTCATGAATATCTGGTCTAATTCTTTTTGGAATAGAAATAGGCAAATCAAATTGGCTTCAATAATATTTTGAATGATGTTGCATTTGAATGGACCTCTTTCTTTGTTCTGATGTTCATTCTGTAGTATTCCAACTTACTGGATGAATCAAATGTGCAACTGTAGAACCAATCTTATTAACATCTTGACACTTTTTTTCCTCCTCAGGGAAGATGACAACGATTTTCTTGTTCAACTTTGCAAGTCCACAGGCAAACTTCTGAGGGTAAGGCACATGTTATCAGTTTGGATCACTTGGTACATATGCTGATTAGAATTTTCAACTTAGAAGCAATTTGGCAACTATACAGTTATTTTAACGAGATAAAATCATTCATAAAATATTGTTGAAAAATAAGACATTCATGCACTTATTGAGCAGGAGGAAATAGGAATGATTGCCTGTTAATTTCATACAACGCTACTACTCGATATCTTGGAAATGCTGTTTATTGAATTAGATGGATATATTGGAGCAAATAAATATTTCTGATGTGGTTTCAAAATCAGGCTAGTTTTGTAGACTGTGGTGGTATGGGGGCTTTTGACATTGAGGAATTGGTTTAACGATCCTGATAGCTTCATCATCTATGCCACTTATGTTCACAAAGTATATAGTCGTATTCTATCTGAGTAATGAGTATAACGTGTTATTGTTGAGTTGGTAATCACCTTCGATCCTCTCACATTATGCTCCCTGTTCTAAAACTATTTCTGTTCAGGGAGGTGAACCTGACCTGATGACCGCTGCAAAGATGGTTCTCCATGATTGGCAGAGGGGTAAAATACCATTCTTTGTTCCACCTCCAAAGGATGAAAATGACGCTTCTGAAGGACCAAAGGAATTGGGTGTGGAGGACGATAAAGGAGGGGATGACGATGATCGGGCAATAGCTGCCAGGAAGGCGATTGCAGATGTTATTTCATCACAGCAGCTTAAAGAGGTCCCTGTTCAAGAGGATCTATTCTCTGAGAATGCATTGAAGGGAGAAGAAGACGTTGAGGAGCTTCCGGCCACTGGTTAGTATAATTTGGATTATAGACTTTCTTGTTCTTTTAACCAAGCAACACTGTAGTTCAGTTCTATCACAACCCCTTCCATCTTTAGATTCAAAGTGAATTTGGATGAATTATAAATGTATTTGACTCCATATAATGACAGCTCCTCTTAGCTTGGATCATTTGCATACCCATAGTTATTAACACAAATCCCTTAGGGATGGGAAGCACTTAATTTCATCCAATTGATGTCCTATGTTGAAATAACTTTTTTCTTAGGACGGCATTGCAGGTTCTTGCATTTATATGTAGGCCCCGTATAAGACTTGTGTTGATTTTGTGGGAGAGGAATGCAATGGAATCCACCGATCAATATTTGCATTTTAATGGATTTATAGTGCCTTTCAGATTTTAATAAAATCAGTCAAACTAAATGTTTGAATACCAGTAAAAAACACTTGATTTCTAGAATTATTTATTTATTTTGGTTCTTTATGTGAAGGGTTTGGCTGGTTAAGTGCATGTGTAATTAATAAATGATCATAGGCTGCCAATGCTTTGTTATATTTGATGGATGCAGTGAACCTAAGCATTTAGTGTTTGACGCCGATTAATTTAGGCCATAACCACAAATTATGTTGGTTTGATTTAGGTTCTCATTGGTACACGGATCTCTCTCACTCTTTACAACAATTTTAATTATACTGCCTTCATTCCAAATTGTTTGCAATAAACCACATTTTGAGACGTCACAAATTATTTGTCATGTTTAAAAAATCACTATTACTTTCTCAATCTTAACATTAATTTATTACTCAACTAACTACTATTATCTCCGTCCCAAATTGTTTGTAACGTTTTACCTTTTTACACAGATATAGGCAATCATTAGAAGACATTAATCATGAGGAAGAAAGTCTAAATTACCCATAATTAATGACTAAAAATTTATTATTAGTGGTTAATTGAGTAATAAATTAGGGGTATAATTAGAAAATAACAATAAATATGCATTGATTTCTTAAACGTGGCAAACAAATTGGGATGTCTTAAAAAAGTGAAACATTACAAACAATTTGAGACGGAGGTAGTAATAATGGAGTAACTTTTTAGTGATTGAGGGAAATATCTGATATGGACAGGGTCCATGTGGACCATGTGGTTCAGATTTGACCACATCCCTGAATGAGGAGAGAGAAGGAAATGCAGTGATGTGGTTAAATCTGGACCGCATGGTCCAATGGATCTGGTCCATGACAGAATAGACCTTGATTGAGGGGTATTTTGAACTTTTCTTGTATTAATTGCTTTCCAATCATTTTTTTTATCTTGGTGAAAATACCAAACGTGCCAAATATTTTGGGACGGATGTAGTAGTTATGTTTATTTTTTAAATTTGTTAATAATTTTATCTATTTTTAATTGTAGTTATGCTTATATCTAAAATTTATTAATAATTTTATTTATTTTAATATAAATGATATAAATACAAATTTTCGTAATTATAATATTACATGAAGTGTCATAAGTACCGGTCTCAATGCTACAAGAATATCTCCCCGTTTTGCTCATTTCTAGTAGTAGTAATTGAGTGGCTCTTGTTCTCGTTTGCAAAACATATTGAACATATTTTTTTTATTTTGGATCAAGGGAAGAAAAAAAGAAGTTGATTGGTGCTGACAAGAACTTCACAAAACCACGAGAAAAAAAGTTTTTTAATAATAGATTTTGTTAGTTCTGTTTATACACAATTTTACTTGCCAATAGACAGATGTATTCACCAAAAAGAAGGCACTTAAATAAGTCATTTGAAGTAGAAATTTTAATTCGAAATAATACATCTTATTTTGACATGTCTAAAAATATTTTTAATTTTAATTTTTGAAAAGAATCTCAATTATCCATATTCCCAAACTGTACGCTCCAAAATTTGGCTTTTTAGGCTTCCAATCACATTCATAACTTTTGTTTATGGGTAACCCCGAGCTCTGGGGCACCTGGTTGGAGCTGCTTAAACTGACGTAGTTGACGAGGGTTCGATTCTTGTTGGTGAAATTCGACTCTTGCTGAGAGCGCCGTTTAAGAGCAGTATGGAGCTAGGCTCTACCTCGTGGAGCGGTAACGCTGCGGGCCAACCGTGAGGCCGAGTCCGGAGGTAATCACCACGTTGTCGGTGGATATCGAATGCCCCAAACGGGTAGAACAACTTTTGTTTCTAGGTGAGAGACTCTTCATATACTGCCTACATTTTTCATGAATTCAAGTAAATATAACACTTGGTCTTTGTTTGAAGCCTAAAAGCCATTTACTAAAATTACGAAAACAATTATTTTAAACGATTGACCACTAAAATTATAAATCAAGTATCTTTAATGAAATGTATAAAATATGTATTTTTTATTAAGTAATTCGGTCTGACTCCGATTCGATCCCAGACTCCTGGGAACACTCGTGCTACTAACATGACAGCTGGTGCATAGAAGATTATAACAACTGCTTAACTTTGATTGGGTTTGAATTTGAATTTGAGTTTTGGCAGGAGAAGTTAAAAAGTTAGCGGGAGAAATTCAAATTTAAATTTTTTTTCTTTCAAATAATCGTTCAATTACAAATTTTGGCCTCAAAATTTTGAATTTGAATTTCTCTCGCCAATTTTAGAGGCCAAAATTTGAACTTGAACGATTATTTAAAGAAAAAAAATTTGAATTTGAATTTTTCCCGCTAATTTTTTAACTTCTTCTGCCAAAACCTTAATTCAAACCCAAATCCAAATCAAAATCAAAACTCAATCCACAACTGTTCTGGTGGAGGTTCATTCATTCTTCCTGCCTGTCTAACACCATTTACTATCCAAGTCCCCACCATCCAACATTGACAAAATTAAAGAGTGGACCGACTGTAATACATTCTGATTCACTCTCCATCATATAAAATTCATTCCTTCCTAAAAAGTGAGTCTCGTTTTTATAAGTGGGAAAAATTCTAAATAATGTGAGAAAGAAATGAATCAATATGTATTACACGAGTTCCAGCACCTAGTTAAGCGTGTGACTAGAAGAAGAGAAACCTCTCTTTGTGGATTTTTTTATTTTTTTAAAGTCGTCAAGATTTTAAACTATGAATCACCAAAGTATTATCGTTCCCGGCTCCTATGCGGGACAGCTTTGGTGCGGGACGTGCGAGACACCATCCCAATCATCGGATGAGATTTTTTAACGGTTCAGATCTTGAGAGAGAAAAGTTTTTATTTTATTTTTTAAGTTAGCCGCAACTTTTCTCTCTCCAGATCTGGGCCGTTCAAATTATCATCTGACGGCTGAGATTGTTCCGCACGTGCGGATTTTTCCCTGTTTCGCATAGGAGCCGGACTGAGTATTATCAGTATTAATTGATTCAACTTGATACTACAAACTGAACAGTCCTAGGCTAAGAATCATTTATCCCCAACTTGTGTATATATGCATGTACCATTAATAAGAAATTGACAAGTGTCAATTTTTTAATTGAGAAATCTATATCTTAAAAGAAATAGTGAAACCCATAAGAAAAAGATATTTCTTCTAGTCCACGTGGCGAATTTTGAGTGGTGTATACATGCATGAGTACACAAGTTGGGTACATACGATTTTTTGCCTTGGAAATTGCATTGGAACATTTCTTATGTAGTCCATCTCATTTCATCATACTACTCCCTCCATTCCATTTAATTGTCGTTTAGGAGATTTATAGGTATACAAATTAATTGTCATTTAAAGTTTTTTTATTAGTTGTCAACAATTTATTCCAATTATACCCTTGACATTTCTTTTATTTGCCATCTCTATTTTTTTCTTTTTTTTCTTATACTACAGAAGTGAGAGAGAAGATAATATTGAAACTTTCGGTAAAAATGACAAGTTCGTTACTTTTTTTAAATTGTCTAGAGAGTCTTATATTTAAAATGGAGGGAGTACCATTTTTGCTCTGCTCCATGAACAAACCGCCCCCATCCCCAACAAAAAGAGAAGGGGTTTTTGTGCTTTTTTTTCTTCTTCTTTTTAGTTAACATTTTCTCTTTTTTGAGCTTTGAATCTTGGAATCTGAAGGAAGAGATCAAATCCCTTTGCCATTATTACCAAAATGTACTATTTCTTGTTTCAGAGGTCTATGCTTCTTTTACTGTCTTTATGATCCTCTTGTTAAAGAGCCATTGTAAAAGTTAAGTTAATAGTACTAATTAGGACATTGGAAAAGAGCCATTAGGAGTGCTTGGCCTACAAAAGTTAAGTTCTTGAAGTCAATAGTACTAAATTAGGACACTGGAACAAGAAAGAATACAAAGTTTACTTTTTTTCTCTTTAATTTCCGGAAATCAGATTCTGGGTTGTGAAAAGAAGAAAAAAAAACATAAAAGATTCTTACAAGAATGTACTAGGTACTGAGAAATAAGAAGATTGATTTTGCAGAAGTTAAGGTTTAGTGGGAGTTTAAGCAATGTCTGAATCTGAGTCCATTGGAAGCTCAGAACATGTGAAGGAGGAATACAGGTCTTTGGCACTCACACCAACTTGGTCTGTTGCTTCTGTATTAACTATCTTTGTTGTTGTTTCACTTCTTGTGGAACGATCAATTCATCGGTTGTGCTATGTAAGTTAATTTTTTTTTATCTCAATCTTGATCAAATTTATTGTAAAATGATGATACCTTAATTGCATGTTTTAATAACCCTTTTCTTGGATTTTTTTTGCATGAATTTTTTTGTCATTTTTCTCTTATTATGTTTGGATAAACCCACCTAAAGTATGAATCTTTGTTGGTTTAGCATAAAATTCATCCACTGTGATTAATTTGGCATAAAGAATCTCTCCCTTCTTATACTATAATCATATTATTTTTTGATATTCAGACCGGGACTGGTGTGTTGTAAACTTGTAATGACACTGCGTGAGTCCGGAATTAAATGTCCCCTTTTCCATACAAAATGAATAGGAATGTGGACGATCAATTCCGGATGGAGTAGTTCTTACTGCAATCTTCACTATTATCTTCTCTTTCTTATTGATATTGGTTTATTGCAATCTAATACTCCCTCCGTCCAAAATTGAATGCCCATTTTCCTACTCATTTTGTATAGAAAAAGGGACATTCAATTCTGGAAGGAGGGAGTAATTAAGTAGACGTTACCTTCGTTTTGACTAGCATGTGTTCTTTGGCAATTTCAGTGGTTGAGGAAAACTAATAGGAAACCTTTACTTGCAGCAGTAGAGAAAATGAAAGAAGGTAATTACCAAATGCTTTGTAATTGCAACTTCTGAATACTTTTTTTCTTCATGTTATTGCCGTTTTTAACCAGGTATTCCTCAATTTGGGGGTTAATTTTGTATGCAGAGTTGATGCTTCTTGGCTTTATCTCTCTCCTTTTAACAGCCACCGCAAGTACTATCTCCAATATTTGCATCCCTTCCAGGTTCTATGATAGTATTTTTGCTCCCTGCAGCAGAGAAGAAATCGATGAAGAAAGGGGGAATAATAGTGTGAAGGAGCGTAAACTTTTGGAACCTTTTCTTCGTCCTCAATCATTCAGGAGAATGCTGAATGGCATGAATCAGAACACCTGCAAAGAGGCATGTTTTAGTTGTACATATAACACTATAAGACGGTTGCTATACTTGATTTGTCCCTAACGCGAAAAGAAAAGAAAACCCGTTTTTTTTCTCTTTTTGCTGAAGCTTTTCTTAAGCATCAGTATATCTGTTTGGAAGTTTGTTTCATTTAATTGTGCATTTCTCTTGCGCAGAATCATGAACCGTTTGTATCCTACGAAGGCCTTGAGCAACTGCATCGCTTCATTTTTGTCATGGCGGTTACACATGTATCGTATAGCTGTTTAACAATGCTGCTGGCAATTGTAAAGGTGTTGATCTTCTTCTTCTAGTCACATTTCTGAAATTTCCCAACTTAATCACTGTTGAAAAGCTTAAAATATAACCGATGGACCAAGTTATATTGCCTTGGTTGTTTGTTGTTTTACTCCTTTCTCCTTTAGTGTAATGCATTGACCATATGGCTCGTATTTGTACAGATCCACAGTTGGAGGTTGTGGGAGGATGAAGCTCATAATATGGATGAGCATGATACGTTGGCTGGTAAGTTTGATACGTTGTAATTTTGGTGGAACTATACTTGATAAGTAAGATTCCCCCCTCTTCCCCCGGGTCCAAAAAAATAAAAATGATAATTAGGTTGTTTCTGGCACAGAAAGAACAAGAGCAATGACGATGAGAAGGCAGTCGACCTTCGTTCGAGTCCAAACATCTAACCCCTTGAGCAGGAATAGTTTTCTTGTTTGGGTGGTAAGTATACATCTAGATTTCTCTTTTCTGCTGCCTATAGCCAATATTACCGGCATCATCTTTGCTGAAAATGCTGTTCTAATAAATCCTGCAGACTTTTTTTTCCGGCAATTTGGGCATTCAGTTGTTCGTGCTGATTACCTGATCCTCCGCAAGGGCTTTATCATGGTACGCCATCCACTTAACCATTGCAAGGACCTTAATTAGTATAATCCTATAAGTTAGAATATTGTTACATTTCATGTTTTTTTTTCTGTTTTATGGCAGAAACATCACCTTACATCAAAATATGATTTTCACAGCTATATGATTCGCTCCATGGAGGAAGAATTCCAAAGGATAGTTGGTGTAAGGTAAAGAGAACTAACTATACAATGAATACTTGCTTATATTCATTTTCAAGCCAGAATCTGTGTTGTTACTTCTTTCGATGATCATATCTCCGCATCAGCTTTTCTGATCCAAATTTGTTGAATATGTTATAGTGCACCACTATTGGGGGCTTAATGTGTTATGTTATTGTTGTGTGTATTTTATAGTGCACCGCTCTGGGGTTTTGTTGTGGCTTTCATGCTATTCAATGTGAAAGGTATGGCATTTGTAGCTCTTGATTAGACAATACCTTACGATTTCCAAGTGTTTTTCCTGCAAGTTCCCCAAGCTTTTCTGTTATGAACCGTGCACAACGACATTCCATACTTACAATTTCTTTTGTACTAATGGGGGCACGACACGCTTGCAGGATCTAATCTCTATTTTTGGATCGCATTAATTCCTGCCACTGTAAGTTCCCAAGATTCAACTTTTAGTATTTTCCTTCCTATGATAGCATAAATTTGCTTCCACCCAAAAGCGAATATTAGGAAAGAAAATGGTAAGAAGTTTCTTCGTTCTCATTTTCTTGGCAATTCTACGAAGAACCTTAAAGAAAAAATTTCGTGTTTGTCTTTACTGATTAATGACCTTGTGTAGCTCGTTCTGCTTGTGGGCACAAAATTGCAACATGTTATTGCAACATTGGCATTGGAGAGTGCTGGAGTACCCGGATTCTTCTCTGGCTCAAAGTTAAAACCGCGGGATGAACTTTTTTGGTTCAAGAAATCAGAACTACTATTGTTCTTGATTCATTTCGTCCTTTTCCAGGTCGGAAATTGTTTATTGTGAGTTACTTTAATTGGTAACCAAGAATTCCAAATAAAAGAATTTCTGAACTGATTCTGGTTTTTTCTTTCCTTAATCTTGCAGAACGCATTTGAGTTGGCGTCCTTTTTCTGGTTCTGGGTATTTCTCCTTCCTCTATAGAGCCATTGTTTCAGTTTTCCTAGATGTAATTGAAGCTATTCTTGCATTGACAGTGGCAATTTGGGTATAACTCATGTTTCATCAAGAACCACAACAACAACACAACAATAGCATAACCCATTAAGTCCCCAATAATTGAGGGTATGGGCTCATTTTGGGGTGTGCGCATATCTTCAACTTTAACTTCTGATGCAAAAAATATACCATTCTTAAGATCTTATCGTCTCTTTTTCTCAACTAGGTTTGCCGGACAGCAACTGTTCGGACAGATGCAAGCACTGTATTGTCTGTTGATCAAGACGACCATCAGTTATTAGACAGTCCTCGAGCTGCACCACTTCATGTCGCCACAGAAATCGAGTTACAACCACACACTATTATCATCAGTACTAACGAAATTTCTACCCGCGTTGGTACTCCTCTCCTTCGGCCATCTTCTTCTATTTCTTCCTTAGTTTCTCCGAGCATATTGATGCCTGAGGCAATTGTCAGATCATATTCCGTGCCTGCTAGGAGAGATTGAAAAACTGACCTAATCTTTGACAACGACAGCAAAGTCGGAAAATAAGTTTTTTTGTGAATACTTTTGCAGGCTCTTAGTTGTAACATAATAGATTAACAAAGCTAAAACACGTCGATATGTTGAATTTTACTCTTTGAAGATCAAATGAAACTTACAGATTAGATAGATATACATACATTGTTGATTGTCTTTTGATACAATGAAGCGAAAAAGGAACAAATTGACGGCTTATTTCTTGTACTTTTAACCACTTTTTGTAGGCATTTATAAGGTTTTTAGTTCAAAAACGTACAGAATTTAAGTATAAAGCGTCGAATACTGTATTAATAATCTCTGTATTGTTTACTCTCTCATTCTGAGATTTGATTCAAGTAGCAATTACAAACTAGCTTTTCAGACAGTGAGCACTAGAGGTGCTTAGTTAAGCTGAGTTTGCTTAGTCAGAGCCTGATGGCTGTGGTATTGGGGAACCAAACTTAGGAGGATAAGAGGGCCCTGGTAAACCAAGCTCCAGATCAGAGTGTGGTGGCCATGGCCCAGTTAAACCGAGCTCGGTATCTGCCCGCACACTTCCTGATGGACTCACTGGTGGTTTCGGTTCAGAATTCGTGAAACTGCTCTGGCCTTGGTGTAGTAGCTCCATATCCGAGCCTGGTGGATATGGCCCTGGTAAACCTAGCTCCATATCAGCGTCTTCCCAGTCACTACCTGGTGTTCGTGACCCTGGTAAATCTTGATTGATATCAGAGCTCGATGGCCTTGATCCAGGTAAACCGAGCTCAGTGTCTTCCCAGTCACCCATTGGTAGCTTCGGTTCTTTGCCATTCGTGAAACTGCTCTTGCCTTGGTGTAGTAGCTCCACTTCTGGTGGCTTTATCTCCGCATGATGATGACGTGAGTTATGCAGGGGTAGTTTCTCCCCCATGGCTGGGTTATGAGGACGTACAAGAGCCCTTCTGAGTGGGATAACTGGAGATGGCAGCGTTTTTTCCCTTCCGAATGGGATAGCTGGAGATGGCTGTGGTTTTGCCCTTTCGAATGGGATAACTGGAGATGGCAGCGGTTTTGGCAAAACGGGGAGGTTGGAGGCAAGTAACTCCCTTTGGAATGGGTTACGAGGGTAAAGCAGCTTTGGTTCGGAATTCTTAGCTACGTTTGCAGCCTCCAGGAGGAGCCTGTGAGCAGAACAGAGGCTAATGCTTATGAATACTAAAAGCCACAAACTAGCATATGCTGGTGAAGCCATTGCCTTCACTTGAAGCTGGATTGAACATGTGAGATTGGAAGTTGAGGCAATATATATACAGGGAAAGGGATAAATATAACATTTTTTTTCCCAAGAAAAGAGCAAGGAATTAAGCATGAACGAAGTTTGGGAAAGCACTCTTTAAGTTGTGATATGTTAGGGGTCATGTCTTTTGTGAGAGTTGCATGGACATGCAGCAAATGATGATCAAACTACTCGGTCTATTTCAAAATATAAATCGTTTTAGCATTTTGCACCAGATTTAAGGATTGTGAAAACAATGAAACATTTGTAACCATATCCTTAATAAATATGAAGAGAAATATGTGGAGAGAGAGGAGGATAGAATCGGAAAAGGTACAACAAATACTCCTTGAAATATGCAAAACGACTCGTATTATGAAAAAACTCTCCTTCTAAAAGGGCAAGGGAGTATGTTTGGATAACTCAATCTTCACAACAAACTGTAGGCACAATGTTAACATTACTATCCACTTTTGAACACATTTTCCAACAGAATTTGCAAGTATACATTTTATACACTTTCAACAGCATATTTCAGATTCAGGCATGAAAATGAGAACAGGATCATACTGAATGATAAAATCTTTATTAAGCACCAACGAGTATCGGTACATTTTTCTCATACTGGCACATTTTTTCAGCAAAACGGGCAAATGCAGAGAGAACTAACTTGCTTCAAAATGCACTAGTGTACAACAGAAAGAGAAACCTATGGGTGAGAGTGTCGATAGAATTGGGAAGAAAGAAGGCTTAGAAGAGCGCTAACTAATATAGTCTGTTTAAGAAGTAAAAGGTGAGAGTAAACAGATTACAATCAGACATCTTCAGATCCCTCGCCAGCTGCCAAAGCTTCAGCCATCATTTTTGCCCTATTCTGTGTTTGTCTTTCTACAGCTACCATATAAAAGCCTACAAAAGAAAATACAGAATAAATACCAAGTGATCTTTCCAAAGAATATGACAAACAGTGTAATTGAAGGTTCAGAAGAGGAGAGATTGAGCATATCTTGATTCTCAATGTATTTTCTTTATCATAGTATTAATCGGAAGTGCTCAAGCATACGAAAATTTACTCGAAAAATCAGGATATAAAGATCAGCTTAGGAAAATATGTACATAATCAGGCAAGTAGCATATGGTTGGACATAGGAATAATGTGTGGTTAGATATTCCCATCCCTTGTTGCGGTAAAATGAAACCTTGATAAAGTATCATGCAAAGAAGACGCTGGAAAGTAAACCGTAAAGATTATAGGTTGCATACCAACTGCACTCCCAAGTGCACAAATCCAAAGAATCTTTGAAGACCATCTATCTCCAACTATCCCCCTATTCCCAAAACCCATCTTCCCCTGCCAAAAGCCGAA
Source organism: Vinca minor (assembly GCA_026122235.1). NCBI lineage: Eukaryota > Viridiplantae > Streptophyta > Magnoliopsida > Gentianales > Apocynaceae > Vinca > Vinca minor. The sequence continues at coordinate 144,248 of JAOCZM010000284.1, read as the reverse complement.
ATCACAATCAACAATAGATAAAACCGTCCAATGAAACGAGAAATAGAAAAGAGCAAGGGGAAATGAAGCTACAAACTAACAAAACGAACAACAGCAACAGCAGTAAATCATGTATGCAAACAAATAGCAGTGACAACATAATTCAGATACTTGGGAAACTGGACAAAGTCACATTTCATATCAGATTTTCATCCAGCTAATTACGTCGAATTTAGGCAAGAAACATTAACTTCAACGTGCAAATGTATTTTGACGCCTGTCCCGGAACATAAACAATGCACCCCCAGTTTCACTACTACCAGCAAGCAGACTTGAGAAATCACCATTTAGTCCCACTCCGGTTACTCTGTAACACTCCATGTACCACTACTTGTAACATTCCTAATTAATTTCCCAATTATAACAATTTCCCCTTGGGGTTTACAATTTAAGAGTTATACAAATAAAATTTGCATTATTAGATCGTTATAGAGAGTGGTACTCCCATAGATAATCCGAACCGATTTAGTCCCACTTCTTCTTTAGAGTGTTGTTACAAATTCAAGATCTTGGAGGCTACACCTACATCATGACAGTCAGCTACCCCAACAAACAAGAAATCAATTTCCATTTCTCTGTAAAGAACAGAAAGCTATTATTCTTCTTCTTTTTTTCCCTTTTTTTCCTATTACAAGAGCAAACCATAGAATGAAATTCCCATTTCTCTGTTTAGAACAGAAAGCTATTTTTTTCTTTTCTTCCTATTCAAGAAAAGACCATAGAATGAAGAGAACCCCCTCCCCTACCCTCCACCAACAACAATATAATTCATTAAGTCACCAATAATTAAGGGTAAGGATGAGTGATGGATAGCATACATCCATGACCTTTGCATATAATTGCACTAAGTGACTGATCTAAGAATATTACTAAAACAAATTAATTGGCGGCTGACCTAACCTGCGAATAAATGTACAAAATGATTGTTTGCAAAATACCATCTAAACAGTGATCCCAACAAAAAAAAAAAGTGAATGAATGATCAATACATCTATTAATTAAATCAAAGCACAGAAATTTTGCTCAAAACATTAAACAAAAAACCCAGAAAGAAGCATCAATCTTTCAAATGAAACTTACTGAAATGAACGATTTTCAGTCCAGACCTCGGTGTATTTCTTCGATGTGCTGTAGCTATAGGTTCACTTTTGAAAGATTGAAAGAATTTAACTTTATCCGAGGCCGACTAGTGGGTCGGTTTGGTGACAAATTACCTTATACTCCATCCGATTCAAAATATAAGTATTTTTACAAATAAATATATATTTATTGATTAATTTGCCTCTACATCATTTTCTTCTCATATTCATCAGAATGACTAAAGTGTCCCTAATTAATACTCAAAAAAATAAAGAAATTAAAAGAGAGTTGGATGAGTATCTTAATTTGTGTGAAAATATCTATAAAAAAAACTTATATTTTGAATCGGAGTGAGTACTTAATAAATTAATAACCTCCCCGTGATACTCCCTCCATTCCTTATTAATTGTCGTTTAGGAGAAACCTAGGAGTCCAAATTAATTGTCGTTTAAGGTTCTTTTGTTAGGTGTCAACAATTCATTTCAATTATACCCTCAACATTTTCCTTTCTTTATAATATAGAAGTGAGAGAGAAAGAGAGGGAGGATGGGGTAGTATTGGAAGTTTAGGTGGAATGGACAACTTCCTTAATTTTCTCAAATTGTCTAAAGAGTCTTATATTTAGGAATGGAGGGAGTATTACTTAATCAGTTTCATAACATAGGTCTTTCTAGATAGATAGTTTAGTACTACCTCCATTCCTAAATATAAGACTTTCATTACATGTTGCGAAAATTAATAAAGCAAAAATTAAAATATTTTTGTAATCGAAATATCAATATTACTCTCTTAAATATAATTAGTGGTATACAAGTCATATTTAAGAGAGTAATATTAGTATTATAATTACAAAAATATCTTAATATTTGTTTCCTTAATTTTCAAAACATGTAATGAGAGTCTTATATTTAGGAATGGAGGGAGTATAAATTAAGTAAATAAGAGATAAAGGATATTTGTATTATTATACTCTTGACTCTTAAGCATTCAAATTATGAACTCTCATCTGTTTTTTTAAAGGGTGGTGATATTGTCAAAGCAATTATCCTCCTGCAAAATATTGTCCTTGTTAGATTAAGAAATAATATATCCTCAATTTTTTTCTTTTTTTAAATTATTAATTCTCCAAATTGTCTTCTTCCTCTCTCTTTCTATGTCTAACTTTCTTTTCTCCATTTTTGCTAGATACACCATCGGCGGCCACCAGTTATTAAAGAGTAATCTAGGGTCAGTGTTACTCTTATTCATCCATTCTTCATCTAAAATCTCAATTTTCCCTCTCTTCTCTCTCCTCTACTTCTCTCATATTTTCTTTTGTTAATGATAATGTGTGGTTTCTATTCTTATGGAAGGGGAGGGGAAAAAAGTAAATAATAGTAGTGGTACAAACGTTCGGTGTGTCGCCGATCTTCTGATTTAAGAGTAGTTATAAGAATCAAAAAATATTTTAGATGACTAATAAAATTGAAACAAGAAAATATTACTTTCAATTGAAAATTTAAATTTAAGATGAATTATAAATCCATTTGAAAGTTATAAAATAAAGGGAAAGGAAGAAGAGCACTCCACATAAGAAATTCCATGGGTGCAAACTGAAGCAAAAAAGGAGGGAAAGAGAAGTATTAATCAGTATAGAAAGAAAATATCTTATTAAAGTTTTGAATAGCTTTGAAAATGAAAGAAAATTAATGATATATTATTTTTTAAACGAACAAAGGGTAATATTGTCATTAAATCAAAATTCGCTCTTGCAAAAGGAGAAATGCTTTAACAATATCACCAACCATTTTTAATATGGGTAAGGTTGAATTTAGAACAACATCCTTACAAATAGGAAAATGAGTTCTATTTTGAAATGAGAAAGTGGATATAAAGGATTTCTATTATGAAATGGATAGAGTAATTTTTCTCGACCCAAACTCGAGCCATTGTAAATTTTGTGCAAGACTCTTATACAAATCTATATTCAGTCACAATCACAAATTAATAGTTTTTTTCAAAATTACAAACATAGTTAATATATTTGATTGACCATGATCAATAGTTGACCTCTTATTTACTTACATAAGGTCGTATGTACTTGATCAGCCATGGTCAATGTATGGACACCTTTTATATAAATCTAGTCGTTTCAATACCAAAAACTAATAATTCTTCAAAATTATAAATATGATGGAATAATGAGATTATCTCTTTCCTAAAAAAAAATGAGATTATCTCTTATATATTTTAATAAGGCTCCACTTACTTTATCTGTCCTGGCCAATTTTTAGACATTATTTTTAAATGAGAAGACATTTTTTAAGCGATAAATGAGAAGACATTGTTTATATAATCCCATTAAATTTAAAATTTTGAAACCTCACAAATAATTTAGACTATGTAAACTGAGATAATATTTTTAATTTTTTTTACCACAACTTAAGATTATTTTTTCAAAATTATAAAATTATAATATGACCTATATTCTACATGAAATCGTATAACATTGTAAGAGCTTTTGAAAACATCTTCAATCACATAAATTATACATTTAGATGTCAAAAGACAGTGGAAAATTACTTTGAAAAGGCACTATTCAATTAATTAATACTTTTCTAAATTAAAAAAAAAAATATTTTGACCCTAACATTATTGATTTAGTAGGTAATTCTATATTCCCCAATCCCTTTCACCCTTTTCTCTCTCTCTCTCTCTCTCTCCCCTCTCTTGGCGTTCCTGCTTTCTCCTCTGCCTCTGGTCAGATTTGGCCATTGACTCCAGCCAATGATCAAATCTTGGCCAGTTATCTACTTTTGTTTAGTTTTTATATATCTATTTTGTACCACAAATCATATGATAGCTCTTATAAAGTGTTTTTTTTCAAGATCCAAGACATGGAGGTTACATCTGTCTCAGATCTAGACTTGTTAGCTCTATCTTTGGGAGAAATCTTTCAACCCAAACTTGATCTGGGCCCTTTATCAACTTTCTACATCTTCCCGAGGCAATTTGTAGGACGGTTGATACGCCCATGGTCCTATAAATTGTCGATATCTAAGGAAGATATTGAAATTGAGTTTCTCCTGCCTCTGTGGTTCAAGGATTGCGAAGAAGAATATTATGTATTTGTTTATCTTACTAGTTTTTAATTTAGTATCTCATAACCACCAAAGTTTTCTTGGTTGTGACTTTTGTCTGTTATCATAGTTTTTTAAATCATTGTATAACTTTTATTTTCTTATAATTTCAGATTTTCTTTGATTGTAATGACCTCGGCTACATTGTGATTAATGGAAAATTTCTTACTCATAGGTAACTCTATACTGGACTTTCATGTTTGTATGAAATAATGCAAATAAAATGTTTTAAGAATTAAAAGTTTGTCTTTTATTTATTCAAAAGAAAAAAAAAATTCTTCTTGATTTAATGTATTTAGGATATACAAAGTCATTTGAGAAGGAAAAAGAAAGTATCATGTACTTGCCATAAATAAATAAATGATTTTCTTCCATCCTTTTTCCATTAAAAAAAATGTGTTTCATACCCATAATTATTATAGCTTGTTAACTACATAATCACATAAAAAAAAATTATGTGGAGGGGTCATCACATCAAACTTACATATAATATTTCATAAAAGTATGCTATTAAGATAATTATATGCATTTTCCTAAAAAAGAAAAGAGAAGAGAATATAAATATATACAAGTTTGATAAATGTTGTTCTCCTTGGACGCGTTTATAAGTTACTACACCTCATTTCTCTAAATACAAGATTTTCATGAAATAATCCTGCAAGGGTATCCTAGTTGGTTCGAGGGTGGTAGATTGTTTACGAGAGCGCAGGTTCGAATCTTGGTAGCCGCAGTGTGGAAGTTTCAACCCTCCAATGTGGGGGTGGCTTCTTGCGGTGGGCTAAAACAAGGCCTCCCACCAATCGAACCGCTGGGTCACCTTGATTTACATCCTCCACAATGCCTGTCGGATCGGGTGGTGGGGGCCCTGGGGGCGTGGGTATCGCCTTTTGTGTACAAGATTTTCATTAAATATTACAAAAATTAAAATATTTTTTATAATCAAAATATCAATATTATTCTCTTAAATAGAATTAGTAGTATACAAATTATATTTAAGAGAGTAATATTAGTATTTTAATTACAAAAACATCTTAATTTTTGTAACATGTAATGAAAGTCTTATATTTAGAAATGGAGGAAGTCAGGAACGGATGCAGAGGGTTGAGAGTGGGTCACATGACCCCACTGATTTTTATTTTTTATTTTTTATTTCTAATTATATACTATTTTTTTTTAAGACCTCACAAGAAGGAGGTGGGGACCTCTCACAGGGGGAGGTGGACCTCACAGGAAGGAGGTGAAAATTATTTAGCCCCACATAGGGGAGGGTGTCGAACCCGCGACCTCACGGTCGTGGACAGAGGCCAACCCCATTGGGCTATGGTAATCTTGACTTCTAATTATATACTTATATACTGATTAGATGAGAAAACAGTCTCAGACATCCCTCTATTATTTTTATTTAGCCTCGATAGTCCTAGCATAAATTTTTCAACCTAAAGAATCCTCATAAAATTTACTTTCCGCCTTAAGAATTCTAATCACCACAATTGGTGGTTTCCGGCTGAATGGGCAAGCGTGCCTTGCACGAGCCATTTAAGTGAGGGCAAATTCGTCTTTTTAAAGTGACCTGCTCTAATATCCAACTCTCAAACCCGATTTAAAGAGGGATTAAATTCAATTCCACTCCCCACCTTCTCAAATCCACCTCCGCCCGCTTCCACCGCCACCACCACCAAAAGATCCCACGCGGCAAGTCTCTCTTCCACTTAATCCGGGGACCGATTACACTCTCATTCTCTCTCGGTTCCCAAACAATGGTTTCTCTTCCTCTCCTTCTTGAAGCTTCTTCCTTTACTAGGCTTGTCCAAAATCAAACTGAAAAAAGCGATATGAGGTGGACTGAAATGAAGAATTTGCACTATAATAGGAGCTCAAAAAAACTTTTAGCACTCACAACAAACCAATCAATTTCTTGCAAGAATTTTCGAAAATTGACTGTTACCCATAGCAAATTCTTGCAAAAAAATTAAAAATTTGGGAAAGAAAATGAAGAAGATGACAAACACTTTGAACAGAGACAGCACCACTTCCGACCAAAACCATTTCCTTCTCCTCGGACATCTTCCTCCCTTTGCAATTTTTTTTTAACCAAATCCCTTCTCAAAATCCAAATTCTCCAACTATCCACGCGGCCTTGCCCTGCCTGGCGACCCCTCTTGTCTCTGGTGCCCCATGTCTTGAAATCTTGTTCATACTGAGTTTTTTTTTTATAGAATATCAAACGCAAAAGTAAACAGCAATTGAAAAAAAAAGGTAAAAGAAAATTGATTACAAGCCACTGAAAACAAGTAATCAAAGGCCTTAGTCCAAACAACTCCCCTCATACCGACTTCTGATTTCATTTCCAGGAGCAACCCCACCAAACTTTAAGAACTGAATTAACGAATCCAAAATTAACCCACCTTAATTCTTGCTGAAGATTTTTCACTAACCCAATCAAAAAAAATCAAATTACAAGAACTGTGAAAAAAGATTGAGTCTTTTTGTTTCCAACATGCAACCAGAAATTCAATCACTTTAAGAACTGAATTACATGATTTCTACCACTTTCTGAAGCACCGATCAAGTGATTGCATGTGACAAATAAAATTGGAGTATTTTTTTTGCTCAGTTTGGCTGAATTTTGTGAGAAATATGTCGTAATTTGTGGGTTTTCTTGTGGCTGGAATTCTTGGGTAATTGATGGTTGAAGAGAATGGGTTGTACTAAAGATTTTCTCCTTCAATCTGGGTGTACTGTTGGTGGTGGTGGTCGGCAACTTTGCAGGTGGTGAAAGTCGGCTGTGGTTGATGGTTGCGGGAAGAAGATGAGAAATTATGAAGAAAATTGGACGAAATGGTGAAAAGACGGATTTGTCCTCACTTAAATGGCACGTGCAAGGCCCGTGTTCCCATTCAGCCGAAAACTACCGCAATTGTGGTGGCTATGATTCTTAAGGCGGAACGTAAGTTTTATGAGAATTCTTTATGCTGAAAAAACTTATGTTAGGATTATAGAGGCTAAACCAAAATAAAATAGAGGGATGTCTGAGGTTGTTTTCTCTGATTAGATTTATGTTATTAAATTAGTGACCTCATACGACTTAACTTGGACAAAGTTTTGGTTTGGATTTGGGTTTGAGTCTCAAACTAATTTCAAACTCAAACTGGGTCAAAACTTACAACTCATGGACATATGAGTATTTGAAATATTAATTCAAATAGATCAACCAAATAACCCATAATCAAATAACCCACCCAAATCAAATTTAATTTTTTTTTGATACTCCTATATCTACAGATCAGCCCTCAAGGCAAACGATGGTCCCACACCCCCGTGATTATTGAGTTATGTAGTTCGGGTCGTTCCATTAGCAGTGGATTTTGCAGATCCGTGATTTGGGTCAATCCATGTAGTGGGTTATGTTTGGATTTTTTTGACTCATTTTCATATTGAGACCCAATCCAAAGGTAGTTTGAGTTTCAGTTTGAGACCAAACCAAAACCAAACCCAATCCAAGTTGAGCCGATCAAACGCAGAAACAATAACGTGGTAGTGTAATTCTCTTGGTTGTCGTGTGAGTCCAATCGCTTTCTTTATAATTTTTCTCTTTATTTGAAATATTTTTAATTTTATTCTTCTAAAATTTTACTTGTCTCACACATATTGTGATATTTTTTTTTGAGAAATCCGTTCAAAAATATTTGTATTTACTAACTAATTTTAACGAAGTTATATGTATTTTTATCCATTCACTTCATTCCATCCCTTTTTAGTTTTAGCCTAAAATCATCGTGTTTATTAATTTTTCAAGACCGTATTAGAAAAGTAGTTCATTGATAAAAATAGTACTCCCTCCATTCCTAAATATAAGACTCTTTAGACAATTTTAAAAAATTAAGGAACTTGTCATTTTCACCAAAAGTTTCAATATTAGCCCTTTGTCACTTTATAGCATAAGAAAAGAAAGAAAAAAATAGGGATGGTAGATGCGGCAAATAAAAGAAATGTCGAGGGTATAATTGGAATAAATTGTTGACAACTAATAAAAGAGGCTTAAACGACAATTAAGTTGGATACCTATAAATCTCCTAAACGACAATTAAATGGGAATGGAGGGAGTATAATTTAAAATTTCTACTAAAAATAGAAATAGTTGATTGAAAAAAAAAAATCTTATAGAAAATGTGATATTTTTTTAAAATATCGTTGGGGTGTTCGCTCTCCAAAACTGTGGACGCTGTCTTCTCCAACATTTTCAGAAACGTCGAATTTTATATTAAAAATATTTAATTTATTTTTTGGCTCTATCCCTAAACAAATAACCTAACTATCCCTACATTCTGGATCCATCACTGGAGGGAGTAACATTTTGTAATCATAAATAATATTCTCCTTGAGAGAGATAGACAATGATATGGAATTGATACACTACCCTTTGTACACAATGCTTTCTTTTTTCTTTTTTTTTCCTAGACAGATAAGCAGTTATATCGAATTGAAAATATACCATTAATACGCAATCCTTTATTTTTTTCTAGAAAGATAGGCAATTATATTGAATTGAAAATTTACCATTTTTACGCAAAGCTTTATTTTTATTTTTCATTTTTCTAGAAAAATAGATAATTGAAAATATACCATTAATACGCAATACTTTATTTTTTCTAGAAAGATAGGCAATTATATTGAATTGAAAATTTACCATTTTTACGCAATGCTTTATTTTTCTTTTTCCTTTTTTTAAAAAAATAGATAATTATATCGAACTAAAAATTTACCATTTGTAAATACCTCCAATACTCTTTTTTTAGACGTCACACATTATTTTAAAACATTTTACATAAATAAACGAATAAACAAGCATAAAAAACATGTACATATATGTGTTAGTCCTTTAATACAAACTGATTTTTGCACTCCTCAAAAGACCTATTGCACTAATTTCTCTATTTTAATGAGTGAAGAAATTAAACTCTTAATATTTAGTTGTTCAACTCTTATCATTTAAATAATATCTTATTAACTAATATAATACATTTTTTTTTTTTTTGGTAAGAAAAAGTTTGGGTGGGTTCGACTCCGGTCACCACCACGGGGCAGGTCAGGCCTTAGGGACTATAGGTCGCTTACAAGGGTACTTACAGATCGCCCACTAACACAGCCCTCACGTCGGCAACGAGAATTGAACACTTACTTTTGTTTGAACGTGCCAAATCTTTACCAACTGAGCCAACTTGTGTTGGTTATGTAATAAACTTTTTGAAAAGTACAAATATGGCAGATTGGTGAATTTCGTCATTTAACAATATGTGATTTTTGATTTTCGTCCCTTTTCAATTTTGTTTAGTTTTTAGAACCTTAAACAATTTTCGTTTGGTGACAACGGTCCTTCAGTCCACAACTGTGATGGAAATAATTAATTTTGTTTTTTAAAAAAACTCTTGAGACACGGGGGTAATTTGGGTATTTCACCCAAAAAATATAGACCAGGGACCAAAACCACCAATCGCAAATTGTTAAGGGATGAAATCACCAATTTACCTAAAAATACTCCAAATATCATTCTTCCCCACCCAACTGGCTAACTCTCTCCCTCTTCTTTTCACCCCTTACCGAGCCACGACCGTTCTTTCTCTCTCTTAGGCTGCCGGAATCTTCAAGCTCCCGATCCAAAACTCCGCAAAAATAATTGAAAAATTGATGTTTAGCATAGACTAGGGATTGACTTTGGTTGACCTAGCAATGGTTGGATGATCAGTGTCATGGACCAGCTTCTGAAGTGGGGGACATAGACCAGCTTAGTCCCACATTCACTACATCACGGTTTTGATTAAAATAATAAAAAATATTCCCCACTCAGTGCATTGTTTGAGGCGTTTTTATTGTTTTTTAATCAAAAGAGGGGATGTGGGTGATTGTGGACTGAAAGTTATCCATGTCACACTTGAAAGCTGAGTCCCATATCGAAATTTTTACAGTTGGAAATGGTATTTACCTCTTTGTTTAGTACAAGAAATTTTTTGGTGATGGAACAAAAAAAAACTGGTACAAGTGGAACTAAAGATAATGAAGGTATTGATATGGGGGAAATTGAGGCCCAATCCAGTGTTTTGCGCCAACATGTGCAATTGGCTGCTAAACAGGTTGTACCTAAGAAACAACAACATGGGGTTGTACTAGCAGCGCAACCACACCTGATTGGGGGATAATTTTTCTTTTATGAATTTGAGTTTGTTAAAATTAGGTGACTATAACATTTGTGGACGGAAGGACCATTATCACCAAACGCAAATTGTTTAAGGTTCTAAAAACAAAAAAATATATAGACCAGAGACCAAAATCACCAATCGCAAATTGTTAAAGGACGCAATTCACCAATTTGCCAAGATGTTTTTCCCAAAATACCCTTTAATTTTGGTGTTTTTCATTTAAATTTTTGTTGACTGACGGTTGACTATAACAGTTGTGGACGGAAGGACCGTTATCACCAAACGCAAATTCTTTAAAGTTCTAATAGAACATGAACCAAAATTACCAATCACATATTATTAAAAGACGAAATTCATCAATCTGCCTACAAATATTCTTTAAAAAGAATGAATGGAAAGAAAAGAAAAGGAATTATTGGGGGCACTTTTCACATGACTCCACAGACTAGTCAAAGCACACTCACTATTATCAACTATAAAAGGGCAGCCAAAGCATTTCTGTATCCTTCCTTCTCTGCACCAGACCAAAGTCACAGCAGGGGAGAAAGAGAGACAGATGGAGCAGTGAAAACTCCTCCACTCTCACACTACAGTCTCTCCGGATCTCCATATCACTGCTAGTAAGAAAATCTTCATTTTCTCATATGAATAACGACACAAATTTCGTTAAAAAACCTTTTAATCGAGATATGAGATGTATAAATTTGAATTAGAACTTCTAAGATCATCATTTCGCGGTTCAATTTAGTGTTCTACATTGTCCAATTCTAATTTTTTAATCGCATTACTTGTTTCAGTGTAATCATAGGTTACAATGTGAGAAATGTTTTGTATGAATAAATTCTGTTAAAAACCTTTTAATCTTAGTTATGAGGTGTATAAATTTGAATTAAGACTTGTAAGATCATCGTTTCGCGGTTCAATTTAGTTTTCAACATTGTACAATTCTAGTTTTTTAATCGCATTACTTGTTTCTGTGTAAAGCTTACCGAGAGAGAGAGAAATGTTCTGTGTTGATAAATTCTGTTAAAAACTTTTTAATCGAGTTATGATGCAGATAAATTTGAATTAGGACTTGTAAGGTCTATCATTTCACGGTTCAATTTAGTGTTCTAAATAATAGAATAAAAATTTATTGTTGTTGTTTTAGTGGTAATAATGCTGTGAAATTCTTGTTACTGCTTCATTTGTTTTATATGGAATTCCGCTGTCACGCACATTATATATTTCTAGTAAGAGTTCTTATTGTATATTGTTCTATGGCTATAGGTTCAATAAAACAGTAGAGGTGAGACAGAGGAGTATATATCTCTTCGTTTTGAGAAATATTCAGTTTTGCTGATTTCGTTCAGGTTCACTGAATGAATGCATATTTATTGAGAAGATGAGGTGTTGTTTTGAACCGTCTTCCAGTTGTTTTCCATCAAATGTCCGTCATGATAACTGAATGTCTCGGTGCATGAGTTGTGGGCCATGGACTTTTGGTTTATTATCCATGAGGCGTTATCGCCTTGGTTGTATTCTCCACGGTTTCAACCACCGATTAGAACTTTTATTTTCTATTTAGTCTAATTTTCTTACTGCATTCATTTGTAGAAACTGGAGTAGACTTCATTGTTACTCAAATGAACTCCCAAATGATCTGTTGGATGTTTTAATATTCTTACTAATTGATTGATTTTTATGATGCAAAGGATGAAAATGGAAGTGCTCCCTTCTGACACAGATAATCTTGAGAAGTTGCTCAATGTCTTTGGTTCGGTGGTTTCTCTTCACGACATAGCCTCTGCTTATTGCGATTCAGGTCGTGATCTGTACACTGCAAGTCAGATCCTAGATGATCAACAGAGCAGCACCTTGGCTTCATCATTAGCATCGGAGGGGAAACTGAAGTCTGCTTCTGATACATTTCCATCTGATGAATCCTTGGAGAAAGCTAACTATATTAAATCAAAGCCAGGAAAGGCTCCAGCATCCATGGGAACAGTTTCGGGTATGATTGGGAGAGATTATGGTAGGACCAGATTATCGGCTAAGGAATCCTGGAAACCTAAACCACTAAAATTGTATTCAAATGACATTCCAATGTCTGAAATTTGTGATGAGAAAGATTCTGCATATTCTATGGCAAAGAGTGAAACCCTGCACGAGGAAATTCAGGAGTTCCTTTTTAATATGCTTGGAGATGGCTTCCATCTTGAAAGGAGCGTAATTCAAGATATCGTAGGTAAACATAGGTTATGCTCTTTTAATTTTATAGTAACATGATTGCTCTTATCTCCTATTGATGTTTACTCTTATACCCCAAGAACTTTGTTTGCACTATGTTTTTCCTGTACCTATATGGATTATTTATCCTGATACTATTTTCTCATCATGCAGGACAGTGTGGATATGATGTGAATAAGGTAATCATTTTCCATTTAAGTTCTTTAATCACTCTTCTTAAACAAGTTTACCTGCGAGAAATCGAGCCTTTAAGCCCTCATTGTTCCTCTTTCGTCATAACTATCTGTCCTATTTAATATATTTGGTTTTCGAGGAGACAAACGAAGACCACATCTTATTTTCTCCAAGTAAATCTTACCTGGTTGTAGTTGTAATTCTAAAATCAGGGAAAGGAGATCACTGCCAAAACAATGGAAAATACTTAATTGACACAATTTTCTTTCCAAACTGAGTTGCATTCCTTCCCTTTTCTGTATTAGATAATATCTGTGAGGAGTAAATTGTTTTGCTTTCTGAAATTTCTTTGTGGCTTTTACAGCTGCTTTGATGTTTTCTTGTCTTGTCATCAAAATGCATGTGTTATTTATGCGAGTTGATTATCTTGGTTGCCTGCCACAGCTGTTAGCGAGAATTTTTATACAAATAATATTTTTCGTTACTTCTTTTCCGTGTAAATAAATGAGAATCAAGAGAAAGGATTTTAGGAAGTTGATTGGCCCTCTTATCCTGCTATTAAGGGTTCATATAGCTTGTATTTGGCCTTACCCATTAGCAAGACCTGGATTTTCATGTGGATGGATGTGCTTAATTGAATTTTCCATCTGATTTTGTGATATTAGTAGTTCTTTTTCCCTAACTGCTTATTCAGTATTTTTTTTCTCTTGGCTTCATAAAAAATATACAGAGCGTGGAGAAACTGCTGGAGTTGTCTGCATCAAATTTTGAGAAGAGTGATGATATTGTGACCATAGCTTCTGAAATTGTATGTTTCTATTTGCCAAAGGATGAATTTATATTTCTTTTTGCTGATAAAAATTGTATGTTCCTATGATGCTCCTCTTTGTTCCTTGAAACAGCCAAATAAGAATCTCCGTGACCTGGAACGTAAGCAACAATGTGGTCAGTTCTCTGAGACTGGTTCTTCTGGAAGGTAAGTGTGATGCTTGCTTTCTCCAACAAGATAGTATGGTTGTTAATGGAAAAGTTGTCTTTCTATAGGACAGCTCAATTTTGGTTTTCTAGTTTGCAAAAGAGTGAGCTCTTCTTTGTTCACTTCTGCCAATGCAGTTCCACACACACTCTTAAGAAGGAAGATGCAAAAAATCCTTCACAATTGCCTAATAGGAAGGAGGTATCTCAACTTCAGAAAGAGGTTCTTGACGCTCTCTTTACCATTTCTGAAAGATCTGAGAAGGTGCAAGCAAAAAGACGTACAGTTAAAGAAGTGAGGCTACCAGGAGCATTTGGCCGGCCTGTTGAAGGACCATTAAAAGAAAGATTTATAGAAGATCGACCTATTATCACAATAAAACAGACCATAGAGAATAGTAAGAACCTTATATTATTTTTGTAATGATGAAAACTTTCTGTTTCAGTTAATTTGTATTGATTGCAAATAGTAGGATAAACAATCTGCTGAGTCATTGCCTTCTTCTCATCTTGGCATTTAATTCTAGATGGGGAAGAGAACGGAGATGACTATGAGGTGTTACGCAGAAATGTCGTGGAATATCAGCTTACCATGAAAGAATACTATAAATCTGTATGGCATCATCCTTATTCTTTCCATATTTGTTATGGTGATGACCTATTCAAATATTGGTTAGTTAGTGATATGACTAGATTTTGAAAACATTGATGCTTTTTTACAAGTCATAATTGGGATCTGACGAGTTCAGTTTATTGGCAGGCTGCTTATGCATTTGTTAAAAATGATCATGAAAGAGCATATAAACTTAAGGAAGAGGTATTTCTACTCTTTCTTCAACCTTTTAATATAGATTTCGTAGGAGTTGTGTATGTGTTGTGAAATTGTTTCTCAAAATATAGTGGCAGCGGTATATTTAAGTATGGTTGGTGTTTGAGTATCATTGTTTTGGGTGTATGTGGCCAGGGACATTTTTTTATGCAGAAGGCACGAGAAGCAGAAGAAAAATCCGCTCAAAAGCTTCTGGATAGGTTAATATTGTTAGTTACATGTTGCTTTCTTTCCTCTTTATTCCATCTAGTACTTGATTTGATTCAATTTCCTGCTGCAGAAATGATGAGGAAATGATTTTTGATTTGCATGATTTTGATCCAAAAGAAGCTGTGCGCTTTTTGAAAGTTCAGCTGATTTCTCTTTCTGGCATCTCGTGTAAGCACACTGAATGTTGGACATCATTCCTAATATCTTATTCTGTAATATGCAAAATGAAGTGTACCTGACCACCCATTCTTAATCAGCTTTGCATGTTAAAGTATTAGCTGGGAGCAATGATGAAGATGCAAACCATAAGCGCCGGAGGCGTATGGTATGAACAGTTCTTAAATGAATTTTGTATTGAAAAAGCTGCAAGATTTGTTCATTTCTGGCTTCTTAGGCTATTATTTTTAGTGGCATCTACTGCTAAAGTTTCTATGGGCTTCAATTTAACTATTAACTTTAGTAGCTTTCTTTTGTTTCCACCCTGCTTTCTTCTTCTTTGTGTTTATCTGCTTTCTTAGAAGGATGCCAACATAAAAGCAGTTTAGAAGTAGAATTTTCGGATGGTTCTAGCTCGTTTTAGCTCTTTGAACTCTATCAGGAGCCGAGTTCTTCCTTAAGATGATTAGAAATCTCTATTTCTTTTTCATTTTTGTTTAGTTATGTAGTATTGTGCTAGAAATTAGGCTCCGTCGTGTTCCTCTACTTACTGTGAATGTCTACCATGTTGGCCCTCCTCAAGTTGTCGAACTTGGTGGTATTTTTTGTAGATCCCTGAAATTGTTTTATAGTGTTCTTATTCTTCACCTTACATAGGTGCTGCCTTACTGTCTCCTGCAGTATTCATTTAGTCTTTCTTTGATGTTTAGTTATTTATACTGCATTCTCATTATGCTTCAGTTTTACTATAGTAACCTTTTGCTTTATTTTCTCAAAGATCTGATTCCATATGAAAAATTTCTGTTGCAGATCACAAAGCTTCTCGACAGGGAGAACATAAGATGGAGCCAGGAAGGGAATGGATGGACGATTGAGATCCATTTGGCTGAAACCGATCCAAAGAAGTTGAGTTTTGCTAAAAAGTAAGCAATTATGCTTCCATCGAATATTAAGATTGAGAGGTTTAGCTTTGTTAGTAAACGGGGCTTTCTATTAGTAGAAACTTTTGAGGTAGTAGAAATACATTGATCAAACGTTCAAATGCAACCATTTTTTGCAGAGTCAAACTGATCATTGACATAGAAAACCCATAAACTGATTTTGGTTCAAGGTACTATATATGCTAGTGGAAGTGTTTCATCTGCAAACTAGTGTTTTTCTTCTTCCTTTTCTTTTTTATGTATATTTTCTTTTTCTTCTTGGAATTGAATTATAAAATATAATTTGGGAGAAAGATAACTAATTTCACATTCGACTATGTACAAAATACAATATGCAATTTCTAAGAAAGAACCTATTGTTGCTCTATACATTCGAAACAGGTCAAGAAATCTGCTTTTGTTTCACAATATAAAGTCTTTTGTTTGTCAAGTTGATACCTCAAAACGTAGAGGTCTTGGGTTAAAACGTAGAAGTGATATCTTTTTTTATTATACCCTTTATTAATTCCAACGATATAATATATAATAAGAGATTATATTATAGCTGAATATAATTTTAGAAAATTAATTAGAAACATTTGTAAAATAATGCCCTATAATGTGAAAGGGAGGGAGCTAGCAATTGTATGCTTGATTTTTGAGAAAAGGGGATCGTATATTCATTACCAGGATGTCGTAACCAAATTACAAAGAAAGCCAAAAGATCATGGTTAGAAAGGGAGGAATATCTCCCAAGCTTATGCCAGAAGCATATTAACAATTCACACCTATGTAAACTT
This sequence comes from Vinca minor, assembly GCA_026122235.1. Classification (NCBI taxonomy): domain Eukaryota; kingdom Viridiplantae; phylum Streptophyta; class Magnoliopsida; order Gentianales; family Apocynaceae; genus Vinca; species Vinca minor. Next base: position 127,523 of record JAOCZM010000284.1, on the reverse strand, counting down.
CGACAGAACTATTCTCTGAGTTCATATGCACAGAGATCAGCTGGTTGTAACTTCTTATCTCTCCAAGACTTCATCCATTTCAGACACTTCGTCTTAATAACACAAGCAAGGTGCCTTGGCCCAGGATCCTTAACACTATCATCGTGAAGCATTTTGTTTCGCCAATACCAAATTGTATTAATCGTTTCTCTAAAAAAAATGGTCCCATTCCACATCTCCATACTCAATCTTTCGTGTCTCTGTACTGCTTATAAGATTATGATCTAACCATTCCTTTATCGACATCGAAGTCCAAAACCTCCCTTGCCCCTGATCCGTGAGTACCGATTTCCATACTTCCCTACTCATTGAACAATCCCGAATCGCATGCATCGTAGAATCGATACCATTACCACATACCCGGCAGAAAGGAGACGGTGCACAATATCTATTAAACAACAGTCCCTCAGTAGGCAGGATTTCATGTCGCACTTGCCAAAGTAAAAATTTATACCTTTGAGGATCACGATGTTTCCAGATGCGATTCCAACCTTTTGCTTCAGGACCAGTCCGATCCCACCCCAACTGTTCATATATCTCTTGTAAGCGTAGCACACCTGTAGTTGAATTGCGCAGCTTGATGTTCACTGCATTGAAAGACGTTAAACAATCCGGAAGTACCGGTCCCCAGTCGATTTTCGCCTTCAATTTTTCCCTCACTCCAAGCAAACTTGCCCAGATTCTTGAAACTCCCCGACTCTTGGCTACTGGAGCGAATAAATTACCATACTTAGCCCACATTACTCGAGACCATAGCCTATCATTCTCATGTATCATGCGCCACCCCAGTTTGATAAGTAATGCTATATTTACATCTTGGAGCTTCTTGATGCCAAGGCCACCACATTCCAAGGGTTTGCAGATCATTTCCCAACTAGCTGTATGTAACCTCCTTTCTTGACCTTCTTCCCCCCATAGAAACTGGCGATTCAGCTTCTCAATTTCATTTAAATTTCCCTTCGGTAGTGCTAACGTCTGCATATAGTAGCTAGGAATGGTAGACGTAACTGTCTTGATTAAAAGGCACCGAGCTGCTCTTGACATCGTTTTCATCCGCCACCCACTTAGCTTTCGTCTAACTTTTGTCACCATATCTCCAAAAGTTCCTTGATTCATCCTTTTGTGTAGAAGCGGTATCCCAAGGTATTTTTCTAGATCGGTTGTCAGCGGCATACCACATTTTGCACTAATAGCCCGTGAAACTGCTTGATTCATGTTCTTGGAGACAAATAACTTGGATTTGGCAACATTAACTTTCTGGCCTGATACCTCACAAAAGCGATGGAGTGTCTTTTCCATAACCTCAGCCTGATACTCGCTCGCTTCCCCAAATAGGAACAAGTCATCTGCAAAAAATAAGTGAGACATACAAGGTCCTTCTCGCCCAATTTTCATTGGTTTCCAGCCTTTGTTTTGCACTTGTTTATAAATATCCGCCCCTAAGACCTCCATACAAAGAACAAACAAAGATGCCGACGAAATACAAAACATAACTATCTTCTGCATGCTATCATTGAATCCCACCTTTTGTAAAATGTTCTGCAAGAACTCCCAACTGATACGGTCATAAGCCTTCTCCAAATCTATCTTAGCAGCCAACCACCCTTTACTACCTGTTTTCTTACGCATGCTATGAATTAATTCTTGCACAATGACTATGTTATCTATTCCTTGTCTTCCTGGAACAAAACTACATTGTTCTTCCCCCACCAATTTGTTAATTAATGGTTTCAAACGATTAGCAATTACCTTCGTGATGCACTTGACCACGACATTACATAACGCTATAGGCCTAAATTGCGATATTGTTTCTAGAACCTCGACTTTAGGTATTAGAGTAATCAAGATTTCATTCATATGTTTAGGGAACGTACCAGTACTCATAGCTGGCTGTACAAAAATCGTAATGGCCGGTCCTACCACGTCCCAAAATTTCTAAAAGAAAAGAGGTGGGAAGCCGTCCGGACCCGGTGCTTTCAATGAACCCATCATTCCCATTGCTTGCTTAACTTCACTAGCTGAAACCGGTCTGTTTAACATCCGTCTCTCCGCATGAGTCAACCCCGGGAATTCAAAATCGCGTAGATTAACAGCCTCCTGTACCTCAGCCGTATATAATTGAGTATAGAACGCACGCGCCAAAGCCTTTAATTCCTCTGGATCTTCTGTCCAAATACCATTTTGATCCTGAAGTCGGAAGACTCGGTTTTTCTTTCTCCGAATAGCCGCTAAAGCGTGAAAGTACTTCGTATTGTTCTCTCCTTCGATCCACCACTGAACACGTGACTTTTGCAGCCATGTTAATTCTTCTTGTGCTAAAATTTCATTAAACTCATTAACAAGTTGATTCTCCAAAGTATTAAGGAAATCCGATTTCCCATAGGATCGTTTTTTTTTAATACCTTCTATCCTAGCAAGACATCGCCTCTTCATCCCTTTTAAATTGCCAAACACTTCCTTTTTCCACCATAATAAATCGCTTGTGACTTTCTGAAATATATCTGCAAGGTCCCTATTACCCGTACCCCAACTCGTGCTTATGTATGCCGCAAACTCATCGTGTCGAATCCAGGCCATTTGAAACCGAAAAGCCTCTGACATAACCTCCCTCGGCGCATGAAGTCTACAATTAATGATAAGAGGATGGTGGTCAAAGTGTGTTTTGGGTAAGTGATGTACCTCCATATTCGCAAATACACTCTGCCAGGCAGTGTTACATCATGCCCGGTCAATTCGTTCAAGTACTAAATGACGGCCTAGACGACCATTGCTCCAAGTAAATTGAGGCCCTTGGAATCCCAAATCTATCAGCCCACATTTTTCCAAGACGGACCATGCCCTACATGCTCTACTTCGCCAATTATATGTCTCTCCTAGCTTGTCTGAATCCGTAAGGACTTGGTTAAAATCTCCTACCATTAACCATGGCACTTGAATATATGGATATAACTGCCCCAAATATTCCCAAAATGAATCACGGACTGAATTTGTAGGAGAAGCATATACACAAGATATCACCCCCATACCTTACCAACATCCGTAATTACTAAATTAAGCATTTGAAAATTGAAAGACAGTACCTCAAGATTAAGGACTTGATTGTCCCAGAAACACCAAATCCCTCCCGAAAAACCCCTCGACTCCACAGCTATCAGGTTTGTAAACCGAAACCCATGTAGAATTCGCTTAGCTCTTGTACTTTGTACTCTTGGTTCTAACAAAATTAAGACATCTGGGTTCTGTCTAGAAATCAAGTCTCTCAGTTGGCGTCGAAATTCGCCGGATGCCGCTCCGCGACAGTTCCAGCAGCACACTTTCAATGCTGCTATCATTAAATAATCATATCATCTTGGACCATAGGTCCATGCGAAACCCCATCTGAAGTCACAGATGATGGAAACCCAATCTCTCCCACCACAGATGATGGCGAAATATCAACTGAAATTCCATCGGCCTCCCCTGATTCAAGGTAACCAGCATCCCCTCCTTTACCACTTCCGAGTTCTGGGGGTCTCCCCTTCCAATTTCCATCCTCCTCCGAGCTTGCCAAGGTCGCATTTCGCGTGCCCTTGTCTAAAGATGGTATTTGTGTCGGAGGAACCGAAGTAACAATTATGGGCGGGGTTACTATTGTGCCATTAGATTCATTATTCTGGGTTGGGCTTCCTATTACAGCCCCTCGATTGACCTAATCAACAGACATCCCGGGCCGTGAGGCCCTTGATCCACTAGCCGACATGTTTTTACCCAAACTTTCATGATCCTTAGGCCGACCCACCTGCACCGATTTCTTCCTGGACCCAACTGGCCCACTATCTTTGCGGCCCAGAGAACTCAACGTCGCAGCCGTCCCAACCTGTTTAATTCCTCCAACCTTGTCTTTTAGCACGTGCATCGGTATATCAGCCAAGTTCTCCTCATTCAACTCCTCCAAAACACTAAAACGTGAACCATTTCCAATAGTGTAGCCTACCTTATCCTTCCCCTTATTTAGAAGCCCAGATGGGGTAGACTTCCAAGATTCACCAAATACTACTGGCCTCTGACTTTCCTTTGGCATATATCTCTTATCCCCCAAATTAGGCGAATAATTAGGACCGCGAGAGAAATTCGGAGCCCTAGACTCCTTGGTGGCCAACGTTCTGAATCTAAATCTATCTTCCTCTACAGGCATCGGAAGTTTCCGCCGCCGGTCATTGTTGACCATCATCCAGGGACCGTAAAGTTGGTCATTCTCTACCATGGCCACATCGGACACCACCCTACTTGTTGTCTCTTCCATGTCCACCAGCCCCCCTTTCAACACCGCAACTATATTAGTTAGGCATGCACTCGCCCTATGACCATATTGACCACAATCAAAACAAACCAAATGGAGTCCTTCATACTCCACCAATTGTGTACGTCCAAGAATCTGGAGTTTGGAAATCAAAGGCTTGCCCAAATCTACTTCAACGCAAACCCGCGCAAATTTACCCCTAGAAACATTGAGGGAGTTAAGGTCTGCCCTTACCACACGACCAAGATGATTCCCTGCTCTCATAAGCATATTAGAATTATAAAGATAGAGCGGAAATCGCGGTAACCTTACCCATACCATGGTAGATTTGATCATCACGGATTCCGACCGAAATAATGGTGACCATTTAGAAAACGTCAAGTAGTGTCCCATAATGATCCAAGGTCCGTCCTCAAGAACACGGAGATAATCCTGTTTATCAAAAAACCGAACTGCAAAGAAGCCATCTTCAATATCCACAATGTCACAACCCATCGGAAGTTTCCACAATCTTTGGCTCGCTGCATGAGAACTCGGAGACTAATTGATTTCCCCAGCAATTTGACTACGAGCGTTCGCCGCCAAGGCCTCCACCATTCACCGAACTCAGTCGGACTGACATCGACACAGGGCCAGGGATGCGTGGCTCCAGCCGGGGTTCCGGTCATCTTCTCTGTAAACGCGGTCAGGACGGCTTCGTCCATGGGGTCCTCTTCTCCTTCGCCCGTATATAAACTGCGCCGTGGGGCAGGTTTTGTTATGTAGTGTAAATAATTCCCTTTTTACTTGTGTTTGTTGGGAATTGATCCCTAGTCTGATTGATTAGTTAATTAGAAGTGGGTCGGGTCAGTGGTTCGCGGGTTGGCGAGAACCCGGACCAAAATAAGTATAAAAAGGGGGAGAATTAGATATTTTGGATATCGGATCATTTGTGGAAATATTTCCCCAAATATTTCCCCAATTCTCTCTGCCTAGGGTTCTTCATTTCGATTGATTTTCATAAATTCAATTCAGAATTCTCTTCTTCTTCTTCTCTTACTCTTTTTCTGCTCGTGTGAGTTACTTAATTGATTATCGAATTTGACTTTCAAGTTCGTAACAATTGGTATCGAGCTATTCGGTTCTAAGAGTGCGATGGGTGTTGACTCGTGAATCAGTCCCGGCGATGCTACTCGAGCGACGGCGCCTCCTCTGCTACCAACTCCCAGTAGCTACTGAGCTCGGGATTCCGTTCGAACAGCGAGGTTCGACTGAATCGTCGATTTGGAGAGTTCGATCACTCAAATCGACTCACACTCGAGGAGCTCTGAGTGCGGTAGCTAATGTCAGGTCTTGACATGGTCGCTAGCAAGAAGGATATCGACTATAAATTTAGTCAAATCCTAGTCGAGATGGCTTGAGTAAGAAGGAACCGACTTAAAATTTAGTCGGATCCTAGATAATTTTTCTAAATTGAATGGAGTGGGTAAGGAAACCGATTTGGTAGGGGAAGCAGAGAAATGTTGATAAATCTCCTGTGGCTAGGCAATTAAGGACTGACTGTGGATTTGGGGGTGACATTCATCAAAATTTAGGTGAAGGATTGCCTCCTGAACCTAGATTTGATGCTGGATATGGTGATAAAGGTTTATTCAAGCTTCCTAAGCTTGAATTTCCTAAATTTGATGGCACCAAACCTAGAGAATGGCTAATCCAGGCAGAACAGTACTTTAAATTACATAGGATACATGATCCTTATAAACCGGATATAGCTCGGGTGTATCTCGGGGAGTGAGGCTTGTCTCGTGGGGACACAGCTATGTCACTGAGCATGGGGCTCGGGAATTGGCGTAACTTTGTGTTATCACTATATGCTGAGTTTCGACACTAAGTCAATCACCGGCATTGTTGGTGAATTTACCAAACTTAGGCGGACTTCGATGTTCAATCTTATATGAGGAAATTTGAAGAACTCAAGTCTATTTTTATGACCACTCGGAACCAAAGCTACTCATGACTACTTTGTAGCTTTGTTTTTGAGTGGCTTAAAGGAGGAAATCGGAGGTGTGGTGCACATGCACTGCACCTACTACCCTCCCCGGAAGCCTTCGAGTTAGGCGTGGAACGAGAGATGTGTTTGGTAAACACATCCAAAGGGTTACAGATAGCCTTTCTTCTCCGGTTTGAGGGCGAAATCTACTTCTCCAAATGAGCATCTGCTACAAGACTACTCCCTCGTAAGCTCTTACAATGTTAGGGCTTCTCGCTAAGGAGCCTATCAAGTTCAAGAGAGTGAGTAATGAGGGAGATGCGAAAGGGAGGAGGGAGCTTAATCTCTGCTTCAAGTGTGGAGAAAAAATATTCTCCAATGCACAAATGTGCTCTAGCGTAAGTGAATATGATCTACCCTAAGTGATCGATTGCAAGTGGAAGAAAGTGAACCCGATTTGCAATTTCTGCAATCAGTAGAGAAGGAGGGGGGAAATATGATTGGTGAGGAAGTTGCTGAACTTTCTCACCTATCTGTTAATGCTTTGGAAGGTATTCAAGGAGGAAAAGTGTTTAGGATTCCTGGAATACTGAAGAGGAATCAGCTGGTTTCCATTTTAGTTGATCCAGGAAGCACACACAGCTTCCTGGACCCTAAGATGGCAAAACAGGTGGGTTTAAACATTGAAGCTGGGAAACCTATGATGGTAATCCTTGGTAATGGAGAGAAGAGGTGGTATGGGGAAGTTTGTAAATGAGTGAAGTGGAAAATTGGTGACCATTTCTTTGATCAAGACATGTATTTACTTCCTTTGGGAGGAAGTGACATGATCCTTGGAGCTGATTGGTTGGAGAGGTTTAGTCCTATCACCCTTGATTATGCAAATCAAGTCATCAGATTCCATAAGGATGGAATAGAGGTGGTGATCAAGAGTGGGGGTAAACAAGTAGAATTGCAATCAATGTCTGGCAAGACATTGCTCAAGTGCTTGACAGGAGCTTCAGAAGTTTGGGTTGGACAACTACATCACCTGCAAGGTGATGATCCAAGCTCAACAAGCTTCTTAAGCAAACTGGAAGCAGAAGATGATGATACCCCTGAGGCAATTAGACAGCTACTGAACAAGTATGCTGAGGTGTTTGAAGTTCCTAAAGGACTTCCTCCTGGGAGGGGTCATGAGCATAGAATTCTGCTTAAGGAGGGAGCTCAACCTGTTAAGATGAGATCTTATAGGGTAGCTCATTCTCAGAAAGCAGAAATTGAGAAGCTGGTTAAGGAAATGATTCAAGATGGAATCATTCAAACCAGTTGTAGTCCATTCTCCTCTCCTGTCATCTTAGTCAAGAAAAAAGATGGCAGTTGGAGGTTTTGTGTGGACTACAGACAATTGAATTCCATCACAGTCAAGGACAAATTCCCTATTCCCATAGTGGATGATTTGTTTGATGAGTTGCATGGGGCTCAACTCTTCTCTAAAATTGATCTCAGATCTGGATATTTCCGCATCGGAATGTGTGAAGAAGACATACATAAGACTCGCTTTCAAGACTCCATTTTGGGCACTTTGAATTCAAAGTGATGCCCTTTGGGTTGACAAATGCCCCTGCTACCTTCCAATCTCTCATGAACAAGGTCTTTGGACCTTACCTTAGAGATTTTGTCTTAGTCTTCTTTGATGATATTCTGATATACAGTTCTGATCTGAACTCTCATATCAGACATTTGGAAGTAGTATTGAAGGTACTGGCGGAGAATCAGCTGTATGGAAAATTGAGCAAATGTTCATTTGCTCAACTGGAGTGGAGTATTTGGGTCACATGATCACTGGGAAAGGGGGTCAATGCTCGACCACTAGAAGATTAAGGATATGGTGGAGTGGCTCGTACTCTAGAACTCATTAAACAGTTAAGAGGTTTCTTGGGGTTGTCAGGTTATTATAGGAGGTTTATTAGACATTATGGTATAATTAGTAAACCTCTGACCAACCTCCTCAAGAAGAATGGGTTTTCTTGGTGCCATGAAGCAGACATAGCTTTTCAAGCTCTCAAGTCGCCTCTAAGACTTCCTCCCGTTCTCGCATTACTCGATTTCAACAAGAAATTTGTGGTTGAAACAAATGCAAGTGATGCAGGCATGGGGCTGTATTAATGCAAGAGGGTAGGCCCCTGGCTTTCTATAGTAAAGCTTTTGGTCCTAAGTGTGCTGGTTTTTCCACATATGAGAAAGAATTGATGGCTCTATCTACATCAATTCTTAAGTGGAAACATTATTTGGAAGGTCACCCTTTTGTAGTCAAAACAGATCACCAAAGCCTCAAGTTCCTTCTTGAGCAAAGGATTGGTACATCAGCCCAATAGAAGTGGGTTTCCAAACTTTTGGGCTTTGATTTTATGATCCAATACAAGAAGGGTATGGAGAATGTGATTGCTGATGCACTGTCAAGGCAAATGGAGTGTAATGCCACATCTGTGATGATTCCCCGATTGGGTAGAGGATGTGAAGAGCGAGCTTATGATGGGGATAAAGTGGCTCAAGAGCTGATTGCTCAACTTTTGTCGGGAAAACAAGTGTCGATTTTCAGTTGTTGGGTGAAGTTTTGAGGTATAAGGGGGAGAATTTATGTGGGAAGTCAGGGGCGTAGTAGGGAGTCATTGGTGGAAGCAATTCACTCTTCCAGCTTAGGGGGGACATTTCAGTGTACAGCGAGCCATAACAAAGTTGAGAAAACCTTTTACCGGCCTTACATGTTGGAGCAGCATTCAGGAGTGGGTTAAGCAGTGTGAGGTTTGCTGAGGTGCAAACATGAAAATATTCCATATCTTGGATCTGCTGCAACCTTTAGAAATTCCCAAAGAAACCATTTACTAATCTCAAAGCATGGACTTTGTGGAGGGGTTGCCTAAATGCGAGGGCAAAGACTCCATCTTAGTCATAGTAGATAGGTTTACCAAATATGCTCACTTCATTGCATTAACTCATCCTTTCTCAGCCTAAGAAAGTGGTCGAGGAATTTATGGATAGAGTTTTTAAACCGCATGGACTCCCAGTAAGTATAGTTAGTGACGAGACAAAGTGTTCACTAGCTTATTCTCGAAGGAGTCAGCTTTACGACTTTGGGAATCAAATTGCACTTGAGTTCAAGATATCACCCTCACTCGATCGGGCGGATCGAAAGCGGTGAATCAATGTCCTGAAATGTATCCGAGGTGCATGGTTTTTCATAAACCACAAGGTCGGAATAAATTTCTTCCTTTCGCTCAGTGGTGGTACAATTCTTCCGTCCCATAGCAGTATCAAAGTATCACCCTTTAGCTCTCTATGGTTACAAACCACGTGGGATTTGGGGGAGAGTGTGTATGCCGGTGATATTCGGCATGGAAGAAAGAGTTAAGTCGAATGTCGTGTTGAAGGAACAGTCTTCATCAGTCGCTAATAGGATGAAGCAAAGCAGCAAGATTTACACGTAACCGAGAGGTCTTTTTGAAGTTGGGGATTTGGTGTTTGTGAAACTTCAGCTTTACAAACAACATTCCGTTGTTTTAAGGATGAATCGAAACTCTCTCCCAAGTTTTTTCGACCTTTCAAGGTCATCGTAAAAATTGGTTATGTGGCTTTATGCTTTGATTTACCTTTCTTCTTCCGTATACATCCCCGTATTCCATGTTAGTCACTGCAGAAAGGTGGGAAATGGATGATTGCGACAGCAGTAACCTTCCGTAAGTCAATTCGTAAGGTCACCCGATGGTGGAACCTTTAGCTGTTCTGAATAGAAGACTGGTTAAGAAGGGGAATGCAGCTGCTGTTCAATGGTTGATACTATGGAGTCATCTTTCCGAGGAAGATGCTTCCTGGGAATTTGTTGATTCTTTCATGCAGAAATGGACAGATTTTGCTTGGTCAGCTTGAGGACAAGCTGAGTTTTAAGAGGGGGGGGAGTTGTTATGTAGTGTAAATAATTCCCTTTTTACTTGTGTTTGTTGGGAATTGATCCCTAGTCTGATTGATTAGTTAATTAGAAGTGGGTCGGGTCAGTGGTTCGCGGGTTGGCGAGAACCCGGACCAAAATAAGTATAAAAAGGGGGAGAATTAGATATTTTGGATATCGGATCATTTGTGGAAATATTTCCCCAAATATTTCCCCAATTCTCTCTGCCTAGGGTTCTTCATTTCTGATTGATTTTCATAAATTCAATTCAGGAATTCTCTTCTTCTTCTCTTCTCTTACTCTTTTTCTGTTCTCGTGTGAGTTACGAATTGATTACTGAATTTGACTTTCAAGTTCGTAACAGGTTTTTTCAGAGCATCCGCAAGATTACTATTGTTCCAGGGATTAGGGATCCCTTGAGTCATGCTGTCATCCACAGCCGGATCACGAGCAGAATCTTCCACAATGATCGGATCATTGGATTGGTGACGTTTATATTTTTTGTTACTCCGGCAAAGTTGGTCCACCTCCTCCGTGGAGAGCGTTTTCTCTCCTTCTGTTTCCATTTTGACGTCAAACACTATTTCCTGTGCTTGATATATTATTACACCAAGGCAACCTCATGGAATTGGAATTGATTTTTTTTAAAAAAAATTTAAAATGTAATTGATTTTGTGGGATTAAGGGTTGAAATTGGAATTTGGGCCATAAAAAAGAACTGAAATTCTAATTCCAAGATGCAAATCCAATATCCGCACTACTTTTGCAAATATAATGGTCAAGTTATTTATTTATTTTTTTCCTTCATGTGCCACAATTCAAAACTTGTGGCCTAAAATTCTCATTTCTAAATCACAAAATCTATACGTGGGGACATAGACCGAATCCATATCAAAATTTTCTCGTAAGTTTTAGAAGGATGAAGTGACCTTGAAGAACAAACAAGACAAGATAAAATTATACCAAAGGAGAGCAAAATAATAATAATAATAATAATAATACTGAAGAAATAAATGCATTTCATCATTAAGCTAATGCAAAAGGGAAAAGACATTTTATACTTTAAATAGTTGAACAAAATGGTCATTGAGTAAGTCTTTGCATCTCATTTTGGTCACTGAATGTCTGAATGAGGAGAGAAGGTGCATATTGAGCAGTTCCTTGGTGCTCTTCAGAATCTTGGCAAAATGAAAGTATAATAGTATCAATTGACATCTCCACAACCCCAAAGAAAATAGTTGCCACAACATAGCCAAGACCCCAACATGCCTGTATTTCAACGTGTATCCGTGTCAGTCAACGAAGACTAGTATAGTTGGCGCAGCATTTCTGATTCGAAACAATAAGTCCCAGAAGTTCGGCACCTCCCTACCCCAGATAACAATAAATATTCTTCTTTTATAAAGAAGTATCATCAAGGTAGCAAATTTCTCGCGTTATTGACAACAAACATGGAGCATAAAGCGTCATTCTAAGCACTCGCATTTAATATAGGAAGAGAAAACTAGTCGCGAGAGGTATGCAGGCATGTGTAAGTTTTTAGAGGAAAATAAGGTAGAAGGACATACCAGTACAGGAAAAAGTGGAGATGAGATCTTGTTATGGGAAGACTTATATTTGTGAGTATCCAACATGAGAAAAGCGAAAAGTGCACTTGTAAGACTGACGCTTAGCTTTCCGAGGAAAAGAATAACATCTCCGATAACGTTCACCTTCCCTATTCGAAGGATGTTACTGATGATCAACTCAGTTGAAATCTCCGAAGCTTTACAAAAGCCTTTTCCTGTTATAGCAATCTGAGAAGGAAAATCGGAAATCTATCACTAACTAAGCCTGAAAATATCCAGCAAAATCCGAACACTGATAACAAATTGAGCAAAGATGCAGTGAACATTGGTCACGTTGCATTGAAGATATGAAGAAATTTAAGAATTTTGTTGTCGGTTTAAACTTACCATTATGTAAGCATTCCGGTTGACAGATTTGATGATCCAACTGATACACCTCAAGAAAAACTGAGAAGTCTGATATACTGCCCTTCTAAACCCGCTTTCAGGCATAGAATTAGCAACTTTAAGCTTACGGCGAAGTGCTTCAAGTATAAATCTGATGGACTCAACAAATGACACGATCAGAGAACCAAGGGCAACAGATCCAAGGCTGTAACGCATAAGACGCTTCATTGAGCCAAAAACGGGGAGGAAAGGTATCTCTTGCTGCATTTGTGAAATACAGGAGCTTAGTCATTCGTAGCAATGATACCGACACAAGCATCAGTCTAGAATTATATATACCACTGCTATTTGAATAATAGAACTATAAATAGCATAAGATGTTCTTAACCAACTTCACTGCCAGAAAATTCAAAAAAAAAAAAAAAAAAGGAAAAAATAATTTTGAACTTATATGCATTAGCATAGAATTATGGGTTGGTGGCTTACCGAAATTTCACCACGGGCCCAATAGTACGAAGCTACAGACCCCGCAATCACTGTTGAAGAGCAAGCTACAAAAAACTGTGTTGCCCAATAACATCCAAACAGATGGAAAAGGATCGCAGCTCCTAAGTGAGGAGTATATTTTATGCTATAGCCGCAGCAACTATCGCAGATTACTTTTTTGGATTTAAGATCATAAGCGCAACAGTTACTGTTGCAACTATTCTGGATAACTCTTCCAGAACTGAAAAGATTTAGTGCAGCCGAAAGCCAGAACATATAGAAAATTGCAAGAATGAAGTATGGTATAACTGGAAAGATTATTAATGCCTGGACCTCCCCAATAACTTTTGCAGCAACCTGTAAAGAACCACAATCAGGGCACCGACCTTAAAGAACAGGTCCAAAAACGCATAACATAACACAAAAGCATTTCTCTTGATCAAAGATATAAATGTAGAGTATCTTACCACCCCCATCCCACCAAAAAAAAAAGAGAAGAAAGAAAAGAACCCTCGTACAATTTGGAAGAGATGCAAAAGTAAATGTAAACGGAATCTCCAGTCCAGATATTTTACTTGCCTTAAGGACAGAGGTTGCCATAAGGATGCGACGAACTATAGCAATGGATGATAGGAAGGAAACAATCATAACAACAGTCATTAGGACAGCAGCCGCATGGAGATGACTTAGCTCCTGTATAATGCATAATCAAGGATGCATCAGCAAAATGTGTAAATGTTTTACACCAATAGAGATTTATGTTTGAGCAAGAAGAACCTACCCTGGCAGAAACTCGATAATATGGATCATGCGCACCAATGACGGGGGAGATGGCATCATTTCCAATCCATCCAGCTACAAACAATGGAGAGAGATTAGATTCTATCTTGAAAAGCTAGAGGTCATGATTTATAAGCAGATTCATGGTGCAGGCATGCAGTCTAAGTTAATAGAACCCTAACCTTTCAAATAGTAGAACATGGTTACTGATACTACAAGGATGTTAAAGACAACGACGGTTATCCATGGCATTCCCGTAACAAAATGGCGAATCATCAAAAGCCATATAATTGAAAGGAACAATGGCACAATTCCCCCACAAACTATCAACACAGCCCATGACTTTCCAACATCAGCCACGTATCTCTGCAAATGAAATAGAAAAAGTGAAACGTGAACATTGGAATCATGCATTTTTGACAAGTTAAAGTTCAGGAGATGTAAAAGTTCAAATTACCTTCAAGACTGCTGATCGAGAATTGATAGACAGGTGGATGGACTTGTCAATCACCATGTCTTCAACAATGGTTACTCCACCCATCTGTTGCCAATGTCGCAGCGAAACATTTGATGCACGAGCTATAAACTGGCAGCTCCAGTAAACTGAAAGAATACAAGTAAATCAATCCTCTTAAGCAACTTTTTCCCTTTGATTTTTTAAATGAAAAAACCATGAAACTGTTCACAATAAAGGTAAAACACTCTTGTGCATATATATATATATATATATATATATATATATATGTATATGGGTATCTTACTCTTTACTCACCATTAACACTTGGAAATATAACCGGGTAGCAAGGACCCAAAAGTTGAAGAGACGCGTTTCTCAGCTCAGGAGTGAGGTCTGCAAAGTAATCATAATTTCTGTCAATCCAATCATCAACCGACATCCGAATATCGCCATCCGGATAGTTACAGACCCAATCTAGCGAATCTTCCGAGGGAGTAGGGCAATCCATCAAGCAAATACTTCGAGCATCTTCAAGCTTGTCATGGCTGTTCTTTAAACCACTTTGGTAAACTTGGTTAGGATTCAACCAATATCTAAGTTCCAACTCACGAAGGTTAGGATCTCCGTGTCTGTCCCCACACACATTTCCCTTATAGTCCAGCCCATAGGTTAACCTGTTAAAATCAGCATAATACAGATTATACGGATGAATGAGGAGAAAATGTGTCTTTGAGTTTGAACTAAGATAAATTCAGGTATCTCTTGTTATTTAAAACAAATAGCCAAAATCAAAAGCATGTTAAGTATTAGTGTTAAATTGATATTTTTTCATTACAGGGGAGGATCTAAAACCTATAGGTCTGGGGGGCGAATTACATAAAGAAATATGTTATAGTAAACTTCAAACTTCATCCCACCGAAAGCAAAAGTTTACAAGGACATTGGATACTTTTTTAGCAACAGAGCGAGCCATTCTAATCAATTTTGACTTGGCCATGCTGAGAAGCGTGAAAGTTTAGCATCTTGAGTAATTGCTAGACCTTTGAATGTCCATCATTTGACGTGATGTATCTTTATAAATGATGTGGATTGGTAACAAGGAAAAGGAACGGCAATCACCGTAATACCAAGAAAAATCCATCAAACATGACTGTTTTCCTAAGAGTGCTATAAGCAACCAACCAGTTGACATTTTGGATAATGAGAAGTCTTCTTGACCCTGTTTCCAATTAGAGATATACAGCCAGGCTCTAAGCAAGAGCTTTTGTGGTATGTGCACAGTCCTTTAAGGGATGTTAAATCGGCCCCTTCTGAGGCTCAGATGAATTCCCCTGTTTGGTAGACACAAATCTCTCAAAGATCTATAACCACAAGTCACTAGCTTATCAGAACTATGGCGAATGTATGTGCTAAGCCTCCAATTTATAATCGGAACCGTGCCATCTGAAGAAGGTGGCATCCAGCAAACTTATATCGGTACTGCATACACATTTGAAGATCATTTCCAGTAGAAACACTTGACGGGTGTTTTATGTTAACACTTTCGGGATTTTCTCAGGTAGGCCTGACTTTAGAATCAAAATCATGATCTTCATATCCACACACCTCATCAGGCTCAAGAAGCAATATCGCGTTGAAGAATAGAAGAATAAAAAATGCTCCAAATTCTATAATACAACTAGACTTTTCTTCGATCAATTTCTCAAAGCCATGATCCAATGCTCCAAATTTTATACTACACAACTAGCCTTTCTCAGACCAAGTTCTCGAAGTCACGATCAACTCTTTCAAGCAGAGCAAGGCCATAATTTCTTAAACCCAAGTCTTTCCTCGTACTTTTCTGGCGCTCTGAAAGATAAGGCTTTATAGCAGGTCCAATGGAAAAAAAACAAGTGGGCATGTAACCAAAAACGAAAATAGGTAGGGAACAAACAAGGACTCAGCATCAAACTTCCCATAAATAACCAAATTTCAGCAGAGCATTCCTTATTCCTCATTTCAAAAGAAAAACTAACCGCAAAGAAATTCCAAGACGAAATCTTAAAACAACAACCTTAATTACACATGCCAAACCAGCAGTACAACCATAAATGTGAATTCTATTACCATTAATCTTGGAATTACGCGCAAAACAGCAACTGAAAGCAACAAATACACACAGCAGGAAAACACCAACAAATTAAATCTTCACAGGATACTTAGCACTACCAAAGAAGTTAAAATTGAGCTCAAGAAAACACAAAGAACACATCTTTATAACAAGAAATGATATAACAAATTAGATCAAAACACAAAAGAGCAAAAACAGAACTATTTAAGGTATACAAAAATCTTGTCCCAAAAAAAAGTGAAGAAAAAGTTGCAATCTTTTTTTCCTATACCTTAAAGGGTTTCCTTGGTTGAATCCAAAACTTGAATTAACAATCATTGCAACCCAGAAGGCAATGAAGATAACAAGAAACACAACATCTCTACATTTCCTGTTATGCTTAATAATTCCATCTCCTCCTCCACCCATTTGAGTATTATTCCCATCACTTGAAGGGTATCTACCTATTACTGGGCCCAAAGGTCCCCTCATCTTCTCCTCCTCAGACCCTTCAATCTTTAAGCTACTTGAAGCTCCAAAGACTAAATAAACACTCAAAAAAAAGGAAAAGAAGAAAAGGGGTTTTTGCTATGTAGAAGTATGAAAGAGTGAAGAGTAGATGGAAGTTGAAAGGTGTGAGTGGGGACCGTGGAGAGACAGTAGAAAAACAGCTGCAAAAGGTGGAGAGTGTGAGAAGGACAAGGAGCCTTGAGAAATACGATTCGAGTGTAGAACAAGTGTTTATTTAGTTGTTAGATATAAAATTTTACTGAGTAAATTTTTTATTTTTTTTTTAAAAACAATCACTTTTGAATCCAGAATATATACTCAGCTCTCTTTTTAATTGTCTAATTAACTATTATTTATTTTGTATGTACATACCAACAAATGTTTCGCATAATACCAGAGTCGGAGTAGTGATTGAGGCCTGAGGGGTTTATGAAATATTTTTTTTCTGCTAATTTGTTTTGTTTAGTGGTGTGATTTGTTTAATAGTTTAATAGTAGTAATTTTGAAAGCTACATTAGTGTTAAGACAAAGATATTATGGGTTGATATATTTATTTTATTTTTTGGCAGCAGAATCCAACAGACAGGTGGGAGTGAGGAAGTGATAGATTTATAAGTCTTTTTTTTTTTTTTTAAGCCCGGTTGGGCGGTTTCCCCATTAAGAGAAGAGAGATCTGTCTCACAGAAGGAGGAGATAGTCCTAAAAAGAAAGACATTTTAAGCTTGGCATATATGAGAGGGTGTCAAACTCGGGACCTCTTGATCACGAGTCAGGGCTTGCGGCACTAGACTCTATTTTATAAGTCTAGTATGCATTAATGGTGAGAGTGTGAAAATGTCAAGACGGGTTGTGTATTTATTTCTCATTTATTCCACAATATAAATCGTTTAATATATGTAATAAAAATTAAAAAATTAAAAAAAAGTAATTTAATTTTTTAATCAAAATATCAATATTACTCTCTTAAAATAGAATTAGTGATATATAAGTTATATTTAAGAGAGTAATATTATTATTATTTTGACTAATAAAGCATATTGTTTTTTTTGTTTCATTATTTTTCGCTATATATACTAAACAACTTATACAACTTATATTGTGATTTATATTATGGAATGAAGATAATATCACAATATATATAGTTAATGAATAGAATTACTTGGTAAAAAAAGTCAATGATCTAATTTTTATTTTAATTGTCAATTAAACTAGAAAATTCAATTTTTGTTCTAAAAACAAAGTATTGAAGAAAATAAGGGGGTGGATTTATGAATTTGCAGCACTAAAGTAATTACAAGTGGTGGGTCTCAATTGAATAAAGCAAAGGAGACTGGACGAACTTTAATTTGGCTTCTTGGAGGAATAACTTTGATTATAAGGAAAATCGAAAAAGAGCACTTTAATTAACTCACAAAAGGTTTAAAAACTAAAGCATAGAAAGTGATATGGTAGGAAATTTTGAATTTAGTTTTATTTTTTTTATAGTTAATGAAATGTCAATCATTTTATATATTAATCTTTTTATTCTTATTTTTAAAAAAAAATATTAATCTGTTATGGTAATCTGAAAGAGAAAAGAAGAATAAAAATAGTATAGTGAATTCACCCATTAGTCAACAATTATTTATAAGTTGGTAGAGGCGTTACGTCTTGGGTCATAGAACTTGAGTTCGAGTATGTGTATCCCTACCCCACATAAAAATTAATAATAAATTAATTGCATCAAATATTTCATTTGGCCGACTTTTGATACATGTTAGTATGTTGTATTAAATTATCTAAAAAAAAATTATCTAATAATTATTATCTTCGTTTTACAATAATTAGGTTTTTTTTTTTAAATTAAGTCTTGAAACACGTGTTAATATTGATAAGTTACTTCATATAGTAGTATAGTATACATTTTATATTCTCGGTAGGGACCATTTATGATAGAATCTTTAGATTTTAATAAACTTAAAGTATCATATAAATCAACTTATATGAATTAGCGCGTGTCTTTGACACGTGTCAGAAAGACTCAAATAATTATCCTTACTTATTTTTTAATGTGTCTTAAATAATGGGATTAAATTAACACCACGAAGTACACCCCAATTATCAATAGGGTACTTATTCCTCCAAATTTATTAATTAGGTACCCAATTTGAAATGTCATCCAAATCAATTTAACAAAAATGTGTAATGTCTCTCGTACTCATTACTTATGAATTTTCACTCTTCTACCAAACAAAAAATTTCAAAGAATTATAGCATTTATTATAAACTTTTATTATTTAATTAATTACTAAAACGTGTTTCAAACATTTTTTTGTCAATTCATTTTTAAAAAAAAATAAGAAAATAAAACATTAGTATTACATTAACAACGACCATCTTTATTTTTTTAAAGAAGAAGAAAAAATCACTTATACATAATGATATATTATGATTCAGCAAAAAGAAAGAAAAGATTAATTATGATTTAGAAAGAAAAGAAAGATTAATTATAAAAAAAAATCTTAATTAAATCAATTAAAAGTTTCTTGAAATGTTATTATAATATTTTTTTAAACTCAATAAATTATTATTATTATTATCATCAAAACATAGATAAGGAAAGAAATCCAAAAGGGAAAAAAAGTAGGAAGAACTTTGGTGAGAAAGGAAGTGAGGTTAGTTGGATAAGGTAATGAAGAAAATTAGAGTTTTGATAGGTTAGGAGTATGAATTGGAGGGTACTTTGTTTTTTTTTGTTTTTTTTTAAATTTAACCCTAAATAATATATCTCATTTATGAATAAAATGTTTATTGCTGATGTTTTTTTTAAATCTTACTCTTTTATATTTAAGGTGTAAGTGAATTAGATCTAATTTACATAAAAGTGAAATTTTTCGTAAGAGAAAACGTAAATTTCACAATCGAGAAATTTAAAGTTCAGTTCAAATAAATTCAATTCTTTAGCACTCATTTCTATTTAAAATATAAGTCGTTTTATAAGTTTTAATACCAATTAAGATACTACCTCCATCCCAAATTATTTGTAATATTTCACTTTTCACTAAGATTAAGGAAATGATTAGAAAACAATTAATATGAGAAAAAGTTCAAAATACCCCTCAATTAATGACTGAAAAGTTATTACTAGTGGTTAGTTGAGTGATAAATTAGGGGTAAGACTGGAAAAGTAATAATAAAGATGCATTGGTTTTTTAAACGTGGCAAATAATTTGGGATGTCTCAAAAGGTGAAACGTTGCAAATAATTTGGGACGAAGGTAGTAGTACTAATCAAGACGACTAAAGCACCCCTAATTAATATTCCAAAGAACAAATAAATTAATAAAAAGTTGTATACGGAACTACATATTTTGATGAAAATGAATATATGGAGAAAATAATGTAGGGGTAAATAAATGTGTATTATTCTTGTAAAAAGACATATTTTGCAACAAAAACTAACTCATAACAAGACTTATATTTTGAATTGGAGGGAGTAATTTTTTGTCGGCCAAATTGAAGTATGCTTTCTTAACCTGCCATTCAATACGGCAAAAAATCCTCTGTCTCGTCAGTGATATGTCACAGTCCCTCACCAATCACAATTCACCATGTGTATATATAATTAAAACAAATATTTATATAAGTAAATTTGATTGATTTAGCAGTGACAGTGTATATACACAAACTGTAGACAGAGGATTTTCACCCATTCAATACATTGATTAACTAACGCGCCAAAACCCAATATGTTGAAGACTTATTGCATCAATGATTGTGGGAGAAAGAAGAGAGAGAAAGGATAATGAAATTTGAATTCGAATTAGTAGTTAAAATTAAATGTATTTATATTTATATACAAATTTATCATGTATTTTTAGATGAAATCTTACCTAGAAAAAAAGAAAGATGAAATTTTAATTTTCGTAAAATTTGCAAATAGGATAATTATTTTAGAACACAGAGGATAGTAAAATTACTTTACATAATAATAATATTCTTATTGGATAGTGCTACATATTTAAGACTTAATCAATATATTAGCTATCAAAAGGTTTATTGGCCCAGTGGGGCAAGGGGTCCCTGCCCACAACTATGAGGTTGTGGATTCAATATCCTCCCCATGTAATGGGGCAAGCTTTTAATTGTCTCCCTTTGTAGAGATATCTTCTCCTCTTGTGAGGCGCTTCTCTTTCCCCTTATGGGGCAACCGCCCATCCGGGCTTCAAAAAAAAAAAAAAACCAATATATTAGCTAAAATCATAGCAGTCAAACTCGCGAGTTGATCCTACGAGTTTTGAGGGGTGTTCCGAGTTAGATCCTATGTAGGATTGGAAATCTGGTAGGATCGGAGTAGGATCGGTGTAGGATCGTTACGATCCTACGAGTCTACTATTCCCTAAATTTTTTTTAAACACTTTATATTTTTTTTTTATCATTTATTATCCTCATAATTGATACTTTAAGATGTATACAAATTTATATATCTCAGGAGATATTTGAATCTTAATTAAAAATAAAAATTAAGCACATTTTAGCAATTAAATTAACTCCGATTGACTTTTTTGCTGAATACTTAGTCATTAAAAATGAAGTTTCGCCATTTGAATCATGTTTCAATAACAGGTAAATTCTTTGCTTTCAAATTATATCTCACTTCTTGTTATTGCTAATTTTACAAAATCTTTTTACATTGCCTTTATTTAATTTTGTTAACTTCAAATTAAATTTAATAAACATGTTTAATTTTAGTACATGATATTAATAACTTGAATGATTTGCTTTGAGTATTTGATTATCTTTTTTTCCTTTAAGACACTTTAAATTTGTGATTGAAATGTTTTTCTAAGAGTACATATATATTTTCAAATAATTTTTTAAATTAGGTAGGATCTACGATCCGAGTTACGATCCTACGATCCTCATATGCCCTTCCGATCCTACGTAGGATCGCGAGTTTGACTGCCTTGAGCTAAAATCCCCAAATTTCAATTTCATTACCGATTTTGCCCTTACTGATTCTTCACTTTTTTTTTCTTTTGCTATAAAATTATATAAATTAATATTTTATGTTTCCAATTATCCACACAACTAAACCTACTGCAGAACTCCTCCGGTGGCCAGAAATGAGGTCTCCCACTCCGATTGGATCTTCAATCAGTTCCAATTTCAATCCCTTCATTCAGTAGAGAGAGAATAGAAACAGTTTATCCTCATTTTCAGGTCTTTATCAATATCTTCATATCCTCTGAGATTTGTTGGGATTCTCTCAATATCCCACATCGGTTGTGTTAGGAAACTATAAAGGAGGAAAACCTTATAAATAAGGATCTTCTAGTTTAGTATTATTTGTGGGATGCTGCGTTAGGGCGCCACCAACTCGGGATGGTGAGTTTCCCGAGTTTGGTTTGCGAGAGGGTTTGTAATTTTGTTCAGTCCAAAAATTACATAGTGAAAGTTTGTACTCTTCAGTGTCGTGGATGTAGGTCAGCGTTGAGACCGAAACCACGTTAAAAATATTGAGTGTTCTTTTGTGTATTGATTTATTTATTCTTCTTTTCTCTCTATATTATCCGCATGTTTGCTTCCGCTGCCCCAACAAGATTCTAGAGCAAAACCTTTATTCTTGTGACCACATCAAAGAATAGTGTGAGAAATTACAAATCCAACAAATACTGTACATATTTACAAGGTTGCTGAATTGATGAACTCAATTGTTTAATAGATGAACATAAATTCATCACTCGCAGCAAGTGTTTTACAATATGTTCTTCCTTTTTGAGAGGGAGAGAGAAAGAAAATGGACGTAGTAGTGGATTTTCTGCTGGAAAATCTAAAGGAATCGGTAATGCACAATCTGGAATTGATTTCCGGCGCCGAAGACACGACTCAATCACTGTGCGAAGACCTCGATTGAAAAACAGTATCAATATGTTCTTCAGAAATTTATGAAGAAATGTGTTTATGTTCTTCAATACTAGAAATCATTGACTGGCCAAATATGTAAATTGAGGCATCAAACTCCAAGCTCAAGAACAACAAAGCAGTATCCAGGTTAGGTCGGGGGAAGGGGAAGCGGTTGGAATATGTCTCGATCAGTGTCTAATTCTCTATCATACTAATAAGAAATTGATATGTATTAATTTTTTTAAGTAAAAGGAATAGTTAATTATGGTTTGATTTTCGCCGATCACTTATTAATAATACTACGAAATAATAGTAATATTGGTATTACGAAATAGTTAGAAATATCTTTTAACACTGAAGATAACTCTATGCAAACTAATAATGTATCAATCAATGTCAAAGTTATTATATTGGTGATAGACTATTAGTACTACGAAATATTTAGAACAAAAATTAGTTATTAATCACCGAAGTTAGAAATAGTTATCAGTTATTGGTACTATGAAAATTTTAGAAGCTAACCGTGTAAGTATGTCTTAACGTTACAACATTAACCTTAACAATCTAACAATGTAAATCAATTTCAAGGTTATAAGATTGTTTGTAGACTATTAGTACTACGAAAGCGTTGTAAGTAATATGTTTTTTATTAGTACTGTGCAATTGTGAAAGTAAACTTCCAAGGTTATATATTTCATTATATGACGATCACTTATTATTAATATTAATATGTTATTATTAATATGAATATGTTATTAGTTAAGGGTCTAATTATAATTTCTAAAAAGTTAATTTCATGATTTTTGGGTCAAATTGTGAATTTAAAAGATTTAATTAGAAACTTGTGGGTCAATTTGTGAAATGGAAATATACTATGCGAGTTTAATTTTTAAAGTTTTATAATATTAGGAACCTAAAAGTAATATAATTTATGTACTTATGGTTGCAAATAATTTTTTTATAGGGACTTAGGGTATATAAATCTGTATAATATGTGGAATTAGGGTTGTTAAGTGACAATATTTTTTTGCCACTTCAGCGATCCAAATTAACCCTAGAGAATAATCCGGACCATTGATGAGTTCTTCATCAATGGCCACAATCACTTCTCTTTATGTGTTTCTTTCTTCAGTTTTTGCAACCCGTATGTTCTTCATTGTGCGAAACAAATAGTGACCGTCGGATAAAAAATTTGACGACTGAGATCATTTGGGATTGTGGGAGTTAATTTTTTTAATTATCTCACCCAAATAATATCATCCGTTAGATTCTTGATCCGACGACCACCATTTATTATGCACGGTGCAGAACATTTAATGTTTCACACCGTAGCCGCAGTCCAACTTTATTGTTCCTGACAAAACCTCAAAAGTAGTGAAGACTTTTAGGCTATTTTTTTTAAAAAAGTACTCCAGAGGCAATTTCGTTCGTTGACCAATATTGACCCAATTTAGCTAATCGGGCTTAGCTAACCATCATTTCCCATATTCTTATTGGTTAATAGTCTTAAATAATTTTCGGGAATTATTGCATTTGTACCCTTGGCTTAGAAGTTTTCCTACGGACGGCATGAAAATTTTGAAGAGGAGGAGAAAAGGCAGGACTCAGTTTCAAAGAAAAACGACACGCGAGACATTTTTTTTTGTTCACCGAGGGCATCCGGTGTTTACTACATAATGACAAATCCCTACTTGTTCTGTAGTTTGACTCATAGTGTGATTTCTAACGGAGAAGACCTGCCCCATACTACTCTTTGTAACGGAGTTCTACCATCACGAGAAATTTTGAAGAGAGTAATTCCCCGAGAGAATTGAACAATCATCAACAGTAATAGGAAATAGAATTGATTTTTTGGCCTACGTGTATTGTATTAATTAATTTGGATGTAAGTCTTAAACATACTCGCATACCAAAATAAAATTTCTCATTAAAGAAGTTCTATCTCAACTACTACCATTTATGGAACGTAGATGTGCTAGGGATACCACAATTTTATTGTCATACAAAAAGAACTGATTTAACTCAAATGTACAGAAGCTGTATCCTAACACTCAAAATTGTTATTGGACCGTTCTTCATTTGCTTTTCTATTTTACTTCAAAATTGATAAGCATCGAGATTATAATACCTGAAAAAAAACAGAAAGCAATTAACGACATACACCATAAACATCCATAGACAGCCTTGCTCATAAGAAACTAATATTTTCATTTTGAAGCAGACAGTAATAAATTAGATTAAAAAGAGGACCAAACGCGACATGTATAGAAAAATGTTAGCAAAAAGAAACCTCTAGAGAGTATTCCCTATTCCACAAGCATTCCTGAAATCAACCAAAGCTGCTCACTCAGTAACAAACCACTCTAAAAGATCAGATAATTTACAACCACCCTCATCTCCCTATCAACATTTGTTTGTGTTTCCAATCATCCCATCAAGATCATATAAAGCTTATATTTCCACCAATTTTCTCAATAACCAGGTCAAAATGCACACCAACATTCCACATATCAGTTTGAAGTTGAAATTAACACATTTTTTTTCCTATCTTCATTAACTGACTCTGTCTCTTCTAGTACACCTCTTGATGCACTGTCTAGTACACCAATGATATTATCATAACTGGAACGATCTAATTAGTCCAAGCATATGGATTCACTCTGGTCCAACGATATTATTACATGTGGAACAAAAGTGTACTGAACAGTGTACCAGAAGATCCAGAGTCGCATTAACTTATCATGAGCAAATTTCATATAGGGATGGCAATGTGGACGGGTGAATTGGAGATCCAGACCGGCACAACCCGGTTGGGTCGGGGATTCCCCGGTTTCAGTTGAGGGATGGGATGGGATGGGGTTGGGATGAATTTGGCCCCGCCCCGCGGGTGAAATAATATCCCCGCCCCATCCCGGCCCGCCTCGTATGACCCGTCTAAAATACTAAATAGAAATAGCATAAATACCTAAAAAAATAAAATAGACATCTGATTCGGAGAAGATCACGTGAATCAAATTCTTTTCGAGACATCTATATCATTTTTTCAAGGTTCTATTTGGAAATTTTTGTTAAAAAATCACTATTTTTATTTGGAAGCCTCCACCTGAGCTGGGATGAGTGATGAAGCTGGGCCGTGGATGGGATACGATGAAAGAGGCGGGCTGGAGCTGGAGATCATGGTATCCGCCCCCACCCCATTGCCATCCCTAATTTCATACATGTTATAGAAAATCTAAATTTTCAATTGACAGCAAAATATGAACTTTTGTAAGAACAAAAGAATTAAAAGGAAGAACATCTTTTACCACATATCAGATTCTTTGATGATTCCATATTTGCCCCATGAATCAGTAACAGCTCCTTTTTTTACCCTTTTCTTTATTTTCTCTTTTTTTTCTTCTTCTATTTCTCTTTCCTTCTCCTTCTCCTCTCTCTTTCTCCTTTCTTTCCGTTTCCTCCGTCTTCTCTCCTCCTCCTCAGAATCCGACAACTCTTCCGAACTGCACGACTCAGAATCCGAGTAAGAATCGGAATAGGATCCCTGATTCGGATTCGAAAGACAACGTACCGGAATCTTCTTCTTCTTCGTCGTCTCGCGATTTCCTGCTCGAGCTCCGGCTCCTCCTCCTCCGCTTGCTTTGTTAGTTCTTCTGTTACGAAAATGAAAATTAAACAGAAAATAGACAGAAATTAATTTAGGATTTAATCCTGTACGAGACAGTAGTACACCACTTGCCCTTAAACTCTATTTGCTCGCCTATTTGCTTCAGGCCTACAAGAGCAACGAGTTCTCAAGGTACAACACCCAATCACTCTGCTGACCAGAAGCTTAGAAGCAGAACTTTGAACATTTTCTGTGTCAGAACTCTCTTAACTATAATGGAGTGCATAAATGAAGAAGGGAGAATAATTTTCATAGTAGTCAATAATTGCTGAAGAATCGCGGAAGGACCTTTATGCAATTACACAAAAGTTATGTAACTCATTTGCAGTTACTTAATACTTAAGGGACTATTACGGTAATTTTGTCCAAAAAGTTATTACTTCCTTCCCGGCAGGGACACGCGCGACGTGGCGAGACGGATGGCGCGCGAGGGGTACCCTTGCTCACTTGTTTAAGATCACTAGTCTAGCTAGTTTTAATCGATTCTCACAACCGATGTGGGATATACCATCACACCTCCATTAATAACCTCTCCATTTTAACCAAATTTATCATTCACACCGATAATTAGTTTCCTCACGTATTATATATCATCGCGAAGCTTGCGCAACCCACTACGCGATGAATTCAAAACACTTTAAAACTAAGCTGCAATTAAATTTGATCAAATCAGTCCACTTTATTAATTAATTCTCCAACATGCTCCTCTGAATTCTCCTACCGTCGGACCTCCGCGAATCATTCTCGGACTCTGACCCGGATTTGGATTCGGGGTCCGCGTGTCGATTAGATGGAGCTCCGTTCTCCTCATTTGGGGATTTGTTTCGTTCTTTCCCCATTTGTCTTTCTTTCTTTTGGGCGGCGCAAGGCCAAACAAAGACGAAGGTATAGACTCTGCAGGAAGCAGCAAGCTACTTATACATGCCACCTCATTACAATTTGTACCTTGTGTTTACCTAGTAGTACCTTTTTAGTCCAAGGTATTCAATATTTGATCCGACTAATTTAATTGCGATTTAATATCATTTACACTCCACTTTATATAAAATTCATAATTAATTCTCAATTATACCATTTTCACATTTAGGGTTTAGTAGTTAGAATTTAGATTATAAAGATATAAAAATTCATTACAACAAGTGTTATAAAAGATTCAAAACGAGATATAAGAGGTACGTAGACACTAATCATTCCTATCATGTCTCAAATTCATAATTTTGTATGAGCAAATAAAATTACTTTGATAACTTAGATTCATAAACTAATATAGAAACATATTACACTAAATTTTTTCAAAAAAAAAAAAAAAACATATTACACTAAATTTGAGTCAGAGAAAATACTTTATAAAAAGGTTACAAATGTCAAAAACAAATTTTTGTAGATTGTCAAATGAGGACATTTTTAAGGAAAGAAAAAAGAAAATTAAAAAATCATATAATATCTACATCATATGTGATACCTGGGTGTTTACTATTTGGTTAAATCGAAATACTGAATTTAATCAACCCGAATTTTATTATATGGTTTGGTTTATTCGGTTCGGTTATGAAAAAGTCCAAATAATTCGGTTTCCAATTTTTAGAAACCGAAATACCGAATAGGCCAATTTTTTTATTTTTTATTCAAAATAATTGTATTATACTTATAAGTATTATGAATATTTCTTAGTGTTGTCTTCAATCCATCAATTTCAGTGACATTCTATGAGTAGTTACTTTGTGCATTTATTTTCAAATGTTAGGTTTGTCTAATATTCATCCCCGCCAATACCCCGAATTATTGAGGACTTAATTTTTTAGTTTATTATTTTTATTTTTATTGTGCATTATAATTTTATCTTTCAAGTCTAATTTTTATTAAGTTGAGCTCCACAAGAAAAGAAAAAAAAATTTGGTACAAATCGAACCGGATCGAACCATACCGAAATAATTTCGGTATTTGGTATTCGGTATTCGGTTTTCATTAAATTTTAGTTTGGTTCAATTTTTATAAAACGTTATAAAATCGAATCGAATTCTGAAATTTTGTTTCAAAAATCGAAGCGAATACCGAATGCACACCCCTACCACCTCTATATATATAGTAACAGTTGCTAAAAGAAAACCAATTAATAATGGAATCTGTGTAATAAATATTCCTATCAGAAGAATACTAGCATGAAGATCCTGGGATTCATTGAGAAATCGCTCGGGGTAAGGACTGGAGCATTGGACGACATAGTTTTTGTTTGTTAAAAACCTCAAGATCGATCAGGTGGTTTTCTCTGTGTGCGGGGTTTATTATACAGAGAGCTCAGTTGAATTTTTGTGTCCTTTTCTCTTTTTTAAGTTTTGCATTACAACCGTTGAATCTTTTAATTCTTCGAATGCCTAAAAACATTCCATATTTATTCAGCCAAAGAAAACAAAATACTACTATCATATTTTATTTTTTTTGCTAAGTAAATACTACTATCATATTAGCTATTCTAATTATTTTTTTGTTTAATCAGTAGATCACAAATAATTCACTTTTATAATGATCGCAATACATTTTTTTAAACAAAAGTGAAAAAAAGAAAAAAGAAATTATATTTCCATCTAACTCGCACACGACCTCCAACTATCCTGAGAAAAACTTAAGAGGAAATTAACTACTAAACATTTCGATTTGCACGGCAGTATCACAGTGGGCATCCACTAATGTCTCCAACTATCCTGAGAAAAACTTAAGAGGAAATTAACTACTAAACATTTCGATTTGCACGGCAGTATCACAGTGGGCATCCACTAATGTTTCTTCTAGCTTCGCCTCGCTTAGATATGGTTCATCGTCTTTCGAGTCCCGACAGGTTACCTTTAACACATTGCTAAGGTAGGATACAAGAGGTAGTCAAAAGGGCCTACCCTGATGGCAGTGCTACCCCGCACCCCTACTAAAAAATAAAAAGGATAGGATAGAAGAGAGCAGCTGTAAAGTGACATGTGGGCATAACTTTCTGTCAACAAAAAGGGTTATTTGGGGCCTCTCTATAAAGAAGATTGAATTATTAGCTATTTTTGTTATCAATGTATTTTTAAACAGCCAATTTTATCCTTTTCAACTTTTTTCAGCCATTTTTGTCATTAATGTATTTTCAAACAGCCAATTTTATCCTTTTCAACTTTTTTTTAACTTTTTTCATCTCCAAAAGATTTTACTGAGCAAATTTATTTTTATCCTTCTCACAAATAATTGTCTAAAATTTGATGACGTGTCCAAATGGCTCTCAGATTGTCTCTCTTACGCAAGGGTAAAGATGGAAATTCCAAAGTATACTAATTGCCTCCCTTTGTAAAGCCTCGTTATTCCAACTCATATCGAGCTTCTGTTCTCATTTTGTCTCCATATTAGTCTCTGTTCTCATTTTGTCTCCAATGAGAACTGAGATCGATATGAGTGGGAAATGACGGGCTTTACGAGGAGGCGACTTAGTATACTTTGGAATTTCCATCTTTACCCCCGCATAAGAGAGACAATATGAGAGCCGCTTTGGACACGCCATCAATTTTGACTCGCTTTTAGACAATTATTCGATGTAAGGATAAAAATAACTGCACTTAAAATCTTTGAAGATGAAGAAAGTTAAAAAAAAGTTAGGATGAAAGTTACTGTTAAAAATAAAGTTGATGACAAAAATCTACTGTCAGAAATCTTTGTGGGACAAAAATGGCTGAAAAAAGTTGAAAAGGATAAAATTGGCGGTTTAAAAATACATTGATGACAAAAATGGCTAATAATTCAAAGAAGACTTCACTAAAGATTTACAATAGAATGTTCCCTTCAAGGCAATATCACTTTTCCTCTGGTCCAACTGGGGATAAGGTACTGAAACAACATGTTCTCAATAATCAACACTCATCCTAAAGAGGATAAGTTATCCAACAATACAAAGTACAACCACAAGTTATCCTAAAGAAAAAGGCAATATAAAGAAAGGAAAACATCATAATATATTCAACCATCGTACAAATCATGAGAATCCAATAGCTATCCAATTAGCTGATCCATAGTCTAATATCAGTTCAATACAACTTTAAGGTTTTTATTTATTTAAATTACTAGTAAATATATTATATACAGGATATAAATGCCATTGAAAGGCTTTTTTTTCTGCTAAACCTCTAAAAATAGTCTATGTATCTAATATCTCGCCGACTGTTCACAAGAAACAGTCCAATAATTTGTACAAAGTATACAAAGAGAGGAGGAATCAAAAGAGTAGAAGACATAAGAGCAAACAGAAGAAAAGAAAGTAGTTTACTCTGCCCAGAGACTTCTCCATTTGCAGCTCTTGCCTTCTCATCCTCCTAGGGCCGCCGTTTCCTGGAGGAGGATAAGAATTTGGATAGGAATAAGCAAACAAACTAGTTCCCGAGCTTCCAAACATCCCCGGAAAAACCATTTCTCCAAACATCACGATTGTTGGACTGAAGAAACTGGTCATTGCAGTATTTCCAAAACCAGATGGTCCTGTGGAAGCATAACTGCCGAAAGGATGAGGAAAATACGGCTGCTGAAGAAAAGCCTGTAGTTGTGGCTCAAAGTACTGCTGCTGTCGAAAAGACTCTGACTGTGAGTGGAACAGATCTGGATGAAGTTGCTGCTGTGTATGAGAGCTGATTGATGAAGCATCACCGACTAATGTATTAGTCCCGAGAGCTGAGGGTCTGCTCGGTACCAGCAGATCCAATTGGTGCTTCTTGGATTCAGATTCAGGCGTTACTTTGCCACGACCATACAAGGGAACCAATGAAGAAGTTGAAATATAAGCCTTACAAACAGGGCATTTTGGTTCCTCATCTGATTCGGTGGAAGAGCTCTGAACCTCCAGCCATTTATAGATGCAAGGCCAGCAATAAAGATGACCACAAAGGGTGACCACAGGTTCATGTGCAGAGTCCAGGCAAATGTTGCAGTCAAAACATCCATTTAGATTCTCTGAAGCTACTGCTGGAGCTGAAATTGAAATTGAATTTGTTTTTTGCTTAACTGAATCATCTTCGTCAAGCTCAAAACTGACTTCAGGCTGGTTAAAAGTTTGTTGTGAATCCATTAAATCTGCTCAAAAGGCAACAGAGATGATTAAAACATTGATCAGTATCCTCGACCGCAAAATGAGAGACTACAGATAAGTTAAAAATTGGTAAAATACGAAAGTCTATATCGCGTCTGATGCAATACTTTATCAATAAACTGTAACTTACAGTGCATTCTATCTAAAGCTCAATACCTGGGGCAAGTTAGCATGTCAATTACATCATTTAAAATCACAACTCAAGAAACGCCAAATGAAATGTGAAAAACTGTATGGTTTGCAATTAAAAAGGAATCAAAATGCATGAGAAGCATCCTCCAAAGCTTTTCAATTAAGAACAAAGGATAGAGTTTACCAAATTCTATCATATTAGGCCTATGAATCAAACTTCACCTTCCCTACAACGACCGCATATTAAAAGCAAATGAACAAAGGCCAAGCAAAAGAACCAGCTCGATATCTAGAATTATCAACTAGAACCATCTAGAATAACTATGGGAATATTAATATATCATCAGAATCAAAATCAGGGAAGATAAGCCTAGAAAACCCGTTCAAATCCTCTGTACAACTCTAATTATGGAATCTTTCATTCATACTATATCCTAAAATAAAAAAGGTAAGATTATAATTAGAAATGTTACAAATACAGAGTATCCGGAGTGCAAAAACTTATCCAAATAAAATAATCCATCCACTAGTTCTTTGGCCAAATATTTCCAGAATATTTTTTTTAACAGAAAATAACATACATTATTTACCTGAGATTAACGATTAATTACCAGCATCATATCATCTAAAGAATCATTTCAATTTTCAACGATCTAAAAACAAAATAATAACAATAAAAATATTGCAGAAAAAAGAGAAAAAAGCAGATAAGAAGGACGATTAAGAACTCACCGACAAGAGAGGAAAGGAGAAGAGAAATCTTCGAACTTGGGATGTAATCGAAAATGAGGATGACAAATTGAGAGAGAGAGAGAGAGAGAGAGGTGGAGAGTAAGAAGAAGGAGAAATTTTAGAGAGCGAAAATCCGGTGGCGGAGGGCGGAGGGAGGAGGGAGGAGGTGTGGTTGAGAGTGAATGGTGGCGGAGATGATTCGAAATTAAGTAATGGAAGACTTGAAGGAGGAGGATAGACTATTATTTATACAATAAAATAAAAATTATCCATTTTAAAAATATTCAGCAGCAAAGGAATAAATCAATAAATTATTTTAGCTTACATCCCCTTTCGTTCTCTAATAAAATTCTTTTTAATTAAGAGACTAATTGTACCTTTGAGTTTTGAAAAGAAAATTTTCTTTTGTCTAAATTAAAAAGAATTAAGTAGTATGTAATGGCCCTAATGCGTACCACTAGAGATGCCCACGCTCCATACAGTTCGGTTTCGTACTATTATAGTTTTATACGGTTTTGATTTCGTACACTCTCGCTTCTGGTTACATACAGTTTTGGTTTCTTACGATTCTAATTTTATACAGTTTCGATTTCGAACACGGTTTAAATTTGGTTCCAATTAAAATTGTAAATAGGCAAAATTAGTTTCAATAAATTGCAAAACGGTATTAATAACCGGTAGAAAAACAATTTTGTTTAATAAAATTGTAATTTTTTTTATTGGTAGGTTTTTTAACATAGAAAAAAATTAGAAATAAAAATTATTATTGTTTAACTATTTAAATTTCTTAAATCAAAACATTTTTTTGTTAAAAAAAAAAAATATTAATCAATGATTCTAACCCATATGATTATTTTCATGTGATCCAAACGGTCAAGCCCAAAAAAATCAATGATCCTCCTAGCCCATATGATTAAAACTTTTATGAAAGAAAAACCTTTTTTTTTTTTTTACTGAATAAGAAATTATTCATTAATCATAAAATTATAATCGAAAGATAATTTGAAAATATAAGAAAATAACAATTATACAATGATTTAGACAACCATGATAACAGATAAAAGCCCACATCCCGAGACTGAGTAAAAAACATGAATACTAGTAGGGAAAAAATAAAGAGAAGAACTTTGAATTTGAAAAATTAGAAGAAAAAAATGCCATAAAATCAATCTAATTTGAAAGCAAAAAAAAAAAACCCTTTCTCTCTCGTCCTTTCTTTCTCTTCTTCTTGGTCTTTCTTTCATTTTTTCTCCTTAAATGACTAGATCCGCACAAAAGCTCTGGCTACTGATTGGACTTTGACGAATCTAGTCATCCCTCAATCACTTTTTGTGTTTTCGTGTTTTCAACCCTTCTTTTTGCTGTTAATCATTGTGAACTTCTCTCTAGACATCATTTTTTCAAGATTTAAGATTCGCAAGCAAGATTTACTTCAGATTCTTTCAGATTTGGAGTTTCTTTCAATCTTTCTTAGTGGTTTTTATCAAACCGGACTTGTTATGAGCCTTTTCTCATTTTTCTACAACTTTCTGAGGCAATTTATTAGACGGTTGATACACACATAGTCTTGTAGATTGTTGATTGTTGACTTCTAAGAAAGATGTTGAAATTGAGCTTCTCTTGTTACTGTTTGGTTGAGGATTGCGAAGGAAATGTTGTGAATAAATTTATTATGTATTTATTTTTCTATTAGTATTAGTGTTTTTACCTGATCCCGATGTGTAGGCTTTTATCTGTTATCATGGTTTTCTAGATAGAAAACCCATTATATGACTGTTATTTTCTTGTATTTTCATATTATCTGTTAATTGTAATGTCATCAACTATTTTATAATTAATGGATAATTTTTTATTCATAAAAAAAAAATCTGATTTGAAAGCCAAAAATGCAATAAATGCCATAAAAGCCATCCCAACGGACAAAACAGCTTGTCCTTCCAATGCTCTAATGGGCAACAGATATGGGACATCCATTTCAATCCTTTTTTTTATACAAAAAAATAGAACCGATTGAACCGGTGGGTCAAAATCGGCGGTCCGGGTCTAATCCGGGCCTGGGACGATTTGGTTCCAAGTGCTGGACCCGAAACCAGACCACAATCGGAACCGAAGGTCTCAAACCAACGATCCAGTTCATTTTTGGGTATCTATATACCACATCTGTTGAGATCGGGATAGTGAAACGTCGTTTTTCCTTTTTCCTTTTAGGCGGTACGTCTCAAAGCATATCTCGAGCGCATCATGGGAAAAAAAATTAAGCGCAGATTTTTGAAATTTAAGTATATATATATATATATATATATATATATATATATATATAAACAAACAAAAAATTAGTGACTGAATTTTTAGAGTTAAGTATATATATATATATACAAAAAAAAATTAGGGCAGGATTTTTGAAATTTAAGTATATATATATAAACAAAAAAAAATATTAGGGGCCCTGATTTTTGGGGAGCCCTCTATGACTCATTTCATTCGCATCCCCTATTAACCCTAAGACTTTGGTGTATGGTAAAAAAGATTTTGAGCAACAAATTATAAAACATCAAAATCTTCAATTTTTTTTAACTAATAATTATATACAAATTAAGAAATTTTTTTAAAAATTTGGGGCCCCTGTAAATGTGAGGCCCGGTTCCGGATGTCACCTTGGACACCCTTAGAGCCGGGCCTGCTTTTAGGGGTAAATGAACTTTGTATTACAAAAATATATGCTAAAATAACATTTATTATATCAGAATGTGCATCTCTTATCTAGATAGAAGGAGCATGCAAATGAGTTCTTAGCTAGAACTAACTAATAGGCGAGTCTGAACATTCTCATTACAACGTACGTAGGAAACAAAAATACAATAAACCTCAATCTTAGAGGGCGCTAATATGCGAGTCTGAACATTCTCCTTAAGACATACGTAGAAAATAAAAATACAAAAATCTTAACCATTAAACATTTAATATCATTCAAGATGAGACCAAATCATAGTAAAATCACTATCTAATTGTAGGATTTTATGCACTATCATATGAGCGTCCGACTCAAACTCTAGAAATGCAAGTCATTTTCTTGAGCCCACTACAAAGCCTTAATATCCGCAATGACCTATGAGTTATATATATAAAAAATTGAATTATTTGTAGGAGAATCAAAATATTAACTTTAGTTTAGATCTGAATCGACTGAATCAAATTCAAAATGCGTCTTCAAATAGAAAACTTATTACAAGGATTGAATTTCAATCCTAAGGTCTCATCTCCTCGTCAAGAAAATAATTCATATCAGTCGATATTCTTGATGCTCAAATTAGTTACCCCAATTTTTTTTTAATTAAAATTAGTTGTCTCAAGACAACATTATTTCATTTTTCCAATATTAGCTTAATATTTATTAATGCAACAAATACAACATATATTGTAATTTTCTATGTATTTTTGTGATGATTTGACTTAAAAAACCAACCTACCCAATATTTTCTTTTTTTAATGACTTGCGTGTTTGAGCTTCATCCAACTTATTATGAGGATTTGACGGTCTTTCCCACTAACTAATTCACAACTCATATAAATCCGAATGTGACCACAACTTCTACACACTAAGAGCAAACATTCGAGAATAGGTTATCCTCGATGTGAACCTCTTTTAGGATATGCTAGTAGGATCCCAAGAGGAATGCCAAAACACATCATAACTTTGCTTCCACAAGATATCTAATTCCAACATAAAAATTAATTTCAGTTATCGTGAAAATTCAAACCTCTAATGTCCCCTCATGTTTTACTTTTGTGCATGCTCGCGAAGAACTAACCATATTCTAATTTGCGTGAAAACTAAATTGGTATAACTAATTTGAAACGTAAGGAATACACAAAACTTCACTGATTAAGAAAGAAAAAAGACGCGTTGAAGTGTAAGGAAATATAGCGGGATCCATAAATTCCACACTTATCTTAGAAATTGTACCTATTAAACAAAATCATTGCTCTTAAGAAATTATGAGGCCTTTCTTAAGGAATAAGAAAGTGTGGGCAAGATTTGTGGTCCAAAATCAAGATTTGATAACGATGAGTTTGGGAGCAAATCAGGACGAAGCTAGGAATTTGACGTTGGAGGGGCGAAACTGTAACAGCATATCGAACTATATATAAAAATGGTAAAAAAAAAAATTTTGGGGGCGAAACTGATAAAATTTTCCGAACTACATATAAAATTTACTATACATAGTAGTATTTTTTAAAATCCCGGGGGGCGACTGCCCCCTCTGTCTTCATCCCTGGAACAAATGATCATTTATCTTAAAAGTTGTTTTTAGATTAATGAATGTAATACACATTGGTTAATGTATATATTACATTTATTGATCCAAAAATAACTTTTAAAATGATGATATATGACTTCTAAACAAAGATAAAAAAAACCTCTTGATTTTATATCCAACATTGTTTAATAAGATTAAAAAAAATTAATTTTTTTTTTTTACAAACGTTTCAAGTTAATCCAATATCTCACTGCTGAATAAAAGATAATTCAACTTGATCAGCTCAAGCGGTAAGACGCTTCACTTCCAACCAGTAGATTGGGAATTCGAGTCATCCTAGAGAAAAAGTGGAAAGCCTTGATTCTCCGCAAAAAAAAAATATCATTTAAATTCTTTCGAACTTTGAGATAATTAATGATAGCATCCAGAAGAATATGACACTTGCAATATAAGTCTCCTACCTTTTATTTCGTAACATAAATAGGCCAGCACCACATATTGTAAAGAAATGAACCTTTTGGGAAATAAATAGTGCATACACTTGTTAGGTTTTTTTTTTTTTTTTAATAATGAAATACAAGTTAGCTAAGAAAATTAATTCTTAGCAACCAAAAGAAAAAAAAAAGAATTTTGCACCTAGAAGATTTGTGACATCTAATTATATTATTGGCACGACAAGAATGGAATTAGAAATTTGAAAAGGATCACATGCATTTTCATAGAAACAACAAGAGTAGGACCCCTCTGTGATAGCATTTTATTAATTTTTTTTCCTTCTTTTTAATACAAAAGGCCTAAATCAAAATGCTATTTTAAAAAAATAATAATAATTGGGGTATGGGGTTCGATCATGCAACACGTGAGTCGAATGTCACACCACATTACCAACTATTCTGGAGATAAGAAATGTAATAGTCTTGCACATAATCTTATTGAATGGGCAAAAATTAATTATGTATTTGTGTATATTGCTTCCTCAAATATTCCCCTGCTATCTTGGGTGTGCTTGGAAAAGGTTTGGCTTGAGACTGATTTGGTTTGGTCTCACTTTTGGAGGGAAATGAGGGAAATTTGACCACTTAAAATAGGCGGGAAACATTCAAATTCAAATTTTTTTTTTCAAATAATCGTCCAAATTCAAATTTTAACCTCAAAATTTTGGAATTTGAACATCTCCCGACAATTTTAGAGAAATAAATTTGGAATTGAACGATTATTTGAAGAAAAAAATTTGAATTTGAATGTTTTCCGCCTATTTTAAGTGGTCAAATTTTGGGCATTTCCCTCCAAAAGTGAGACCAAACCAAACCAATCTCAAACCAAACCTTGTCCAAGCCCACCCCTTATGTGATAGGGATGGTATTGATCGTAATAGTACTGTGTCCTCCATCTAGAGGACTTTACAGCATTAGGACATTATAAGTCCCTCGAAAATAGTTGAACAAGGCTCATAATGAGTAACAAAAGAAACAGTTGGGAATCATAACTGATGATACAAATTAGTTAAGGATGTCTTTGACTAATTTGTCTATCACTTAATGACATTTCTGTTTGTACCTTAAAAACAAAAAATACTCAACAAACCCTTCAATTGATGAGAAAAGAAACAAATTTAACTAGTATTAGGAATCTTAAATCAAACTTCTAGCATTAGGAAACAAATTGATAATAGGGGGCCTGTCCTAGTGACAGTGTACTGCCCCCATCACGCGAGTTCCGCACTCTAGGTCAGCGCGTGCCCTTGTGATTTCTCTATCCCTACTTAAAAAAGAGAGGGAAAAAACAACCAGTCGCTTTAAAAATAAAATAAAAAAGTTAACCCACTTATCGCTTAAACTACACTTTCAAGTTCTCAATAAACTAATCAACTGATAATCTTGTAAAAATAGGATCTAACTAATAAAAGAACAAAGATCAAAGTAACATCAATCGTATAACTGCAAATCTCTATTAGGAAAAGGGAAAATAAGACGGCAATTATCTCTAACAAGTTCAAACAACCATGGCTAGAAGAGAAAGAAACACCAAGCCGAATAGTTTTCAATTTCATAAGAAGATATGAACGAAACGCGACTCTCAAGAGTCTGCAGTTTCTTCTGAGCTTAGCTTAGAGATTCGTGGCGCCTCGACTTCATTTGCTTCTGTTTCTGACGTTGTGCTTGGCGCCTCAACAGCTTCCGTTTCACCTTCCAGCCTCCTGCAATTCATAAAGAAAATATTTGTTTTTCGTATTTAAAGAAAACGAAAAATGAAAGAAGCCTGTAAATAAAATCAACTTACCTCTTCTTCGCAATGTACTTCCAGACATCTGGTATGGATCGGCATTTCTTATTTGTACCGTCTTCAATGTAGGTCTTCTCCATGCAAAAGCGTAATAATTAGTTCTCAATTTTCTATGCATGATTAGAGATAGCAAATCTAAGGCAAAAATTGTGAGCATTTCAGAGAACCAATTCGGTTTTATGCCCGGACGATCAACTATGGAAGCAATACATCTAATAAGGCAGTTGATTGAGCATTATAGAGAGAGAAAGAAGGACCTACATATGGTGTTCATAGATTTGGAAAAAGCTTACGATAAGGTTCCCCGAGAGGTAATTTGGTGGGCGATGACTAAGAAAGGTATATCTCGGAAGTATATTGATCTTATTAAGGATATGTATGAGGGAGTCGACACCGAGTGTCGAGTTTGCAGCGGGATAAGTGAAGAGTTTCCTATTACAATTGGGGTGCATCAAGGTTCGAGCACTTAGTCCTTTTCTACATTTACAATGGTTATGGATGAACCCGACCCAGTGTATACAAGATCCGATGACACGTGGTGCATCTTTCGTTTCTTGATGATATAGTTTTGATAGATGAGACAAGAGCGGGTGTTAATGCCGAGTTGGATGTATGGAGACAAACCTTAGAATCTAAAGGTTTTAGGATTAGTAGAAGTAAAAAGCAGTATATGGAGTGTAAGTTTAGCACTAGCGAGCAACGACGAGCAAAGCGTAGTAACTTTGGGTGACAAAAATATCTCGGGGAGTGAGTATTTTCGATACCTTGGTTCTATTATTCAAAAGGACGGAGAGTTTGACTGGAGATGTAGCACATCGAGTTAAAGGCTGGTTGAGTTGAAATGGAAGAGTGCGACGGGTGTTTTGTGTGATCGTAATGTATCAGCTGAGATTGAAGGGAAAGTTTCTGAGAACCGCTGTTAGACCCAGCATTATTATATGAGTGCAGAATGTTGGGCAACTAAGAGGTGTCATATTCGGAAAAATGCATGTAGCGGAGATGCGTATGTTAAGATGGATGTGTGGGCATACGAGAATGGATAGAGTGAGGAATGAGACTATTCGAGAAGAAGGTTGTGTAGCACCCTATTGAAGATAAGATGAGAGAGAACCAGTTTGCGTTGGTTTGGGCACATTAGACGAAGGCAGTGATGCTCGGTTAGGAGAATTGAAGGATTATGTAATGTAGATGGCGTAAGAGGTAGAGGGAGACCGAGGAAGACTTTGACGGAAAGGGGATATGAATTTGGTAGAATTAGATGAGAGTTTTATTTGGGATCGGATGAAATGGAGATAATGCATTCGTGTGGATGACCTTACGTGATTCTTTGTTTGGTTCATGTAGCCGACCCCAATCTTTTGGGATTAAGGTTTGGTTGTTGTTGTTGTTGTTGTTGTTGTTGTTGTTGATAATACAAAGTAACACATAGAAACATATAAGAAGAATCTATCGGTGCCTACTTTTGCAGCAATATATCACATTTATTGAAGAAACCTAACTTATTGAGAAATAATTGTTCTAAATAAGATTCTCAGTCCTTACCCGAGGACCGATACAAAGATTTTTTAGTTCAAGCATAGAAGTGGACCACCTGAAAGACCCCCGCTATATCATTTTCAGTTATTCGCGCTTACTATACACTTAGATGGAAGTAGCTTCCAAGTAAAACTTCCTCCCTAGCATTCAGAACTGTTAATCAATGGTTTCAAACTAATATTTATACATTCAGTAAAAGTAAATAAAATCCCCAAATAAACAATAGAAATCACCACCACACTCCACCATGACCAAGAAAATTTGCTTAAAAAATATGGATAAGAATCTTCAAGAAATAAACAAGTACTCGATTCAAGTATAGTGAAAAAATCACCTTATCTTTATGCCCTTTGCTACGTCCCTTTTTACGGGCTGTCACTCTTGTAGTCCATCCATCAGGCAGGCCACGTGTTCCTCGGGAGCTTTCAGGATGCTGAGTAGACTGTCGTGTTGGAAAAGGTTGGTAGCTTGCTCTTGAACGCCTAGGGCGGACTGGAATGTCTGGGGAAAGCCCGCGACGTTTACAAGGCCTTACACAACGGTTCCTACCACTGGAACTTGCATCTGAGGCAGAAACAAAGCGTTCACCATCTTCACTTGCGTGATCTGGCTCCTCAGAAATTTGGGCCAAGACATGAGCTCCACTTTCTTCCGGCTGATCTGGCACATGAAGAACAAGCCCGGTGCCATTAATTTTGTCATTTTCTGAACCAGAATCCACATCGCCATCAGCTCCTATGGGATGCGAGCCAGAAACTTGAACATCAGAATCATTTTCTGGTGGAACCCGATCCTGATCAGGACATGACGGCATACAACTTGAAGAGATCGAGCGATCATCATCAAGAGGATCTTTATGAACCACTGCAACAGCCAAATCCATCAAATCCCCACTTTCAGCTGCATGATCTGGAGCCTGGGTAATTTGGCCACAAATTAGTGATTCATTTCTTTCAGGCTGATCTACCATATGAAAAACAGCCCCAGCGCCTTCAATCCCATCGTTTTCTCCAGATTCGACTTGATTATCTGTTCCTAGGGAATGAAAGTCAGAAGCATGAACATCCTTTTCAAGCGTTTCATTTTCTAGGAAACTCAAATCCAGATCGGAAATTGACAGCAATTCATGATACTCCGCTTGAGAAGGCAAGTCAATAATTTCGACATCAATTTGATGTGATTCCTTTCGTAGCAACTCCAACTCCTCATCAGTCAACATATGCAAAAAACCCAAATCGGTCACGAAGTCATCAACAGGATCCAAAAAACTACAATCAGTCAAGAAGCCATGAACGGGATCCAAAAATCTACAACCAGTCAATAAATCATCAACAGGATCCAAGAAACCCCAATCGGTCCAGAAGTCGTCAGCAGGGTCCAAACCCCCCAGATCAGTCAAGATGTCATCAACAGGATCTAAAAAACCCCAATCGGTAAAGAAGCCATCAACAGGATCCAAAAAACTCAAATCGGTCAAGAAGCCATCAACAGGATCCATCTGATTTTTTTCCTTTTAGACCACGGAATCGAAAGATTCCTACCTCCTAAGAAAAGACCTGTTACAGGGAGATGAAGAAACGTTAAATATCATACATATATAATGATAAAAGGCCTACAAAGCTGTAAACAAAATCTTGAAGAAATTGATCACTGATTATTGCGTTAAGAATTCTTAAAAGAACTGCTACAACCCATGATTTTCAACAAACATGAAAGCCCTTGAGCCCCAAAACGTACATCAAACACTCTCCTAAAAGCCTAACTAAGAAGCACACAGAATTGAGCACAGAACCAGAAAAAAGTCTTTGCTTCTCGTGGGTGAAAGAGAAAAATTCAACAACTTGAAGAACAGGCCAGCAAAGCTGTAAAAAAAAATCTTGAAGAAGTTGATCCCTGATCAATGCCTTAAAAATTCACAAAAGAAATATCAAAACCCTCAAATTTCAACAAACATGAAAACTCTTGAACCCCAAAATGTACGGTGAACAAATAAATGAAGGAGACAGGAAAAAGTTACATTCCACATAATCAAAGAGCATAACATCACCATTCATAAAATTGGTCTAATTAATTATCAACCATAAATTTCAACTCAAAACCCAAATCCCATTTAACAATTCCACAAAAAGAAAATAAAGAACCCTAAAAACTACTATTCCTGCACACGAGAGAGAGAGAGAGAGATTTCAGCAAAATCCCACTAGCAAACACCTTCTAGTAAAAATCGATAACCCACAGCTAACTGAACAAGATGAAGAAAAAATTACCTCAGATTCCAAAATAGCTCCCGACTTTTCAGTGGGCAAAGAACCAGAACCAGAACCAGCTTGCCTCCAACCTCTCCACCAGCTAAAACAAATGAACAGGGGTAGTGTAGGTAGGGTTCTTAGAGCAACCAAAAAAGCCTCGCCGTTTCTTCTCTCAATTCAGGGCAATCAAATTGCAGTGCTTTCAACATTTGATTCTGTGCAGCCCCTTTAGGGTTTGAGGGGAGTACAGTTGTTGCAAGTTGCCACATGTCAATGCATGGCTTCCAACATTTCTCTTCATTCAAGACAATCCAATTGCAGTCCTGGATGCTATGTGTCAATGCATGGCTCCCAACGTTTCTCTTCATTCAGGACAATCAAATTGCATTCCTGGATGCCACGTGTCAATGCCTGGCTTCGACCATTTCATCTGAGAACCACAACAAAACAAAAGACCACTGTATTTAGTAACTGTAGGATGGTCAGAGTGGTTTTGAGAAACTATCTACGCTTCAGTTA
This sequence comes from Vinca minor, assembly GCA_026122235.1. Lineage (NCBI taxonomy): Eukaryota > Viridiplantae > Streptophyta > Magnoliopsida > Gentianales > Apocynaceae > Vinca > Vinca minor. The sequence continues at coordinate 84,677 of JAOCZM010000284.1, read as the reverse complement.
TGCCAGTGTGACGCCTGGTAACGCGGCCCCCACTAACGTCTCCCAAAGACAAGCATGATCATTAGGTTTAAGTGCATTATTACATACTTTTGCTTGAAAATATTTCAAACAATATATGAAATCTTTGTTTGTACTCATCAGGCAATAGATATTTTAAGTATTAAAATACCATAATTTAGATGGTCATGCCTGATCAAAATCTTCAAAAAGCCAGATGAGGAGGAAAAAAACTCATCGAAAAGGAAGTTGAGGATCATATACTAATCCTACATCTTCCCAATTCCTCTCTTTTAGAAATTCCCTGGCTAAGACAACACGAACAACCCCACAACTTCTTCACTCTCAAAATACAATATTTATAATCAGAAAAATATCTAGACAAAATGCTTCGCAAGGCCTTAACAAGCATAATATCCCAAGCAAGAACAGCATGTGGCCTTCTGATAAATAACTTATCATCAGTTTAATTTCATGAAAAAAGAAAAACCCGAGTTGACCTAATTAAGTATGTGCTAGAATTTAGGAAGATTATATTCTATGTTCATGTCAGTATGGTGCGAAAACCAAGATATTATCTTGATTGTATCATGTCTTAGATACATATTTCGCTGTTTCCAGTCCCCTGTAAAGTGTTCATGCTTCCTAAGCAGTAGCCATTGCTCAGAACTTTTCATCAATAAATGTCTGTTAAGGAATTGTAAAGTGCCCATAGAAAATGAAAGTGTTGCCAATCTTATCGTTTAGAAAACATTTTTTGCAAGTCTTTGTGCATTATATAAAAATAATTTACCTAGTTGCTCTATTTTTGTGTTAGCATGAATCCGGTACTTGGGAGTCAACAAGTTAAACCCATTTTACTATGGAAGTTTCTCCAAGTCTCTAACTGATCACACTCTAGGCATGCAGTCCAAATATTAAGCAGTAAACAGGATAAACCTCTATCGAATTCTGTCAATCCATTATCATTTTATTCTGAAGAAGAGCAATAATAAGGTTATTCCAAGTAAAGTGAACATTTGTAAGGAGAAAAAAAAGGTATAAAGAGATACTCACAGAAGATCACCTAAGGAGGAAAAGATGGAAGAATATGATTTCCTAGAATAGAATTCTTGTGACGAGACGGGGAAACAAAAAGGAAATAAGACTTGCATTTTTGGTACAAGGAACTCTTACAAGAAAGATCAAGGTTTTGGATTTCTCACGGGAAGGGAAAACTTTTCTTGAATTCCTCAAATGAAATGGGTTTTCACTTAAAAAGTGAAATTGTTTGATTACATATAATATTATCGGGAGCATCCTTATAGATGGAAAGCATATCAAAATCATCAAGGAATTGCAAAAAGCATATCAAAATCATCAAGGAATTGCAAAAATCCTAGATCTTCCTTGTCCAATTGCACCCGTTTGAAAAGACGGAAATTAAATGTGAAATGCAGTAACATTTTAAGGTTTTCAGAAGGAAGTGCAGACTGCTCGGAGAGAGAATGCTATTGCAAACATAGTTCCACCACAACAAATATAGTGCAAACATAAAAACAGTAATCACTTAGTATAGATAGAAAAAAGAATATAGAATTACTGCGGTAGCAATATAGAGTATATCTATTTGCCTTTTAACCATATTTTGACATAGATAGAATACATACGAAATTCTCGCTCTGATGGTAACATGATAAGATGAAGAATATTTTAAGGAAAGTTCAAATCTTATCTTTTATTCAAACAGAATAATATTCTCATTCAGAGAAAACAAAAAAATATTCGGTTGATTTCAAACACAAAGGCACATGTATGTTACATTAGAATTGGTAATATTGATATGTGGAAGGCATTGAATGTTAAACAAACACAAGAAGATGAATTCTATTATACCATTCCATTGTATCGATCTATTAACTTTGTTGAATCATAAGGAAAGATCAAAGTAAAGTGATTAGTCTTTAAGTGACAAGATTTAACTTCAAATGCATCATATGACTCGTATATCGCATTACAGAAAACAATGTTATGTTTGCAATCATATAGCGTCACTATATAATGAACCGTAAAAAGCAAGTTGCCCTGGTTTGAAGTACTAAGTTTTTGTATTGCTTTTCTATCATTTTATGTTGAAGTTAATTGCTTAACTAAAAATGAGAATATATCATACTACAAAACGTGTATTTATCAATTTTCAGCTTTATTTTGCATTAGATTCTTCAACGCACTTTCCATGATTCATTTTAATAAGTTATTGCAGTTGTTTCTTTAATTTCTCAAATTATTTGTCTTTTCTCCATATGGTGTATAAAATTTTCAGTTAGTTTTTCTTGATATGCACAAAAGGCTAGACTGATCTTTCCAAAAACGATGAAAACAGTATCATAAGTGAGCCACTTCTACTACTGACTCACAACTATTAGCTTTTCATTGAAGCTTCAACAGTTCTTTCCTTTTTTGACAGCACATTTAGCACAGAAATGGTAGAATCTAAAATAAAATCCTCCAAAGATATGCTCTTATCAATTAAACATCCAGTCAAGTGAAATATAATCATTAAATTAATTACGAAGTGTCGGATGAAGTAAATGAAGCCTGTGAAGAATCCAGGTCATACCTTCCGTTTTCATTTTTGATCATGCTACCTCATGCATCCATTGCATGCAAGAGAAGATTTAAGTGCCTTGACGATTTTCAAGATCAATAGATCTGGCTTCATGAATCATATAAAAAGTAGTAACTAACGGTCGTAAACCAGACTTTGTCATGTCATTGCAACAAATTCGAACTTCCTCACAGAGTACTTAAATTGTCATGTTATAACTTGCCTCATTTGAAACCATGCCTTTTTCACACATTTCTTTTAGCAGTGTCATTGCTCTATAAGAGCTGCACTGTTTGGAATATCCATGGATCAAAACTATCTCATTCATGGACCTGAAAACCTTCAACGCTTCCATCATATTACCCTGAGAGCACCAACCATGTATGAGGACACCATAAGTGCAAACATCAGGCACCAAACCAGCCTTCTTCATACCAACAGGCATTTCATAAGCTTTTCCCATATCTTTAGACTTAGTAAAGGTGTCAATAAGAATCGTATATGTCACCTTGGATGGAGAAATACCTCTCTCCTCCATCTCACGGACTAAATCCATAACACGTGACAAATTTCCAATTCTAGAGAGACCCAGAAATAAAACATTATAGGTGATTAATGATGGTGTCAAACCAGAAGATTTGATCTTATTAAACAAGCTCATAGCTTTCTCAACCCTTCTAATGCTGCAACAGGCCTCCAATAAAAAAGTTGTACATCACAACACTCCTATCTCACGCATTTCATCAAACAGTTGAAATGCTCTGCTCAATTTTCCTTCATTACAATACTCATACATCAGGGATCAATATGTGAACGAATGAGGGAAACGAACGTGCCATCCCCCTTCATTTCTCATATGACTCCAAATCCCATCTTTCATAAGGCCTCTCCTAAAAACCCATTAATCAAAATAGTAAGGTATGTATACATACTGATTAGCAGCCAAACATATCTCAGCCATCTTACAAAACAACTGCTTTGCTTTATCAATTTCACCAACTCTGCAACAACCGCCAATCAAAGTAGTATTTAAAAAAAGGGAATTGAGCCCTAATCTTAAGGGCCCACAGCCCCGTCCCTAACCCTATATGGAGCTATATGTAGACCAACAACTCACCGGGCCGATTCCTTCCATTGACACGAATCGAACAACACTATTCGTGATGGATTTACCAGCTGAGGTATGCTCCAGGGACCCTATCAAAGTAGTATAAATCACAACATTCGGTGGACATCCCAGATTTTCCAAATGTGTAATCATAACCTCAAAATCCCTCTATTCAATTCACCATTTTTACAACTACCCTTTTATCATTATATCACAAAACTATACACATCCAAGACAATCAACTTTTTTTCACGCATTTCATAGAAAAAAGATCCAAGCTTTATTATCATAAATATTACCCAGAATAAGAAAATCCCAGAACATTATTGAACATATAAGATCCTTACCAATTAACTCATGAAAAAAGAAAACCGCTTGCTATGGCGGTTCATATTGTACTACATAGGCATTGATTATGGTCTCATACAAAGCAGTAGACAGCCCGATTCCACTGATGATGGCTTGTTTTGCAAATCTTGACATTTTGATCTCATGATTACTCCTCCGGTCCATAACATATGTGGTTGGTAATATAAGAAATTAATAACGTTAACAACTTATATTACGAAATGGAAAGAAATATTATTCTTTGTTTGCAGTGGGATTCATGGAAAGACAATAATAAGGAAGCAAGAAAGTATAGATGTAGAAATTGGAAAGTTAATGGTTGGATATGTCGGAAGATTCAACTCCGATGAGGCTGGAAGGAAGGAGAGAAGGATGGATTTTTTTTTTTGCTAAGTGGAGAGAAGGATGGATTACTAGTATGGTAGTTGTAATAAAGAAAATGAAAAAAAATGTACATTTTCCTTTCCTTTTTTAGGCATAGAAAAAAAGGCATTTTCTTTTCCAGTTCGGATATGGTACATAACAGTTGTTCAACCTTAAATTCTCCTCATTAGAGAAGGAGAATTTTTATTGCCCACGCAGGGGAGGGTGTCTAACCCGGGACTTCTTGATCACGGGTAGAGGCTTGCCCCACTGGGTTACGGCCTCCTTGACAATCCACACGTGTTGTATTCAAGAACTAATAGCATATTTGGTACGTTAAAATAGAATGAAATGGAATTCCTTACCAGGCAGAATCGCTTGTTACACAGAATGAATTCGAACTCCTTTTTCCATTCAGGTGTTTGAAAGGAAAATGCAGAATGGAATATCGATTCATTTTCTATTTTGGTAAAACTATATTTTAATGTCAAAATAGAATGAAATTAAACAAAATATGACATAAATGCCCTTTTAGCATATAGTAGTGATAAAATCTAATTAAACATTCATTACAAAATCTTACTTAAATAACATTGACATTATATATATATATATATATATATATATATATATATATATATATATATATATATATGTTGAAACATAATTTTTATTAAAATGTCAATATAGTAATAAAAATATCTTTATTTTTAAATTTAAAAATAGATTAAAACTACTACCAAGAAAAGGAAATATTTATAAAATTATCATCTATGAAATTATACCAAGTGAAATAGAATATTTATGACTAAATATGAATACGTTGCTATGTAAAATGAACGTAATAATTAATTAAAAGAGAGTATAAATATCAGTTACTATTTATGGATGATCTCAGCTTCTCCTGAAAAGGTCATTCCATAGTTTTTGGTGTGGAATGGTATTTCCCACTTCTTCCTGAAATGATCATTCCCACTTCAAATTGCTCAACCAAACACCGGAATGGAAAAAAAAGTAGGAAAGACCTTTCCATTCCCGCGCACTAACAATACGTTTGGTACGCTGCAATGGAATGAAATCCCTTTTCAGGCAGAATCGCTTTCCACCTAGAATGACTTCGGAATCCTTTTTCCATTCCAGTGTTTGGAAGGCAAGGCCATAATGGAATGTCGATTCATTTTCTATGTTTGGTAAAACTATATTTTAATGTCAGAATGGAATGGAATTAAACATAATATGACCTAAATGCCCTTCTAGCATATACTAGTGATAAAACCTAATTAAACATTCATCACAAAATATTACTTGAATAACATTATATATATATTGTTAAAACATAATTTTTTATTAAAATGTCAACATAGTAATAAAAATATCTTTACTTTTTACTTTAAAAATATATTAAAACCACTACCAAGAAAAAGAAATATTTATAAAATTACCATCTATGAAATTATACTAAATGAAATAGAATATTTATGACTAAATATGAATACATTGCTATATAAAATGAACGTAATAATTAATTAAAAGAGGGGGTATAAGTGTCGATTCATTATTTATTGATGATTCCATCTTCTCTCGAAAAAGGCCATTCCATAGGTTTTGGTGTGGAATGTCCCTTTCTCACTTCTTCCCCGGAATCATCATTCTCACTTCAAATTGTCCAACTAAACGCTGAAATGGAAAGAGAAGTGGGAAAAGACACTTTCCATTCCCAACGTACCAAACACGCACTAAGTGTTTATTTTTTCTCGTTGGGCTAATGTGTAAAACTGGTTCGATTTTTTATTTGTTGAATGAACCAGCGTGATTATGAATCAAGTGATCCGACAATTGAAGAAAATGAATAACAATTCATCAATATTTGAATGATTGTTCGATCTAAAGATAAATAGTTGTTCAAATATCTATTCATTTTTTCCAATGTAAGATCATTTGATTCAATGGTTCTAGTCCATTCTACATGCATGAAATCGAACCTCAATCTGTACATAATCAATGAGCATTATTTCTAAGAAAAAAATTAATTGTCGGACCAATTCAATTAATCATGCACGGCTATTGTGCACGTGTGGGCGGAGCACATAATCCAAATTGATTTTTTTTTCAATCACAAATCCCATGCATTTTTTTTCACTTAGCAAAAAAAAATATCCCATGCATTTTTTTTTGCCAATGTTTGAGCTAAGGCTAGCTCAGATTCAACTCACACTAATTTTGTCCAGCTCATGTTTGATGTAATCTAATTTTTTGAGCTCGAGCTCAAGCTCAGCTCATCAATAACTCACGAACACCTCAGCTCATTTATCTACAAATATTTTAGAAAAAATACGGTGACTTATAATATGAGTTTAATACTAAACTTATACAAAATAAATCAAGAGATTTTCTTACCACAATGGAATATAATCGAAGTTTTATATCTCTACTAATTATAATATGTACAGAATCCGGGAAAAAAAATCTTAATAAAATATAAAATTAAACCATGTAAACTAACAAACGTCTAGCTACCAAAATTTATAGTCCTTATTAATAAATAGTAAAAATCTCTAAAACCTTCTCATATAAGCAATTTAATTTATGTGGCATGTTTTTCCACCTTAAAAATTGAAAATGTAGTATTGTCATAAAAAAAATATTTTGTAAAATAATAATTAATTATCATTAGTAATAAAAGACAAGTAGTAATATATTGTAGGTTTCTTCTTAATGTCATAAGTGACTTAATGCTTGAAGCTGTTTTTGAGCAAAGAATCTCGATATGAATTAATAACTCTTCCACTTTGAGAAGATGAGAAGATTATAAGAGATTTATAGGTTTTTCTTGGTTTATTTTCCTTGAGCATATGTGCAACTACTTATTTTTAGCAGTATGATGCTATTTTGATTTATATATATATATATATATATATATATATAGAGAGAGAGAGAGAGAGAGAGAGAGAGCTCATGAGCCAAATGAGTCGAACTTCATCTATCTCAAGCTCAACTCATATTTTAGATGAGACAAAAATCTTAGCTCATGTATCGCTCATTTAGCTCATAAATAAATAAATAAATAAATATATATATATATATATATATAGAGAGAGAGAGAGAGAGAGAGAGAGAGAGAGAGAGCTCATGAGCCAAATGAGTCGAACTTCATCTATCTCAAGCTCAACTCATATTTTAGATGAGACAAATTTTAGCTCATGTATCGCTCATTTAGCTCATAAACTGGGCTTGTCGAGTTAAATATCGAATCAAATCGTGAATTACTCACGAGCCAGCTCAACTTTACCCCTATGTTTACTAATTCGGGGATCTATACAGATATATTTTTCAGTTAAAGTAACTTCAAGTTACATGTGACTCAAACTTGCAATCTTACGTTGGACAAGTCACGTGAAAACTCTAGTAATACGAGTTGCAACAAACTGCTATTACTTTTGTGCCCTTTATTGCATTTTTGTATGCTTTGACTTTTTTAGTTATTGTGGAATGTATCTTGTTTTTTTGTGAGAAAATAGTAAAATATGTAGCATGAATGGTAGAAAAAATATGATTGTTTTTAAGTTAAAAATCAATTCAAATAAACCTAATTGATAATTAACGAGTTAAATTATAACTAAATTACAACATAGACGAAAGCGAAGGGGGCGGGGCGCCACACCAATATTTTAAAATTGCTACATTTTTTTATAAATATCAAAAATTTCAAACTTATCATTAGAAAATAAAAAAAATTATTCCCCTAAAAAATAGTGTAAATTTTTTAACTTCTCTACCCCCCAACTTAACACTCTAGTTCGGTCCATGCACCGCAGGCAGGCAGGGTTCGCATGTCAACAAACAACCAGGTGTACAGTAGTGATAGTACTAGTAGAGGGGAATGAAAGTGAAAGTGAAAGTGGGCAGTGTACTATGGAATTATAGTACTACGGAAGAGGTCGCTTGAGCAAACCTTTTGAGACTAAAAGAACTACAAACTTTGAAATTGGAGGAGTTGCAAAGGTAAAGATATGACATTATACAGTAAAGAGTTGAAGAATATATGTAAAGGAGCTGTGGGAGGATAAGCCAGTTATAGGTGGTAAGGGCAAGACATAAACGTCTTGCCAGACCACGCCGGATCCAAGTTCAGATCTGTCCAGCAAACACAAAAGTTACGGAAAAAATGAACTCAAATTGACCAGAATAACTTCATAATGTTTGTTCAAGATGATCACGACTCCACAGCAAAAAATGCAATGCGAGACATCCATGAAATGAATGCAATGCAGATATATACTTGTAAAAAGGTCATTAAGAAACTTTTATAGCTAATATCATCTAAGAGAAAAGAGGGAAATAAAGTGGGATCCAACCATACAGAAGCATCTTGTGATGATTGTGGCTGTTCTTGAAATATCATACGCTAATTTAACAGGAAAACCCAAGTAGCAGCCTAGCAGGCCGATTCCCACAAATGTATCTAAATACTTGCCATTTTACAAGAACTTTTCTATGCTAGTGATCAAAGTGGTTTTTGGTACAGCACCAATGATAGCATCCTTTTTCTCTCCTCCCTTGAAAATCATTACTGTTGGGATGCTTCGGATCCCGTACTGGTTTGCAATTCCAGGACACTCATCTGTATTCACCTTGTAAAATTTGAGTTTCCCAACATATTGTGTTGCTAACTCATCGATAGCAGCTTGAATCATGCGGCATGGACCACACCACGGTGCCCAATACTCAACTAGAACTGGCATGTCGCAGTCAAGAACAAGTGACTTCCATTGATCTTCACTAAGAGGTAGTACAGCTGTTTTACAGAAACAAGAAGCCAATGTTACACATTTCTTTCAGAGTTCTTGCAGATAGAATCAAGCTTGAATGACAACACAACTCATGAACTGACTGAAAATTGCATATGGATATTTGGATAAACAAGAAGTTCAAAAGATCTATAATTCCAAATTTTTCTCAGCACCATACTTGGTTAAACTCTGAAACTAACAACCCTCTCTAACACCTACCCCCCCACACACACACACACACATGCAAATTTCATAGATGAAATGGAAAACAATCACATAATTCTCCCAAGGGCCAATTTCAACATGCAGCAGCTGCTCTATGAAATGGATTTCTCCAGCTAATTCATACTCATTACTCAGGATATGGACAATTTAAGCATGCTAGAGTGCAGATTCAAAGACAAAATTTTAACACGACTTCTTGTAATACAACAACAAATCTTACTCCCTACTTTTCTGCAGTAAAAATAATAAGAGGCCTTTTGGTTAGGTTTTTCACTCAAGTGAAAGCTCAACTTTTTTCAAATTTTGTGGGGTCTGCTTTGAGTTTTCTGAGAGAAATAATGGGACTCGCAGCAGAAAAGGTGGGGAAAATGAAGTTATTTTTTAGTGAAAAGCTTAAGGTATCTTCTTCAAGCTCTTGAATTTGTTATTCAAATAATCTTTTGCGTATGCTTTGCATGAAATTATCAACTCAGATTAACAAATTTAATCACCAATCATGTCTTCCGTCAAAATTGCCCCCTTACCTACCCGTTCATCTCTCTGGTACTGCTCCAAAACACACTCTTTCATCCAAAATACATTGAACATCCCTTTTATGTTTTTAACTGCTCATGTAAGATCCTAATGTGATAGTAAAGATAATACAAGAAATAGTGTATCAGAGCTACTTTTGTCCATAGGTGGAAAATATGTATTTCAAGAAATAGTTTACTAAAGATTAGCTGTCTCTGGTTAAAGGCTTTGGGTTTCTTGGCCTATGAAAAAATGGATGTAGAAAATTCTGTTTCATAGTGCGTCTTATTTGGTGTTTCATCAATGTTTGTAACTTACTATTCCCAAACCTCATGGACTTTGGGAAAAACAGAGGAAATTTTACACCATCTCAGAATATTTATGGACCTACTAAGCAAAAGATAAATCTCAATCTCCAAAAATCACTCTAGTATACTTGGTGTCTCACTCTAGTATACTTAGTGTCAAAAGCAGAGAAGAGTTCCAGTTCAGGTAATCATATATAACTAATAGCACGTGACCATATATGTTTTTCAAAAAGGCCGGTGAGGACATATAGAGTTCACAATTCAGACAGTAACACGCCCTTGCGTAAGTTCAGCTCTCATGAAATAGCTAAAATATAAAGTTTCTCGTTACTTTCTGAACCTAAAGAAACAAGATTGCAGCGTAAATGAATCAACACGCTGAATATTTAAGTAAACTTGATACGAAACAGAAAGCCTTCAACTGATAAAAACATAATTTGTTTACACTGGCTTTCCTATCAATCAAAAGCAGGTTATATAAGTTAAAATTAATTTTTTCCACTCGGTTTCAACAGTGTATATTCCTATAGAAAGTAAGATTAAAACTAAAACTGTATTCCTCTAAAAAACACATGCTAATGATCGAATTACTTACAACAAAAATCTATAAACAGTAAACATAACAGCTAGAGCAGGTTATATAAAGCTGAGATTAATTTTTCACTAGGTTTCAACATTATATCTCAGTAGAAACTAATATTAAAACTAAAAAATGTATTCCTGTAAAAAAAAATGCTAATAATCGAATTAATTACAACAAAAAATTGTACAAAATAAACCTCTTAGAGAATGCATTTCAAGGTTGCACAAGATATTAACTATGCAAAGTTGGCAAAATAACCAAGTGAAATGAAAACTCTCACCGGTAACAGCAGTATCCTGAGCCTCACAGACGATCCTACCACCACCACCACGGCGAGCCGATTTCGAGGTAGAACCAAACGAAACGGAGGAGGATCGAGTAGGCTGAATCATCTTAAGTCCTTTAAACTGAGAGAATAATCCGACAACGGAGCTCCGTCGTCCAGGTAAGGAAGAAGAAGCCGCAACTGGAGCCGCCACCAAGGCGCGATGAACAGTTAGGGTTTCGAGAACAGCAGTGGCCATATGAAAAACGAAAAGCGGCAGATTCAGGATCTGATGAGTATTTTGAAATTTAAGTAGTAATTCAGATATTTACAAGAAAAGTGGGAGGAAGAGGGGTGAAGGGAATGAGAGAAGTTTGTGGATGAGTGGAGTGGAGTGGACTGTGGAGTGGAGTTTGTTTGGTTATAGAGATTTGGATGAGGGAGAAATGAGGAAGAGAAGTTAACGAATGGATGAGGAGTGAGTGTTCAATGGGCCACGCTTCATTTTGGGCCACCTTTCTTCCTCTTCGTTTAGAGCATCCCCTTCCCACCATCGTATAAGTTATATTGCTGATATTTTTTTAGTCTTTTTATTTAGATATCTGACTCAATTATTCTGGTTGAAGAAGGCGTGTGGGGATATTCGTCAATTTACAAAGTATAAAGTGCTCATGTTAACTCGAAACGTGACCTTGCCTTATACATTCGTTTGAGAGTCACAAGCGAGGTGAGCAACAACCAACTGCGTCACTGTCTCTTGTCATATTATTGAGACTTGATGTAATTTCAAGAGAAACTCGCTATTTATAACCCGTAAGTTTTTACTAACTTCGATTTTTAAGACAAACTATTTATTAAGCGAATTTTAACACAAACTATTTACAAGCTGTCAAATGTGACAAATTAAGGAATCCGGTCAATTTTCTATCTAAAAAGTGTCACGTGACGCCGGATTCAAGGGATTTTTGTCCAAAAAAGCCCGACCCAAACTAAAAACCCAACACAAAAGCTATATCTTCATCTTCTTCTTCTTAAATACCTTTGTTTGTAAAGACCCATCTTTGATTAGAAAACTCACAAATGCTTTCATTTACAAACAAAGGTATTTAAGAAGGAAGAAGATGAAGATATAGCTTTTGTGTTGAGTTTTTAGTTTGGTCGGAATTTTTTTTGGACAAAAATGCCATTGAATTCGACGTCGCGTCTTTAGACTACATGACATTTTTTCGGATGAAAAATTGATCGAATTTTTTAATTGGTCACATTTGAAATAGTTTTTAATCGAATATTTCAATATATATTTTAGCAGTATCATTTGATATTAATCTACATGTAATAATAATTCTTGAAGTAAATATAATTTATAAGTTTGAAGTAATTACAATTTTTTAACATGTAATAATTTCACACTAGGTCCTCTCCTGAATTTTTTGCACACTCTACTTCCTTCATTTTTCAAAATTATTGTATTTCTTCAACAAAAAAAAAATCTCATTCTAAAAAACACTCTCTACCAAAAAAAATAAATTTTAATTTCTTTTATTTTAGATCTGTCCGAACAAAAATGTGTCAAAAAATCCGAGCTATAATACAAATCCACGTGGCGGTCAAAGTTGAAACATTTTCTATATTCCATCTTTCCAACCACCCCCTCCTGCTGTGCCTTTCATGCATATTATTCAACCTTTTGTCTCTCTCTGCATTTTCCACATTTTCCCCACTTTTTGAGTCAAATACTTCAACTCTTCTTCTTCTTCTTTGTAATTCTTCTTCTTGACGGAGGAGATAATGGAGATATCCAGAAACAACTGCAAAAACGAACAACAACAACATATGGCCGTGCTCCGCCGACAACCTATGCAGAAACAAAAGTCTTTATCTCTTGAACAACTCAAGCTGGCTTCCATAGCTATAAGCCTTAATGTACGGTTGAGGTCATCAGACATGCCTATTTCCATGCTTGAACGTGCTTTTCGCTACGCACGATCACTTCTTGATACCACCACGATGTCGGAGGCAGCTGCTTCCTCCACCTCCACCACCGACTCCGCCTCTCATCACCGCCCTAGCCCCCACCCTCCTCGCTCGTTCCCTAAAAAAAGGTACTACTCCCTCGTAATTTAGCATAAATTAGAGAAGAGGAAGACACGATGCACATCGATATTATTCCTATCTTTATTTCATAATATATGCAGGTAATTTTGAAAAATATTTCTAAAACTAAAAAAATGACATCTATTTTAGAATGGGAAGGAGAGTAAAAAATTCAGGATCACTCAATCTTATAATCATATTTGTCAGACTGGTCCAAAAGTCCCTCACATTATTGAGTGGGGCTTACTATCCACTCCATTAATGTGAGGCAGTGATAAAGACATGAGTCCCCAGGAGATTTTTAAAAATTCTGTTATTAGATATAGTAAATTTTATATGTAGTTCGAAATATTTTATCAAATTCGCCCTCAACATGTTTTTTGCCGTTTTTATATGTAGTTCAGAATACTGTTGCAATTTTTTGCCCCCAACCTAAAAATCATGTATTCGTCCCTGCTGTGAAGCCAACCTCACAAGAATATTTTTAAAATTGAATTTTACAAACAATCATTCTATTATGAAACAGAGAGTATTAAAAAAAAAAAATTCAATATTTTTTTATGGCCATGTGGGATGTGTGTTGATGAGCCTAAGAAGTACATATTTGGTTTGAATGAAATAGGAATTCGATTCCATATACGGACCGGCGTGGCATTGTGTGGTGGGCAAGAGTTTCGGGTCGTTCGTGACCCATTCTCCAGGCGGCTTCGTTTACTTCTCTTTCGATTCCTTCTCATTCCTTCTCTTCAAGACAGAGGTTCACTTGGTCAAAGATTGATCAATATTCTCACCCCCCAAAAAAAAGGTGAAAAATTAGGATTTTTCTTTCCTGTTGGTTGTTTTATACATCATTTTGCCTTGAATGTGTAGGAAAAAAGGAAAAGAATTTTGATGAACAAGTTTTGTGCTTGTAGAATAAATTTCAATCGTTGTTTAAAATATTTGACGGTTGAGAACATCTGTCTTTAAACAGGTGTTTGAAATCCTTCTTAATCATCAAATTTTTTATTCAACAGTATCATTTCGTCAAGTCTTTTATTCAATGACTGTTATTTATTCCGCACGTACAGTATATAACAAATGCTTTTACTGAAGCCGGGCTGAGTTTCAGTAATTATTAGTACAGTACTTGATAGTGGTATATTAGAAAAAATGGGGTTTGGTAATTAGCTGGAAAAAAAAGTAAAAAATGGTTAAAAGAAATCTGCATTGGGAAATTAAAGTTTCATACAATAAAAGTTATTTGTCTTATATCCATCTGATCTAACCTGATGCCTGAGTTTTATGGACTGACAAAACTTATGAATTCACTCAGTCTGTCTCTCTGATATCTGTTTATGGTTATTGTCCAACAGTACACGCAATGTCCTTTCATTAACTTTCAGTGATCCTTCATTTTACTGTATATTTTAATTTCGAAATACATTTTTTTTATTACGTAAAAAATTAATTATTTGTGTTACGATATGTAAATTTTATAAGTGAAATTTAAAATTTAATTTTCAGATTTTAGAACTCATATCTATTTTCACAAACAATTCAACATTCGAGGAAATTTTCAAAACAACACACCATCCCCGCGACCTTTACTGCAAAACATGAGCTACATAAAAAGGATGTACGTGAAAAGAACTGAGAAAATATGTATTTAGACACTAATACATACATAGTACAATATAAACCTCGTAATAGTCGTTTACTCAGTACTAAATCACAAAGAAAACCCAAAAACGAATTATTGACACTGTAAATCGATTTTTTCACCTACGAAAACTAGTTTACATTATAGGGAAAATGACCTGCATGATCCTCAAATTATTTAGCAAAACACGATAAGATCCTACAAGCTTTTTTACTTTTTTGGTAGGTCCTGGAACAAATTCTGCTGCTGTTAAATATTCCCACCACCATTCCATGCGGTGGTTTCTGTCAAAATTAGCCGAAGTGTGGCTATTTTTTGCCGGAAACCGCCGCGGATAATGGTGGTGAGACGACTTAACAACGGCGAAAATTATTCTGGAACCTAACAGAAAGTAAAAAAATTTGTAGTATCTTATCGTGTTTTGCTAAATACTTTGAGGATGATGGGAGTCATTTTCCCTACATTATATCCCCATTTCTACGTTCAAGTTATTCCCTCTTCACCAACAGTTATCTGCGCTAGAAGAAAAACAGCCACAGATGGAAATGCGAAACTAGACCTGGAAAACCAAAGTTTATAGTAATGTACCGATAAAACTTTTTGAGTAGTTTCTGCAAATCTGCAAACTAAGCCAAGTTCCTTTCTCGCATAAAACGTTCTATCTTCTCTACATCTTCAGGTGCATCTACACCATGGGCCTCATGATCAACTTTTATCACCTGTATACAAAATGTGAAAGACAGGCATCAAATGAGGAACTATGGGTTGGTCCAAGAGGAGTAGGAAAGCTTTTTATTCATTAGATCTAACAAAATTACACAGAATTAAAAATTCAACCCATTTCTTCTCCTTGGTTCTAGATCTTAATTATATGCTTTTTCAGATTTCAATTGAAGTCCTTTCTCTTCCTTCTGAAAATCATCCGTTGACTCTGAAGGTAATAAACTGGTATCGTGATCTTATAACAACAACAATAACATAACCCAATAATTGGGGATATGGACGGGGATGGACATGAAATAGAATTAATTTTTGGCAATATATGCACAAAGCGGCTGATATATTTGGCATTCAATTTACACTAGACTAGTAAATATCGATTAGCAGAACAGTTCAGCCATACAAATTCGTATAGCTTCATTTATTGTGACTGTATTATTCTTCCTAGTACTGTACTAAAGCGTTGTTTAAAAAAAGCATCAGAAAGATCTTATTATATGTACTTAATAGATCACTAAGTAAATTATGAGACCTTTACAAAAGTATAAGGATATCATGGATGAAGTTCGGCAGTTATATCTCAAGAATGAGAAATAATGGAGGAATCTAGGACCTTTCAGCTCCTCAAAAGCCAGTAGCTTTTATCTCACACTAGAAAAACAAAGATGGGGTATGAGTTCATGCATGTTATACAAAGGAGAGAGCATTGTATTTAGGCATAAACAGTGTTGCAGGACCTTTGCAGGGATAAGAATTTTACTTCCACTTTCTGCCCCATAGCAAAAAGGAAATCACGGAGAAGAAGAGGGAGAAAGGAAATCCAAGAGGAAGAAAAGTTCATCTTCTTATTCCTACTTCAAATTGGTAAACACATAAAAGAGAGAATAGAAATGGACTATTGAAAAGATTCAAAGCAACAGGGGGAGAATCTCATCAACATGAAAGTACCTTCATCTTGTATCCGTTCTCAAGGACTTTCAGTTGTTCAAGATCTTCTTCAAGTTGCAGCGGGGTTGGAGTTAGCTCTGGGTATATCTTCAGGAACTTTGCGTCATAGCTCTGGGCAGATAGTAGAAACATGTAAGCATACTTTTAATCTCATGCCTAATGTATACATTTTGAAAGATACAAACAACCAAGCCTTAGTCCCACGTAACTGGGGACGTTAAAAATGATATCATTTCAATACCTGAATCCCAAGATGAAGCAAGTATGGGAATTTAGGATTCACTTTTCCTGACCTGTTCCAGAAGGCAGAGAAAAGTTTTACGCTGAACATCTAACAAGCAAGGGATAAAAGTGCAGCCAGGGTGTAATATAGAGAGAGTACAAACTTGTTAAATGGGATCAACCCTCTGGAGAAATAGATAGCGTAACCACGATTATCCACTACACACTTAACACGATTTGGATCAAATGCATCTGCAGGCTTCAAAGAAGTCACTGCAGTGCTAAAAACTGCATCAGGCGCAGCCTAATAAACCATGTATTAGTTCATCATCAGGAGGGAAGACTATATTTCAGGCAAAAAAAACAAATTCTGGATAAAAAACATATGGTTCATGAAAATCTTCGTTTATCTAAATCCATATCAGAGAATGTTTTTCCTAGAGTTTATGTATTATGCCACAGCTGTGATTACATCTAACAACACTAAAAGGTTTATCGTCTGCTTTTGTGGAAGGCAAGATATAAAATAATGAATTTACCTGCAGGGCTTTGACGATTCCATCTATTAATTCAGGTTCAATAAGAGGTTCATCTCCCTGAATATTAACAACAATATCATACTTCTTCCCCATCATTTCAAGAGCTTCATTACACCGTTCAGTACCTGCAGGATTAATTAGCTATGGAGGAAAATAAAGAAAGAAATGATAAACAAACCATGTTTACCATTTCGGCATGATTCTGATGTCATAACCACATCAGCACCAAATCCTCGACAGCATTCAGCAATCTTTTCATCATCCGTTGCCACCACTACACCGTGAAAAAAACTCATATCAAGAAACTACTAGGAAATAAACAACAATAACGGGAGATAAAACTAGATAAAAAACAATAAAAAAAATACACAAGAAATTGTTAACCCCACTCGTCAAGGAATTGACTACGACTGATGCTCTGCCAAGCCAGAATATTTACTATGTCAAGATACATATTATAAGAAGATTAGAAACCATAATTACGGCCATTATCAGAAAAGCCCAAAAAATCCCACCCCTAACCCTGGCCAGCTCACCAGCATTCTCCGTTGTTCGCTCAATACCTTAGGCTTCATACCCTAACAGAAACTATAAATTATACACACATAAAAGCATACAAAAAGAACGCGGAAGCCATACCAACATGATCCAAGGATGAGGCCAGTTTTGCCCTTTCCCAAGTTCTCTGTAGTAATTCAGCATCTCGAAATATCAGTATAACATTTATACAACTTTCCTCTTCCAAAAATTAAAGAACGAACCCTTTTAACAGGGATTTTTTTTTTGTATGTTGAGAAATTGGAGTGACCTGAATCATGGGTTTGCCAAGGATCTGAACAAGAGGCTTGCCAGGGAAGCGAGAAGAAGCAAAACGGGCGGGTATAATTCCAATAACCCGAGCCCGGAATTTACTGGGTCGGCGGAGATAAAGGTAAGCATGTGCCCCAATCGCTACCGCTACAGCTGCCCCAATAGCAATGCCGTGAAATATCCATGATTTATTACCTGAGCTTGAAGATGATGATGAAGAACGGATCGTCATTTGATTGATCAGAGAAGAGAAAAATTCAGTAATTATCCAATCCAACTTTGCGATCTGATTTCAGAGAAAGAAAAGGGTTGGGGAGCGCGGGAATGAGATTTGAGATGAGATCCAGCTTGTCTCTGTTCTTTAAAACATTTTAGCTTCATCTTTTGCTTGCCGTGTGGGTTTTAACTTTTTAAGTATTTATATATTTTGTTGACTGCTGTTGTTTTGCGGTTTGCATCCAATGTGTAACGTAACACGAAACATAATTTAACTAGTATTATGCGATGTTTTTTTTCGCGATGGACATCTATTCTAAGTAATGTATGTAATATAATTTTAGTGTAATAAAATTGTAATAAATGTTTGTTTTTTATTCGACGGTCACTTTTTGTTCAGTACATATAAAATTTTGTTCAGTACATACATTTTTCTGAACGTATTTTTTATTCGACAGTCACTTTTTATTTAGTACATACAAAATTTTTAGTGTTCTATACTAAATTTGAAATCGTTGTTTTGGCATATGATGACAGTACCGCCTTGGCTCTGGTGCTGAATTGATGGGGAACATCAGTTAATCATCGAATCAAAGATTTGATAGTTGAGAATGCATATCACACAACACCTGTTGAAAAAAAAAAATTAACTTATGAAATCAACTTTCTCAAGTCGTCAATTTTTATTCGATAATTATCAAACGGTCCGCACTAATTCACCAACATCCAAAATTTTATTCGATATTGTGAAATTGACGGGCATTGTTTTCTTGTTCAAGGACGATGGAGTGTAGAGTGCAACATCCAGACCTTTTTTCTTTCTTCTAATACTCCAAAATTTTAATTTTAATTTTGTTTTAAAAACTTTGTTTGATAATACTCAAAGGTACCGTCCCAAATTAATATGTCCACTTTGACAGATACACGGGTATTAAAATTTTGATGATTTTTATGGTAAAATATTAACAAAAGTCTAATATACCCCTCATTAATTAAATTAATATCATTTAAAATTTATGTCTTCCTCTCATACAATATCCAACCACCTCTTAAATATGTGTTTGAAAGTGATAATTTTAATTAACTAAAAGTATTTAATGAGGAGTTGAAAACAAAGGTAAAATTGAAAAATTTATCATTAATTTGGAACGGAGGGAGTACTACTTATTCTTCAATTTTTTTACTTGTAAGTATATGATTTTCATTAAAAAGTAAAAATCAAGTGACACATGTAGGTAAATAATAAGAAAACTATTCAATAAAGAAAAAAAGTTGGGTAAATAAGAAAAGCTCATCACACAATTGTGAATTGTTAAACCACATCTAAAAACTAAGTGGAGTTTAACTCAAAACGTTTAAAAAGTAAAACAAACGCATAATAACTCCTCTCTCAGCACCATTACAGGTATCTCCTGCACTTTATCAAGACAAAAAATTTAGTTTTACCTAAATCCTAAACAACGATCTAAAAGACTCTGAACGTACTACTAGTCTTATAGATCTCCTAAAATCTAGAGAAAAACGGAGCTCAGAACAAGTTCAAATCTTCTTAGAACCGGAAGAATGAATATTCAATCTAGAAGCCCCCATAACTAGGGGGGAAAAGGCGAAGCCAACTATGTTACTTACCCATCCAAAAGTGGTCCAGGTCATGAAAGACAGACGACTTTGAAGAAAATAATTTGTTCCGTCATTTAGATCCCATATGAGTTAGGACTTAACAATTTACCATATTCATTCCGACCAAAGGACAGATTTCAAATGGCTTCTCAGACAGCTTCGCCAGCAGGAGCATTACCATAGATGTACTTGCAAACGCAGGAAAGATGAAGCCCTACATCGTCAGCACTATGATATTTGTTTTTTGCAACTACTCAACTGAGCATAATTTAGCATGGTGCACAAATCAGTATTGATGATCCCGAGATCATGGTGATGATACCTTACCGTTGTTGTATCCATTGCTAAGACCACCGTGCCATGGTGATGATACCCTGCCGTTGCTAGTGTATCCAGTGCTACTACCACCATCTTGATGAAGTAGCCCATGATGTTGGGCATGCTTCTCTTTTCTTGAGCCACTCTTTTCACGTCTACTGGTTTTAACATCCTCATTGTCTTTTGCCTTCTTCCGGATTTTCTTCTCCTTCGACTTCTTCCTCTTCTTTCCTGAGGAATGTGCACCATCATCCTCAGGGATTGCATTACTACGAGGAAGTGGCTCGTCATTCTCCTCATCTAGCCGCCAATTGCAATACATTTTTTGGTTGTCTTCCCTATGTTGAAAATGTTGGTCTCCAGCACCTGGAAGCAAGTTCTCAAGTGTCACTTTCCCATTAGAACCTCCTTTCCGTTCCAAGAGTGCTGCATCTGGCCGGATTATGGTACCAAGAATACTCCTTTTGGGCCCAAGGCCTAAAATAGCCCTCGGATTTGTCAGGTTATTGAAAGCCATGGCAAAAGCAGATCTAACCTGCAAAAGCAAACACCGGTCAATTTCTTACACAAGGACAGACTCTAAAGAGGAGAGGGGGTGGAAGGAAGAAAAAAAGGAGGAACACAAACATGAAAATAATTGAAGGAACACAAACCTGAAAATAATTGAAGGAACTCTTTCCAATATCATTCTCCGGTGCCTGTATATTAACGAAAAAGGAAAAGGGCATAGATGTGAATGACATTTGGGCATTACAGTCAAACGAAAGAAGAATCTTATGCTCAGTTGGCACTCATCTTCCAACTGCATTCTATTGAAGGAAAATGAGTAACATAAACAGTTTATTTCAACACTCAAAGAGGCGATCAACATAATGCAAGATAACTCTCCCATTTAAAATATAAGTTTAGCATGCTGAGCAGCTGTATGCACAATTCTGGAGCAAGACTAACACCAAATACTAACAAAACCTCATAAGATACATCTTTTCCAGGAATGCATACAGCTATTGCTCCATTAACAATGTAGGCAACACAAGTTTGCATATAATTCCAACAAAAGAAAAGCAATAGTATGCTATATTGGATATATAATCTACTAACAGCAGCCCCCCTCCAAAAAAAAAAAGAAGTTCCATGTCACATCACAGCTATTGCTCCATTAACAATGTAGGCAACACAAGTTTGCATATAATTCCAACAAAAGAAAAGCAATAGTATGCTATATTGGATATATAATCTACTAACAGCAGCCCCCCCTCCAAAAAAAAAAAAGAAGTTCCATGTCACATCACAGCTATTGCTCCATTAACAATGTAGGCAACACAAGTTTGCATATAATTCCAACAAAAGAAAAGCAATAGTATGCTATATTGGATATATAATCTACTAACAGCAGCCCCCCCTCCAAAAAAAAAAAGAAGTTCCATGTCACATCACATGATTTCTTATACTGCAAAACTCCCTTGAAATGGGGAGATTAAAAAGAAAATAAAATAAAATAATACCTGTGGGTCCTCAATGGAGATTAAATAATGCTTTCCAGGAATAGAAAACCTATTGGAAACAAACAAGAAAAAATAAAATAAAACCCAAAGCAGACTTCAATTAACAATAGACAAACAGGCACAGGTTTTCCAATATACCCTTTCATCCTTTTTAAGAAGAAGTTTCCTTCCCCATTGCAGGATACACCAACATCAGCTGTATTCAACTTGCGGCCATATATATAAAAAAAGTTTACCTATCATAGAAAAGAAGTGAACAAGTCATTTATCCCACTGTGGGGAGAGAACAATAAGATAGCAAATAACAGAAACCAAATTTCTGGGTAATGCAGTAGCATTGCAACAACAACAACAATAGCATAACCCATTAAGTCCCCAATAATTGGGGGTATGGGCGGGGATGGACGGGATACAGACCTAACCTTTGTCAAACAAAGTGGCTGATCCCAGGATACCACTGAAACAGATGTATTGGAGACTAATCTAACCTTTGGCAACAAGTGCACAAAGTGGTTGCTCATATAATACACATGTAACAATGGTCCCCTATGCCGTCGCGTTTGCTACAGAATCATGCCCTCAAATCAAAGCCAAAAGGCATCAGAGAAGGCAGACCCAAGAACCATTTTGATTAAGCAAGAAAATTTATAAATAGGAGAAGTTCAACACCATTTCTGACCTTACCTCTGGCCAACCCGAGGAAATGCAAATATGAGTGAGAAATTACACAGGATAATTCTACACGCCTCAGAACTACTATATATGTGTCAACATATCATTTTGATTTCTACATCCAAAAGCAATTGATATTTCTGTTTCTTATTCCTGGTACTAGTCATTGACAAAAAGCAAACTATAATTTTGATCGAACTATAAGCAAAAGCGCTGCATTTAAAAACTAAACCTACAAGATAATATCTTTCTTTGAACATAATTAGAAGGGGAAATTTGGAATTTCTTTGAACATAATTATAAGTGAAAATTTGGGAAAGCAAACAGATTAAAGTTCTTCGCCTAACATCTACACAGTAATTAATCTACATAAAACCTGAACAAGGTTGTATTGTGGGAGAAAAGGTGAAGAAAAAACACAATCAAACTTCAGAAATTATCGTAATGCTTCCTCTAATTCACAAGTGAACCTCCAGGAGCAAACATTCATGTGACGTATCTTTGAGATCCGGAAGGATTTTAGATAGTCATCAAACAGAAAGGTAGGACTTGGTCATGATATGCGGATTATACAAGCGCAGATGCTAACATACCAAGAGAATTCCCAAATTATGTTCTGGAGAAGCTTGGCCGCTCCGGTAATTCTGCATAAGATAATGGATAGATAATCAATAAAATGAAGCATGAAAATTGAAAGTAGATGTTGACATTCAGTAAAATCACCCCAAACCAGGCACTATGGAAAGAACAGACCAGAAAGTTCATTCATAAGTAAGAACTGACAAAAAAATCAGCAATATCACCAAAACTGAACATCAGACCAGGTGATAATGTGCAAATCTGCTTGGAGCACAGCAAACAAAATTTTCAACCACATTACCAAAACGAACACCATATCAGGTGCATCCATATAGTTATTTAATCTCAACAACTTTATGTGGTCCGAGGATACAGGAGGAGCACCACAGTGGAGGAAATAAAGATATCATAACCATGCATTGCAGAACATGTGATCTCCTCTTAAACAAGTCAAATGCCCACATTCCACAAACTCATGGTTCTTGTATTCTTGATTGTAAGTAGAGTAGATGGAATCAAAATTCAAGCAGAGATGCAATTGTTTTGTCCATCCCCCACAGACGTGACACTTTATCAATAAACCTCCTTTTGAAATCCCATTTAAGAACAAAAAGCATACACATGAGCTAAACCAATATACAGGCAATCTGGAATGAATTTAATTTACCTGTAACATTGCCATAAGCATAGCAAGCAGTGCATATGAACTAATCCCTCCAGTATACACCTATAGCGGATAACAAAACAAAACTTGAATATACTTAACAGTCAAAAGTAAAATAGTGATGAATGTAATAAGATAAATAGTTAATTGCAATGCCCAGAAAATATAGTTCCACCTCATTCAACTCTCGTTGTTGGAGGAAAATTTTCAGAATTAAACACAAGGGTCGAAGAGGAGGCCATTTACACACGGAATCCTAATGACAACGAAAAAAAAATTGGTCAGCAAAAGCAGCAAGATGTTACCGCTAAGTAATTAACGGCTCACAAACCTTTATAAAATCTGCAGCTTTTGGTCCATTTTGCACATCAAAACTGCAAATAAGAAATTCAAAAGGATAATCACATTTAGTTAAATGAGTCAAGGAAACCATAAGAAATCGCATGAAATGCTCTCATTCTGATTGCTCTCCTGAAAAGAAATGAATCACGCTCTCTGCAATTCCACAAGATTGAGCAATCCAAGAAATTTCTACAAGCTCTTCTACACAAACCTATAAACCTCATTAACGTCTGGAAGATCTTATAAAAGAAAGGGGAAGATCAGTTTCAAAAGCAAACAACATGACTTGAAGAAAAAGAAGAAAAAAAATTAGGATGTCATAGAAATTAGAAAAGGATATGAAGTCATGAGGACAATTTCTTAATACCCAGAGAAAATACATAAATGAAATCATTTGGCAGATAGGAAGAGAAGAAAAGCATACGACCGTTTAAATTGAAACAGAGATTAAGAAAAGAGAGTAAGAGATGGTGGCAATTCACCCCATTAGACTCTTTGCCAAACCCTTTGGAAAAGGATAAAAGTTAAAACCCCACCAGGAAAACAGCACAAAAAGACTGGGCCTACATCATGTTCTATCAGCAGAAATTGCTTTCTTCTCTTTCTTGTTGTCATTCCAATACGGTAACACTATTGAAGAAATATAAACTGCAAACAAATAATTGGTAAAAGAAATAAATGCAGTCGCCTCTACCAACTCGGTATAGACCAAAAAACTACCAGAACTGATTCATTAAATTAATTTAATTTAATGAAAGTCAAAAAAAAAAAAAAATGGAGGTCCTAACAATCAAAAGATACATGTTCAGCAGCATCTAGCAAAGATGAAAGTCAGAAGCAAAACGTGAATGTCAAACCTTACATCAAAGGCAATGCCACTCTTTTTCTCAACAAATTTGACAATTGGCACACGAGCCTTTGCAATCACCTGATGTTTTTTAAAAATAAAAATAAAATCAAAATTCATGAAGTCAGAACCACAATATCAGACCCAAAAGAGAGATTCAAAATTCATACAAGACCACCTGTATCTTCTTTCCAACTCGTTTGTGCAAAAGGAGTCTAGAAAGAGCCTGCAAGCCTATTTGTGGATTCTGGATGTCTGACCCCAATATCACAATCTGATGTTAAAGAAAAGAGTAAAAACCACATTTTAAACCTCAACTCATATAATTATAATACACACATCTATTACAGATCAGTGTCCACTATCTGAACAAAGGAAAATATGACAGGTTTTTATCATCCTTTTGCATGAATTATATCAATTTAAGAGTAGTGGCATCAGAGTTTTAATTTTTTTTGCATTTCAGCTTACTAATCTTGACAACATAGATTATTAGTCAGATCTGGCATGCAACCAAAAACATAAAGAAAGTCTGCAAGATCGTGAGTGTTGTTAAGGCGATGAGGCGCACAAAGGCGCAAAAGGGGTATGGAGCCTTGAGGCGCAAGGCGCAAAAAAGGCGCATGCCTTTGTAAAAAAGGAGCACTTTAAATATAATTATTATATAGATTATTATTATATAATTATTATATAGATTATTAATATATAATTCTAGACCAATAATATATATGTGTGTGTATGTGTGTGTAAATATATAACAAAACAAGAGAAATAATTTATGCCTAAGAAACTTTCTCTGTATTTCCCCTGTAATTCCTATACATGTTTTCCTTTCCTCCAAGAAAAGAAAATTGTAATCCTCTTACCCCTCTCCTTACTATCTCAAAAAAGTGAAACTTACTCACATGATCTTGTTTGTCATTAACAATTAAAAAGAAAAAAGAAAAAAGGCTAAGGGACTTTGAGTAAAAGAAAAGGATAAAGAATACCAACTCCAGTGCACATCCCACATTCCTCTATTTTCATTTGTTAAATAAATATTAAGTTGTAGGCAAATACATGGAAAAAGGCACTTTTGAGTTCTTTTCGGACTCCCAAAGGATTAATTACACAAAGGCGTGTCTGAGGCGCGCTTTGTGCCTGGAGCCTTTTCTTCAAGGCGCGCACCTCAAATCACTGAAATATTGAGGCACTATCCCTCGAGCCTGGAGCCTGAGGCGCGCTTGAGGCGTGAGCCTTAACAACACTTAGGAGCTTACAAACTACTGAAATCCGATTTAAAAGGGGATCCTTTCTACAAAACCAGGACGCTTCAAGTTTAATTGGGTACATCAGGTCATATTCTTGCCAAGATGCTAGGAGTCAAAATGAGCAAAAACAATGTCTTTATCCGTAACTATATACTTCTATACCTATTCAGCAGTCTTAGCTGCACATTATCCTCCTTCATCTTGCCCCGATGTTTACCATCAAGGTATTGTTATGGTGACAATAAACTTTATAACAAGCCAGCAGCAATAGAATATGAAATGCAAATAAAATAATAAAAAAGCGGCCATATAGGTCGAACTCTTAATTTGTATCACACATTTCCTAAAGTCGGAAGAACAATGACCTTACTATGAAGAAGGTGGTATACGATGCATGTTTCTCTGTTCGACTCATATTTGCGAAGCATTACAGATGAAGTTGTTCTTCCACATAATAAGAGGTGAATTAACACTATAAATATGCCCACGTTATTTATTTAATATCTATGGTGTTTCAAACGATTTCTGCCTTCTCACATCTCAAATCTTTTAAACATCAACTAGAAACACCAGGCTTAGGTCAGGTGAAGAAGCTTCTTTGGACTATGTATCTTTTAGTACATTCTCTAGTACACTAATGAGAAATGAAATTGATATACATGTAGCAATATCATTGAACTAAAGAGAATTCACGGGCTTCGACTGATCACAATGATCCAAGTGATAATTTCATTAGTGTACTAGTGAATGTAGTAGAAGATCTGGAGTCGCCTTTTTATCATTGAATTCATCATTGAACTAAAGAGAATCCATGGGCTTGGACTGATCCACGTGTGATAATTCCATTAGTGTACTAGAGGATGTAGTATAAGATCCAGAGTCGCCTTTTCTATTATGACAGAAACCTCGACCTTTCCAGCCCCACCCACCCCCCAAAAAAAGGAAAAATAAAATGATGAAAAAAACACTCAAAAGACTAATAGAAAACTTTCAAAGAAAGCTTAGAAGGTTGAAAATAGAACTCCTGCTATCCCGTTCCTTCCAAAATCCAGTACAACAACATGCAATATAAAAAATCATAACAGTTCATTCTTGCTTAATGGTTACAAGAAAGAAAATAGAAAATACACTGGAAGCAGAAAGATTACATCAATATCACTTGTTGGAAGATAAAGGCCTGTCCTGAATGAACCAAAAACTTCTGCCTGCAAGATCAAACAAATGGCGATAATTTTCAGAAACCTTATTCATTTCGTGTGCTTTCAATCAATACCTTTCATCAGAAAGAGATATAACTGTGTTCAGACTTCAGAGTTTAGAGAGGCAGACCTGGCAGTTGGGCCAAATATATTTGATCACATTGATAACAGAATCTATGGCTTCCTTGCGAGTTGCCTGCTCCTCTGGAGTCGGAGATAGAAATTCACAAAAATCTAGTATCTCTGCATCATCCAAAAGTTAGAAAATAATGGTCAAATCTAGCTCCGCATCCTGAAACAATAACACATTCCTGAATGTAGCCTATCAACATAAAAAATACATTTAAGCCACAAAGAACTAAAGGAGCATGTTTATTTTTTGAAATGTGAATCCACAATCTATATACTTAACAAAGTCCTGCTGTAGTAACAGAAAACTAAACCTCTAGTTAATTGCCGAACAATAAATTTAGCGTAATTGTCAAGTTATACTCAAACTGAGCAGACATAATTCAACAGTACCTAAAATCATATAAAACGATCAACTAAACAATCCAAGTTTATAATAACTGGCTAGATAACGCTATTGACTGCTGCACAATTAATTAAATAGTAGCTGCTTAAACAGAAATATTCTAATGTACTTCCTTAATCCAAATTGGTTCTAGCATGCAACTCTAATGCTTCCTAGACTTCCAACCCCTCAGAACTTCTTCATTTTATCTCTTTCAGACTATATGACTTAAACCTGCAACCAATTTGGAGCTAAATGTTTCTACGTGCATCGTACATAATGAAGTTATATTGTGAAAGGTGACACTATATCGTACATAATGAAGTTATATTGTGAAAGGTGACACTATATTTAAAATCACTTTGTATCCTTGCAACATTCAATGTAACATTCCTAACTATAACACTCTTAATACTCCTTGTATATTAGAGTTTAGTATATGTGAATAAAAGTTTCCATTATTAGAGTGCTACAAGGAGTGTAGCAGATTGTTACAGACTATCCGAACGGATTTCAAAAAAAAGGAAATTCAATTTACTTACAGTATAACTAGTAAAGAAGAATTAATTTAAAACCTTTATGAAGCTGAAGCATTGGACTTCTGAACAGAGAATTAGCACCAAACCAATTGCCTTCGAGTGTTCGAACAGGCTCTTTCGCCGCCGGAGTTGCTGAAGCTGGAGATGGTTGCTCTTTCGCCGGAATTAGAGTAGTACTAAAAACATTATTGTCTTCATCAAGGTTAAGAGAGAAATAATCAACGGCATCAATTCCATCTAAAGAAGAGGAATTAACGGCTGACGGAGAAATTTCGTTCCGTAAGACAGTATAAGGTTCCAAATCTTGGTCGTCTGAATCTGGCGGCGACGGTGGTGGAGGCGGCGTTGACGGTGGTTCGTCCGGAGCTGATGACAGAGGAGTTAGGGTTTCGTACAGAATAGACTGTGCAGTTTCCATTGGAACTTC
The DNA here is from genome assembly GCA_026122235.1 of Vinca minor. NCBI lineage: Eukaryota > Viridiplantae > Streptophyta > Magnoliopsida > Gentianales > Apocynaceae > Vinca > Vinca minor. The sequence continues at coordinate 55,923 of JAOCZM010000284.1, read as the reverse complement.
CATTGACAGTAGAACGGGAAGTTGATTTTGGAATCTGCGATTCGGACCGCGTTGGTATATATCTACCCGCTTCAATCGGGTCTTTTCAGTTTCCCGTTTGTAATGTAGTGGGTTGAGCCCGCCTGAGAAGGCAAAAAAATCATATCCCCGTTTATTTCTCATTTTTATACACAATCAATAATAATTTGCTGTGTATATATAATCGAAAGAAAAATGTCTACCTAACTAATTCTAATTTGTTGGATACATTAATTAAGATATATACGGGGACAAACGATTTTTCACCCCATTAGAACGGGCGATTTCCTTTGAGGGATCCGTACAAGTCCTGCTAATCCCATTCCTCGAAAGGGAAAGTAAGGGATGCAATTTTGTTTATATCATATATATTCCGATTCTTTTTTTACTTTGTTGACACCTTCATTGCTAAATTCGTCAATTTAATCCACATTTAGCTTGTTAAGTAGTACCATTATTTTTTCAACCTAATACAGCAAATTCATACCATTAGTCCCAAAACACTTTACATTGGTAATCATGTTTTTTTTTTCTTTTTGAATTTTTGAATACCGTAGTAACAATTTACAACTAACAGATAAGGTTTTTGGTTCAAATTTCTACTAGTCTAGTAAAAAAAAATTACATAATTGAGCAGGAACATTTTTGTAAGATCCTAAACCACCCTTACATCTGACCCAAACCCCCTCTAACCCCACTCGTTTCATCTTCATGTGAAAAAAACAAGATGAATATAGTATATAACCAAACAACTCACCATATAGATCCTATAAATCTATACAGCACTGACAGTAAGATTTCTGATGCAGGTAAATGCATGACATGAGAATAAAAGTCTGTCTATACAGTTGAAATTAGAAGGTAGATTACATTGTCAAATCTCCAATCAACTAACTAGACAAAATAATTTCAGCCCACAAGCCACCCATTATATACAATTTATTATCAGAGATTACATATTAGGCACCAAAATGTCGTAATATTCCTAAGATGGCTCTATAATTTAAAGTCCATTCAAAGCTACAAAGCATCATATGGACTAAACACAGATATTTTCCAAAAATTGCCTTCTCAATAATGACTAAAATCAGGGAAACCAAAATCGGGGTAGATCGGCGGAACAGGAAACTGCAAGCTTCTTGTTGCCTTCTGAGCTACAGAAAGAAATTCCCCACAATCCTTCACTCCAACTTGAGTAAATGCCTCCACGACAGTTTTTATGTAACCTGCCAGATTGTTCCTAAAATCCTGTGAGCAGCTCTTATCACCCTCGTCAACATCCTGAACGCCCCCTTTGACAAGACAACCTACTTGAGCTCCACCAATATATGCTTTACAGGCAACCAAGATATCGTGACCATGTTTCAAAAAGTGCCCAGCCACAAAATCTTCAAAGTACTGCAGTAAGAAACAAAGCAAATATGTCGTGAATAATAATAGAATAAGAACCAAGAAAACTAGCGCCGGACAACAATTGAATCTAATTAAATCAGAATACAATGAAGGACTCTACCCTTATGCCAGCCTCTTAACAGTCCCTTCATTCCTTTTACCCCAAAGGCCAAGCGAAAAGTGTGACTATGTTTGACTTGAGGCATGAACCCATTCGAAATACACACATAAAGGTCACAAATAACTTCTATTACTCGCGTTATACTGAAAATAAAAGTACGTGCTGATCAATCCTACCAAGCGCTACATTTAGAAAAACCTCATAAAACACAGGGACTATAGGAAAACTCCAGTTACCTTTGGTGGCCTCCTAATGGAATATACCATTGTTTTGAGAGACGAGATGAACGTGTTCTCATTGTAATGAAGTGAACTTTTTTCTCCCTTTGGTGTGCCACTCATGTTTGCATATCCAGGCTCATTGAAGAAGGGGTCTGCATTCAAAATTAGCCCTTGTATAGAGACCAGCACTTGTAATGTGGTCGATAAACCAGGGATCCACTTCTCTTTCTGGCTGCCACTCCAGGTGTTAAGAAGGCTGAGGCATACTTTACCACAGTTGTACAAATTGGGATTGATACGAAGGCCACCAGAATGGTAGTGGACTAGCTGTCAAAAGTAAATTGCTACAATTAGAATGCTGAAATATACAAATGTGGATGTAGTTAACAAAGCCAACAAAAAGCTTAGTACTATACCGGAGGAACATTAGGATAATTGCTTGGGAAAGACATATCAAAGAAAAAGAGACCATCATGGTATGGAGTCCCTTCTGCACCAATTATCACAGCCCTCAAAAGGTCCATCCTTGACTCATAGACTCTTACAAGTATTGTCTCTGTTACAGGAAGAAAATTACCCACTTGTAAATCAGTATTAGAAAAAAACAAGAAGAATAAACACTCCAGAAGGAGTTGGCCTGTGTTTCTTAAAATAAATAAAGTCAAGAATAGTCCCATCGTAATGAATCTATATAATTTAACCACTTGAAAATCATTTGAATCATAATGACTGAAAATAACAACAAAGGATATCCAAACGTTTAGAGTAATTACCAGGTAAATCTCTCTCAAGAATCCTCCATTCCTCCTGTATTTTCTTTGACCAACTTTTTGACGACTGAATCAGAACAAAGTTAGCCCCGACGTTAGAAAAAAAGAGAAGCACAAGCAGAATCAAAGTGTTTCTGAAAAGTAAATATTACCTGCTTCAGTGAAGAGCCATTCCGATTATAATAGTGGTCTGAACAATCTTGGACAGTATCAAATTTTTTGAAAAGATCAAACTTCTTCAAAATTTCGTCGGGACTTCCATACTCTATAATGGTTGGCCCAGATGAATCTGAAGAATTTCCAGGAAAACTTGAGAGGTTTTGACTCTCAATAGGGCTCCAGGAGCCAAAGGGCATTTCCTCGGAGATGACAGGTATAAACCCTGGTTGCTGAAAAAATCCTGAATGAGGATAAGAAGTACTTGAAGAGATTCCATATTCATTTTGGGCCATACCTGTCCACATAACAGGCTTCAGTGGTCCCGCATGCATGCCTGCGTCATATAACCCACCACTACCAAAATGCTTCCCAAATTTAGGAAAACTATCTCCAACAGCAGGAAATTGTTTCTGCGGACTACTTCCAGCAGTATTATACCCGTCCCGAGGTTTTCTTTTGCTATGAGAAGATTCATGAAAGGGAATTGACTTAAGTGATTCCAGTTTTGGTGGGAAACTTGCGGAATTTAAAGAATTCTTGATTAATTTTGAGCGCAAATTTGCTCTTTTGGAGGCAAATGACTTCTTTTTGGCTTCAGAATAATCTGCATATTTTGAATAGGACTTCAACTTCTGAGGGTTTTCAACTCCTTGCAATTGGTCTCCAATTGTCAAACTACCCCCTGAAACTGGCTTCTGATTTGTTTGATCGGATTCCAATGCCCAAGAAGGAGATGGATCTATCCAAGAAGAATAATCAGAAGGATTCAACTGAATATCTGGTGTAGGATGAGCTGATGTACTTGCCGTAGCAAGCTTCATTTTGTTTCCTTCCTCAGCCGTCAACCAAGGAATCGGAACCTCAACACCAGGAGGTATATCTAGATGGTCAAAATGTGATTGCAACATAGCATACTGATCATCATACAACTGATCATCGGAAAACATATCCATATACTCATTTTCTCCAAAAAGCATATCAGAACCAAAATCATCTACATCAACTACATTATGTGATCCGGTATCATAATTTTTCTCTGATGATTTTATAGCATCCCCGGGCACATGATTAGTTCCGTTAGCAGAGCAACCAGAAACATCGGGAAAAGTTTCCTGCAACCCGAAAAGAAGCATCAGTTCGAAGCATGCGTATGAATACCATCAAAACAGAAACCAAAGATCCTGCTAACAGGGCTAGCAAGAGTTGAGGGCAAGGGAAAAAAAACTGATCTGATGTAAATTAAACACGATCAAAAGAAATAAGGAGGCATTATTGGAATTTTCACAAGATTATTATATGAACTCGTTAGAATTGTTCTTCCATTGGTGAACACAACAACATAAATAAACCAAATAACGTTGATTCGCATTCATATCCATGAAGTAAATACTTTCAGAATCTTATGCATTCTCTCCAAATACTTTTTCTACTTGAGTTTTATTTTTGTCTTCTTTTCTTTTGTTTCTATTTTCAGATTGGAGTTCAATTTAAGTATTAATCCTGCAAGCACGGAAGTATTTAATCAGATAATATATCAAGAGATGCACATAAACACCTTTACAATGTGGTGCAAGTGTTGAGTATGTGATTAGTTAAGCAGATTTCAGAAGGACAAAAGTTCTGAATGTGTCAATGTCAACCTAACCTTCACAGATAATATATAACCATTAAGCCGGTCCAAGAAAAAATGTACCTATTCGTACAGCCACTCAGAAATAAGAAGCTATAAACTTCCAGTTACCTTGCCTTTACCACATGTATCAGCCTCCATAGGAATGAGCATGATGTCATCAGAACCATCGTCCACATCAACATCAATTATTTCAGGGTAATAGACCTACAGATGATTAATTCAAGAGCACTTAAACAGCAGAAGATTAACAAATGTAACCATTCAGAAAACATATACAAGCAACCAGCTATAATGATAAAAATGAAATCGTATAAGAAAAAAGCATAGGAAAATAGTTGTCACCACTAAACGGGCCTGCATATCTTTCGAAAGCACATTGCATAACAAGAATCCAGAAAAATCATCCCATTCTTTTTGCATACATTGATGCAAGTATTGAGATGTAATTTGTTCCACACTCCATGTAGTCGCAAATTTTCAAAATGACCCATGACAAACCAAGTGCAAGAAATTTGACCTAATACAAGGTCGCTGAATTAACATTTGTGCACCACTTTTACACATTCTCCAATACAAAATTCTTACTTTGGGCCCACATTTCCTCTCACAAGCAATTGAACTTTTCAATTCCCGAGACAGAAATTCTTAAACAAAAAAAGCCAATCTAAATACTACTACTTAAGAATTCCAAAGATGGATAGATAAAGCAACAAAGACTTCCAGAGGAGCACCGGAATGCCTACCAGGTAAACCCAGTGCAACCCTAACTCAAAAGTAATTATTCAATATAACCAAATCCTTAGCACCCTCCAAAATTACATCATAAAACTTCCAAAATAAAACCTTTCATACACAACAAAGGGGAAAGAATTTATTTATTTTTTGGTGTGTGTGTGTGTGTGTGTGGGGGGGGGGGGGGGGGACTGGGTTCACATTCCACTCCAGCACTGAAACAATAATTTAGACGAACTAATCAAATCACATACAGGCAACAAAAATAAATCCAAATAAACAATTTTGAGATAGGAACCCTTTAATTTTCCTCACCTCCTTTTGCTTAAGCGACTTGGACTTCGAACTCCGATTAACGGGCGGCTCAATTTCAACCACTTCCGCTTCCATACACGACGAACTACTCCCTGGGAACACTCTTTTCCTGCACCAATAAATAAATAAATAAATAAATAACAAAAATCTCAACAAAAACATAAAATTAAACAAGAAAAAAACAGAAGAAAAAATTACTTCGATTTCTGAGACAGGTAACAGGCGAGCGGTGGCGGAGACTCCATTGATCAATCAAACTCCAAAGGCGAAGAAAATAATTAAAATTAGGGCTTTTTCGATTTCTTGAGCTTCTTTGATTGATTGATTTGATTATCTCGTTTATACGATAAAACTCCTTCGAATTACACAAATAATTGAAAAATAAAACAAAATAACAAAAAATCGATCTTTTTGGAATTCATCTTCATCATCATCAACAACAAAATCTATATATAAACAAAAAAACTTCCTTGAGGTTTTGGATGATTTATATAGAGAGAGACTTTCCTTGATATGAAGTGAATAAAGTGTTGAGTAGTGACTTGGCGCGCCTACTTATATAGTAATGGTCGTAGGTCATAGCACACTGGCTCCCATTACGAAGATAGCAAGTCGTCTCTGTTTGGAAATTTTATTTTAGTAGTTAAGTAAGTTAAAAATTTATATCCAAATTAATTAATACAATATATGTATGTCAAAAAGTTAATTATTTTTTTTTACATATATTGTATTAATTGTTTGAATATTAATTTTAAATTTACTCACCTATTAAAATAAACCTTCTGCTCGGTTAGGGTCCAATTCTCTTCTAAAATATGATTTTTTTTATTACTATCAAAATTTAAGTACAAGAATGAATCAATCCTTTTTGGACGGTCGATTAATGGGCACTCAGGGTAGCGCCGCCGCTATTATTTAGAATGGAGATAAATTTTGTATGTTTGTTTTTTTGGTAATAAAAGGTCTGGGTTGGTTCGGCTCCAATCACCACCACAGGTTAGAGCATGACATAAGAACGTATGTCGCTTACAAGAGTACTTACAGATCACCCACCAACACAATCCTCACATCGGCAATGGTGATTGAACACTTGACCTTTGTAAAGACGTGTCAAAACTTTATCAACTGAGTCAACTTGTGTTGGTATAAATTTCCTATGTGTTGACACTTGTAGAATTTATTTTCAATTTTTTTAAAATAAATTTTTAAAAATTTCTTCCTTAATAACTGTAGAAATAATTAACTGAATTTTTTATATTCTGCACCATAGCATCATCGCTCACTACTAGGAAGAATGTAACAGATAGTCTCGTCAGTACTCTGAATGTGTGAATAGATTTTCGTTTAAGTACAAATTTCAATCATTTCTTTTGGTGACCAGTATCAAAATACTTGACTTGATTAATACAATTGAGATTTTATAGGCACAATAGTATGTAAATCTACAATATAAATCGCTCATGTGATGTATCAGACTTGTGCCCTTATTCTGAACAAACTTTAAGGGTCGCAAATCTAACTAACTAAATTAGAATCGCTTGATAAAATCAATCATTTTTTACCGTCGATTAATGGACACTTATTGTAATAGGCTCGATGCAACACAATGAGTACGACTATGGTACAAAACACAAATTTTTCAGCACACACATGGAACGATTTTGGTTATTTTAGGTCGTTAGATAAAAAAAATCAACGATCCAAATTTTTTCCATGGGACACTTTTTGTGATTTTCATAAACATATTACGTAATACAATTGTTAAATGCATGAGGCAAGTTTTTACAACAAAATGACATATGTTGCAATGATATTTTTTTTTTTGGACCATGTGGTTAAGAACGGCAACATCATTACAGAATGAGGAGGGAGACAATTATGTGATGACGTGGCTAATTCTAAACCACACGGACCAGGTGAACTTGATCCCTATCAAACAAAATCTATGTTGTTTCAACCTTAACATGTATTTGTAATAAGATAATATTTATTGTATAAAATTTAACATATATCAAAAAAAAAATATAACACGTATCTAAAACGTATTTCACATTTAATGAAAAATTAGCATTCTGCACCATAATCGTAAATGCAATACTTTAAATTCTTAGGACGAGAGAGCGAGCTCTACCCAGTGGTACAATAAAATTCCCTATTGGAATTAGATTAAGGAAAAAACTTAACGGCTATATAAAATTGGCTATAATTAGCTAAAACTCAAATTAAATATTATTCACCCTATGTTGGTATAAGGGATTCACCTAACTATTTACCATTTTGCCACCAATTTAGCTCGTTAGCAATGTCCTTAGATTAATTACCGTTATGTTACTAGAAGAGTATGAATCGTTGGATGAACTGTTTGTTTATGGATGACGGTTGATTTACGTGGTCGATGGTTGTCTGGTAGAATCCTGGACGTCCAGGTGGAGGAAATGATTTTGGTTGTGTTTTTTCTGGGTATTTGGGTGTAGGACACGCTGGAAGATATGGATAAGTATTTATTGCCCTTTTGTGGAATTAAAAGCCAATTTGGTCATCAAGTTATTTGCGCTCAGCCACTTTTGTCACTTTTAAAAAAGTTTATCTTTTTTTGTCATCAAAAATTTCACGGATTGCCACTTTTGTCATTCCTTCCAAAACTAAGGAAAAAAACGTCAAGTTTGACGACTTGTTGACTTAATCCCCTCTATTTTTCAGGGATATTTTGAGAATCACAATATCTCAACCCCTTCTTCATCTCCCTCAGCCATCTCCACCGGTTGACCTCCCTCCTGCACCGCCACCCCACTGCAAAGATCGACCGCCGAGTAAAAATGAAGCCCAACTAGGCTTACTGCACATTCCAAATTCGCACCGACAAAGAAGTAGAAAATTCCCAAGTCAGTATTAGGCTGAGCATTGGCAATGTTTCCCAATCATGCTATGGAAAAACACATCAAGGAAAACATTAAGTCTAATGATTTCACTCTACTAAAGTAATGGGCTAGATTATTGAGGCAAAATATGAAACTGGTAAAGCCAATACAATATACATGGGTGCAAAGAGCTGAATCAATGTACACTCAATATCATCAACCACGGGCTGCTGCTCCAATAGAGGTCGATAAATAAGAAGATGAAATAAGGAAAGAAAAAAAAAAAACTTGAACAAACCCACCATTGCAAACCACCATCAATATAGAACAATCACCAAATAATTGAATTTTAATCATCACATATTAAATGAAATTATCGAAAAGCTAGAAGAAAATTTCAGAAATTATGCTGCCGAAAAATTCGAATTGAATGTTGAATTAGAAGATTTCTTCAGTTAGTTTAATTACTTCACCCATTTGGAGATTTTGAGACTTATGATAATTGATGAATTTTTTTAGATGGGAATTCTGTTGAATGGTTTGAAGGGAGAAAAAATGGAGGCAAATATGGGAAGAATATGGATTCTTCTGTCGCCGCACCCTCATTTGTTGTTGGCTGGTCTGGGTTTGCAAAGGTTATCGGAGGAGAGGGAGGGGGAGGAGGTGGTGGAGTCGGAGTCAGTGGTGGAAGAATCAGATGAAGCTAATGACCAGCTGTTTTGGACGAAAACACCCCTGAATAAAAAGAGGGTTTCAGTCAATAATTGGTCAAGACGTCAAATAAGACAATTTTATTCATTGTTTTGTACGGAATGACAAAATTGGCAGCCCGTAAAATTTTTTATGACAAAAAAAGATAAACTTTTTTTAAAATTAACAAAAGTGACTGAGCGCAAATAATTTGATGATCAAATTGGCTATTAATTCCCCTTTTGTGGGGAAACATGTTTTATTATGCTTGGGTAGCAAGCAAGAACATGAACCAGGAACCAAATTTGTAAGATATTCCTCACATATTCTCTCATTTTTAAAAGCCTCAACCATTTTTTCTAGGGAAACTGAATATAAGACATATCTAATGGTCATAGAACCACTCTTTACTCACAAGATATATTAAATGGGTTTTCAATTTATATATACGTGGTTAGTTATGTTAGGGGGATCATAACCGATTTTTTCGTTTTTTCAGGTTTTGATACTTAAAAAAAAATTCCATTTTTATATGAATTAGAACATGTTAAGAATACATGCAATTAGGATAAAGCTAATGTGAAATCTTTAACATTATTGGTAAATTAACTAGTCTTTGGTTGAATGTCGGTGTTGCAGACCGTGGTAGAGCCATAATTTAAGTGTAGGGCAGTAGTATAATAAAATGTATATTATATAAAGAGGAACTAGCCTTTTTTGCCCATGAACCATTTACGAATTCCTCATTTTGCCCAAAATTTATTTTTTGCTCTTATATTGACCTCGGACTATTTTCGTGCTCCCAAAATGCCCAAACGCGGCTGTGACAGGTCACGCAGGCGGTGCAGCTCAGGCAAGTTGTTTCAAAGTGTATTGGGCAGGGGTAATACCGTCCAATACCAAAATACCTCCATTATACTATCCTAGAAACTACATCTTATTCTCCAAATAACCCACTTCCCATCACTTGACAAAAATCAGCCAAAGAAATCCAAATCGCGTGCTTCCATCTTCCCCTTCAAGACCCAAATATTTTCTTCAAACTAGGTCGAAAATGGCATCAATTAGTAGCTCATCAATTTCTAAAAGGTCCAATAAAGTTTGTAGATGCTCTCCACCAATGGCGGTAGTTACTCGAGTTTCGGGCACCCAAAGAAATCCGGGTAGAGTGTTCCATTCTTGTGAAAAAATTGGGGTAATCCATGTGATGTATTGATTTTGGTATGTTGTTAATTATAAGTGATTTTGCTTTGTTTCTTATTCAATCTATCTTGTTTAGAGTGGATCGTGTGGCTTCTTCGAATGGGTTGAGGTGCATGAATTGGTAAGTGAAACATGGAACAATAACAACGAAGCATCGATGAAGGTTCGCAACCAACTATCAACTATAGATTTCTTGATGATTTGGTGTCAAATGAGTAGCTTTCTAACACCATTATTATAGATTTCTGAGCTGCACCGCCTGCGTGACCTGTCACAGCCGCGTTTGGGCATTTTGGGAGCACGAAAATAGTCCGAGGTCAATATAAGAGCAAAAAATAAATTTTGGGCAAAATGAGGAATTCGTAAATGGTTCATGGGCAAAAAAGGCCAATTCCTCTTATATAAAAGATATTTGAAATGGTAAAATTAATATATTATCTAGAGTGGTATCCACCGATCTTTCGTGAAATAAAAATCATCTAATATAGAGTTTGAATAAAAAAGATATTCGTCAAGATAAAATCAATACATTATTTAGAATAGTACCTGTTGATATTTCATATACGCAAAATCATCTAATATAAAGTTTGTATCAAAAGTTTCGGCGATTTTCATTCAATATAAATCACAAGACAATCCTGGAGAAACTCGTCATCCATTTAGTTTTATTAATTTTGAAGAAATATATTCAAACCATCTAGAAAAAATAATAAAATATAGTTTTTTTTCTTTTTTAGGAGAATAAAATATAGTTATAGGCTAGTAAATTTATCAAATAAAATAAATTTATAAAAATAATACCAAGAAGAGACAAAGGTAGATGTTTTTGGTTTGTTTGAGTTGACCTTGAATTCGTCTGCCTTCCAACTCAAAACAACTAGCATTCAATTCAAAATGGGGACTATGTACAATCAATTAATTCTATATTGAACAAATTAACTAAAAACTTTGATAAACAACTCCAATGTCTCATTATAAAACACAACAATAAACTAAATTTACAGTTTTCAATACTTTCAAACAATTATATGCTCAACAAATTCATCCGTGTGAGACTTTGTTGAAAAAGCGAGAAGGGAGATTATTCATCGGTGAACTTGAAACACTTTTTTTTTTTTTTTTTTTACTTATCCCTTATGTGGGTAATAACTTTTTTTTATATATAATTATTTTCCACTTTTTCTCTTAGATTATTTTTGCAATTTTAAATTATTAGAGGAATTACATAAAGTAATTGGATTGAGTCTCAATATGATATTCTAATCTTATTTTCAGACTAATCTCAAACTCAAAGTAAAGTCTTAACAATTTAATGATTGAAGTTTTATTTACAGACTTCATCCAACAAAAGTTTTGAATGTTAAACCTATACTAAATTCTATCCAAATACACTCTATAGTAATAGTATACACAAAAATTCAAAAAATCTTGGGAGATCATGTCCCCTCCCACCCTCTCTATGCCCCGCCATTGTATGTTGTTACTAGGGGTGTTCATGGTTCGGATTGGTTCGGTTTTACACATTTTTTAAACCAAACTTAAATATTCGGTTTGAAAATTTTGAAACCAATCCAAACCATTCAAAATCTCAAATCGATGCATTCGGTTTGTATCGGTTTGGTTTGGTTGTTCGGTTTCCGGGAAATACAAAATATATTGATTATAAAATAAACATAAAATAATTTTTTTATATATTTACTTAGATGCTAAAAATATAAAGAAATAAGACTATTCTTTTCACAAGTTAAACACAATTAAAAAAAATAATGAAATATAAATTATTGATTCTTGAACTTTAATATAAAGTAAAAATAAAACAATTTTTTTTTTATATAATTACCTAACTACTAAAAATATAAAGAAATATGTCTATTGTTTTTCACAAGTTAAACACAAAATTAATGAAACACAAGTTCTTAATTCTTGAAATTCAAACAAATTACTGAAAAATTATCCTATGAGGAAAAAAGCAAAAAAATATACAAAAATTACATCATTATTAGTTTCAAAGTAAAACAAAAACTTCAGGTGAATCTATTACTTTAACACTTGAAGAGTTTGCTTGTCATAGTATAAATAAGAAGTTCAATATGTTTTATTACAAAATAATTCTTTAATATATATATATATATATATATATATATATATATATATATATATATATATATATATATACGGTTTGGATTATAAAAAAATTTAAACTAAACCGAACGTTGCGTTTTAGTTTAATCCAAACCGAAACCAGTCCAATACACCACCCAAATCGAAAATTCGGTTTGGATTGGTTTGAATCGGTTTTTTTTTTTCATGAACACCCCTAATTGTTACTCGGTTAATATAATTTGGTGGTAAAATAATTTGCTCGTAGTTCAGGAGAATAAAAGTCACAATATTTAAGAAAAAATTATCATGTTCCTTGTGGACCGCAGGATTATAATGCGGATTGCAGTTCCTATAATTCTAGACGGAAATGCCCCCTCAAGGATTAACATAGGGGCATTTTAAGCTCAATCTTTCAGATTGGAGAAATGCTTATTTATGTTGTTGGACATAAAACAAATAAAACAAGATAGCAGGAAAAAAATAATATATAAGAGAATAAAAAATACTATAAATTTACGTGTTTTGATTAATTGACTTATATTTAGAAAAAACTCACCCAAACCCGAAAAGCCCAAATCCACTCCTCTCATATATAATTAAGCATATCTACATGCTCAGAACTTAATCAATAGCCAAAACTTAAAATCATTCTCACATAACTTTATTGTATCAGGGTTACAAATCACTGATATTTTACCGCACTCGCAATAGCTATTTTGTATAACGTCCATCAAATATTATGAGCAAACGGTTTAAAAATATCCGCATGGTACTTACAATTTAGCCCCTAGCACTTTAAGTGACTCATGTTTCTTATTAGGAGCTTTCTAAAAAAAATTGCAGATGGAACAGACGGTGTCGTTTCTGTAGATACCTCCGTCATCCATTGAATCAAACTACGGCCACCATAGCATTTTTCACAAATGCTCCTCTCCTTCCATTTTCTTAATCGAGAAGCAAAAGAATAAAATACTATAAATATCAAGGAATCCTCACAGCATTCTCCTCACTGATAAAAATGGCAGGGCGATCGTCGCAGGGAAAAGTGACGATGATCGTCACGAACACGCCTGGTAGAGATCTAGCTGTTACTAACCTCGCTTATTGCTCTTCTTCAGATCTCAAAAACTTCATCATTCCTGGATCCAGACTCGCCTACGGCCAATTTGGCGATGTCGTTCTCTGTATAGAATATCCTTTTTCTCTCGTTTAAATACATTTTTTTTTTAAAATTTCCGGTGCGTAAATTGATTTTTTAGTTATTCGTACTTTTTATTGCATTTTGTTGCATAAATTGATCAATTGTACCGATGATCATGTTATATCTTGTTTTTTATTGCTCTATGTAATTTATGGTTAAAACCTGGATTTTAGTAGTTGATTGTTTTAGTTAGATTGATTATTGATTTGTAATGTAAGCATTGTGCTAAAAAATTTCTTATTTGAATTTCTGGTGCGAAATTATATGTTTGTTGAGTTATTCGTACTTTTTATTGCATTTTTGTTGCATAAATTGATCACTTTTATGAATGATGATGTATATATCATGTTTTCAGAGTTGCTGATAGGTAGTTTCTGTTCCGTTTCTAATTTTGTGGTTAAAATATGAGATTAGTTATATTGATTATTAATTTATAATGTAGCATTGTGTTAAAATTTGTTGCCATTGTCCGGACTTATTCGCTAGAAGAATCCTAATTGAATCATAGAGAGGGAAAATAGATATCGAAGCTTAGTCCTCCATTGCTTGTAATGGTGGAGTTCTTTCCAAAAGTTTTAATGTTTAGATCTATTTATTTATGATTGAAGTATTACCTGCAATGGACAGATTTAGCTAAACTAAGGAAAATGCTACTAGATGGGGAGCATTATTTTTGTTTAGTGTGCATAACTACTATTTTGCCATATAGCTTACTATTCTATGTATTGGTATTTAAGTGGTTTAGGGTCCAAAATTTGACATGATTTTCTTTGATTTGCAAACTTGATAATGTAGTCGAGTAGCAGCTTCAGGAGAACTTACAAATCATGTGCTTGAGCTCATTATGAGCTCCTTTTCTCTTTTCTCCTTTCACTTTAAAAAAAAAAATTGTAATTGAATTTAGATAAGCTCGTTTGGCGTTGCATGTGTTTCTGTTAGTATTGAAACATAGGATTCCTTGATTCATTCATACAAGTCATGAAGCCATCCCCAATGGCCATGTTGGTCTCAATGCTATTCAGCGACGGCATATAAAAGTTTCTGCAGGGGACTCAATACCTGTAACCAGGTTTTGCTTTTATAACTTTTTTCTTTTTTTGGTACTGTACTCTTGGTTATTAATGCTTTTCCACTATTTTAGTCAACATCTCATTTCCTTTAACTGCAGATTCGTGCCTCCTGAAAATTTCAACCTTGTTGTGCTAAACTTTGAGTTGGATTTTGTGAAGAAGGGGGCTAAAGAGGAACATGTAATGTCCCTCTTTCATCTCTGTTGATTCTTAATTGTGTAACATTGTAGCATCTTGTAACATCAATTAGACTTGGCAGCATGATCGTGAATCTTTATCACGAAGGCTCTGTCTTCGGCATGTTAGGCATTGGTGGTTCATGGTTGATTTGCATAATTTTCTTTTGCTTTACTTAACCATGGCCCTTGGCAGGTAGATGCTGTGCTTCTGTCTCAGCAGATAAGGAAGAGATTTGCTAACCAGGTTTGAACCAAAGTTCTTTCTGTTTATTTCAGTTTTTCTTCAGTCTAGGATATGGGTGCTTGTATGAGTACCGCTTCACCCAGGAAAAAAGGAAAAGGAAAAGAAAGAAGAAGAAAAAGTATCAGCATCGATGAGGCAACGAATTTTGGGAATTCTAGATGCAAATTGTTTTTAGCATATAATGTTGCCGATTTAGTTTTAAGCAGTGGAGAAACTCCTCGCAACCAGTTAGTAGTTGGTTTACGGATATAAGTAGTTGCCTTGAGGAAATGCAAATACTTTGAGAACCTTTATGCGTTTATTTGATTCCTAGAACTTACATGTGATTCTTACTTGGACTCAGTAATGATTGTGTAACGAAGGTTTTTCTGTGGACTATTAGTTTGTCCAGTTTTGTCAAACTATAAAATTTTATCCTTGCAATTGCTTGAAGTTGGGAACTTTGGAGGAGCTCTGCTTTATTGGTTTCTATATTGATTGAATTCCTTTTCACTTGATCTAACAATGACATGTTTTAATTATACTTCTTCAGATTTCTTTGTATTTAACAGTGATAGCGATTGAGATCTATGAATCAATGTTTGTGTAATGTAGTCTTACAATTAAATGATTGTTAGACCATCTTCAGAACATGATGGGTCATGGGTGAACTGGGAAGGGACACCCAGGAAGTTATGAAAAGCAAGGTCCGGGCAGGGGGTGTGGTAGGGATGGGGGGATCAACCTCTATCTTTATCCTAGTTGTTATCTAGCTACATGGATGTGCAGTAAGTACAGTAAGCATTTGTTGGGCCATGTGTTCATGAGACATTTTGCAATTACATTTCTTTCTCAGAATGTCTTCCTCTTTCATTCTGCTTTTTTGGGGTCTGTAAACAAAAACATACAAAAGTTTTTCATAGTTCATACAGTGCAGTTAGACTTGCTCAGTTTGTCAACTGCGCTTACCAACTGGCTTGCAAGTGCAAGGTAATCTATTACCTAATCATTGTACTGTTTTTTTATATGCAGGTTATGACAAGTGGGCAGAAGGGGACATTTGAGTATCATGGAAATAATTATATCTTCACGGTCACTCAAGCTACTGTCGAAGGGCAAGAAAGATCAAAGGGTATTGAGAGAGGGATGATTTCAGCTGATACTTACATAGTGTTTGAAGCACCAAGCTCTAGTGGAATAAAGGTTGAGTTTTGCTCTTGTTTGAAGAGTTAATGACTATATATTGCGTGCTCCTTGTTTGCATGAGCAAAAATACTTACTTGTTTGCATGTTTTTATGTTATATACAGATAGTCAACCAGCGTGAGTCTGCTAGCAGCAACATCTTTAGGCAGAAAGAGTTCAACCTTGAGTCATTGGGAATAGGCGGTTTAAGTGCAGAGTTTGCAGATATATTCCGAAGGGCCTTTGCCTCTCGGGTTTTCCCTTCACATGTGACCTCTAAGTAAGCGTATTCCTTTTTCAAATCAACATTGTTTGCTTTGGAAAATGAGAACTGACAGTGTGCACATTCTTCACATGGCTTTAATTTCCCAGACTAGGCATCAAGCATGTAAAAGGAATGCTGCTCTATGGACCTCCTGGTACTGGAAAAACTCTAATGGCTCGCCAAATTGGAAAAATTTTAAATGGGAAGGAACCAAAGGTATATGGATAAAACATCTGTCAATTATTTTGAATCTATCTACTCAATTATGGTTTCCTTTTCCTGTGGCAAGATCACTTTTGGTCTCATATAAATCTATCTCGATGCAATATGGCTCATTTGCTAAGGTTTAGAGAATAATTGGTATAGAACGGAATGTTGATAAGAATTTGTATCCTTTTTCTTCTGGTTGGCCTATGTAAATTCATATTTTCTTTGCTTTACTAATTCATATCCCCCCGGAGCATCCAGGATGTAATTGGATAAGATGATAGAATATAGGCATCATCTCGACCTTTACCCACTAACTTATCCTACTTAGTAAATTTGTACTACCTGTTGTACATCTCTTGCTTCTTTTGCAGTTAAGACTTGGAGTCAGTTAAAGCCAAGATATCTGGTTCCAAGCATCAAACTTTTCATGTTTTACATTATTCTTCTCTCTTTTGCAAATAATTATTGTTTCCAACTGGTCAATTCATAGTTTCTTATTTCATAATGCTGAGAAAGGCAATGTTATGTAGGAGGGAAGTGGGAAGATCTCTTCTCCCATTTCCAAACCTTTTGAGCCTTTGGTGGACTTATGCAAGAGTCCTTCACTAAGCTTGAAATTAGAAAACGAAAGCTGGATTAGCTTTTCCTAGGTTCTCTTATGGAAGACCTTCAAAGAGTTTTATGCCATAGTGATTCGAAATTTGCAAGTGCACAAATATCAACAAGTAATAAAGTAGTAAGTACAAGATCGTCATAACGAAGATTGTTTATCTAACTGGAAAATTATCTTACGTATAAGGCCAATTGGTGTATTTAGTCCTGAAACAATTTTCGCCTGGCATAAAAGGTCCCTAATGATTGTTTGCATCTTTTTAGGTCCTTAGTCAAAGTGTACAGGGGTATAATAGAAACTTCACATATTTTTTAGATAATTAATACCACTTGTACTCAATTGTAAATATACTTAAATATAAATACCTAATTATAAAACTAAAAAATAAAACCCATCCCATTCCCATCTTCTTCTCCGACGTCGGCCACCCATCTTCTTTTCCGGCGACGGCCTAAACCCTTCTTCTTCTCCGGCCCAACCTGAATCATCCTTTTTATCCATACAAAATTCAAGCTAGTAAAAGTTAGCCAACAAAATTTCTGCAAAATTTCTAAGTACAGAACAGCAGTAGCCTTTGCCTCCGCTGCTGTTTCGCGGCTGAGCCGCTTCCGCCGTCTCCTCAGATAATAATTTTCTTCTCTGCCTTAGCCTTTGCCACCACTGCTGTTTCGCGGCTGAGCCGCTGCCTCAAATTTCAAACAAAATTGGCTTTGTGGAAGTTAGGGATTGGTTTGGGGATTTGTTTATTTTTAAGCCAATTACAAACCAGCGCAACCAAAGAAATGGGCATTTTCTGATGATTAATAGTAGAAGAAGATGACGGCGGCAAGGAGGGAGAAGAAGATGGTGACGGCAATGAGGGAGGAGGGAGGTGATGAGTTTTAGGTTTATTTTTACAATTAGGTATTTATTTTTAAGTATCTTTACAATTAAGTCTATATAGTATTAATTATGTAAAACAATGTGAAGTTCCAATTTTGCCCACATCACTTGTTGACTAACATTCAATATTTCAACAAAAAAGACGGAAGGACCAATTCTGCCAAGCGAAAAATGATTCAGGATCTAAAAAGATGCAAACAATCATTACGGACATTTTCTGCCAAAATTGTTTCAGGACTAAATACACCAATTGGCCTACTTATAACCTAACTTAAACCAAAATAAGGATGAATGAATTAATTAAAACTAATTATGAAAAAACAATTAAAATAAAATAAAAACGCAATTTAAAAGAGATAAAAATATATGTAAATAATGGACTAAGACACCTCTAATCCAGTCTACTCCTTTTATAGAAAATAAATGATTACTTAATTTAAATCTCAACTAGGTTAATGGTAGAAATTCCCGAATATAAGCTAGACTCAATCTCTCGTGAAAAGCTCCTAGCTTTAGAGAATAAATCAGTCATATCTCTACGTGATATTAAGACCTAAAACCGCATAAAACTCCGTGGACTTTCCCTAACTTTTGTTTCCTACTCGCTAGAAACCACATAAGGAAATCAAATCTATCTCTTGTCAATTTTACATCATGTTGTTATTATCCTTGATCCAATTAAATATAGAACTTCTCTGCCTCTACAAGTAATTTAGATTCATGCAATAGTTGATCAAAAAATCGCAAGCATTAAGAACAAATAATAACAATTAACCATATTGTCGAGATACATAAATTAATAAAAATCAAATATATACATAAAAGTTTCGACCTTCAAAGAAGGTCTTAGTCACACGAAAACTAGCTAAAAATAAACATGAAATAAAAATAATAAAAGAAGTAGTCTGATGACGGTGATCTAGGATGGCACCAGGATCTTATCCCAGGGGATGATATGGTATGTACAAGGGGTGATCTTCTGCTGCTAGCCGCATGTCCTTAACTATGCATTGATTTGGTGTCTTGCACCGGCTTGTAAGCATCCTAATTGGATTCCAATTCGGAATTATAGTAGTCTCCAAATTCTATTCCTTTTCGAATTCAATTTTTGGCACGTAACAAATTTGCATACCTTCAATCTTCTATTCCAAGTTGGACTTGGTGACATTTTAGTACATGCCAAATATAATTCTTCTTTTCCTTTAATGTCCAAAATACCCTTTAACCTGTATCAAATATTAGAAAATTAGTGAATTAAATTCATAAGAACATTTTTAGGCCTATTTACTCATAAAGACTAATTTAATAAATTATTTTCTCTCAATTAAGCTCAAAACAAATATGAAAATATCCAAAATAATGGTAAAATATAGGTTCATCACATAGCCTTTCATCTGGTTTTCCTTCTGCAGAGAATTCTTAATTTTATGACATCATAACATTAATAATGGGTGAGTGAAATGGATAAATATGCTAAAGAAACAATTGAAAGATTACAAGTTCAAGGACCAACTACTACTCCTTTGAGGCAAACAAAATTAACTTATTATAACATAAATAATGTACCTGAAGGGATGATTCATGCTTGCCAAAAAACCCTGGATGTCCTGTATTGAGATATGAGTCTTGTCAGCTGGTGGGATTAGACAAGGTTTACTTGTTATATTTTAATCATTTTTATGGTTGGGAATTTAAATGATTTTTTTATTCGTTGTACATTCTGTTTGGCTGGTCCATTTAAGTTTTCGGGTAATGATCCTCGTTATTCTCATTTTAGGTTGCACATATATGATTTATTTACACATGATGAAATGCATATTTTCTCACTGCAAGAAACTAACTTGCAATAGAAAAGGTGCAATGGACATGAGAAACTTTCTACAGTTTTGTTCGCTTGTTTGCTATTCAGTGTACATATGTTTGTTTTAACCTTGTGTATAAGGCTCCTTGTGCTCCTTTAATGTCTATGCTTGCTTTTCTTCATTCTATTGATAAAATGAAAAAGTCCTTGTACTATCTTATGCATTGTTGTGGCTAATAATTCTGTGGACTGTAGATTGTAAATGGACCAGAAGTTTTGAGTAAATTTGTGGGTGAAACTGAGAAGAATGTGAGGGATCTATTTGCTGATGCTGAACAAGATCAGAGAACCCGAGGTACAGGGATTATAATGACAACAATTAGTCTCATTTATCCTCTTCAAGTTTTAAGTTATGCATTTTTTTCTTTCATTCTTTCTTTTTTACCCCCTTCATTGTTCATTTTCAGGTGATGACAGTGAGTTGCATGTTATCATTTTCGATGAGATCGACGCAATTTGTAAGGTATAATTCTACAATATTTGAGTGGGAAATCTTGTGAATTGTTGTAGTCTGAGAAGATAATATATGTGCATGGGATGTGTATCTATTTATACACATTCTTGTACATATAAAATATCGACAAGGAGGGTATTTTAATTAGAAGAAGCTACTTTGTTCTGCTTCTGATGACTTCTAAGTTTAAATATGCTTATGATTGTTTATAGGAAAATTCTTAGGCATTGCCTGCCTGATATATAGCTTGTTGCATTTTGTTTTATACTGGCCATTTATCAGCATTCCAATCCATTTCTGGACAATTGAATGAATTTTTTGGTTTGCAGTCGAGAGGTTCAACTCGAGATGGAACTGGAGTTCATGATAGCATTGTCAACCAGCTGCTCACCAAGGTTGGCTAAAGAATTGGAACCTGTGCATTTTGAGATATATGGCAAGAGTTGGACATGAAACTGATTAAGAAATTATTTATCTTTCAGATTGATGGTGTGGAGTCTCTAAATAATGTTTTGCTCATTGGTATGACTAACAGGAAAGATTTGATTGATGAAGCACTTTTAAGGTAATAGTGTATTTCATGACATGCTCATTGCTGCTTGTACTAAATTTAGATGATTGTCACGTTGACACCTATAAAGAAACCTAGAGGTATTGCCTAGCATTTTAATTAACTAGGTGGTTGATTTAATTTTGACTTTAGACCTGGTCGTCTCGAAGTTCTAGTGGAGATAAGCCTTCCAGATGAAAATGGTCGTCTACAGATTCTTCAGATTCATACAAACAAGATGAAGGAGAATTCTTTTCTCAGTCCAGATGTGAACTTGCAAGAGCTTGGTATGTCCCAATGCTTACGATTAACATGAAATTCTCTGTATTCATATATGCATCTTTCTTGAGCATGCACTTCCAGTGATGTGATGAAAAGACTTTTCTTTGAATGGATAATTCATGGAAAATAATTTCTATTCCCCTTCTAATTGCAGCTGCTCGGACAAAGAACTATAGTGGGGCAGAGCTTGAGGGTGTCGTGAAAAGTGCAGTTTCATTTGCTTTGAATCGGCAACTAAGTCTTGATGATCTCACCAAACCAGTTGATGAGGAAAGTATAAGAGTTTCAATGGATGATTTTCTTCATGCTCTTGCAGAAGTCATTCCTGCATTTGGAGCTTCGACAGATGATCTCGAACGCTGCAGGTAGGATTAGGTTCTTGCTATTTTCTTCCTTTGTTTTTTTGCCTATAATCCTTAATATTAATTGCTAGAAGTTTTGGAGCATTTGATATCTCCCATAATGAATTGTTTATATTTTACTCTCTCTCTAAGTTTTCTTTTCAATTCTTGATGAGGTCCTGATCATGAACCTGCAACTTCACACACCCTTTCATGGACTCTAAGGGCATTCATTTTTTTTTTTAATCAAATCTCTAAGGGCATTCATACCTTTACTTCTATTTGTTTTTAGCATGCGGTATGCATGATGAGCACTTTATTTGAGATAAGAAGATTTAGTAGCTACTATATTCGGCACAATTCATTCTTCTGGTTAAACATCATCCAGTGTTTCCATGTTGAATATCAGCTTCATCCTTGTCATGTCTAAATAATAGATTTCTTCGAGTAGTTTCCAGTTAGTGACGGAAGATTATGTACTGATTTAAAACAAAATAACTTCTTTGATTGACTTATATGTGATGCAGAATCAATGGTATTGTGAACTGTGGAGAACGTCATGCCCACATCTCTAAAAGAACTATGCTATTGGCAGAACAAGTTAAAGTTAGCAAAGGAAGCCCACTTCTCACTTGTCTTCTTGAAGGTCCTAGTGGCAGGTAAAATACGTTGCTGTGTCCTGAATTTATTTGCTTGTTTTTTATGCACCATTCTTTAAATCTTTTTTTCCCCTCTAAACCTAATTTGTCTAATGTTCTGATTATCAATATCTTTGAATCAATTTGGCTTGAATAGTGGAAAGACTGCAATGGCGGCAACCATTGGTATTGAGAGTGATTTTCCTTATGTCAAGATTGTAAGTGACTGATTATTGTTTGTATATTATGTATTGAGCCTTTCACATGGACTATTTTGATTCACTTCAACATTTTTTTTACTAACATGTATCTGCTTGAAATCCTTGTTTTTGATTGGTAGATTTCGGCTGAATCAATGATTGGGCTCAGTGAAAGCAGTAAATGTGCAAAGATTGTCAAGGTTTTCTACATTGATCTCCTTTACTGACTTATTTGTTTCTCTTATCTATTACATTGGTCATTGTTTCTAGAGTTTGGACTATACATTTTATGGGAAAAGAAGAAAATGAGAAATTTCTGAGCTTTCATTTTCTCTTCTGCAACTCGTCACACTTTCTTGAAATTTCTTTGTATAATGCTCACTTAGGATGATTACTGTAAGCTTGAAGCCTTCACACTTAAACTATCATGTATATCTATCCCCATGCTTGTATGTCTTGTTTCCCAAAACAAAATCTATCTATCCCCATACTTGTATTGAAGACAACCTGTATAGCCTTATGTTGTTCATTACAGTTACCTAAAATCCAGGAGCGCAGGATGAAAAGAGTGCTTTTTCAGGAGGGGTTATATCAATGGATGTACATATAAAATGTATGATGTAACTGCAATATGACTGCTCTTGTTTTCTTATAGGTATTTGAGGATGCTTACAAATCACCACTGAGCTGTATCGTCCTTGACGATATTGAAAGGTAGTTCTAACTCGTATAAATTTCCCTTTTCATGGTTTAGTTGCTCATTATTTATGAGTAATCCTGTTTTTTTTTATATGAGCAGACTACTGGAATATGTTCCAATTGGCCCTCGTTTTTCGAACTTAATTTCTCAGACATTACTGGTGCTCCTGAAGCGGACTCCTCCAAAGGTAATATAAGAACTGCCAATTCCTCAGTTAAGATGTTATTGAATGGATTACAATATTAGGAATGTCCGGAATTTATGCTATATAGTATGTTACTTGATGGATAGATATATCAATATAGTTGCATAATTTTATTAACCTCTTCTTTCAGTAAAGGTAAAAATGATTCTTCATTCCAAATATTCTTAATTCCAGGGCAAAAATGTTCTTGTGATTGGTACCACAAGTGAGGTTAATTTCTTGAGGATGATTGGAATTCGAGATGCCTTCTCAGTTACATACAACCTTCCTACCTTGGGGGAAGGAAGATGCCAGAACGGTGAGTGGTTCTTACCTTCTTGACGTACTTGTATTATTGTAAATTCATTGGATTCCCTTCATCATTCGATTTGTCCAGGGGCTATGTTTATCAAACCTGGTAGCAACAGGTTTTGTAATAGATTTAGCCCCTCTATATGGACGCATGGGCAAGGAGTTGCACATCTTGCCCTTCCAAAACATTTTTTTTTCAATCTCTTGCATGGACATTTCTTATCTTTCCTTCTTTCATCCCGGATGTCACAATTGATTTCATTTCTTTTCGTTCTGTTTTGGATGTCTTGTACTCATCATTGGGCATTTACTTTTTTCTGCAGGTGTTGGAACAGCTTAATGTCTTTGCCGATTCTGATGTGGATTCTGCTGCTGAGGCACTAAATGATGTAAATGACCCTCAAGCAGATAACTTCTTAAAAAATAGGAACGAAGAAAAGATTACTGCCTTAAAAAAACAAAGAGAGAATCTTTTATGCCTGCAAGCCTAAAGATATTAATTTAATCATTGGTTAATAATTCTTTCCAAGCTTTGAAACTATTTTTAACCGATACCCAGTTGCTAAGTGGAAATTATATCGGTAACCTTGTCTAGAAAAAAGAATTTTTACAGGCAGCACTACAAGTAACTAAATTTCTGTTCTTGTTTGTGATGCTTTACAGATGCCCATCAAGAAGCTCTACACAGTAATTGAAATGGCTGCTCAAGGTGAACACGGAGGAGAAGCAGAAGCAATTTTTAGCGGCAAGAAGAAGATCAATATTGCTCATTTCTTTGATTGCCTTAAAGACGTAATTCAGTACCAAGACCAAGACTTGGTGGCATTTCAGTAGTGATAAATGCTGATTTCTGGTTGTTGACAAAATACCGTTTTGTATAATAACTTATTCACGATTTTAGTATTTTCGGCTTTTGATTTTCATCTAAAGAGTAGCATCTGACACGTTTTTGTTACTCCTGACAATTTTTATACGGCTTTGATTTTTCATCTAAAGAGTAGTGGCTTTGGCTTTGATGTTTCATATAGATCCGATACACGTTTTTGTTACTCGACAAATTTTATATCCAATTGATGCGTTCAAATTCGTTTTTTGTCAAATGAAGTTCCTTAATCAACAAAAATGTATACTTCCATCTCTTTCTACTGCTAATATGCTACCTGGAAAACTTGCTACATAGTTAAACCCTAAAAATTCCAAGCATAACTGGGAAGAGGATTGGTTAAACCCGAATCCATCAATAAAATTAGGCATTCAAAAGAAACAAAACTATTTAAGTGTTGTAAACAAAAATATATACTATTGCTTATAAGAGTGTACTCCATGGACAATAACTTGCGCACTTCATGTAAATCTTCATAGCTTTTGCACATAAGATAATGACTCGCGACAAACAGAACAATATCCGGAATGTATGTCCGTATAGGCACTTTTATGTTAAGTTCAAACTTGTTTAGGTACAACACCAGAGTAGCAAACCAAATATGCAATCAATGAAGAAACAACCACCTTTTAAGTGTTTATACTGAAGGCGTAGTGCCTTTCTCTTATTCATGAATTAGTCCCAAATATCATTAGTATAACAAACAAAAACGAATTAGTATCAGCACCTCCTGCGACATCTAAATTTTGAAAAGAACAAAATGTTTGGCTCAAGAATAGTATAAAAAACTCTTCATTAGTACCCTATAATTGATTTCAAACCTTGAAGCCTTCAGCTCTAAGGCATGTACGATGAGCCTCAATCCATTTTCCACAGGCATCTTCACCATGTAGCACGATGCATTCATCCCTCAGCTTCTTAGTGTCGGGACAAGCACAGCAAATCTTCTTCCTAGGCTTTGAATCAGGAACAGATGCTACATTTCCTGAACTTTGGTCTTTCTTGGGTAGAGACAAAGAGATAACTGAGGCAGCGCTCTGTCCACTCATTATGACAATTCCCTGAAAGGAAACAAATTTATGCAATGCCTGTAAATATGTTGAACGTCCCAAAAGTACTTGACTAAGCAGAGAAACAACAAGTTCTAAAAGCTGAAAAACATTACATACGAAATCAAAGGTACAAAATATGATGCTATCAAGCTTCCAGATGAATTTTTGCATAAAGGACTTAAAATATCCGAAATCTCATTGATTTAAGATTCGTGATTTTACCTATTACCCAAACAGGTTCAAAAGAATTCTTCCCATACCAATCTTTCAGAGAGTATGAACAACATTTCAGAGCTAAACTGTGAAACCTTTGAAAATATAAATAACATCCAGAAGACAACCACAATTTCGAGCCTATTACTCATCCGTTTCACAACACAAGGCCTTTTTCTCCATTTTCGCATAGATTAAGGAACAGAAAAATAAGTGACAAATTTCCTTATCATATCCTTTACTAATTCCACTAATATAACAGATAATAGGGAAAGTGTAATTACAGGTAAGGCTAACTTGAGAAACCATCTTTTAAATTTTGTAAAAGGGCTAAAAAAGGACTTATATTGTGAAACGAAGGAAGTAGTTTTCAAGTTTAAAAACTTTTTGTACAGAAAACATCGACTCCGGATCCTCTACACTACAGTCTAGTACACCAACAAAATTATCACAAATGGAGAAATATGATTAGTTTAAACTCATTAATTTGCTTTAATCCAATAATGTTGCACCTCTGGTGATAATTTTATTTTTCATTGGTGTACTAGAAAATATTATTTGAATGGCCGAAGAAGATTAATACAAGCCTGGTCCGACGGCAATGAAAACAATCAGAGTATTACATACATTTATTAATATAAGTCGTTTAGTACAGACATATAGCGAAAATTTAAAAAAAAACATAAAATAAGGTAGTTTGTTAATCAAAATATCAATATTAACTCTCTTAAATAGGGCATGTATACCACTAATTCTATTTAAGAGAATAATATTCATATTTTGATCAAGAAAACACCTTGTTTTTTGCTTCCTTCATTTTCGCTACCTGTCCTAAACGAATTATATTAAGTAATGGAGGGAGTAGTATATTAAATTCATCAACTCAATCAATTTACATACACCAAGTGACAAATGCTAAACCCGATAAAAATTCAATATTCAGCAGCTAAAAGAACAGAAAAAAAAAAAAAAAAAAGCAAGAATCTTTAAGCTTCAGATCACTTCCTCAGGCAAAATTGCTACAAGACAGGAAAAATCTTGGAAAATAAACAAACAAAATAAAGCTAATAACTTAAAAATAACAGATTCTTTCATCAAAATTGAAAAAGAAAAAGAAAAACCTTAAAATCTATATTTCAATTTTCAGACTACTCAGCGGGATCAAACCCTTAAACCCCAGAAACAAAAAATCAATGAAACACAAAAAAAAAACAAGAAACTGAATTAGAACGAGATATTAATTACACTGCATATAAATAAATCTACGCACTTTTTTTTTTTATTTGGGGTGCTTCTCTTTGTTATTTCTGCGTGGACCGTGGAGGGTGGAAACTTACAACAGGCTTTATTAGTAATTATTCTGCGTTCTTATTGCTATTTTATTTTGGTTTAATATCATTTTGGTCCTCTACAACTTACGATTTTCTATTTTATTTTGGTATTTTATTTCGAAGCAGGACGCCTATCAAAAATGTTTTTTTTTTTTAAAATTATTTTTATTATAATTGATAGAAATGTCGAATTCAAGACCTATCATTTTGTTTGAGTCATAAGTATTTTACAATTACGCTTGCTTTCCTTAATAACCATCCCAAGTTAAAATTCCTAAACTATAAGCCGTTTAGGCCACTTTGAAAAAATTAAGAAACTCAAACAAAAAATAATATTTTCATCACAATTCCAATAATACCCCTTCCTTTCTTCTTCTCTTTCACTTTATCAATAAAAGATATGTTGAGATATAATTGGAATAAATTATTGACACCTAATAAAAAAATATATAAATGACAATTAATTTGGATATATATATATATATATATATATATATATATATATATATATATATATATATATATATATATATACGACAATTAAATGGGAATGAATTGAGTATTTCTATTGAAATAAAAATATCAAGTTAAAGATGTTAGAATCATTGTTTTCTAATTATACAATGCTCTAATCTTAAATAAATCAAAGAATATAACGCCTAAACGAAGCTAGTTCTATTTAGGGGCATGGATTTTTTTCAGTTAACCCAGTGGAGTACTTGGTGTCTTTAATAGAGGTGAGACTAATTCGAAACTACATTGCAAAAGTGCCAACAAAGTTCGACTCCTATTCGAATTATAGAATCTGGCACGGAATTTTTTAACATGGCATAAAGTATTCGGGGGTGGAATGAGAGACTAATCCTTGAAAGGGATCCGAATTTCAGTTTCTGGTATTAGGGACGACAATTCACCCGCCTAAATTAAGAGGTTCACGTGCTCAGTAAGAAATCTCTTATTAAAGCGAGGACGGGGTATGGGGCAAACATTTTCCTGTTATCGAGGCTGGGTTCAGGGACTATTATGTCCCTGCCCCCACCCTTCACCCCGCCTCATTGTGAAAATTAATTTTGAATTTTTTTTATTAGCTTTAAAAAATGTTTTTATTATTATTTTTTTTAAAAAAAAGTAGTTAAAGAAAACATTTTATAATATATTTTTGAAAAAGTCAATTAACTATGGACGAGGGTAGAGATAGAAATATCTAATTACCCGTTGGAGGGATTCATCTATCTTCTTCAGCAGGGCGTGGGATGAAAACAAGGAGACGAGACACTCGGTTAGAGGCCTGGATTTAAGTTTTAAGGATGTGAATTTTGCATCTCATTTGATTAGGTGTAATTTTTTGCTTGAAGAGGTCTCGATTTAATTCTAGAATTCAATTTTTCTCTTGAATTTAACTCATTATTATTGATAACAACAAAATTTTAATCTCAAGTAATTAAAGTCGGCTACATGAATCAATACAAAATTTCAGTGTGTTCGTTCGCATGAATACATTCCCTCAACTTCCTTTTGTCAAACACCACACCCTCATCCAAGTCTGATAAATCCATATCATTCTTGATGACTTCAGTCCAAATTTTCTTTGGCCTCCCTCTACTTGTTACAACTCCATCCTTCAAGTTTCCGAACTGGAGCGTCACTCGATCTTCTTTTTACGTGTCCAAACCAGCGTAAGCGATTTTCCCTCATCTTTTCTTCAATAGATACAACTCCTATTTTCTCTCGAATACTCTCATTTCTCACTCTATCATTTCTAGTATGCACACACATCTATCGCAACATACGCATCTATGTTACACTCGTTTTCTTGACATGACATCATTTCACGATCCAACACTCTGTATCATTTCACGGTCTAACACTTGTTCTATAAAACTTCTCCTTCAGTCTCAACAGTATATTACGATCGCACAAGACACCCGTTGCACCCTTCTATTTAAACCAACCATCTTTAACTCGATGCGCCACACCCACCCTCATCAAGCTCTCCATCTTTCTAAATGATACAACCCAAATACCCCAACATAATCATTCATCACGATACTTTTGTCATCTAAACTAATTACACTATGTTCTCTACTTCGACATCCAAACTAATTACACTCTACTCTCTACTTCGACCGGCACAATTTAACTCATGATTGAACAAAATATAAAACTTTCTTTGCAAATCTCATATTGTATTTTATGTCTTGCACTTGAGAAAACAAAATTGGCTGCCTCTTCAATTAAAAGTTCATGATAGGAATTGAAATGAACATTTGTATCCTTCTTTTCCAAATGCCGTTGCATTTAACTTTTTAAAACTAACTTTTTAATATGGATGTCTACCTGAATTCGCGAACCTCAAGAACTTCTCAATCTCGTAAGAAGTGCTTTGTCAACTAAACTACTGCATTGGATCGTACTCAGTTACTGGTATGATTTACATTTAGCCTGAAGCAGCTTCTAGATCAAAGAACCTGCATTAGCAAGCTTTCCCCACCTTCCTCCTCCCCTTTTTTTGCTGTCATTGTTGCCAAGGAATCAAAGAATATCATCAATTTTACAAAGAAGAGAAACAGGAGCAAGCAAAGGCTGCAATCCCCTTTAGCAAAAGCTATGGAATCAACCAAAAGAATGAAACAATACAGCAAAAAGAAAATCATCCCTCCATAGTTTATAGCACCATCCATCTACTTTCTAATTTTCTACTTAACAGGTTATGGACCAAATTATGAATTCATCGCGATCTTCCATCATCCAGAACTGATTCTTTCTAAATCAATATTCGTTGAAAAGAAATCGACAAAATATACATGTACTTGGACTGAATTTAGAGGCTGGTCATGGAAGAATCTGGGTGAAAAAAGTTATCATGGTTGCAAAAATCTAACGGAACAGATGTATCTCTTTTAGTGAGGGAAGAAGCATAAAAAGAACATATCCGAAGAAAGTTTAGAGGATGCTTGAGATGAGAAAAGAGAATCCATTTGAAAAGCATATAGGAGTTTCAAGATAACAGATGAGAATCAATCAAAAAGAGAATGAATATTGCCAACTAGCATATTACCATACCACCCAATACCTAACAAGCCTATCAAGAACATATGAAAATCTTACAAGATAAATATTCACACCATTACGAAACAATACAATTGGCTTCCATGATCACCACTGACCACATACTAACAAAGATGCAAACATAGAACAGAGATCGGAAAAGACAACAAATAACATAGAGAATCATTCTCACAGCAATATTAGGAAATTCAAACAAGTGATGCTTCCTTCCTTTGACAGTATATAATCCTAAGTTCGGTAGAAGATATCTTCAATAGGAAATTGTGCAAAATTAATTTAGAACGCTGAAAATGTACATTTACAAGAACAGGGGGCAGGAAGTTACACATCTGAATACGCAAATCACACAAATTTGTACCGTAACAGAGAAAAAAACAAGAGAAAACTAATTAAACACTCAAATGCAGTCTAATGTATCTTCAAACCTATGCCTTCAAAAGAAGAAACCGATTCAGAGATCTTCAGAGATAATGAATTCAATCTGCGCCTCACTAGCCGCCCTCATGAAATTCAGGAAGGAAACCATATTTCTGCAAAAGATCATGCTATCAAGCGCTTGTCTATTCAGAATCCAATATTTCTTTTTTTGCGAGAAGATCATGATCAAGGTCCAATAAAACAGTATTAAGCAAACTACATTTCATCAAAGCAATTCCATTTTGTATGCATCTGGAAGTCCATTATCTCTAACCAATCAAATATAAAGTTCCCAATTCAAACTAGTCATATTTCTCCCTCCAAGTATAAACAAGGAAAAAAACCCACGAAAGTCCCAATATAATATCTCCAACAACCAAGCGAAGCCAATCGCGGCCAAGATCTTCGAGTTTAGCCTCAAAGAAAACTCTCCAGATAGCCATTGATACATGAAGAAGCACACACCCTTTAGAGAAAAAGCTTTGAAATTCCTTGTCCTTTACAAATGCCACCATGAATAAGAGAAAACCAATGCAAAACAATAACAACCCCGAAAAAGAATCGGATGTTCGAATTAACAGCTGATCATTAGGTGTAGATCCCACAAGTTTGCTAGCACGCTCTATTCCATGGCTAAATATAAAAACTTCCTCACAATAGAACATCATCAGTGCTCCACAACTCAAGGCCACAATTGAATGCAACAAACATATTAGAAAAAATCCAGAAGAAGCCATCAAACATTCAAAACCCCCCAAAAAAGATTTAATCTTTTTGCCTTTTTCTATCCAATAAACCTCTAATTACAGAAAGGA
Organism: Vinca minor; assembly: GCA_026122235.1. NCBI lineage: Eukaryota > Viridiplantae > Streptophyta > Magnoliopsida > Gentianales > Apocynaceae > Vinca > Vinca minor. The sequence continues at coordinate 24,579 of JAOCZM010000284.1, read as the reverse complement.
AAATTGCATTCCCTTCAATCTTTGACACAAACTTTCACTTTGAGCCCCACAACTTACAGCTTCTCTCGCAGACAAATTACTTTTTTCTATCCGAAACGGAAATTCTCAAACAAAAAAAAAAAACAATCCAAATACACCCTAAATCTTCTACTACCCCTATCTTAAAGAAGAATCAAGTAATCTTTTTTTTTTTTTTCACAATTAAGAACAAATTTAACTGTCATTTCTAGCTTGAAACAATTAAAAACAGAATTCCCTAAACCAAAATCTTGATACTGAACCATATGAAATTTGAAGTTTACATAATTAAACAAGGTAAACCCAGAAAGGATATTCCTTCAAAACAATACAGAATACCTGAAGAACAGCCCTCTTCAAAAAAAAAAATCTTTAGAAACTCCAAGATTTAGAAAATAAGTAGCTTTCTCAGCTCCAAAAAAAGATGTGACAATCAAATGTGAAACAATTCGAACAAGAGTCTTAAAGGGAGATCCAAATAAAAAAACCCACCAAAGAAAAGGTCGTGAAATCGATTGAAAATTGGAGAAAAAAAAGGGGTGTTTATAGAAAAAATGGTGGTGACATTTTTATTTTCTTTATAGGGATCTGTTTTTTTACAGCTAATAATTGGCAGTAAATACTTTTACTATTAGAATAGTTCTTATATGATAAGGTCCATTGTATTATGTGATACAGAACGGGTCACATCACTACATAATGAGGATAGAGACAATTGTGTAATGACGTGATTAATTTTTTTTTACCACAAGCTCCATGTGGAACTGTTCCATATCAGAAAAATCGTTACTTTATTAGTCCGTAAGAATCCAAAAGAGAAATAGAAAATGCAAAAATATAACGATTCAAGAACACTATTGAAAATCGCCACGACTCCAGTGCAAAACAGGGTAAATTTTGCATGCGCAATTTTTTTCTCATTCGTTAATTAAATTTTTTACGGTTATAATTTATTTTAAAAAATACACTTATTTTTTAATCTCATAACACTTATTCTGAGATATTTCGTATATACTGGAAAAAACTATTTCACATAGATTATGGACGGTTAAATTCCACCCCGAGTAATGTTCTTATACTTGTACTACTATTAATTCATAAAATGGGAATTTGATTCCTACCAAAAAATAAAAATCAGATAATATATCGTGATTTAACTACTCCACTAACTTACAATCCTTTTCAAGAACTCCATTTTGTAGGGACAAAAGAAGAATAAGTTTGGTAAAACTTTGGTTCAAGTCGCTTAGGCTCGGTAATGTTACAGATTTGAATCAGAGTAATTTTATATCACATAATTATATTTATTTTTCACATATTTTATTGAATTAGTCGAAACACAAATTCAGATTTACCAACAAATAGAAAAACTCATGTGAATTTGGGATAAAATTAGTTGAATATTTATTTCTATCGCTTTGTAATAAAAAAAGAAGATTTTATTTTTTATTATTTGAATTAGTCGATATACAATCATAAATTTACCGACCAATAGAAAAGTTCGTGTGAATTTAGGATAAAATTAGTTGATTGATTTATTTCTATCCATTTGTAAGGTGAAAAAAATATTTATTTTTTTCACTTTCTTTATCTTTTTTAGTCTAAATTAAAGTGCATATCGTCGATAATAATGATTAAATCCTTTCACAACTGACAATAATCTTGATCATGCGACTAGGAATTTGATTATTGTTCATAGAAATGGATTTCTTTATAATTTATAGTAACAATACGAAGACGTGTTGCCAAATTTGTATAAGATGGTGACACAATGATGCTATTGAATTAACTAATAATTTTAAAAGATATGCATTATAAAGTCATTTTTTTTAAGTTCGATCGGGCGGTTACTCCATATAGGGGAGAGAGAACTGTCTCCGACGAGGAGAAGTTAGCCCTAGAAAGGGAGATTAAAGCTTGCCGCATACAGCGGAGGGTATCGAACCCACGACTTTAAGGTCGTGGGCTGGCGCCTGCCCCACTGGGATAGGACACCTTAGAAAGTCTGATACCAATAAGATTTGGGCTCTACTTGGATTGGGTTTTGGTTTGGGTTTGGGTTTGAGTTTGGATTTTGATTTTGGCGGGAGAAGCAAAAAAGTGGGCGGAAAAATTCAAATTCAAATTTTTTTCTTCAAATAATCGTTTTTTTTTTATATTTTGGCCTCTAAAATTGACGGGAGATGTTCAAATTCCAAATTTTTGGAAAAAAAAATTTGGAATTGAACGATTATTTGAAAAAGAAATTTTAATTTTAATTTTTCCCGCCCACTTTTTAACCTTTCCCGCCAAAACTCAAACCCAAACCCAAACCAAAACCCAATCCAAGTAGAGCCTTGGATTTTGTTCATCTATATTTCACATCTGATCCAGAAACGGTACATAGAAAAGAGAATCTTGATTGTATTTATTTCCTTTTGATTTACTTTTTCTTTATATAAAAGTATAAAATACGGATTAATCTGATCGAGATCGATATATAATTTGATCAATTTTGTAAATATGTATCAATAGTTACTTTAACGATCAACTTATTTAAATAACTATACTTACTGAAATACACGTCTTTTCTTCTTTCTTTTTCTTTTTTTTATAAGCAACTAGATATGATATATTTTGTTGTTACCTTCTGGGGTACTCGGTGTTCATTGTCACGTAGTGATTAATTCGGATTCGGTCTTACAGTTAACTAACAACGTGACCACTAAATAAGGAAAAGCATGACCCATATTATTCTTTATACGAAATCCACAATTGCGAAAAAATTCCATACGAGTCTATGTCCAACGAAAGATTTAAATACTCAGCCAATTGTAAAACTTATAACAGTTCCAAACTGTGGAATAAGATATTCATTGATCATGATGCATGAAATAATATTCCTATGGGCCATGAAGACATGGGTTTACATAGCACCTTATTTATTTTGTCACACTGTTCTTGATATGGTTGGATATTTTGTGATGGCTGATTTTTGTAGTTCAATTTTTTTTTTTTTTTTTTTACATTAATAATCTTTAAAAAAAAAGGCTGTATTATTGTGTCGATCATTTTTTCTTTTCCTTTTTCGGTTGATAAATATTTGGAGACGTCAAGTTAATCAAACCAAAATTTTGTCTAGTTTACGTGAGACTGAGAAGGATGGATGGGCATTTTGAGAGATATTACTCCTAATTGATTCTAGACCATTAGTATTTAGGTTCGACATATCTAATTAATCTGGATTTAGTGTTGTAAAGCCCAAGAAAAAGACTTCCCATCCAACATCAATTGTTCTGTACAAACGCCATGATCACGATTTAAACCTTTTTTTGTTGGTATTGATTATTCACTGTCCAAACACGACATGTCTAACTAATTTGGACCGGGTACTTCAGAGGCCTAAGAAGAGGCGACCCTCCGAACATCAATAACTTCATACAAATATCATGACCGCAGTTCGAACTCTAGTCATTCTTAAGGGAGGAGAAGTCATCATCCACTCCACCACAACTGATGTTGATCGGTTAAAACCTTGATTGTTCTTACTAGAGGATGAATACTCATCCATTTCATCCAAATGTGGGTAAAAAAATAATAATTTAAAAGAAAAGAACCCCTCTCTTCTCTCACATGTCACAAATAATTCACTTTTACGAAATTTAAGGCAATAATTCTTGAACAAAAATGCATTAGAAATACAAAACTATCCCCCTTGCCAAATTATGAAGAAATTATGTCATGAGAGGCTTCACAAGTTCACAAGTCAAAATTAGTGTCACATTGCTAATTTACAGAGGGGCTCAACTATCAAAATAAAACCAATGGAACTATTACCATAAGAGGCAAATGGTATATACAAAAGTAGGTCAATGATTGATGACATTCTCAAGATTGATATGAGGGACATTATCTTTTTGACTATGCTATCAAAATTATCCTAAATCTTTTTTTTTAAAAAAATTGTGAAACAAAGAATAGAATCTAATGTTTCTTTTGCACAAAAATTGAAGAATAGGAATCAAATTGAAGAATTTTCCCTATTTCGATTAACAACTTTGCGCCGCCGCCTTGATCCCGACTTCCTATCTCCTCTTCCACGTCTAACAGGGGTTTTCTTCGCTGTAGTTCTATTGACAGTGTTATCACGGTCAGAAGATGGGGGAGGGTAAATTCTGGAACGAGTTATGCGCGCCCTTTGGACCATTAAGTCCCTGTGATATTTCTGAAAAAAGTTAAAAGAGTCTCAGGTTATGCATTTAGAGAAGACAGCAACAAGGAACCATAAGTATATCCGCTCAATAACAACAACAAAAATCAAACTTTAGTCTCAAGTAATTGAGGTCGACCAAATGAACCATAAAAAGGAATATGAAAGCGAATTTCTTTAGAACTTCAACCAACCTCAAAATCAGGTGAAACCACAATTTCCACTTCTAGGATATTGAGAAATGATATGACTAGATGAATGAGCCCTAAACATACATCTTAACGCCACATAATAGCTTGTCAGTCGGGGGGGGGGTGGACAGAGATTTCAAGGAAATTTGCACAAACAATGAAGTACGAGAGGCAACTTCTAAATTCAGCTTTGAAAGTGTAGGGATCATTTTCTGATATATCAAATAACATTATCTACTATGATTGAGCAGTAAACGTATAAAACCCAAAAGCAAAAAGTAACCTAAGAAAAGAAGAAAAAAAGAAGACTATTATCAGAAGTTTTCTGCGGAAAAGAGGTCACACATGCAAATTGGGATGGGAGAAGAGCATTGAAGAAGATATTTCACAACAGTCTCCAGCAAGAAAATTCTCGGTATTTTTTCTTCTAGGGGACTAAACATACTCCTAAACTGTACGGGGAGGAAAGCAGAAATAGCATACCTGTATGACAAAATTTCTCCTTTCACAGTCCAGGAACATACTGATATTCCAATTAATTTTTTTTCGTTATCTTATCTCTCACGGTTGAAAAACTCAACTGATCTCTGGCAGTAAAACGATCAACTTCATTGAACCATAGGCAGGTGAAAAGATTTGTGATAGGAATGTGCTCCCTTATAATGACACATCCTTCAGGAACATCTGCAAATATGCAATCATAGAAATCTAAATTTTCAGATGAAAAGGAATGAAAAAAAAAGAAGAATAGAGGAGTACATCACATCGGTGTACCACTAGTTATGGGAAGTTTAGCCTCAGAATATGGTGTTAACCCTTCTTTTTTATAAAAGTCAACTTGGTAATCGATAGATGTATTATCATATTTCCCTGCAGCTTTATTGGCCTCAGCTTCTACGAATACATCAAAGCGTCTATAATGATTTGAAATTGCAAAAGTAGCATTTTGGCGCCACAAGAACCTGAGCATTAGATAGGTAAAAATGACGTTAACTACTAATATACAACTGCTCGTACCATAGAAAAGACACAGGACACAAATACAATATCATTATAAAAGACACAAATCAAACATGCCGATGCCATGGATCCATTATTCATATACGTAGCTAAACCTGCTAGCTATTAGACAAATTGACATTCTTTGTTTTTTTGGGGGAGGGTGGGGAGCACACACAGACAAATTGACATACTCAGGGAAGAATCCACACTCAGAAGGAAGCGAAAAGAAATGGCACGTGTGCATATATCTGAAATATTCAACACAACTCAAGACTTAAGTAAGACTGAGAGGTCTTGCGTTCAAGCCAAGGTAGTAGCTTATAGTTGGTAAAGCGCTCCTTACCAGGCCGCTCGGGTTCGATGCTAATAGGGGGAATGCCCATCCCCATGACTTCTCCCCCTCCTCCAACCCCCACCCCCCCCCCTAAAATTTAAAAAAGAAAAACACACACTAAGAAAATGAACAATCTAGCAACACAATAAAATATCACATAAAAATGAGGCAAAACTACAACTGCATATAAAACGAACTAGTGGATCACAAATATGGCATGTCTCACAAATATACTAGCCACGGTTTAGATACGACAGTAAATACAATGGTAAATCGAGAGCATTACAAAGACATGAGTTAGCTGGACTACGAATTTAGGAAATAACAATGTCTCTCCTTCAAAGCATACCACATAATGTCAGTTCACCAGGAACTCAGAGAAGCTGACATAAAAGCATCCAGTGTACCTTTCAAGTATTTGATAGGGATCAGCAATAAGCTGTAGCTTTCCATCAATCCAAATAGAATACCGTACATTTGGGAAGAGCCTATGCAACAGAAGCTTTGGCACCTGCCAAAAGCACATGCGTCATAACATAAATATGAACCGTGACATTCATATAAGTTTTTCCAAATGGATTTTGTGGCACGGAAATCAGGTTTTGAGTTTATCTCCAAGTCATTCTCGTCAAATTAAAATAAAATAAAATAAAAAGCAAGAAACAAGGGCAGTTCTACTCAGAAGGGCAAATCAGTAAATTCAACCACTGTAAATTGCTTCTTTTTGTCCGAATTATAGCACCCAAATTTGCTTCTTTTATAATAGAAAACTATCTTTAAGATCCTGGATTATCCATTAAGTTTTTTTTTTCTTGGTAAACAAGAAGAAACACAATAGATTGCAGTAATAAAGTTTTACAGCCCTGGGATACTGTCTCGAGTGCCATGTACGTATTTTACTACTTATGAAGTTGATGCAACACATAAATCTGCTTCTTCAGTGAAGCTCAGCTTTTATAAGTTCTGTGATTAACATTTTCCTTCACTGTATTGCGCTTCTATATTCTTGACGCTTTAACAGAGAAAGTGAGTTGTACATTGCAAACCAGTATGGCTGTACAGAACCCCCTGATATTGACAAATTTGTTGTTCCTTCTACCAAAAATAAGAAATCCAAGGGAAAAAAACAAAAATCAAGATACAAGCAGTTCTACTCTTTTTTCAGTTGTATACCCAGAGTGATGCCTTCTCTTAATCTTAGTAAGGCACTTCCGACGAAGACAATCTGTCTCTTACCCAGAGTGCCAGTGAAAGCAAATAAGTGTCAAAATCTTTTCAAGGACCGAGTCCCTTTTGTCCTAACTTATCATTCTAACATGATAACATATAGGGAAAAATTATCACCTTTAAACAAAACTGCTAACAGCTTCCATACTTCTCTAGATCAATTTGGATTATTTCCCTGATGATCTATCATATGTACAGTGGAAAACGAAATGGCCTTTCTTTAAGATACAGCTGATCCACCAAGGTATCATAGCAATGCAGCCTTTATAAAATATTTTAAGAGTCTATATTGTATGCAACTGCTCAAGCTTTTCTAATGCTACTGGTATATCATGCCAAAGAACAAAAACAATACGGAAACCTTCTGTGGTTAGCTGTCTTATGTAAAGTGAAAACCTACTCTTCCTCACCTTTACTGATTTCATTTGCATTAAATAATAGAGAAACAAAACTCAGTCATATGGTTAATTTAAGCATGTTTTGGAACATTGCCATTTTGCATCGTATGGAAGGTAGCAATCCACGAGAACAGAGAGAATAAGATGAATGTGAATGAAAGCAGTTATATTGACCTTGCCATTGCGTCTTGGATCAGCATAAGGCACATTACGGACAACAATAATCCTCCACAGCCCACTCCTGTTGGCACTGTCCATGAGACTAGAATTCCTCATAAATGCTTCAGTTTCTTCATCCACAAACATATAAAAGTGAATATTTTTCCTTGCAATTTCACTAATGTCCCTTGGCTGCTGGATTACATCATAATTTCCTGTAAAGGTTGATATCTTGAGGAAACGGCGGAAATACTCGCTAAAGTTAAATGTAAATTTCAGAAGAAACTGTTAATAATGTACGCATGTCAGGCTGCAGAAGTATTGCGTGTTTTTTTCTATCAATTTGCTAGAATTCCAAGAGTAATATAACACGTAGACAGTACCAAATATAGCTGATGCAACAATTACTTCATGGAACTCCTCCATTTCCCTAAGATCAGACTCGTCTATATCAAATCCAGTGTGGTAACCAGCTCTACATCCTTTAACAAATCTGACAAAAAGGAATATGTTTCAGGATCTGAACACAAAGGAGGTATCTTTGTGTGTGATGTGTGTAATATCCCAAAACTATCATGTTCTCTTAAATGAAAAAACTACAACAATAAATGTGAAACTTACCCACAGTGCACTGTCATTGAATCTTGTATATTAAAATAATCATTCCTTTGCTTTAGAGAAGGATATCCACCAAAATCAGAACCTCCATGAGATTCAGTTTGGATGGGGTTTTCCTCATGAAAATAAGTTAAATGACGAAGTACTTGAGATTCTGATGGGAATTGAGGCATACTAGATATAGCCTGCTCCACTGGAATGTAACATACTGGACATGCTGAAAAAAAAGAATCAAGAGAAAAAACAATAAGTTCCACAACAATATACATCGTGTATTTCATGATAGTACATAATTACTTGTATTGCTGTTATCAGACTAAGAAAAGGAAAGGAAATTGAAGTTGCATATTTTGTGAAAATTATTAACTACATTGACAATTCACTCCAGCTCCAAGAAATACCATACACATACTTGAAAAACATGTTAAACTTACGACGAGGTCCAAAGCGTCTTCTAACATCAGGAGGGGGAGGGGGAAAGGCGAAACTTTTACATGGATGGTTTGTAATACGAGGAGTTACTATAGCAGCTGTTGCAACAGAAGCATGACCAGGAGGAGGTAGCTGGCCTTTATTTTCATCACATACTGTAACTGTATGGATTGTAGAACTATTATTAATACTTCCTTCTTTGTTTGTGGACAAGGGCAACCACACTTGATATGTATTGTTTAGAAACCTCCCATCAAAGTCCCAGCGAGAGCTTTCTGATGCTTCCTCTACAAAATGAAAAAAGTGTCTGTAACTCATCGAATGCAAGTGGGGAAAAGATAAGGTCAAAATCCAATTGCATAGTTAGCTTCGAGGCAAGCAATATATATTGTGGTTGCCTCGCCACTAGCTAAATGCCTTATAAAATTATATCTATAACAGGTCACAAGATGTTGAACCGATAATAGAGAGGGTATTACACATAATATCATCAAGAATCAAGATATCTTTTTCACTGGAGTATTAAATCATTACCAATTTTTAATCATTTTCCTTTTACTGATTAGAAAATAGTGTATCTTTTCTTCAGAAATAAATTAATGTGACTCCCTTAAGAAGATGATTAGGAAATCACGAGAATAAATATCAGGATTATCAATAATTGCATCGACGATCCAATCATCAATAACAATAACTACAAGCAACTTTTAGGGATTAGTTGATAATTATCCGCCATATTATACTAATAAGGCATAAATTACCAAAAACTCAGCTGATCATAATATGATGATTCAACATTTTCCATGTTTGATTTTGGGAACAAAAATACAGCACTAGAAGCAAACAATGGTAGCATAACAAACCTCTATTAATTGTAAAGAACCCCGTCATAAAAGCCAATAACGCAAAAAACGCCAAAATCAGCATCCCAACCTTCCTTCGGCCCAAACACTTGCATAAGCAGGGCAGGTATCTCTCCTTCTCCCTCGAACCAGGGAGGGAAGCCCTTGTAGGTTTACGATAAGGAAACAAATTGTGAGGCGGAAAAGTACCATTCTGTTGTGGCAGCTGCTGAAGTGTTCCATAACTCCCGGTTCGAATACCTAATGGCCCTCCAGTCATTTTATCTCTAACCAAAAAGTATCTATCTTCATCTCTTTTCTCCCTCAAAATCTCCCCTCATTCACAACAACCCACAATTATCTACAACAAGAAAACAAATACAAAGGCCACCTCAACCCACCACCACCAACCAGTTCTCCTTCATCAAGTTCACCAATCCCAAAAATTCCACCCCACAAAGAACAGTGAAGCTCGCCCCCCACCAATGCTAATTGATCAGATACTCAAGAATGATCCTACATTCAATAAAAACAACCATCAAAAGAATCCATTGAACAAACAAACAAAGAAACCGAAACCCACCTCAAGAATTCACCAGTTTCCCAACCACTCTCTCCTCGTCACAAATTGACTATCCACCTTATATTTTAGTTTGTCCCAAAATAAATGTCCACTTTATGTATTTTCTCCTATATTTAAATTTAAGGGATGCAAACTACACTAAGATATTGGTCTTCCTATAATCAATATGTGGATATTCAATTTGAGAGGGAGGGAATATTACGTAAACTGAGCATCAAATTACACACAAAAAATATAAAAAAATCCACTAATGATACTTCAGATTCAAAAGAGAATCAAATATATACTAAATTTCAAAAACCAAGAAAAAGTCCACTATAAACAATAATATCACATCAAATCAAGAAAGCGGAACGCCAAGAGGGATTCAAGAACACAAAACAGTTTGATTTTGATACCTTTGAATTGGATTTTTTGGTTCCTTTGTTCTCTGATTGGAGTATATATACTGAAGAAGACGAAGAATTTGAGATAATAATAATTGTGTTTCTTGGTTTTGCGGTTTGTCTTTCCTCGATTTCATTTAATTGCTTTTTTTTTTTAACAGTATTTATTTGGGGTTAAAAAAGTCAATTTTCGAACGTGATCCTTTGGCCTTCTTTTATTTGCAATTTGGCTACTAATACAATGTTTATGTTTACAAGGCTAGTGAGGAATAATTGTTCAATCCGCATATGCATGCAGAATGTTTGTATGCCAGTTAGATAAGTCAAATCTTTTTTTTTTTAAATTATTTATTGGGGGACATATCTATTACAAGAAATAGAGGGATTCAAGAAGCGGAGAGGGGATTCGAACTCGTAACCTCTACACCATGAGGCCTCAGCCTTTGCCACTAGACCAATGCCTCATTGGCTAGATAAGTCAATCTACTTGGCGATGAGTTTTGTTTAGAAAGGTGAACTGTTTGTTCATTTTTTTCCAGATAAAACTTAGTCGCGTTACATCAAACGCGTATAGATGTGGACTGGACATCTATTCTGTACCATAACTGAATTGAATGTTTATACATTTTTTAAAGTACAATACTTATAGAATAACTTGTTATACACAACTTTTCATAAATAATGAACCAATTTTTTCATAGATATTTTTTGTTGAATCGTTTTTAATCTGGATGGTCGATGAAACGATCCAACAACCTTCTTATACAAGCACATTCTTATAAACGACACTATAAACATAGTAGCCATAACAACTTAATTCACAGTAAACATTCTCAAACCTTCTTAAACTAAATACTCCCTCCATTCCCTATTAATTGTCATTTAGGAGATATCTAGGTATCCAAATTAATTGTCTTGTTTAAGGTTCTTTTATTAGTTCTCAACAATTTATTCCAATTATACCCTCAACATTTTCTTTTCTTTATGACGTAGAAGTGAGAGAGACGGAGGGTGGGGGTAATATTGGAAGTTTAGGTGGAAATGACAACTTCCTTAATTTTATCAAATTGTCTAAAGAGTCTTATATTTAGGAATGGAGGGAGTACTTTATAATCCAAATTTAGTGTTTAAATTACTTCTGAACAATTACATCGAGCTAAGTTAATGTTCTTTTGCACAATTACTTTTGTCTTTCTTTGCTCTGCATGTTACCTAAAAATTATCGGAACATATCTTTTGTTCTAAATTTGTGTTACATTTCTTATTCGGCTAATAAAAATGTGACAAGTGACAGCTTTTAAAAAAATTATAATTATATTTAATAAATTATTATTAGTGGCTAGACACAAATATATATATATATATATCAAAATATATTTTCCCAGAAAAAAAAACCGTGACCAGGGCATTCCTCTAAAATTGGATTTTTTTCCCCTGTTCTTTTAGTAATTTGGAATTCGTTGTTGAAGTTTTTCTCCAAAATCACTCTTTCCACCTACTATCTTTTTCTCTTATTTGAAGGTTTAAAAAACGACTTTTTCTCTCTTTTCCAAACAAAAATGATTCAAAACTAGATCTATTTGTTACTGTGTATTATTTTAGAATATTTTATCCCTAATATTTTTTAGAGCAAATATTTAATCATTCCGTCTTCTCGTTAAAGTAAGACATGTGAGTGTCACTTGGCCCACTTTTCAGGGTTAAAATAGGCAAACTCGCTCTACATTCTTTTATTAGGGGAAATGCATTAGAGTAACATTGGTTTAGTATAATGGTCATTACATGGCATGTAAAAAAGTGTGAGCAACATTTTTTGTCAGAACGAAAGTGGGGCCAGAACGGAAGTGGCAGAACGGAAGTCCGCTGACGTGGCACTCTCCCAGACGCGCCTTGCCACGTCAGTCCAGAACGAAACACTTCCGTTCTGGGGGAGGACGGAGCTTGGTTGTGGCTTCAATAATCAATAATCAATAATCAATACTACAACAATTGGCCACTTATCAATTATCATATTATTAAGATTGGTTGTGGCTTCATTATTTTTTTTTATTATGAATGTTGTGGCTTCAAAACTTATTTAATATTATATTCAATTTTTAATATAAGTTGTTTAATACATATAGCGAAAATTAAAGAAATAAATAAATAAAGTATCTTGTTAGATAAAATATCAATATTACTCTATTAAATAAGACTTACATACCACTAATTATATTTAAGAGATTAATATTAATATTTTGATTAAAAACACTTTATTTTTTATTTAATTAATTTCCGCAACATTGCAAAACGATTGATAGTAAGAATGAACGTAGTATGTTCTTTCCAAAAAGGAAAAATAAGAATCTCTTATCCATTGTACAAGAAATTATAAATATGATTTGAACACTATAAAAAACATCTAAATATTTCTAATATAGTTCCATTTATAATTTTTTCTAAAAAAAGATATGGGTGAAAATCACCTGTACCGGTGTATGTACACATTTCTGTATTAAAAATATTTAATTTATGCAATATTATTATTTGGTACCCTAGTTGTGGTTCACCCAACGTGAGATAGATGCCAACTTTGATACTATTATATAGGCTTGAAGTTTTGTTTTTGTAACTTAACAGATTGGATAAAGAGTATCCAGTTATTTGATAGGAATTGCATACGAAATTATAAATATCAAGTCCATTTACAATTCTATGTATATCTATTTCTAAATAGTATATTAACTGTGATTATATAATTCATCATTTGTATATATAATTAGAAAAAATATTCACGTGACGAATTTTGAGTGATTAAATACAGAAATGTGTACATACATCGGTACAGGCGGTTTTCACCCATATCTTTTTTTAAAAAAAAAAATTATAAATGGAACTATATTAGAAATATTTTGATGTTTTTTATAGTGTTCAAATCATATTTATAATTTCTTGTCCAATGGATAAGCGATTCTTAGTTTTCCTTTTTGGAAAGAACATACTACGTTCATTCTTACTATCAATCGTTTTGCAATGTTGCGGAAATTAATTAAATAAAAAATAAAGTGTTTTTTAATCAAAATATTAATATTAATCTCTTAAATATAATTAGTGGTATATGAGTCTTATTTAATAGAGTAATATTGATATTTTATCTAATAAGATACTTTATTTATTTGTTTCCTTAATTTTCACTATATGTATTAAACGACTTATATTAAAAATTGAATATAATATTAAATAAGTTTTGAAGCCACAACATTCATAATAAAAAATAAAAAATAATGAAGCCACAACCAATCTTACTAATATGATAATTGATAAGTGGTCAAATGTTGTAGTATTGATTATTGATTATTGAAGACACAACCAAGTTCTACTGGAGGTTGAGGATGGAAGTCCCCCAGAACGGAAGTGTGGATTGACGTGGCAAGGCGCGTATGAGAGAGTGCCACGTCAGCCGTTCTCCGTTCTGGCAAAAAATATTGCTCCCACTTTTTTGCATGCCATGTCATGACCATTATTCTAAACCAATGTTACTCTAATGCATTTCCCCTTTTATTAGAGGCTATAGGTTAATCAATTACTCAGTTTTAAATTATTTGTCCAAATTGGATTTTTAACGGGGATTAAAATTGCATCAAATTCTATAATAGAATAATTGCAAAATGTCAAACATAACCCTATTTAATTTTACGTTTAATTTAATTTCCCATTCTTTCTCTCTCTAGTATTCTCTCAATAGATAAGAATAGAAAAATCATCATTAATGAACCATTTATTTAGAAAATGAACAGTTAATTTGAGATAAATTAAAAATGAATTGTGAACGTATAATTTGGAACGGACGAATACAATTTATGCCAAACTTTTTTCCCCTTTTTTTTAAGTGACAGTTAATGCTAAACCTTATCAAAGGAATAAATAATTCTTCAAAGGAATAAATAATAATGAGGTCCTGCTGGGCTGGTTTTCGGTATAATTACAATCGCCCTCAGTCGAGGCCCAAATAAGGAGACTCTGGTTCTGAATTAATATTTTTTTTATACAATATCAATATGATAGAAGATATTCAATTTCAATGAGAAATTATAAAATTAACCCATCAAATATTAGTAAGAAACAATAGTGATAATTCGTATGTATAATTAGAGGTTTTTTTTTGACGCCCTGAGGCGATTGCCCTCGAAGGGGAAGAGCGAGAGTACTCAGATAGGGAGATTGTAGCATGTCCCATGTCGGGAGAGGAATTTAGCCTCACGAGGAGGAGAATTTATTTGCTCCCACGAGGGAGATACGGGGAATCGACCACGGGACCTCCGTCCAGTGGCAAGATAGCTTCTACCACTGAAAGTCGTAAAAATGGTTTGGCACAATAGTACGCACTATAAACAACATGATAATATTACCGTCATTGTGGCTACAATGTGAACATCATTAAATTCAGCACATGTTGAATGCGATTCTAACCATTGCATTACAAGTTTTTAGATCTAATGGAGGTAAGGAATGTGGGTGTCACTGGAATCCTCCCACACTGGATCAAGTCGCCTTCAAAATTGTAGTTTCCCCGCCCAATTGAATTTTTTCCTGAAATTGCATAATTTTCTTCCCCCATCAACCGCGATTTCGATCCGAAAATCTTGCAATAATCACTCTATTTCGGCATCATGCTTAGGGGTGTTCACTATTTGATATAACCGAAATACCGAACTGATCCGAACTAAAATTTGTTAATTGTTTCGTTATTTCGGTATATTTGGTTCGGTTCATCGAAATTTTCAAAATTTAGGTTTGGTATTCGGTTTTTTATTTTTGAAAACCAAATTACCAAAATTATTTCAAAATATTTTTTATTATATTAATTATTTTATTTCTAAAGAAATTACTATCTAGTCTCTTACTCTAGGTTTGAGCATGCAAACTTTGTTTTGCATTACTTGATGGGAGTTGTTGGTTTTAATTTATGTTTTGTAGTGTTTGTGAACAACTATGTTAATATATGTATCTGCGTTGAGCCACTAATCATTTTAAATGGACATCAATTATGTTTTTATAGTGTGTATTCCCTCTATATTAACTATGCTTTAGCTTTTGGTAAAAATTTTCACAATATTTGTTGGGATATCTAAAAGTGATAAGTAGCCATGAGTTAGTTTGAATTATTATATTGCACTAAAATTTGAATTTGTTATTTTGGTATTTACGGAATCATACCGAACCGAACCGAAATTATTTTGGTTTGGTAATTTCGGTTTTCAAACTATTATGGTTCAGTTCGGTTTAATAAAAAAAATTACAAAATCAAATTTCGTCCCGAAATTTCGTACCGATACCGAACCGAATTACCGAACACACACCCCTAATCATGCACATTGTCTCTAATTTATACCCCAAAAAAACCTAAACTCCCTTAATCTCTGTATTGTTCTTCGTTTTTTAATTTTTTTCAATTGTTTTTCCTTTAATGGATAATTCAATTTTCGGTAGTTGTAAATCACCATTATCATTCATCGAGTTACCTGCAAATCAATCCATTCCAATTGTATAATCTTAATTACACCATTTTAAATTGTAGAACTGTATGTATTTGAATATTATGGAGGTGTTTTTTATTGTTTACAGCTATTATGAATTTGTATTATAACTATTATATGCCAAGCTAATAGCTATTATGAATTTGTCTTATAGCTATTATATGCCAAGCTAATAGCTATTATATGCCAAGTTAATAGCTATTATGAATTTGTCTTATAGTTATGTCATTATTATGAAGGTGGATTTGTTCTCCACGGTTTTTTTGTGACGTCTACAACATGTTTATAGCCAATAGACATTTGAACAATTTGCTTTTTTTTTTTGCTCCATTAGTTATGGATAACGACCATAATAACTATTAGACAGGGGAAATCGTTGTAATTTTTTCTAGGTTTCGCTATTTTTTTTTCTCGAATTGGGGTTGCTGTTTCGTTTTATATGATTTGGAGCAAACTGAGATGGATTAATGGTGGAAATCGTGGGTAATAATTGTGGAGGAAGATGAAAGTCTAATTGGTGGGGATGGATTCGGCCAGCTTCTGATGCCACATTTTCTTCTACTTGTCATCTTCGGCCTCCTTTAAATATTTTCTTCATATGGTTCTCCGAATTCTTTACTGGAGAGACTATTATGAAGATTTGCAATCGTGTGTAATAGTTATGGAGGAATTGGTGAGGATCGTGATTTCAGTTGCGGCGGTATTGGAGGAAGATGAACAATATCGGCTTCTTGGGTGATTTAATCTTGTGCGGTATTCCTACTATGGGTCTAAATTAAATGCATTTTTTATGGTCATTGGATCGAATAATTTTTAATCTAATGACTATTGTTGTGTTTTGTAGGTGCTGAACATTAGGCTGTTCAGCGCCCTAACTGAGTCGTATTACAATTGGGTTAGTGTTTACCAGACTCTGGCTTTATTGGACCCTGCATAGTCCAACACAAAATTTATCGTGTTAGGTCTGGACCATGAATTCTTTGTCTGGCACTGCCCAATAGCTTATTATCTAAATAAAACTAAAATAAAAAATACATAAATAACTATAATATATTTTGTTAATTAAATCATGTTTTACTTAGTTTTGACATACAAGTTACATTTAACGGTTATATTATATTTAATTAGTTAAGTTACTTATTAAATGCTATGTCACGCAATGTTACTAATTCATTTTTATCGAATTTAAGATAGTTTAACTTAACTAAAATGTAATTTCTAATATTAAATATCCTCAAATGTCTTTGTTAACTATTAATTGGTCTTATTTTATTAGTTTTATTATAATTAGTAAAATGTTTAATTTTTTACAAATTTCGAATGGACTATTTAAACTGAATCAGAAAGTACAATACTTTTTCGTGTCGTGTTTAGACCAATTTTTGCTAGACAATAATTTTATTAGATCATGTGAGTTCAATATAACAATAAAAGAGTACTGAGCAAGCAGGACATGATGACACCGAGTCAGCCCCATTTGTCACCAGGCTTACTTTTGGAATAAATTTCAAATAGGTTTTTTTTTTTTTTTTTGAGCGCCCGAAGGCGATTGCTCCGAAGGGGAAGAGCGGAGAGTACCCTAGATAGGGAAAAATTGAAGCATGCCCCATACCTGGGGAGGGAAGATAAGCCTCATAAGGAGGAGAATTATTTGCCCCATGCCTGGGGAGATATAGGAATCGTTCGGGTAGCCTTACCACTTGGGCTACCCGATTCCCATTCAAATAGGTTAGTGTGATAAAAAAAGGAATTATTTTCTTTTCTATTTTTTAATTATAAAAGATAACTCGGTATTGTGCCATCGGGACTACCATAGATAGGGGTGCCAATGGGTAAGGATCGGCCTGAATTTGACTCACATAACTCGAAAAAAATGTAAGCGTGAGTTTAGTTGAGCTGAGCATGAACCCGAGCGTGAATTTTATGTAATCTGGTTAAAGCTCGCACCCGAATAAGAATGATATAATTTATAAATATTATATATAATACTAAATTTTTAATTAAAAATAACTTATAAAAACTAGCTTCAAAACTCATCGATTCTTTTCTATCTTTATATTAATTTATCTCGCTATAATAATTAAGTCTCATTTTATTATTTATATTTGTATTTTTGTCAAGATTTAGTCTCATTACTCATTGTATTCTACTATTCTTGCCATATGATTTTTTTTTTTCTAATATAAATTTAACTCACGAGGCTCTAAAATGTGAGTTGAGCTTTTCAATTTTTATATGAGTTAAGTGTGAATTATAACAAATTCGACTCAAATAACTCAGTTGACACACATAACCATAGAGTATGGAGTCATAAAGACATTGGGCAAAAGGGTAGGGCCAAGCCAACTAAAAAACAAGGCCCAGATTAATTGGGCCCTAGTTACTCAGTTCCCACTCGTTCTTATGTTTCAAAATAAGAGGGCATAAACCCCGCTATGGTGCAACTGATTTTAAGCTATTACGTATCACCAGTTGGCGAGTATTGATTCTATTGAGGAGCACTCTAGTGAAAATTGAGAGCGATTCTCGTGGGAATTTTCTGCGATGGTAAGGCTCCCATTTACAAAGAGCAGATATGGGTCGGACCCATGCTTTGCTAGCAGTCGCGCTACACATTCTAAAGCCCAGTAGATCGAGCGAATTAGTCACCAGGTGATGGACACGGATACCCCTCAGGGGTGACAAAAGAAAGAGGGCATAGCCATAAATTTCATGCATGCATCATTACATGAATAAAAAAAAATTTAAACCGAAAATGAATTTATATCATCAAGTAATATCAAATGTTACATGTGTTAAGAGAAAGTCTGATATGTCTCCAAACTATTGATATGAAATTTTAGTCCTCACATGAATAATTTTATAACCATTCTTTATCATTGGAAAAAATGACTTTTGTAATATTATTAAAAGGACAAAGGGATTATATATATATATATATATATATATATATATATATATATATATATATATATATATATATATATATATATATATATATATATATATATGTGTGTGTGTGTGTGTGTGTGTGTGTGTGTTTCAATAGTTATGGCATGTGATTGGAAATGAGTATCTCGTTTTATTTTAAGTTTCCTTAATGAGGATGTCGATCTTGGTCCTTTCACAATTTTATTACTTTGGTTCCTAAAGTTAAGAATCCCCAATTTATGTCCCAATTTCCTCTTATAAACCTTGGTAATGGAATTATTAACCATTTTGGTCATCAAATTATTTTTGAGCAGTCATTTTTATTATTTTCAACTTTTTTTTTTTAACTTTCTTCATCCCCACAAGATTTTACGAGTTAAAAGTCATCAAAATTGATGACGTGTCCAAACGGCTCTCAACGTGCCTCTCTCTCTTGCAGGGTAAAGTTGAAAATTTCAAATTAAGAAAAAAAATTATTAATAAATAAGGAGTAATTTATTTCAATATGAATACAACATTCTTACCTTGAATCTCCCATTATGGTTAATTTCGGTCCCATGGAATTTTTTTAGGTACTGTACATCCACAACATTGCATCTTGAAGATGGTTCCATCATTAGAGTGAAATCACCATCTATCACCAAAAACTCAAACTTAAGATCTTTAAATTCATTTACATTGCCTTTTCCAACATTGTTTTTGGTTTGCCTTTCTGGAATCTTCATGGACTTTAGGGTTTCACTTTGCATTTCATAAGAAATTAAATGAATTGAACATGGAGGAACTATCTATGTTTAGAATATCCTAAAATTTAGGTTTCTAGGATTTTTTGTTCTTGATTATGGAGGGAAAATGAGAACGAGGGCTTATATGGGTGGGAATGACGTGTTTTACAAGGGAGTCACTTAGTATACTTTGGAATTTCCATCTTTACCCCTGCAGGAGAGAGGCAATTTCAGAGCCGTTTGGACACGTCATCAATTTTTAAGGATTTTAGACAATTATTTGACGGAAGGACAAAAATGGCTGCTCGTAAAATCTTTGGGGGATGAAAAAAGTTAAAAAAAGTTAAAAATGATGAAAGTGACTGCTCCAAAATTATTTAATGACCAAAATGACTAATAATTCCTTAGTAATGTCATCTATAAAATTACCTCCAAAGTTATGACGAATTGTTTAAAACATGAACTCTATTATCTATTATCGATAAGACACATAGTGTTTTTGTAAAAAATATACTCATTACGGATAAAACTATAGTAGTGTTTGAAACTTTCCACTCGCTTCAACATGTTCCGCCCTCTGACTTTCACCATTTTGCTTTAAAATTAGACATGAGTAAAATTTTTGATGGGTGGAATGAGATTATATGGAATATATTCTTGTTTGTATGGATTATTATTCGTTTTTCAGAGATCGAGTTATGCAATGTGTTAGATGAGTCTCTTATTCAATCTTCATCCCATCTAAAAGTTTTAGATGAGTCCCATCTTTATGCAATGTGTTAGATGAGTCTCTTAAGAGGACTACACAAATCTCGGTGTCTTGGTCTAAGCCGCAAGCTAACTGGTTGAAGCTAAATATAGATGGATCGTCTTTTGGGAACCCGGGAAAGGGAGGATGTGGAGGATTAATCAGAGATGCAAATGGGGGTTGGATTACGGGATTCTGCAGAAATATTGGAATTTGCACTAATAATGTGGCGGAACTCTGGGCTCTCAAGGAAGGACTTACTCTG
Source organism: Vinca minor (assembly GCA_026122235.1). Taxonomy (NCBI): domain Eukaryota; kingdom Viridiplantae; phylum Streptophyta; class Magnoliopsida; order Gentianales; family Apocynaceae; genus Vinca; species Vinca minor. Next base: position 4,015 of record JAOCZM010000284.1, on the reverse strand, counting down.
GCTTAGAATTAACACTTTTAAGCTTGATATTGAAATGGATGCTCAAGTCATTATTCAGTTGATTCAACATGCAGATACTACTATTCATCCTCTTTCAAATCTTATTTCGATTACGGGCATTACTCAGGGGCGGCTCCCGAGACTAGGATTTCACACATCTACAGAAGGCCAACGCTTGTGCAGATGCTTCGCCAAAGTCGGAGGACTCTCTTCATCCTCTCGATCTTGTTATCTACAACTCTTTACCCCTCATTTGTATGCCATCTAGTGGCGGGGGGATGCCCGTGCGACTCTTTTTGATAGACTATTTCCAATACCTCTATCCATATCCAAGCTCATTTTTGTTAGCGCATAGTGGCAGGGTTATGAACAAGAGGTTTTGATAGATAAACCTAATTAGTAATAATTTTGTGCCCTCTACCTCTACAGGGCTAGGGAGTGCTTTCCGCTTTATTTATATAATATCGTCTTTATTACCAAAAAAAAAAAAAGTTTTATGCCATCAAGAGGCATCCGGCAGGGATATTATCTCCTTTTCATGTTCATAATTTGCTTATAGCGTGTTTTCATCCCTTATACGAGTAGTTGTGCTTAATAACATTCTCCAAGCCTTCTATTAGCTAGCAATTAGGCTATGCTGTTTAAATATTTGTAAGCCATGTATGGTTTTATGGGCAAGTCGTGACTTGTGATGGTGATAGGAACTGAATATCACCCAATTTTTTTTAACAAAAAAAATAAAAGGAGATGAATAATAATCTTGAGCGCACGCGCCTACGGTAATAATTACAAGAGGATCTCATAATCTGGAGCATAGTATATATATATCATGAGAAAGCATGATGGGGCAGCCAGCAAAATGTGGAGCCCAACTATATAAATTTTGTTAATGAATTCAACTGATGGGTCCACTTTGTCCAGCTCCAGGACACAAATTTTGGGTATCTACCGCACATGTCTAGGCTCTACGGATTTACAAGGTACTCTTGTCACCGTGTTAGAGGGAAAATTAAATGTTAGAAATGTTTTCGTAGGATTGATTTCATAATTTTCTCATATTAAATGGGCGGGGTTTTTTTTTTTATAAATATATGCTCCACTCAATTAAGATGAGAGAATTATGATGTCAGTTTACAAGGACGTTCCTAAGATTGAGTAGCCCGTGTTAGATTTTTTTTTGAAGTCCAACGCACTCTCTGAGAGGAGAGAGAAGTAAAGAACACCTCATAAGAGGAGGAAGAGATAACCCTTAAAAGGAGACGATTTAAAAGTATATCCCATTGTGCGAACCCACGACCTGAGGTCGTGGGCGTGAGCCATCACCCCACCTGCTAATGACTTTGTGATGCCCGTGTTAGATTGAAGCAAGTATTTGTTAGCAACACACGAGAATATTTGCTCGCTGTCGAATTAAAATTTTTACGGTTAAAAAAATAAAGTATTTTTAAACGTTAAATTTATATCCAACGATAAATTAAAATTTCACATAGTGTAGATAAATATCTGTTTCGCAGTAGAGCCGAAATCACGGTATTATGAAATGGTTTCTTTGAGTAAATTTACACAAAAAAAGAAAAGGAAAAAAATTGTTTTTTGATTATTTTTTTTAAACGTTGTAAAGATTTATTCTTATTTCCCTAAACTATAAGTCGTCGGAGAGCACTAGGATATTGCGAATGCTATTTCAATTTGAAGAATAACTGGAATAAATTCAAAATAGAGCTAAGTAAATCTAAATTAAGATGGAATAGTTCTATCAATGAGCCTATCTGACTAAAAACTGTTAGAGTTTATGAATAATATTTGTATTAATGGATTGAGTTGTCTCCTAATAGTCTAATATTGACTTAAGAGTATAGCGTTGAACACGTTTTTCAGTAGATGACGATTCGTTTTCATACATATATTAAATCTCATGTAAAAAGTGGTATTTCCTTATAAGAACTATGATAAAGAGTTCGCCATAGCGTTTTATCTAATAAACACATGTTCTTAGCATCTACTCACTCCTTTCCCGATTATCGTCGTATACAAGCATCTTTTATCGAGTATTTTAATTATACGTCATTGTATAAAATCAAGAAAATATTAAATGTATTTTTTTCAAACTTACCCTTGTTTTTTTAATTAATTCGATCAATAACTAATTTAAACTGTCATCAACATAAATGTATTAATTGAAGGTTAAAAGTGTACTATCTATCTTTAAATTAATGTATCAGCGATCGTTTCTTATTTCGAGTGCATTGTTTTAAAGCGACAAATAAATAAGAACAGAGGGAGTAACATTTGTCATACGTAACGTATGTCTAAAAAATCACAACAGATTTCCCAAAAAAAAATGTTAAACCATTAAAGTTTTTGATCTAATATTTCAAAACGGTTAAAATTGTTCAATATGCACTGAATTTTGATAGTTCACATAAACGCCGAGTCTGATTATATTGGGTTTGAGTTTGAGATTTTTGTCTCAGTTTCAAACCAGTTTCAAAATTAAACCAAAATAGAAATGATTTAATACTTCATGTTTTATTCCCTCACTTTCGATTCAAAGTTTGGTTTGGTTTTAGGTTTGAGTTTGAAACGAGAGAAAATTCAAAATCAAATACTAACCAAGCATAAATACTGCTCTCTCAGTCATGCCCGGGGACTTTCTTTCTTGGTCTCCTACTACTCCTTCTCTGATAATCTTTATTCCTACACAAAAAGGTGATATCCACACACACAAGTCTCCCAACTTCGGATCCTATAAAAATTGTGAAGTATGTAAATTAAGGTGACCAACCACTATAATCTTTCTTGGCTTTAATGTAAAGCTGTATCAGCAGTCAGAAATATATAAATTCCACAAAGTATAACGAACAAACATTTTTAACACCTTCACCAACTACTTGAGTAGTACTATTATTATTCTCTGTTTCTCTATATCTCTACACTTCTCAATCTCTTTGTGCCCTAGATCCACTCATTTTCCCCCATTTCACTCTATACAATTCTGAACTTTCTGAGCTATAGTTACTCAAACTTCCACTTTGAGGTACTATTTGCAGAACCCTTTTCAGTTTTCTTTGCAAATTTTACTGATTTTTACTTAAAGATGTTTGCTTTGCTTTGATCTGAGTAGTGAATGAATTTTTAATGAGTTGGGTTTCTCATTCAATTCTTGAATTATTGTGAAGAGGAGACATTGGTTATATGTGGTGTCAGTTGGGTAAAAAATTGAATAACTTTTACTGTTAAAAGTTGGTGTCTTGGTTTTATTATTTTCTTGAATGCCAAATAAAATGATGGAAGAAGAAGGGGAAGTTACTGTTACAGTAAATTGGTTGTCCCTGTGGTGAAAAGGTATGATTTTGGGAGGTGGGATTTTGTGGGTTTGTGTTACTTTGTTGTTGTAGAATGGGGTGTGTTTCTTGTAAACCCTCTGCCATTGAAGATAGTAAGGAGAGTAGTCCAAGGGAGAGGTTATCCAGTAAGGCAGCATCTTCGGATTTACAGGCTGTTTCGTCGAGGAGAGAAGAAGGTTATAGGGCGAAAGATCGGCTGGATATTGGTAATGAAGGGGGGAGGGTAGTGTTAATTGATAAGCAAGTTAATAATGGTTCAGTATCAATGCTGAATGGTGGTGAGAATTTCGAAAGGAAAAAGGAGAAAACTGAGTTTATTTTCATGTCAAACCATCCTGGATCAGGCAGGGTTCTTAAAGCTTTTGAGGGTGAACAAGTTGCTGCTGGATGGCCACCCTGGTTAGCCGCGGTTGCCGGTGAAGCAATCAGAGGATGGGTGCCTAGGCGTGCTGATTCTTTCGAGAAGTTGGATAAAGTATGCTCCTTTCTTGCACCATTTTCATTTTGGAATAATTCCACATTTGAATTAAGTAGACTAATAGTATCTAATATTTCTGTTATTTTGTTTGTTATTGCACTTATTATATGTTGAAGATGATAATTACTAATATGAAATACTTTTGACATTGACTGATGTTTTATTCAATAGTAGTGTAGTAACAAATTTT